>JARQZJ010000091.1:9785000-10530000 GCA_030704895.1 Henosepilachna vigintioctopunctata
CGCTAAGAAGTTCTACATGAGACATGTCAGACATATATGTCTGACGTATGCGATTTGGTAGAAGGCCACGTCAATCGCAGATGTCCGACCCAAACGGTATATTTGCATTATGTTTCGAAAGCTTGGACTATCACGAACAAAACCTGAAAAGTTCTTGGCTTACCACAAACAATAAAATGAAATAAACATAGTTATATAATGGTATATTGTTTCAGTTGAAAAAATACATTTTAATGATTTTTATTTTGGTATAATTAATTATATTCATTTATTATGCTGTCCAAAACATTCTATACAAAAAAGGGCTGTTGTTCGCAATCTGAGTAGTACCTTGAAATTTTTTTCCTTTTTTTCTTGGACCTTCTGCTTCTTTTATTTGAGCGTAATATCCAGCGCACATTCTTCTTATTTTCGTTTTTTCAGCAGTATATATTATTTTTAGCGTATGAGTTGAAATTTTTTGGTTTTTAGTTTTGTCCGAGCTTAAGCTAAGCATTTCAGTGACCAAATTTTCCCGAAATTGTGTAATTGCTATATTGCTTTTATTATTGATTTTATATATTATATATTATGTAAGCATTTACATAATTAAGGTTAATACTTGTTGTATCTTGTTTTGGATGCGTCAGACATATAAGACTGACACGGCTTGTCGAGAAAAAGTTTTAATATAGGGTCATGTTAGTAATATATGTGTGACTTAAAAAATAGTGTTTTTTCGGGAATTTTGGCAAAAAAAGTTTTTCTGTATACATTAATTTTTCTTGATACAATTTTAACTCAATTATCTAATAAAGTTACCATGGTCCATGTGAAAATTTTTCTGATATTATCGTGGCGATTAACGTGTTAATCTAGTCTATCGTTCCACCATTTTTACATGAAAACGTTATTGTAGTCAAAACTCGAGAGAATAATTTCGAGATATTTCGAACAAATTAATAATTTGAAGTTTGAATTCCTAATATTGTTGATATATCAGAGGAAAATATCTGCCGACTTGAATGCTCAGTCAGTATGTTTTCTTAAAGCTCTGGGAGGTTTATATTTGTTTCAATTTAGAGTTGAGAAAATACGAAAATTAAATTTGTGGGATTAGAAGAGCTATAACGAGATGAATATCTTACTCATCGTATTGAAAATAAAACAATTTTTGTTTTTATTTTCACTACAATTTGTAGAAACATTCTTGTTTCATCAACAAATTGATATCTGCCGATTTAATTAGTGGTCTCAATATTATTTCTTAATTTCAATATTTGGAAAGAATAAATATTAATACGCTAAAATATCTGCACTGGAACGGAAGAATGAGTAAATACTAATACGAATTTATTTTTTGAATATATTTAATTTTACTTGAGATATGATGTGAATACATTGGATAATAGTAATAGGATTTTCTTATTTTGTCCAAGTCCATGCAACATCAATAATAACCACTCAAACTGTGTTCTCAACAATTTTAAACAAATAGAGTATATTGTATACGTTGTTTCAAATAGTATCTAACACTTGGGAAGTCCCACGAAAAGATCCACATTGTTACTTAGAGTGGCGCCTATTTAGAGTGGTCTGAGATGGCCTGAGCCCCCTCAAAAATTCGTTCAAGGGAGCTCAGCCCCAAATAATTCAAGAAAAAATATAATATTAGTTATATTATAAAATCACAATTATGTTGTTATCTATAGTTCCGAAATATTTTTGTATATTTTGTATAACTATATTTCTGTAGTAACTGTACCAGTTATTTTCGAGTACCTACTTCAACATTTTTATAATTTATAACCCAATTAATATCCTCTATTTTTATAATTTTCGAATGAAAATATCAATAATACTGTATTAATTTTATTAAATGTATCAATGCTCTAACTTTGAGATAATGCTTTTATTTAATGAAAGCTAAGCCCCATTCAAAACTTGAATCAGCTATTTCACTTATCCTCTTAGTGTTGAATCAATCTCTTCTTTTATTTGTTTTGGTAGAAACCCTTTCAAATATAAGTATTTGATGAAAGCACGTTTCTCCAATTTTTTCATTTTCACGAAAAGCGAAAATTTCAACAGAAGCGTCTCGCGCAATAATCACTCAAATGCAAACAAACTAACGTAGATTGGGTTGAAACTTACATACAAGCTCAGTCGGAATGGTACTGTAGGACCCCGCTCCAAAAGTAGACTTACTGGCGCCATCTCTTAGTCAGGCCGAAACTTTTCACCCCACCCTCTTATTGATACCTATTCATGTAAATTACAATGTTCTTTATTTTAATATTATTTTCATTGTTTGTATCATTGCCATCATTAATTTCAATCCTTAGGCTTTTTGTACTTTCATCAATACTGTATATTAAATTAGCTCCTTACGACAATAACGGGGGAAATTATGTTTTGTTTTGTTTTTCATAGCCAAAAATTGTAACAAGCTTGTCGAGTTTCTTGGAGTGTCAGTTATTGAGAGGAGTTTCCAGGGTTCTCATGTTTATCTTATTACCCTAAAAAAACTTTTAGCCTTGCTATTTTTGATCTAATATTCAGGAAATTGCCCTGTACAAGATCCCTGCTATAGTTACCTCCATTATTTTTCATAAGGCGCTTATGGTTATTTACTCTAGTTAGATAGACGTTCAAAAGAATTAAACAATTAGTTTTGCGTCGGTTTTAATTGAAAATTTGATACAAATAAGAGATAAAGAGATAAGGTTTTGAAAAATCAATTCAAATCTTTCCAATGATTCGTTCCCAATCTTTTATTTGCAGTAGTGCTTCTTTAGCTGCTGTTCCCATTGTTCCTTCAGCTGATATTTTCGGCTCCAATTCCAGAATATTTCTTGCTTCGATCAAGCAACTAACAACCTCCTTCAATTTAATTTTTATTTCAGTTTTGGTGAGTAAACCTCTTTCAAAATGTCTTGTCAGTAAAATCATAAGAGGTGCGTGTAACTCGTATAAAGTAACTCCTGTAAAAGAAGATAGAAAATATCTCGTATAATTAATAACACTTGACTAATTTCATGGGCAAGAATTGTTTCATTCACTCCACATATTTTGTGAGCTACTAAGCCATTATCACATTTAATACTACTGAAACTGTATTTTCCTCCTGGTGATGCCTTGATAGTTCGAAACATACGTCGAATAGATTTAATGATTTTCGTGAAATTCTGCCAAGAGCTATGATATATTTGTATGATATATTTATCAATGTTATGCTAGAATTCAATCAGCATTATTAATAGTTGGAGAATAAGAGACTAACCTATCAATATAGGTATAGTTAATACTGAGACTATTAATCTAAATATTTCAAATGAAACTCTCAGGGAGTCTACACAAATGTTTTCAACGAGAACAAACCTATCACTTTCGAGAGTTAATATTAAGTGCGCTTCGAAAAACCATCGAACTTCTTGAATGATAATAAGATACAATTGTTCCATCCTTGAGAGTAATTATCAATTTTATTCAATAAATCATTCAAGAATAGATGACTTTCAAAACGCCTCCAGGTCCTAGGTCCAAATGAGGAAGAACTAATAACGCGAGCTCCCTCTATCGAAGAAAAGACGTAAAACACTCCCCAGCTTTCTAGATTCCTACTCATGACAACATTAGTGAGAGCACGTAGAGGTTTTGTAGACATTTCATTCGAACACAACATAGCTTTGTCTGTAATGTGTAAAAATGGTCCAAAGCCTAATAGCTCTAGTTCACACCCATGCGGGCAAAAGGATAGCTAGTTTCAAGATTCACAGGTCATTCAATACTAGTAAAAACTGAGACTTAATCGAAATATTTCAAATAAAACTCTCAGGGAGCTGTCTACACAAATGTTGTCAACGAGAACGAATTCACTTTAGAGAGTGAATATTAAATGCGCGTCGAATTTCGATTAAGATTCTCAGTGTTGACTAGGTATGGAAGATTTGTGAATCTCAAAACTATATTGGTATACGTATATGAAATCTGAAATATATATTCAATATTTATGAATATAGGACAATTTGATTCATAAAAAAATCATCAAATTACACACAACCAACTAGAAGTTGAAAATGTTCAGTTACCTCTCAATTTGGTTAGTCCTGGTTCTATCACATTGAAAATTTTCATTATCTCCTTGCAAATTTCGATTTTTCTTGTCAAAAATTCATCTGAAAGTTCGTATATTAGAAAACCATTGATTTTTCCATATAATTGACTAAGAGATAATTTCGCTGCCAATGAAATATAGTGATTGGGATGTAGAACGTTTCTGTATTTTTTCAAAAATAATTCAAAGGCCACTATATCATTACAATCTATATTATCGTAATCTTGACTTATTCTGAAATGAAAAAAATTGTGATGTATTTTTTACTGCTGATTCGCAATGTTTTTGGGGAAGATTGTTAGTGCTACCAATTGCTTTACCAACTGCCTATTAAATTTGAAGAACTTGCGATCATTAATGATAATAATAAAAAGTTGTTTATTCTCAACAGGTTTTATACACAATTGGAGATAATAATAACATGATGTTGAAAAATAACAGAATAAATGAAATGAAAAGAAATATATCAAAGAGCTCAATCTAATCTAAAAAAACTAAAAAAGCAACTAGTAACGAAATAATTAAATTAAAAGAAATATTACAGAGAACTCAATCTAATTCAATTGGTTTCAGCCAATTTCCCTTGTTCACATAACTCCTAATAATAACTGCTATGGAGCCAAAGTAAATGTCACATTTATTTTACATCTGTTTTATGTAAAAAAATTGAGTAACTCATTTTTTTTTGCAATCTCTAGAATTAAGAACATCGTACCTAGAAACTGTGTTATAAATGTGTATTGCAGACTTGTATATAGTCATCTAAATTATAACATTCTGCTGTGGGGCTGCTCTACAGAAATAAAAAGGGTGTTTTTTACAAAGAAGTGGATACTTCGATTAATATTAAATATTCATCCACGAACATCTTGTAAACGAATCTTAATTAATAATTACATACTCACCGTACCGTGTTAATATATCTATGAATGTTTGTTATACGAGTATGTTAAAGAAAACGAAGATAGGTTCATTAAATTGAATAGTAACTATTCAACAAGGAGTATTCAATAAGGAACAGTGATGTGCTACTTCTTTCTAAGCATAAAACAGCTAAATGTGAGCACTCTCTCTATTTTCAGAGTATAAAAACTTTCAAACATTTACCATCAAATTTGAAAGTACTGAAAACTCATTTGTTTAAGAGGAGAGTTTAATCTCTGATCTTAACAAAGGCATACTAGTGTGGCATAGTACTTCGATGATTCGAATGTAGGCAATAATGCATTAATCAATTTTTTGTATCATATGTTTGTATATTTTTTTACCACAAATGTCCTTCCCCATATGAAATTGTCTGAAATGTTTAATATTTCTGAGTTAATTTTTTTTTCAAATAAAGTTGTATATTATTGTGAAAATAAATTGAACCAATAGTTCTGTTCGAGAGCTGAATGGAAGATCAGACTCAAAACTGATTTCAGTCGTTTTGAGAGCATTCTTCTTAATTGTTATTATTGTATCAAGTGAATGAATGTAATTTTACAATGTGAGGAACGTTTCTCAATAAATGTTATTTGACTCCATAAACGAAATGGGCGATTTTATTCAAATAGGGACATGAAATTTCAAAGTGGTCAAGAGGGAAGGACAATCAATATTGTGGTGCAGTAATTCGTACAAAAATTTGAGTGATGAAGTTTCTCGGCTGCCCTGCAATGAGACTAAACTAAATCGAGTCAATAATTACTTATGATTGACTTCTCTCTGTCGATAAACACTATCCTCCCTCCAAACTAAGAATTCCAAGAACCTTTAATATTTCGATTGAACAAGGGTGTTGAATGACAATAACGGAAAAAAAGTTGATTATCAAAGCATTAAAAACAATTGAAAAAATTTTCAGAAGTTCATGAATGTCAAACCACTAATCGGCGCTGAGTCTAATTGGGCGTTAGATGATATTTATCGAAATTTCATAGGCTAATACTGAACTTCCACGAATATGTCTCTCTCCAGACATTTAATCAAGGAAGATCTTTTTTTTAGTCGATTTTATTTTTATTCGATGGTATTTTGTAGTAGTTGTCCAGTTTTTCCTTGTGAGATATTTATTCGTTGTCTGACTGACATTTAATACATCATGTCCACCACAAGAAGAATATGATCTACACACTCATCACAATTGTTTATAGTGGAGTGCCCCAAGCTTCCATAGTTGGTCCTCTGCTTTTTACAATGTTCATAAATGATATAATCGATGTCATTGATGTTGAGGGTTTATTGTTCGCAGATGACTTCAAAATTTTTCATTATATTTCCAGCATCGGTGACTGTGAACGCATAGCAAGAAACTTGCGTTATGTAAATTAGTGTGATTTCAACAAATTAAACCTCAACATCTCCAAATGTAATGTAATGCCGTTCTCCACAATATATAATTTGATTAATTTCAAGTATGAAATTGGTGATAATATTTTGGAAAGACCCAATACATTTATTGACTTTGGCGTAATCTTTGATTCTCAACTAACTTTCGTGCCACATATCAATGCTACAGTAACCGCTACCTGTAGAGTATATGGTGTCATTTTTCGTGTTGGAAAGGAATTTAGCAATATATCAACTCTGAAAACATTGTATTGTGCTTTCGTAAGATCTAAACTCGAATACGGATCAACAGTCTGGAGTCCTGGTAATCACTAACACATTGATCAACTGGAGTCTATACAACGAAAGTTCCTGAAACTTTTGAGCTTAAGAATTGATGGAATATATCCACCTATAGGCATACAACATGAAACGCTTACAAGTCGTCATAATGTGGACACACTCAGTGCGTTAAGGAAATGCCATGCAATAATCTTCTTGCATAAAATAATTAACAATAAGGTGAAATGTCAGGTATTATTTCAAAAGCTTGATTTCATTGTCCCAAGAGTTTCTTCCAGAAGCGCATTCACGTTCTACCTTCCAGCAGCTAGAACGAATGTTCTCAAATTTTCGCCATTGCACACGATGTGTGAACAATGTAATATTTTGGGAGCTAAGGTGGATATTTTCAACTGTTCTGTTACTTATATTAAAGTAAGTTTTCTTATATATACATAATCTCTGATAAAACAGTTATTTATATGTATTCACGAACAGAATTCATATTCACTCATATAATTATGTGTGTAAAAGTGTTAATATGGGAATGTATATGCATTTGTGTGTTCAAATTTATATGTATGTATAAGTTTGGTCAGCATTCAAGTTTTTTTTTATTTCTATAATTATTTTGATTCATTTCATCAGTTGTGATTCATATCACAAACTCTTTCATTTAAAATGAAAGTACAAAATTCAAACTTTTGTACTACCAATTTTGTTTTTTGTATATGTTGTGTTTCCTGTTTTGTAATTAGGACTTGTCCTGTAAAACAGTGTATGTTAAATAAATAAATAAAAATAAATAAATAGTAATGTCTAGTCATTTTGTTCGCAGTTTACGGTAAAGATTTTCCTGACAAGATCGCTTTTTTTTGCTACGTTTCACCTTGGAATGAAATTTTCTTCATTTCTGGTTCTTTCCAATTTCTTTGTGGTTATTTGTCTAGGCTGTCTAGAGATATTTTTATATAATCGTTTCTTCATCAAGAAATTTTCAGTAATACTTTTGATTATTTCAAAAATTTTTTTAGTGAAGTCTTGCACATTTTTTCCGAAAATTGAATAAAAAATAGACAACTTAGGATTAATATATTAGAATATCGTTCTTAAGGTTAATGAAATGATATATCAACAACATTATACATTTCTATGGAAATACAAGTTGTGAAAAAGATTGTATTTAGTTCACTGGGTCCACGCAACGAATCTGAGTAAGTTTTTGTAGAAATTTTGAGGAGTAAATTCCAATTGCTGCATTTTAACGATCTAACAAATTTTTTTTAAAAGACGTTCCTTTATCAACTTTAAGTGTAATCTATATGATGGGTGTTATGGTGGATGTGATGTCTATTTTGATCAGCTGTCATTAATTTTGACATGCCACTCAGAACATCACAATGGATTATTCCGATATTTTTATTCACTTCTGTTGGAATAAATTGAGTAACGGGTGTTTTTTTTAGAGGTATAGAACTTTAAGTTGGCATTACTGTTGAAGATGGTGACCGATTTAACAGCTGAGAAGTGATTTATTCTCAGTTGGCTTGGCAATTCATCATGAATGGACTCACGTCTGAACAACGCTTGCGAATAGTGCAATTTCATTTCGAAAATAATGGTTCTGTGCGGAATAGGTATCGCGCTACTTTTGTTTAGCGATGAAGCGCACTTCTGGTTGAATGGCTACGTCAACAAACAAAACTGTCGCATTTGGAGGGAAGATAATCCTCAAGTGTATGTCAAAACACCGTTACATCAAGAAAAACTGACTGTTTGGTGCGCTTTATGGGCTGGTGGAATCATTGGTCCGTACTTCTTCGAAAACGATGATGGCCAGAACGTTACAGTCAATGGTGATCGGTATAGAGCCATGAACTTTTTCATTACTGAATTGAACAACCATGATGTCCAGGAGCTGTGGTTTTAACAAGACCGCGCAACATGTCACAAAGCCCGTGCCACAATCGATTCATTGAAAGACACGTTTGGTGACCGCCTAATTACACGTTTTGGACCTGTGAATTGGCCTCCAAGATCTTGTGATTTGACACCGCTAGATTACTTTCTGTGAGGCTATGTAAAGTCATTGGTCTATGCGGATAAGCCACAAACGCTTGACCATTTGGAAGACAATATTTGCCGTGTTATTGCCGATATACGGCCACAAATGTTGGAAAAAGTCATCGAAAATTGGACGTCCAGATTGGACTACATCCGACCCAGCCGTGGCGGTCATATGCCAGAAATCATATTTAAAATGTAATGCTACAAGATTATCTTTCGAATAAAAAAAATTCAATCAAATTGTCAATCGAATGATCCATCATTCTTTTATTGCAATTTAAAGTTCTATACCTCTAAAAAAAACACCCTATACTAGTTGCTATTTTATTTTTAGTTTATTTCATTCGATAATTATATACATATTGCTAATTTCATTTTATTTTGATTTCATTTTCATTATTTGTAATTTATTCACTTATGTACCTTCATTTTTCTCATTATTATGTTAGAAATAAATGCATTATTTTAAAAGCACATCTCACTTTCTACTTCATTCGATCATCAAATATATACTTCCTAATAAATGACAGGGAGTTTTTGCTCACAAGTTAATGAAATATTTTAAATAATAAAATGAAATATAAACACTCGGCTTAAGTTCCACTGTATATAATGATAATGATACTTAGTGAAACTTGAGCTAAGAGTTTTGATTTTAATTTATTATATACTTTCTTTTGGAACCTGTATTTTCCTTTCAATTATTTTCATTATTCGAATTATAATTTTTCTTCGCTTACCTATTTATCAAAAGTTTCATGGATTTCCAGGAAATTGTGTATCCAGGACACCTGTTTTTCCTTCTATCAGTTTATTGGAACAACTCCAGCTGGAATCACTATTCAAGGGGTTATCTGATAAGACATAACCATCTTTACATTTGGGACATATAAGGGCACTTAAGTAAGTTCCTAATTCAGTAGGGTCACTACACCTCTTGCAGTAACAATCGAAAAATTTGTTCTCTAGCAGGTGCTCTCTTCTTTTCAATGTATTCTGCAAAGTTTCGATAATGTTCAAAAACTGAGATTGGTACGCATAAATACTAAGCTATAAAATAGACCTTAATGATGAGCAGCCCAAATACAAATAAGACGTTCATATAATTTAAGATATCATATTTGCAGTTCAAACTTAAACTTTGAAAGCATAACCTTGTATGTGAGAAGTATCAGCTTAATTTTTTTCCAATATTTGAACTGTAAAGGAACATTTATATATCTTAACCAAATTCAATCAATTCCGAACAATTTTCTTTTCTTTAATTTGGTCTTTAGATACAGATGTATATATATATATATATATATATATATATATATATATATATATATATATATATATATATATATAAGGAAATATTATTAAATTTAAGGAAATGAAATTTTTTGTGCTTATGGCACTGAATGAAATATTTAAGAAGATGAACACTAGACTCACTTGAGTCCATAGAATTAATTCTATGGACTCAAAGTGAATGTCACAATTATTGGCAACTCTATTGAATGTAGACTCCATAAACCAAGTGGGGGATTGTATTAGGGAGTTGGTTCTCGGAGTCTCTAGGTGGAATAATTCTGTATTACGAGAATTTTACCTAGGAGCACGAAATTTCAAAGTGGACAAGAGAGGAGAACAATCAATACTATTGTGCAGTAATTTGTACAAAAATTTGAGTGATAAAGTTTCTCTCCTGCTCTGCAATGAGATAAAACTAAATCGACTCAATAATTCGTAATGGTTGACCCATCTCTGAGGATAAACTTTATCCTCCCTCCAGACTAAGAATTTCAAGAACCTTCTCTGAATAGCCTCAAGATGGCAATGATGGCAAATGTAAATTGGATGCCAGATCGTGCTGCCATACTCCAACTTGCTACGTATTAGGGTATTAAATAGTCCTATGAATGTTGATGAAGTATGAAAATATTTCATAATATAAGTATTTAAGTAATTCATCAATATGCATTTGTCCCCTCAAAGTATTTCCTCTCAAATATATTCTATGCTAGCGCTTCTTCCAATCCTCGAAGCACTTCTGAAATGCGGTTTTCGGTATTGAGCCATCAGTTCGAATCTTCGATTTCGATTTTATCTCATCAATTGTGGCAAAACGCTTTCCTTTCATTGGTCTTTTCAGTTTTTGGGATAGGAACAGTCCCAGGCAGCCAAGTATGATGAATACGGTGGTTGTTTTTGGCCAAAACATCACGAACAAGCCTTGAACAAGCTGGTACATTGGGCAAACATTGAGCAAAACCTTTACATTTAATCGAAGTTGGCGTGCCTCTTCCGGTCTTGGTTCTTCTGGCTTCTTCCATTGGGATGATTGGGCCTGCGTTTCGACGTCATAACCATAAACCAACGTTTCGTCACCACTTATGAGTTTTTCAGACAAATCTGAATCGTCGTTCAACAACTCATGAGGAATACTAATGCGGCGATTCTTCTGCTCAAAATTTAGCAAATCATAAACAAACTTCGCTATCAAACGTTTCATGCCAAAAATATCCGAGAAAATTGCATGCCACGAGCCGATTACCATGCAAACATCCTCTGCAACTTCCCCAATAGTGATTCGACGAGCTTCCAGAATCATTTTCTTTACTGTTTCGATGCTTTCTTCACTTGTTCAGAAAATATTGCTGACGATGAGAGTTCACCAGAACTCTCATCGTCAGCAATATTTTCTGGGCTATATGTAAAGTTTTTTGTACCACTTATAAACACTTTTAGAAGACAAAGTAGACTCGCCGAATGCCTCAGTCAACATTTTAATTGCGATGGAGCTCTTTATCCCATTTTTAACTCAAAATTCAATACAGATTCTCTGATTAATTTTTTCGAAAGTAAAAAGTCGAAGAACACACAAAAAGGTGACTAACCTCTTCAGTTGTCAACAACAAACTACTAATCCGAAGTAATGGATGATAATGTCAAGATATGAGAAACGTGTGTACCAACAAAAACGACAAAAAACCGACAAACGTGACAAAAAAATTTTCGATAATCGAATGTGCACAGCCCGCGAAGATTCACCTTTTCTTTTGAACAGACCTCTTATACCATGAAACATTTTTTTGAAGAGCTTAATATATCAGATTTGATTGAACTTGTGTTTTCCTCATAAAATTTATTTTGTGCAATTACCTGTAAGGTATATGCGTAACTTAGAGTGATAGGGTGGTTTTCGGGTATGTCCATAGAAGCTCTAACGGTCAAGGTGAAATTTGTACCATCATCACTATGATTGGTGTTTGGTACACAGTCATGTGACATCAAGAAGGCTGTTGGATAAACTCCTCTTACATTGATTCCTTGCTGTCCAATCTCGAAGGCGTTCACCTATTACAAAGATCTTTTATACATATGAAATAATTTCATTTATGAGTTATAATATGCTATTATTATTTTACTGAATTTCTGCAATTTTTTCCTATAACATCATTCAATCTTTGTTCAGAATTAACCTTCAGGTTTAATTTTCATTTAATTTTCAATTAATTTTCATATCATGTGATTATACACAATTATTATACATTTATAATAATGCGAACCAAATATAGCAAACGTCTAGATTTGGAGATAGCAAAATATAGATTTGCTCACAAAAGCTAAAGCTTCTAGATATCGACTGATGAAATATTTCATGGTGTTAATAACTTGTCTCTATCTCTTTCTTTATTGTTGGCTACCCTGGAACTTCAACATCAAGTATGAGCACCTGAGCTAAACTTTTCAAGTATTTGGGCAGTATAAAATTGTAGACTAAACACTTAAAAAACTAGATACTTTTAGATACTGCATTATAGTCTGCTAGATCTAAAAATGTGATTGATTTCTAAAATATTATTTTAACATGTTAAAGGAAACCTTGCTGTATACAAATCCATTTCAACAATGAAATGAATCACTGTAATTTGACAATTTTGACGTCCAATTAAAGACAACGATGACCTCTTCAGAATTAAGTCGTAACCTAACTCAACCTAACCTCACTCAGTTCGAAGAAATCATTGTTTTGATGAAATATACGCCACGATTGTTACTTAGTGTAGTGGAGTTTCATTCAGTGAAAAAAACTAATAAAAGTTAAAAACAAATAAAATTGAAATCACTGAAATCATCCAAGTAAATAAAATAATATCTTAAAAAATGTGTGAATGCTTCATATACTTTTGTGATAAAATGAACCTTTCCAATCTAGAATCTACAATTGAAGTATTTCGATCAGCTTACTATTCGGCAAAAAATGATAGGCCCTTTTTTAAATTAATTATTATTCTAAACTTTTGCAACTTCAGAAAATGAATGGTGTAGACATTGATGTGGGATTACACTCTAGATTTAGTGCAACTGAAATCATTCACCACAGTCAGTATGACAGTGGTGGCGCTAGCCGCCGCGGGGCCCTGTGCGAGGTGATATTAGGGGGGGGGGGCCTTGTGGACTCGTACATATTTCTTGAAAGGTCCCAAATTACTTCTGGATGTGTTGTCTGTCTAGTTGCAGTAGCATAGCAGTTTCGCGATTTAAAAAGTTTGATTTCATACTTCAATACTTGCGGGGCCCCCGCCCCATACTTTAAAATATTAAAACCGCGTAGAAAATATTTATATACATATTTATTTATAAAATATTTATTTTTAAGTATAAAATTAGAATAACCTCAGATCCTCAGAAGAGGAGAAATATTAGATAAAACCTTCACAGCTTTCTGAAAAATACAGACAGATTAATAACGCCTCCCGCGGGGGCGGGACCCTGTGCGATCGCACAGTTCGCACATGCCTGACGTCGCCACTGCAGTATGAAGCGTTATTGAAAATTTTGCCATTAAACCACCGAATTGAAATGTGTAAAGCTAGAAAACAGTGTTTCGGTTATCATTTTATGATCAGAAGTTATTATTGGAAAAATTATCATAGATGCAAGATTCGAAATTTTCTGTTTTTATTTAGAGGACTTTCTAAATTTTCTATATATGAAGCATGATTCAGAGCTCTGTAGGCATCAATAGTGCTCAACGGACCACAAATTTAGAAGCACAATATAAAATTGATTTGAAATTTGCTTCTGATGTGACATATTTTACCTCCAATATTCCACATATTGTATGGACTTCTTCTTCGGTATGTTCCGTCAGTTTCCATTGTTTTATTATTTTATCAACAACAGTTTTCTGATTTCTCAACCAAACCTCCGGAATATTTTTTCTGATTTCATTGTGACTTTCCATATCCATCAAAGTCTGGTAAGCGCTAGGGTCAGTACTTTTTAGAATTAAACATCTAAGTGGAACAATTGAATGGTAATTAATCCTAAGGTCGCCTATGTCGTTCCAGCTCAAAAAATCACCAGAGTGGCATTCCTTTAGGACAGAACATTCCATCTCTGTATGGCCATACGCCATACCTTGACCTGTACATTTTATAGAACATATCGGCCATCCACAACCCATGCATCTGAAAAGTTCAAGAAGAAATACCCCTGAAAAGGAATTCGGTATACATTGGACGATCATATTTTTATGATAAACTACGCAAAATTTGTATTGTTTATAGGAAAATGAGTGAATTTGTAGTAAATTTATATATATATATATATATATATATATATACACAAAGATGGGACATCACTTTGACTTCAATAATTTTAAAATATTGGATATAGCTAGTGGCTAGCAGAAAAGAATATCTTTGGAAATGTGCCATATTAATGCTAATGGCAATAGCATTAATAAAAAAACAAAGATTGCTAGGCTCAGTTGCATCTATAGTTATCTACTCTCGAAGAAAATTCGATAAGCCCAGCTACAATTCCTGAGCTCTGTTTGACGTTTTGTCTTCTTTCACTTGTGATGACAATTGACAGAGAGTTTTGCATTTGACACTCTGTGATCCTTAGTGACGTTTGTCTGTGTTTTCCTGGCAGTTCGGTATCCTTGACATATGATTGTTGTGACACCTGATTTTATATATTATATTTTATATTGCGTTTTTAATGAGATTATTTGGTTCTGTAAGTTCCAAAATTTGTTTTACCACCTATTTTCACTGCGGCGTACAGTCTGGCTACATCTTCAGCCTAGTTAACCGTAATATGTAATATTTTGGTTAAAACACTTTGTTTTACACTTCTCCTGATGAAGAATGTAAACATGTTCGAAATATAGACAAGGTTAATATATTGGTTGTGTATCAATTATAGTGGCTCCACTTTTGCCGAGAACATCATTTTTCACTCATTAATATCATACGGCAATACTCCTTATTTATCGTACATATACATGTATATATTGAATGTATTATTTTTTTTAGTGAAAATTGAAATTATATCTCGACGGGGATTCGAACCCAGGTCTTCACGTTCACTCCCTGCTGCTTTTAACCACTAAGCTACCGGGGTCTCCACTTCGCTTTGAGATATAACTTCAATTCATATCTACCGACTCTTATATTCGTCAAGCTAGTTATTCAACGCTAGGATTGTCGTCTTTGAAACTGCAGGCGAAAGTGAATGAACACTTTCAGTCACTAAACAATCAAAAATCAATGAAATTCATCATTGTAGTCATTAATTTGCAGCTTGTTTTTTCTTCTGAAGAAGACACAAAAAAAAGTGTGGAAATATTGAGAATTGTAATGAATAAATGAATTTTTAAACACTTCACCACATCGGTTATTCCCGTTACCTAAATTCTATATATATATATATATATATATATATATATATATATATATATATATATATATATATATATATATATATATATACACAAATGTTGTCAAATCATTGATCTTGTTCCGTATTTAATCAATCAATCAAGAATCGATGACTTTCAAAACGCAGAAATTTGCTCTTCTTTTTTTCTTTCAAAACTGCAGAAATTCACTCTCGAAAGTGATGGCTTCGTTCTATGTGATAAAATTTCTGTAGACAGCTCCCGGAGAGTTTTATTTGAAATATTTCGATATATCGATTAAGAGCCTCAGTATTTACACATAGTATGAATTATTCGTCAATCTTGAATCTAGCTATACTTTTGCCAGCAGGGGTGTCATGGCTAATGCCTAATCTGGAGTGATTAGGCATGGGAACATTCTCCTAGATACCTAGAATGTCTCCTAGACATTTCAATTAAACACCCCAGATCTTTGTCTGTAATGTGTAAGAATGGTCCCATGCCTAATCGTTCCAGATCACACCCAGGCGGGCAAAAAGATGATTACTATCTAGATTCACGGAATTCATACTTAGTCAATATTGAGACTCTTAATCGGAATTTCAGAATATTTATGATGAAATTCTCAGAGAGCTGTCTGTACAAATGTTGTCAACGAGAACGATCTTATCACTTTCGAGAGTGAATATAATTGTTGTTTGAAAAAAATGTCTACAAACCCTCTAATGATGTACTCTCACTAATGATGACAGAACGAGGAATCTGGAATGCTAGAGAAAGTTTATACGTATTCTCTTCGATAGAGGGAGCCTACGTGGTTAGTACACGAATAAATTCTTCTAATTCTTTCTAATTCGAATATAGAACCTGGGGCGTTTTGAAAATCATCGATTCTTGATTGATTGATTGAATAAGGCTGATTATTCTCAATAAGGATGAAACAATGGTATCTTATTATCATTCAACAATTTCGTTGATTTTTCGAGGTATGAATGATCAGTCATAATATATATATATATATATATATATATATATATATATATATATATATATATATATATATATATATATATATATATATAGTTTTTACAAAAAGTAATACTAATCACAAACTAATTGAATTTATATTTCGAATTTCATTGACGGTTTTCGAGCCAAAATAAGCAGCATCCAACATCGAATGTTCGTTGCAGTTTAATTTTCCAGTTGCTACTACTGAAGCTGTTTTAATAATGTCTCTGTACACGGAAATAGAATGAATCTTTTTGGTCCGCAGACAATTACGCCATTTCACCTTGGCATAACACATCGTGTTTTTCGGTTTCTTTACTTATTCGTGGTAATGGCATCGAAGTCTGTTTGTTGATATCTTTAGTTGGTATTAGTTCTTGAACCTGGAATGTAAACAAACTTGAGACTCGAAAAACATATTCAAAATTATCTAATTTTTGCAAATTTTTCTCCAAAGTTTTGATGCGCCCCCAAGTTTTCTGGTAGTCTAATGTAGGAGTTTGGAGATATTGGCTTGCAGTTGTGGATAAAGTGAAAACGTAATGAGTTTTCTTCATGATGATGGTCAAGGCTTTGTCTTTAGCCCTCCATATTGTTTTCCTCATATATGGTATCGCCATGATATATCGTCACCTCTCTTTATTTCCGAAGTTTTGAACACCCATGAAGATATGCAGTCAAATAATTCATGAATCACTTGAGCGTTCTACAAGGGTAGACTCCAACAGTTCAAACAATTTTTTTGGTTCAGTAGAGCTTGTTGCCGCTCCTACCAGTCCTAAGTTCAAAACATGGGCTTTGTGAGGGTTTGTGAAACTTAATTTTGGTACTTCTTCCTTTAGTTTTGATCGAAGACGAATATATTTACTTGACATATTTCTTGTACATCAAAAGATACCCTAATTTGGTCATTCAAATTTAAGCCTGAATGTGTTAATCCATCTCTTTCTTGTTCCATTCTTAAGGTACTGTGCGGAAATTGCAACTTGATTTACAACGCCAAAATCCTGACTAGAATTTACATTGAGGATAAAATATTTCAATGTCTGGATTTCTTTGACGATCTTTTGTTCAACTTGACGTGCATGTATGTTGATTAATTTATGTTCTTTTTCAATAGGAATGTAATGAGATTGCCTCTATCCTTACCATTAACTGACTGTTTCCTTTTTTTATTTTCAATATTTGCCTTGGATATGTATGCTATCTAACTAGATCATATTTTACATCAATTTTACATGAAGGAGAGTGTTCAAGCCTAGGGTAGGTTGAGCAGGGTAGAGAATGTTAGCAAAAGTCACTTCAGGTATATGACCAACCTGTCGTATACACGACATATATATCTTATCATAAGGTGAAATGTTACTAAATTTGTTCAAGATGACCAAGTGAAGGTGCTCGACTGGGCTATAAATTCACCAAACATAATTCAATCGAAACTGCATAGAAGTTGATAAAAAGGAAATATCTGAGTGAATTCTAACGAAGAAAGTCATTTGATCGAAATGAAGGTGTGGTATAGAAACAAAAAATTAGAAGGAAACTGTTCGAAATGGAGTAGAAAGCGCCGCAAGAAGAAGGTACGAGTCAGTACCTTCAGAGGTACTCAGTACAAATGCCTTCAATACAGATGTAGAGTGTGACACTAGTGAATATTAGATATGAGACATGAATTCAAGTATTTTCTTGTAAATATTATATTTTTTGAAATTATTCATGAGAAATTTATTATTTCAAACAAAGAAATTGAAATTTTTATATCAAAATGTATTTTCATATCCGTAGTGACTTTAAGAATATAAACACCCTCTGTATGCCTACTTATTTTTTGTTGCAAAATAAAGGAACAGTTTCTTCAATCCAAAAATAAAATCCTATTGAGTTTACGTTTTTCATTGTGATTCATACAGTTTTCTACTACGATTTTGGCACAAGTTGCTTTGTGGGATCATTTTGGGACATTACCATCTTTCAGTATTTGGCTACAGTAATGAATCGTAAACTAACAATAAATTTATGTGACATAAAATTAACTTGTTTTTGTTCTTGTTGAATTTTGACAATATCCTCTGAAATTGCTTACGATTACATGCAATGAGCACCTCAAAAAAACTATTATTTTATGAAAAGCAGTGAGTGATAATTATCATCGAAAAATGAAAACGAAAAGTGTGTTATTCTATCATGGCTAAATTTATTTATCTATAATTATATTCAGAAATTTGATGGAAATCCTGAAGCAATATGGACCTGAATTATTGAATATCGTCAATCTTTCTAACCTAAAAATTTAATTGAAGCAAATTAGGTTTCTTGAATTTTTCTTGCGTCTTTCAGGAATTTATCGCGAAATTCCATTTAGTTACAGATGTTACATGAATATTTTAAATAAATATTTGACAAAGCAATTATAATCATTAAATTAAATTAAACTCTTGGCTTAATGTTTCACGATTATATTCAACAACATGAATTTGTTAACATGTTTCGAGCGTGAGCTCATTTTAAGACTTGAAGTCTTGAAAATGAGCTCACCCTCGGACAAATTCATGTTGATAATTATAATCGTGAAACATTAAGCCAAGAGTTCAATTTAATTCAATATTCAATTATGTTTCACCAAGAGTTGAGCGAGAATTCAACCACAGCAATAATAATCATTCACATAGGATTTTTTAAATGATTAAGTTCCACTTTAGAGATGCGAGGAAAGAATAATTTGCTTCAAATTTAGTTCTACTTTCGATAAAATCAAAATATTTAATGCGGAACAGATCCGCATTATCTTTTTGCGAAGTTATGGTTCTCGTTACTTGGATCTCCTCCAGTGAACTAATTGAAAAGTTTGAAATGAACGAAAAGTGAAGAATTGAAACTCCTTATTATGTACCAATAACAAAATATCATTTGTTAATATTGAGAATGAACAGGAAACCTATGGAATTGTGATTTTCGAAACTCTTTTTTATCAAATGAAGTGACATTCACATTTTTGCCTTCAATTGACACATATTTTTTCCTCTTTCTATTTGAGAGGGGTATAAAACACCTCTCAAAACAAGATGGCCAAACTCCGGCCACTGCATAATAGACGAACATCACATATATTTCTCTGGAGACAATACCACCAGAAACAAAAATGGAGTGGCAATAATTCTTAATAACCAAACTAATATAGCCGTAAAGGGATTTATCCCGATTTCAAATAGAGTCGCGTTAATCAAGATCAAGGCTAAACCATTCAACCTGAACATCACACAGTCATATGCACCGACATCCGAAAGCAATGATCAAGAAATAGAGAATTTCTATGAGCAACTTAAAACAGCTCTTAAACACACAAAGAAGGAAGAAATCAACATAATCATGGGCGACATGAACGCTAAGATCGGACAGGGAAAGGTGGAGGATGTGGTTGGTGGTTTTGGACTGGGAGTGAGAAATGAGAGAGGAGAACGACTAATAGAATTTTGTCAAGAAATGGACATCACATTCATGAACACCTTTTTTAAACTACCACCCAGAAGACTGTACACTTGGAGATCCCCAGCTGATAATAATCATAGAATCGTGAGGAACCAAATAGACTTTGTGATGATAAACAGAAGATATCGCAATGCGGTTATCTCTTGTAAAACGTACCCTGGCGCGGACATACCATCCGATCACAACCTGTTGCTAGCTCGCACTAAACTACAACTGAAGAAAGTAGTCAGAAAGAAAACCCCAAAGACAGCTGACATCCGGAAACTCAAACAAGACAACGTATTACAACAAACAAAGGAGAGGCTAAACAAAGAATTCAGAAATATAGCTGAAAACCACAACCACGAAACAGAAATAGAAGACCTATGGAATAGAATAAAAGTATCTATAACCTCCGTTACAGAAGGAGAACTAAAACCAGACAAGATGGTAAAAAGGCAACAATGGATGACAAACTCTATATTGGAACCTATGGAGGAAAGAAGACAACACAAAAACAGGGACAATGTAAAATACAGAGAGCTACACAGGAAAGTCATAAGAGCAATTAAAGAAGCTAAAGAGCGGTGGCTACAGGAAAAATGTGTCGAAATCGAAATCTTGCAAAAAAAATATGACAACTTTAATCTTTATAAGAAAATAAAGGAAGCAACAGGAATATATCAAAGACGGGGTCCAGGAATAATCTTGGACTCGAATGACAACATCATTACAGAGACGGACAAAAAACTTTCAAGATGGAAAGAATACATGGAAGAACATTTCGGAGACGAAAAAATTGATAATGTACTCCTGGTGGTCGGTGAGGAAGGACCTACCATTACACAAGAGGAAGTGGAATTAGCTATCCACCGACTAAAAAACAACAAAGCTCCTGGACCAGACCAGATTCATGGAGAAGTCCTCAAACTGCTGGACCCAGAACAGATAAAACTGCTGACCAAACTCTTTAACAAGGTATACACAAGCGGCCAATTGCCAAATGACTGGCTGCCAATTCATCGACATTCATCCCAATCCCCAAGAAGACGAATGCAAATAAATGCTCCGACCACAGAATAATCAGCTTGATGAGTCACATCCTAAAGGCTTTCCTCAATATCATACAGGCACGCGTATATAGAAGACTCGATGAAAGAATAAGTAACACACAGTTTGGCTTCAGGAAGGGACTGGGCACCCGAGAGGCATTATTCTCAATACAGGTCCTGATTCAACGAGCACGGGACGTCAATACAGACGTCTTCATGTGCTTCATAGACTTTGAAAAGGCCTTTGATAAAGTCCAACATGATAAACTCATCTCAATCCTACGTGAATCCGGAATCGATGACAAAGACGCAAACATAATATCAAAGCTATATTTACAACAAAAAGCCATTGTTCGAGTCGAAAACGAAACATCAGAGGAGTTTAGCATAAGGAGAGGAGTACGCCAAGGTTGTATACTGTCACCCCTTCTATTTAACGTCTACTCAGAACATCTGTTCAAGGAAGCATTGGAGGGCATAGAAGATGGAGTTGTTATAAACGGTGAAATAATAAATAACCTCAGATATGCTGATGACACCGTCCTTATAGCAGATACTGCTGAAGGACTTCAGAGACTTATAGACCGTATAGGGACTGCATGCATTAAATATGGTATGAAGATAAACTGTAAGAAG
This sequence comes from Henosepilachna vigintioctopunctata, assembly GCA_030704895.1. NCBI lineage: Eukaryota > Metazoa > Arthropoda > Insecta > Coleoptera > Coccinellidae > Henosepilachna > Henosepilachna vigintioctopunctata. Next base: position 9,806,602 of record JARQZJ010000091.1, read on the forward strand.
ACACATACAATAATTATCAGTAAAAATGCTATAAACAACATACAGTTTACCGCTGACAATATAGTCGTCACCATGGCCGAAACAGTTACATATCTGGGCTGCACCTTGAATAAGGACTGGGATCATTCTCGAGAAATAAAATGCCGAATCGAAAAAGCAAGAGGTACATTTAACAAGATGCGTAAAGTACTATGCAACCTAGCCCTCAACATTCATACTAGAATAAGAATTCTAAAATTCTATGTGCTCTCAACCCTCCTATACGGAGCAGAAGCGTGGACCCTTGCTGATGCCTCATGTAAGCGCATAGATGCATTTGAGATGTGGTGTTATCGCCGCATGCTCAGAATCCCATGGATACACCACGTGTCAAACGATACGGTATTGCAACGCATTGATGGACAATTAGAATACTTACAATGTGAACAATGTGAATACTTACATAATTTGAATTATGCTAACCATTTATTGACAGAAAACCATACTTTTGATACGAATTTCAAAATTTTAAACAATATACAGAAAAGTAGTCATTTAGATTATTGGGAAATAGTGAAAATAAATCGGCTTGAAAATTCTGGAAATTTGCTCAATGAACAGATAGAATTAAACAATTCATTTTCAGGCAATAAAAATTAGATGCCAGAAGGGAATATCTTAGGTAAAACCCAAATTTATAGAATCCCAAATTCCCTGGTATTTATACCTGTGTTTTTCAAAATCTTATTGTTATTCTGTAAGCATCTGAAGAAGTCGTTTGTAACGACGAACGCGTCATGATATGTAATGGATAAAGTGTAAATGATAAGTTCAAGTGTTTGAATTTAAGTTTATATTCAGTTACTTAACAGTTTATCATCTGTGTTGTCGAAACAATATTGTTATGTTTTTGACTAAATTATAGTGAATATCAGAAAACTACTTAGTATATTTAAATTATATTTTGAATTGATTAATTCACAATTAAAACTACGTTTTCACTAGAATTACGAATTCGCTCTTGATATTAAATCATCCTTTTCGAGAAAAATTAACAAATTTACATCAACACGAATTCTTATTATTAACATAGCCAATTTATTCAAATAAAGTTGATTGATCATTTGATGATCTCTTAGGAAAATAAGGTTGAGTACAAATTAAAAAGACAACAAAAAATACTTAGATGAGTTTAACAGAATTGTATTATTTGCTTGACAATTGTTTTGAGGGTGTTAATTGTTTTGAAAATTAAACTGACGACTTTCAGTCAAATTTTTGAAAATAGGGTAGTATGAACTCAGAAACATTTGCCAAGCAACTAATGCTGTGAAAAACTGTGAAAATTAGCCAAATATTTTTCATTCCATTGACATTTTTTTCATAATATCGAGAGAGATAACTCACTTGAACTTTTGAGACTCCTTCTCCAAACCTTTATAACATCCAATGCATTGTACCCTTCCTCCAACACATGGTCCTACAACTAATGGGTTTTCTCTGATAACAATGCTACCAGCCTTTATATCATTCTTGGCTACCATATATCTAAAACCCATGACAATATATTTTCTAATGAATGAAGGACAAATGATGATTATTATAACACAACATATTACATACAAACGATTAAATTTTGACAGAATAGAAATTCCAATATAATGAATAAAACGGAATCATTTAGAGATTTTGGCAGTTGGCCACCGTTGCAATTCGAAGCATATTTTATCTTGGCGTGGGAGAGAAATATTCGTCTATTCGTGGAATATAGGATAGCACCTGTTCAATTACGATTGTTTTGCCTCTAAACAAAAAATAGGATATCAGGTTGACAAAACACTTGAGAATTTGGTTGAAAAATAGTTCAATAGAATAGGGTAGAAACTATTATGTGTATATAGTACTTCGAATTGAATATGTCTTGAAACAAGAGCTCCCAATTTATTTGCTATCACGTTCCTTTCAAATTGATAAAGCCTTTCACGCCCCCTGCCTATACAATGCATTCAATCTGTCTTTTTTTTGCTTACCATCCTTACTACCATCCACTATAACATCATTGTAGATAAAACTAGAAGCCTGACTTCAACAACCAAGCAGGCATTGTAAAATGATAAACACGGTATATCTCATTCAATTTGAACCAGTAGTTTAAGAATTATAACTAGTCAAAGTCTTTTAATTTTGTAACTCACTGCCTTACTGATCGATTATCAAGTATCATTTAAATACTAATTGCATTTTAAATCAAGTAAATTTAAAAAACAATTATTGTTTAGTGTATAAATCAAGGAAAAAGTTAAATATTTTTGTAATTTCGGACCAGTTTTTCAGATGCAATAACTCCATATATAACTTAGTAATCCCATAATATATACGATCAAATTTGCAGGGAGTGAATCAGTATACCTGTATATGCATGACATAATGGAATAATGGATGATTGATAAGGCCGATACTTGGAGAAAATTAATATCCAAAATACAACAATATTGAGAATTTTCTCATAATTTAATACACATACGCAATCCGACGTTTCGAAGTATTTCTTCTTTATCAAATGCTGAATTAATACTAGGTGTAATTTTACAAACTCAATACTTATAGCTATTCTCACAGAACATACCAGGTTCTATGACTAACTTGGAATGAAGACCATTGATTACAACTGATGTTTGATAGAAAAAAAAATCGTACACCTGGAAATGAACACTATTTGAAATATTTCGATTAGGAGTCTTGAATATATAAACTATAGTTCTGGTATCTATAAACTGATAGAGTCTGGAATCTTGAAACTATATATATATATATATATATATATATATATATATATATATATATATATATATATATATATATAATATCTATATATATATGTATATGTATGTGACTTTCAAAATATTTTGGGTTATCGGCAAAGGTGAGCAGAACTAATTTAAACGACTAATCGTCAGCAATTCTATATTTCGAAGGAATTCAGTTCTTTTTCAGGAATACTAAATATAAAGACAGGTGCTAATCAAACAGTTACAACTTGTAGAATAAGGAAAACCTGCATCTGACACAAATCAATAAGCCAACAAAAACGACAAAAAAGGCACTCAAGTTATTATGATAATATTAAAAGTAAATGCAACAATGTTAACGACGTACGATATATAAATGACATGTACATAAACTCCTAAATCGAGGTCAAACCATAGAATATATAGTAAGACACATCAACGTACAAAACTGTATTGACACAGAAAACAATCAACAACATCGATGATTCTAGATATTGAAAATTTGGCCAGGCTCATCCAACGATAAAGTAGCTGAAAACACAACTAAGACTTTCTTAATGTTCTTTTGTTAATGTTGTTAGGAGTATTCTTGATGTAGCATATCTCTAATAAGGTTCTTCTCTTGTAGTTACATTTTTGGATCTTCAAATTCAAATTTATGGTCTAAAGAAAATGCATGATTTGCCAGTGCGCTTTTGAAGATTTTGAAGATCCAAAAATTCTCTCCATCGAATGTAATTACAAGAAAAAAACCTTCTTGGAGATGTGCTACATCAAGAATACTCCTAATAACATTTACAAAAGAACAGATCTTGAGAGTCTTAGTTGTGTTTACCGCTACCTGTTATCGTTGGATGAGCCTGGCCAAATTTCCAATGGTTAGGATCATCGGTATTGTTTTTTGTTTTCTGTGTCAATACAGTTTTGTACGTTGATGTGTCTTATTACATGTTCTATGGTTTAATCTCGATTTAGGAGTTTATGTACATGTCATTTATATATCGTACGTCGTTGCATTGTTGCATTTACTTTTAATATTATCATAATAACTATTATGGATGCCTTTTATGTCGTTTTTGTTGGCTTATTGACTTGTGTCAGATGTAGGTTTTCCTTGTTCTACAAGTTGTAACTGTTTGATTAAAACCTGTCTATATTTTTAGAACTCCTGAAGAAAGAAATTCGTTCTTAATATAGAATTGCGGAATTGAGTATGTCTCAATAATCCATTTCTACTGTTGGAAAGTCTCTTCAAGAAGAAAGCTTAGCGAGAGCTACTGAGCATGTTGTCTTCAAATTTTTTTTATTGGCTGTTATTCGCTTTCGCATACCTTTCTTTATTGATTTTGATTAGATATCATTTTTAGATTAATGGAAGTGAAGTATTCCATCGACGACGTACTATCCCTTTACGTATTTAATTTTGAATTTACACAATAAATTCATTTATTATTACAATTATCGAATACCTTAAGAAGAAAGCAGATTAAATGCTTGGATAATGAGAATTTCGTAATAATTTATAGTTAACCGAGTACACATGGACATATGATTCAGTTTGTTCATCTTATATACAAAACTATTACTGCATTAGTTGTGTTTTATATGAGAGAGGTGACTCGCAAGCTACGTCTGTTCATTTTCCATTTTAAATTTAACTTTGCGGAGACGTCTTTTTTCAAAATCCTGGCTTGGTTTCAGCTAACAAATTATAATTTTACGCAGACAAGATTTTATGATCAATTCAATTCGACTGGCATCGGAATGTTTTTACGCTATTTCAATTGAACATATTCGAAAAGAGTTTTATGGCCCATAATTCATTGAAATCTCTCTCAAAAAAATACAGTTCTTATCATTATATACATATAGATATTCTTAGCAAATAACAAGCTAATAAAATAGAAAAATTTATTTCTTGTTTCTCTAGGAATGAGATGTAGCTTTGTCAAAACCTCGAAATAAATAATTTACACTTAATGTCAGCACTAATAGTATTGTTGTTAATTAGTTTTGTCATTCTGTGAAAATTTATCATTACGAAGTTTTGACAATTTTTACAATTTGCAGAGAAACGTAAACAAGAAATGAATTTTTCCTTTTTAACTGTTTGTTATTTTCGAAGATTATCAATTAATTTATATATATATATATATATATATATATATATATATATATATATATATATATATATATATATATATATATATATATATATATATGTTCAATACTTTTATAGTGAAAATTGAGAATTGAAATTACATTTCAAAAGTTTTGAACTCGACTGGGATTCGAACATAGATATGAATTGAAGTTGCATCTCAAAGTGTAGACCTCGGTAGCTTAGCGGTCCAAAGCAGTGGGGCGTAAACTTGAGGACCTGGGTTCGAATCCCAGTCGAGTTCAAAACTTTTGAAATGTAATTTGAATTCTCAATTTTCACTATAAAAATATTAAACATAGTATTCACATCCACACGTGGTTGGTTAAACACGAAAATACTATATATATATATATATATATATATATATATATATATATATATATATATATATATATATATATATATATATATATATATATATATATAGTAAATACTGAGACTCTTAATCGAAATATCGAAATATTTCAAATAAAACTCTCAGGGAGCTGTCTACACGAATGTTGTCAACGAGAACGAACCCATCACTTTCGAGAGTGAATATTAAGAGCGTTTCGAAAAACTTACTTTACTAGTATTGAATTACCTGTGAATCTTTGAACTATATATATATATATATATATATATATATATATATATTCAATATAGATTCAAGAGGCGCTACATTAGCAGTGCCACCTTTTGGTACTTGCCCTGCTACCGCGTCTGCAGGTTCATTCCAAGGGAAAGGGTTCTCAGAGGTTCCCTTACCAATATAACCGGAAACTCAGAGGGAAGTGATTCAGAATACCTATATTTCCTCCAGGTAATTCAACTGTCTTTGAATTTACTGTGTCAGAGAGTCTGAGGTGTGAATAATACACCAATCGATAGATCATTCAGAACACTCAAAAAAATCACAAACAATGATAACATTCAAACAAACACAACACATTAAACACTATAACCGCGATTACCAAATTGATATAAAAGCCTTCTCTATGGTCGACATAAACCCTTATGATTATTGTTGTACAGTCTCTCCAATGAAATTTTTTTGCACTCCTGCTAACAATGTGAAAGCACTGAAATTCGTTAATCGCAAAGTGCGATTCTGGAAACAATTCTAATGTGCTGCAATATATAATTCTTGATTTGAATTTGTTGATTTTCATTAATTAACCCTTTGTTATAAAATGTTTTCACCGACGCATGTTTTGTTCAACTTCTTGAAATAAAGTGGAAAAAATCCTACAAACTAAAAACTATTCCTGGCTAATACAGAAAATCCTTTCGAATTTTTTTCGGGTGTTTGAAAAAAGTTAGAAATGCAAATATTTCTTATCGAAAGTTCGTTATGCCTACCTTCCTATCGCTGGTGTGGCTCTTATCACAAATAAAGGATCTCTATCTCCATCATAACTATTGATATCATCTATTTCAGAAGACGTGAATGGAGATTTAGACTTTGTGCATCTAATCTTGTCACTCTTCTGAAATTAAGTATTCATTATTTTACCTACATAATCAAACTTTCCATCAATAATAAATCATAGTTGAGTATTTATAGAAAACTTAGAAGCTAGAAATTAATACTGCAAACTATACTCAGGTAATGTATTGATGTTTCGCGATGAAACGAATATTAGCTAGATCCATAATCCTTATGAAAATAAAAGTGAAGTGTGAGAAATTTTGAGTGGTGTTTATTTCAGATACATTTATTTATTTACGTATTTAATGGAACGCTTGACATTGATGGGAATCTCGATGTATCAATTTCTTAGAGAAACGGTTAAATGTTATTCGGGAATTTGTGTTTTTAATTTTGATATGAGCAATATGGAAAAACATTGTGAAACAATTTATTTCATCCGGGATCAAGAACTTGATATTTTCCCGGAAATAATATGGGAAATATCGAATTTTGTAAAACAAAGGAAGAATATATATATATATATATATATATATATATTTTATATATATATATATATATATATATATATATATATATATATATATATATATATATTTTATATATATATATATATATATATATATATATATATATATATATATATATATATATATATATATATATATATATATATATATATATATATATATATATATATATATATATATATATTGAAGAATTGTATTTTTATAGTGAAAATTGAGAATCGAAATTACACCCCAAAAGTTCACGAACTCGATTGGGATTCGAACCCAGGTCTTCATGTTTACGCCCCGCTGCTTTGGCCACTAAGCTACCGAAGTCTCCATTTTGAGAAGCAATTTCGACTCATATCTAATTACTCTTTTTATTCGCAAACCAATTGTCAACGCTCGGACTGCCGTCTTCAAACTACATGCGAAAGTAAGTGAACATCTTTCCATCCTCCATGATGTATTAATTTCTTTCGAAAGTGGAGACCTCGGTAGCTTAGTGGTCAAAGCAGCAGGGTGTAAACCCCAAGATCTGGGTTCGAATCCCAGTTGAGTTCGTAAACTTTTGAAGAGTAATTTCGATTGTCAATTTTCACTACAAAAATACAATTCTTCGTATAGAATTTGGTGTTTCGTTTCCAGACGTGCATGATTAGAGCGAATAATAACTTTATATATATATATATATATATATATATATATATATATATATATATATATATAAGAAAATGAACACTGAAAACATCACATCGTACACGTTCACATCTACTATAACATTCTTTTGATTAATTTATATTTTTCGAATGAATGTTCTAGTGTTCATTTTCTTAAATAATTCATTCGGTGCCATATGTACAAAAAAAATTTCATCAATTTGATGATACCAATACTCCCGAAATAATTTATTAACAATGAACAACTAGTAACACTTGTTTTCAGTAACCACACTTTTAATCTCAATATCTTTCAACTGTCACTTTATATAAACATTCAAAATTCATATAAACCTTTTACATTGTCTTGCGTCAGCTGTTCGCCGCTTATATACCCAACTCTATGCCTTCTAGAATATTCCAGAGTTCTCTGGTCGTGCCTACGACGGTTATCAACAGTCTGGTCTTTTCTAGACACTTCGATAATCCACAGAGGCGGCTTCTGTCACAATAGCTTTTGTCATCCAGTGAGCACTGTGTAGTCTTGCTGGCATTCTAAGCAATGTTCGCTTCTCAGGAACTCCCCTAGGTAAATAAAGGTGAGGTTGAGGAACTCTTTATAATCATCTCTAGGCTGATACTGGTTACGTAGATTTTGAGTGGGGGAAATCATATTCTGAGCTACGTTTCGAACTAAATCCAGCGAATGAGGATCAGATGTTACTTTTTTGTAGTCGATCTGGTTAGTTTTGCTCCAGTAGTTCCAAAGTTTTTGGAATATTGAAATATCAGGCCCACTTGAAGGACCTAGTGCTGTGGTCACGACAGCTTCTAACATTATCACTAGTATATGTTGGCCCTAACCAAGCCAAAGCATATCTTTCTCAACTTTTTGCTTCAATAGTGACATGCTCCATTTCTTAGTCCCAAATTCACTGCCGCACAAGCACTTTACTGTTTGCACTGAATGTCTAGCAAAAGAGGGGCGAGGGGAGTCAAATTGAGAACAAGTGCTCGTGGTATATTCCTTCATAAGAATTTTTCTTGATAGTTTGTCATATTTCAACTTTCTTTTCAATTTCGAAATGTCGGTCGCGATCACTAAACGTCATTTGAAAAATTAAATGAAAAATCTCTATTCATATTAAAGCACACATAACCGATTGGTCCTTTACTTTGTGATAAGGCATAGTATTATAGAGAAAATTAATTGTTTTCATCACTATATTCAGCAATTTGTGACTCCAGTTTTTTACTACATTTTCAACCACATAAATACTACCACTCTATTTCAGACATGGAGCTCTCTTCAAGATATTTATATAATGTCATCTAATATAGAAATGTCGTTTGAAAAAATAACAATGAATATGTATATATAAAAAAAATCTACTAAAAGAAAAAAAATTCTGTAGTTCTCGTGCTATATTATCGCTCTTGTAAATATTCAATATTAAAATACACTATAACTTACTTTCGATAATTTTTTGACAAATTATTAAAAAAAACTTGACAGCAGAGCTGGCTATGTGGAACATGAACAATGTGATGTCTCCATTAAACTTCTAGGGATAAATTTTAGAGAATATTGAAGTTGATGCCAACATTTATTGGAAGCGTAAGACAGTTAACTGTTTCGTACTGCAAGGTGCTCATCAGTTGAGCCACGTCCAACAAATTCAATCTTCACATACCATCATAAGACAGAAATATACTGTTAAGTCGTATGCAGGTATAATGCATATATTAATGTACATCTCAAATCTTAGAAATCAATGAAAAGCACATGGGTACATCTAAGATTGAAAGTTTCACACAACCTTATCAATTAAGATACTTCATTTTGAAACCTTAATTTTTCAACAATTTCATCTTATTTGATAAAGTAATGGCATCTAGGTTGCGGTTGTAGCAACGCTCGCTAATCATTTATCAAAGTATCCTGAAGTCAGCTATACTGTTCTTTTGAATAATTTGTCAGAAAATTATCGAGAGAAAGTTAAAGTATAATTTCAATATATATATATATATATATATATTAACCTGATATATATATATATATATATATATATATATATATATATATATATATATATATATATATATATATATGAAATGGTATTATCCCTGTGTGAGTTCATTTTTATAATGAGGGTTTAACCCTCATTATATATATATATATATATATATATATATATATATATATATATATATATATATATATATATATATATATATATTTAAGAAGTAAAATAATTCAGCAGACATTTGAAGCAAGACATATTATATATGAAATATCGAATTTATCTTTTTTGAAGGAAGAAATATGCTAACTACCAAAACGAGCATACAGTTATCTATGAAAAGAAAGAATAAAACCTTTCTATTTTGTACGAAAATTGCGAAAAAATATTTCAAAGAACAAATTAATATTCAATATGTTCAACGAACATTCAAAATGAAATATAACCAAACTTAGACATACCCTTTTTCGATGATGTCGGCTCATTTTTCCTTCTCCAAAACTATTAAGAAAATGTGCACAAATTTATGTGGTATTCTCACAGAGGAAATATTCCCTATAATATAATGAATAAAATGCTGCTGAGCAAGACGAAGAAAACTGACAATTGCTGAATTGAACACTATCTCAAAATTTATAAGCTTATGGATATGGCAAGTTTATTTAAAGATTATCTGAATCCCACTGTACTTCAAGTCGAGGGAGTACAAACTGAAGTATTGGCCAAATTCTATTTTCAGCCCATTTCCATGTATCTTCTTCATTTCATATTACGGCCATTCCAAAAACGACCATTCAATAATAATAAAATCGATAAAACTGAGATCGTTTATCTTTTACGATAGCAAGATCCGATAAGGGTTTGGTTGTTTTCATTATCGAGCCATCAATCTTGTTGGAATGAATGGCACTATTTATATAACTGGACAGACGAATTGTTTTTCTCGCGATGTTCTGGCTATTGTATATTTTCTGGGGTGATTCAACATAGTGAGACATTGAATCAAAAATCCTTTTTGTTAGTAGTTCTCTACTTTATGATGAAATGAGATATAATATATTATTTTATATATATATATATATATATATATATATATATATATATATATATAGGAGATGAAATTTTTTGTGCTTATGGCACTGAATTAAATATTTAAGAAAATGAAAACTAGAACATTCGTTTGAAAAATTCAAATTAACCAGGAGAATGTTATAGTAGAGCTAGATATGTGAACGTGTACGATGTATGTCTCCATTATCCTTCAAGGGATAAATATTAGAGAAATATTGAAATCGATGCCACACCTGATGGAAGTGTGAGACATACATGTTTCGTCCTGCAAGGAACTCGTCAATCGCACCACGTCCATCGAACTGAAGAATCAATTAAATTAAATGTAATGAAGACATCACATCGTACACGTTCACATATCTAACTCTACTATAACATTCTCTTGGTTAATTTGAATTTTTAAAATGAATGTTCTATTGTTCATTTGCTTAAATATTTCATTTAGTGCCATAAGAACAAAAAAATTTCATTTCCTTAAAAATATCACCGAATAGGCCCCTGAAATACGGGAATAAACGCGAGCGTAATACTAACGCAACCTATTGACATTTGAAAACATCGTATGATGATATTTGTCAAATAGACATTGCAATTTAGTAGATACCTACGGGTATAGAAGATATGTGAAATTTCGATGCTTGGTATGTCTGTAATCTGAGAGGTGTTATCTACTGATTCCTATAGATGGAATTGTGGAGTATTTTTTACTCTACGGTCTTCCACTTGGAGTCACAAGAAGATGCATGGAGTTTGAAATCGTTTCCTCACTTCGATGGACGTGTTCGACGATGGACGAGTTTCTTGCTGAACGAAACATATATGCCTCGCACTTCCATCAGGTGTGGCATCGATTTCAATATTTCTCTAACATTTATCCCTTGAAGGATGATGGAGACATCACATCGTCCACGTTCACATATATTATTACACGCTCTACTATATTATTTTTACTCTCTTGGTTGATTTGAATTTTACAAATGAATATTTTAGTGTTTATTTTTATATATATATTATATATATATATATATATATAATATATATATTTAAATGATTTAGGCAATAACAGGCTCGCACTTCCATTAATCGTTTCAATAAAACATTCATTTTCGATTGGCATTTTGTTGTATATCTACAACTTTGTTAAAACTACAAATGAATAAGTGTTGAATTTATAATTATATATATATATCAAAATGTCAAATTTTAATTTAGGCAATAAAATTTTAACGTTAAAAACTTCATTTTCGTTGGCGTTTTGTTGTATATCGCAACTTTGTTAAAACTAATGATTAATTGAATTTTATCAATTACTATAGATATCAAAATGTCAAACTTAATAAAAAAAATCAAATTTTTTATAATATTTCTGGCTTAGCATTCGCTTCGGAAGTTTAAGTCTTCTTCACTGTGAGGAAACCTCTGAAAAACTCATGGTAAGCCAGGTCATTATAATGAGTGTGATTTATACATACATACAATTAAACATAGTTGAGTTTTATATACTTATCTAGAATTAATTGGTTTATGTGGGTGAAATTGATGGTAGATTATGAAAGAATGATTTTTGAGATGTGATGTTTGGTGATTGTTGTGTATTCATTTTATGAGTGTTATTTGTAAGATTTATCAAATCGTTGTAAATAGAATTAAGATGTTTCATGTCTTTTCTTTCATTTACTGTGTTTCCCAAATTTTTGCCAACAAATGTTGTCAACGTTAATATTCACTTTCGAGAGTGAATATCAACTGTGCTCCGAAAAATTGTTGAATGATACAATTTTTTCATCCTTATTAGGAATCAGGAATCGTTGACTTTTAAAACGCCTCCATGTCCTATATCCGAATGAGGAGAACTTCGTGAATTAGGAGATTAGTTCGTGAATTATTCACGTGCGCTACATCTATGGGAGAAAACATGTATAAACCCTCTCTAGCATTCTAGATTCCTCCTACTGACAACATTGAATTACGCTTTGAAGCGCACTTAATATTCACTCTCGAAAGTGATTGGTTTGTTCTCGTTGACAACATTTGTGCAGATAGCTCTCTGAGAATTTTATTCGAAATATTTAGATTAGAAAATTGATACACCTATTGCATCAAGAGACCAAATTTATCAAGAATATCTCCTTGATCATCGTCATTGTTAAGAGTATTTGAAGCGCCGCATCGAACGTTATCAAATTGTAGTACGCGCCATTATAATATGATCTTTCTTTTATACAACAATATATGTTCCTTAAGGACGCCAATTTACCCCGAACCTGTATTTTCCCATGTTGTAATTCGTAGATGATGGAGATGGATACAAATTTGAAACCACAGTTCAGATTCAACATCAACAACTGCTGTAGAAACAAGATAAGATTGGAATCATTAATAACAGATATTATGCATTATTATACAAAGTTCCGAAAATAAATGAAGACTTAGGATGGACGAGGACCAATCAGAGAAATACAATTGAAGCAGCTAACATGGAATGAAAGATTGCAACAATAGTTATAAATATTATATGCAAAGAGAAAGATTAGACATTGTTTTACTTCAGTTTTATAGTGAAGTTTGTTTCAATCATTTTTCAATAGAGCCCTTTATTGATATTACAATTAACATTGAATGAATATTGAGTTACATGAGATTTCTTAAACGCATCGACGATTCCATTGATTTTTATCGATTTTTCGAAAATTGCATCTTCTTAAATTTAGATCTTTCAACATGTGTTCGGGAACCAGTTATTTGTTACATTTATTATGCCATGATATTCGCATCTGTCGAATCTTTTCGAAACACCAATGCTGAATGTGGATCCCGGTTTTTTCGCATTCAGTCCAAATTTATGGGCCCCAAACAGATCTGCACAGGAGATTATTCCATCACAGTTGATATCCTGGAATTGAGAAATTGTGGTAAATGGTTACTCATTTTCAAAGGCTAAGTTATTTAGTGACGAATATGCGCAAAATGCATTGACGGTTGTGAAAGCTAAAAGAGCATCTGACATTTTAATAATATCAAGCATAGAATTTTCTTATTCTGTATATCAGGGGTGGCCAACCGGTCGAATGCGACTGTTAGTCCAATCGATCGTGGCCAGACAAAAATATAAATAATTAGACTAGACTGCTTAACTTAATTATCAACTATTGCAGCATCATCTTCCCTTAGGGGGTGATGATTGTTGGTCATTGCGTGATTTATTGCATCACTGGCAATGTGATTTAACTTTTTTGGCAGATTTTACTGGAAAACTGAGTAGAGTAAATCTGAATCTACAAGGAAAGAATTAAACATTAACTGAAATGATGAGTTCTATTGCAGCATTTCAAAGTCAAACAGAATTTATGATAGTTGACTCAGAGAAGAAAAAATTTGAACAATTTGTAAATATGTGGGATCATATGGAAAAACATCCTACCTGCAATTTCATTTCTGAGAAGTACACGACAGAAATTAGGGCAGTGATAGCAGACTTCGAAATTCGCTTCAGTGATTTCAGAAAAATTGAGAAGTAGGTTCAATTCATAAGTTATCATAATGAGTCATAATTGATCATAATGAAATTTATGAATCAAGCACATGATGTTACAAAACGAAATTATTACTCTGCGCTGCGATATATTTCTAAATGCAAGGTCCTCCGCAAGTCAATATTTCTGGGCATTGGTTTACAACGAAAAATATCCAAATTTGAAAAAATGTGTTGAACAATTTTATACGTGTTTTGGTTCAACATATTTATGTTAGGCATCATTTTCGTACTTGAAACAAAAAAAAAATAAACACCATTCTCGCTTGACAGATACTCATACATTGAATTATTTAAGGTTGGCAATTTCCAACTACAAACCTGATTATGCTAAAACTAGTGGAAAATGCGCAGGCGCAATGTTCACACTAATATATAGGACCCAAGTATGTACTTGGTAGATCGCACAGGATTTCGTTAGTAAACAGTAGATCTCAGGTATAATCAAGTTGGCCACCCCTGCTGTATATAGTTATTCTGTGAGTTTCAACTGGTTAATATTGAAGATGAATATTAGGTTATCCGTAAGATACAACCCCGTTGACATTCGGAGATGTAGTTAGATTTTACCTAGGTCTCATGACCGCTGAATGAGAAATATTTAATGAAAACCACATGAATACATCTACATTGAAAGTTTCACACGTCCTTATCAATTAAGATTTTAAGATTAGAGATGTACATTAATCTATGCATCTCAAATCTTAGAATCTTAATTTATACCTAGTTTCAGCTATAACATTCAAAAAATGGAAATTCTCGAACTAATAAATAAATACTTCTCTGTATATTACCAACTTTTTACAGATGCCTCAAAATCGGGGAATTTTGCAGTAGGTGTAGAAGTTTACGAAGTATAACTATAAAATCAACTTTAAATAAGAATTATTCGATTTTTTTCGGTGAACTTTATGCCAATTCGTCTGCTCTGAAATATTTATTGGACAATTAGGTATAACAACATTCCTACAGCCGAATATTTTTTAGTGGTTTCTGACAGTCAGAGTGCGTTAATGTCGTTGCAGAATTGGGATTTCCACTTACTCTTCACTGCAATTCATAAAGAAATTGTGATGTGTTTGTATACTTTACAGCAAAAAGGCCTGGTGGTTCAATTCATGTGGGTTGAATCACGCGTTGGAATTAATTCCAATGAAATAGAAGATCATAGCGCCCATACAGCAAGATATAGTCACCATGTCACACAGCAACAACGCACATATTCTGATTTGTTTCTCAGTTTCATGAATAGAATAAGGAAAACTTGGATCTCCTATTATCAACAAAATATAAAAGGATCATACTATAAGAGTTTAGAAGAAAGACCTCCTAACAAATGTTGGTATCGACATGTGAAAGAAAGCAAATAATTTATTAGAATATTTTCTCGTCTTAGGAGTGGTCATGTAATTTCTCCTCATTATCTGCACAAGATTGGCAAGACCGATAATCCATTATGTGTTTGTGGGGAAGTGGGCACCCCAGATTACATTATTTTGACTTGTGATAATAACAGACAATCCTGTTCAAGACTTTTTTCTCGACTTGCCAATGTTCTGAAGTACGAGGAGCCTTTCAATTTGGCATTTTCACTGTCTCTCGGGAATATGGAAGTGTACAGAATATTATTCGAGCATATTAAGTTCATTAAAGTGAAATTATAAAGTGGTTTATGTCTTGTTTGTGTATGAAGAATGAATCGCCTTGAGGAACCCAATGCCGTATAGTGTTTATGTGTCTAAACATTAATTTTATTTTGTTTTATACTTTGTTGTTTCGATAATGTATTAAAAAAAATAAGTGCTGGCTAATGACATATGTCGAAGCCATTAAGGGTATTTCCAAATACTGGATAACCCTTTTTGATTGAAATAAAAAAATAATCTATGCATTATATATGTATACGACTCACTATCTATTTCTGTCTTACAATTGATGAGAGGGTATGTGAGGATTGAAATCGATGCCTTTCATTCGTTGAACGTGGTGTGACTGATGACCTTGTAGTACGAAACAGGTACTGTCTCACGCTTTCAATAAGATTCTTTAACATTTATCCCTAGAAGGATGATGGAGAATCCAATATTCTCTAACATTGATCCTTAGAACGATAATGGAGACATCGCATTGTTCATGTTTCACATAGCCAGCTCTGTTATGATGTTCTTTCGTTTGTGTTTTGTTTGTTCGTTTTAATGTTAGAACTTAAAGTTAATTAAAACACAAAATTCTACGTAAACGAATCAACCTCCTTGTGACTTGAAATGAATGTGTCTGTTGGGTTATGGAGACTGAATCAATTATCTGCCAATTGGGTGATATTTATACCTTCCGGAAATTTTGTACTGACAATTTAGATAATACAAGAAGCTTTTTACAGGTACATTTATAAAAATAGATGAAAGAAACTTTCGGTTTAGACCTGCAATTTTTTTTAACAGCCGTTGACATATGTTTCGAGCGAATGGCTCTCTTCAGAACGACGCAGTTCAAGTTTAGATGTTGGAACTTGAAAGTTAATTAAAACACAAAATTCTATGTGAAGGAATCGACCTCTTTCTGGCTTGAAATTAATGTCTCTGTTGGGTTCTGAAGACTGAATCAATTATCCGCCAATTTGTCCTTCCGGAAATTTTGTACCGACAATTTAGATAATTGAAAAAGCTTTATACAGGTTAGTTTAGAAAACAGAAAAAAGAAACTTAGGGTATAGACCTGCAATTTTTTGTAGCAGCTGTTGACATATGTTTTGAGCTATTGGCTGTCTTCAGAACGTCTCAGTTCAAGTTTCAGATGTTCGAACTTGAAAGTTAATTAAAACACAAAATTCTACGTGAAGGAATCGACCTCTTTCTGGCTTGAAATTAACGTCTCTGTTGGGTTCTGGAGACTGAATCAATTATCCGCCAATGGAGTGATATTTATACCTTCCGGAAATTTTCTACAGACAGAATATATATATATATATATATATATATATATATATATATATATATATATATATATATATAAGAAAATGAACACTAGAACATTCATTTGAAAAATTGAAATTAATCAAGAGAATGTTATAGCAGAGCTAGATATGTGAACGTGTACGATGTGATGTCTCCATTATCCTTCAAGGGATAAATGTTAGAGAAATATTGAAATCGATGCCACACCTGATGGAAGTGCGAGACATATATGTTTCGTTCTGCAAGGAACTCGTCAGTCGCACCACGTCCATCGAAGTGAGGCAACGATTTCAACCTCCAAGCATCTTCTTGTGACTTTAAGTGGAAGATCGTAGAGTAATGAATACTCTACAATTCCATCTATAGAAATCAGTAGAAAACACCTCTCTCAGATTACAGAGTCACCAAGCATCGAAATTTCACACATCTTCTATACCCGTAGGTATCACATCGTACACGTTCACATATCTGACTCTGTAATCTGAGAGAGGTGTTTTCTACTGATTTCTATAGATGGAATTGTAGAGTATTCATTACTCTACGATCTTCCACTTAAAGTCACAAGAAGATGCTTGGAGGTTGAAATCGTTGCCTCACTTCGATGGACGTGGTGCGACTGACGAGTTCCTTGCAGAACGAAACATATATGTCTCGCACTTCCATCAGGTGTGGCATCGATATCAATATTTCTCTAACATTTATCCCTTGAAGGATAATGGAGACATCACATCGTACACGTTCACATATCTAGCTCTGCTATAACATTCTCTTGATTAATTTCAATTTTTCAAATGAATGTTCTAGTGTTCATTTTCTTAAATATTTCATTCAGTGCCATAAGCACAAAAAATTTCAAATATATATATATATCCTATATATATATATATATATATATATATATATATATATATATGAATATATACAAGTATACAATATACAACTATATCTAAAGCTAATTGAGCTAAATTCAAACTGTACAATCTCAGATAATAAAACAATTGTACAATCTTAGAGGTACAAGAATTGTACTTTTCTGGGAAGAGCAAGAGGAATTTTGCAACAACCTTCAAAATTGGAAGATGTGATCTTCGCTTACTACAAATACGATTTTTTTATTACTGTATTTATTGTAATTTAAAGAAATACAAACAGCTCTCGAAAAGAATTGAAGGAATTTCGAAATGAAATGAAAGGTATCGCGGTTTCTATCGGAATAAAATATCTGCAATCATTGATATTATTGATTTAAGACTCCGGCAAGAACAAATAGAGGAAAGATAACTTTCTGATTTCCCCATCAGAAAAATTTATGCAGATGCTGCAAATGCTTTTAAAGCTACTCATTAATTTTCATTTTTGAACCGAAATTTTGTCATGATTAGAAAATGAAAATCAGATAATCAGTTTCAGTGAACACTTCATTAAAATGAATTTCTCGTTGGAGACTAAGATAATTTTATTGTTGTCGGATTAAAATAGCTCGAGTTATAAGCACATGAATTCATGGGAATGAAAATATAGAGTTTTTTCACTATTTTATGGTAAGATGTTTACATCACTCGGAAAAATCAACATTAAACTCATTTCGTACGTTGAAATAGTGGAATGTGTAGCAATGTAGATTATTTCATCACATTAGAATAGTATTTTATTGGAATATTTTATTGCACCGATCTGTCGATTGTCTGGTAATGAAAGCGTAGTTAAATTTGAGTGGTGATTGGATCTTGAGTATGCGATGAGTAATTTCCTTTCAATTACTCACTTGGATAACATAGAAACATAGATGATAATTCGATGTCGATTTCTTTATGAAGAACTCTACAAATTATATAAACATACAATTTGTATTTAGTCATTATATATATATATATATATATATATATATATATATATATATATATATATATATATATATAAGGAAATTGAATTTTTTTGTGCTTATGGCACTGAAAGAAATATTTAAGAAAATGAACACTAGAACATTGATTTGAAAAATTCAAATTAATCAAGAGAATGTTATAGTAGAGCTAGAAATGTGAACGTGTACAATGTGATGTCTCCATCATCCTTCAAGGGATAAATGTTACAGAAATATTGAAATCGATGCCAAACCTGATGGAAGTGCGAGACATTTATGTTTCGTTCTGCAAGGATTTCCTCAGTCGCACCACGTCCATCGAAGTGAGGCAACGATTTCAACCCCCAATATATATGGAATTGTAGAGTATTAATCACTCTACGGTCTTCCACTTAGACTCACAAGAAGATGCTTGGGGTTTGAAATCGTTGCCTCACTTCGATGGACGTGGTGCGACTGACGAGTTCCTTGCAGAACGAAACATATATGTCTCGCACTTCCATCAGGTGTGGCATCGATTGCAATATTTCTCTAACATTTATCCCTTGAAGGATGATGGAGACATCACATCGTACACGTTCACATATCTAGCTCTACTATAACATTCTCTTGATTAATTTGAATTTTTCAAATGAATGTTCTAGTGTTCATTTTCTTATATATATATATATATATATATATATATATATATATATATATATATATATATATATATATATATATATTCATCGCCTGCAGAAAATCTTAACAAATTCTTTACAACTGTTGCAGGTTCCATTATTGAAAATATACCAGAAGCTATAAATGTATCAAGTAGCTACTTGAAAATCGAACGTGACTACAGATCTTAATTTTATAAACCTGTTATCAAAGAAGATGTTTGTAAATATATTTACAAAATCTCACCAAAGACCACACAAGACATACTTGAAATGAATGCTTTATTAGAAAAGAATATTATGAATTTTGTAGCAGAACCATTAACTGACATAAATGCATCATTTGAGCAAGGTATATTTTCAGATAAAATGAAAAGGGCAATTATTTGTCCAGTAATGAAAAAGGGAGACCCAATGGACCCAAACAATTACAGACCAACTGCGATTCTACCTGTTTTTTCGAAAATATTAGAATTGGCTATGACAGATAATGTAATTTTCACTCCAACAGAGTGTGTTATCAGAGACATAATTTGTTTTTCAACCAAACAATTCAACAAGATTAGCCACGAAAGAACTTTGTGATTTCATCATTAATGGTTTTGAAGAACACAGCATGGTTTCTGTGCGATACTATGATTTGAAAAAAGCCTTCGACTGCATGTGGCATGACTTGTTCCTAATGAAAAGTAAACACTATGGAATTAAGAGTTTAGCACTGTCGTTGGTGAAATCATTTTTAACGGATCGCTGCCAGGTTGTGCGAACCAAGGGACAAACCAGTACAATGATGCCTCTAAAACATGGAATACCGCAAGGATCAATATTGGATACACTGTTTTTCATAATATATATTAACGACTTACTGGAGAACCTCATGTGTCAGACGATTTTATATGCAGATGATAGAACAATAGCCATAAAAAATAAAAAATTATTTACATTAAAAGAGCAAATGAAAAATATCGATCGGACAACATCAGAATGGTTCAATGCGAACAAACTATGCTTGCACAGGGACAAAACTAGAACTCTGTTATTCACATCTTCAAAACGAACTGAATCATCTTGTACTGCTACAAGTTCTTGGTGTTGTTATGGATACAAGGCTGGATACAAGTTACTTGCAGTAACATTGTATACTCTTGATATTGGGTTAACCACCCGAAACCTATGTAGAGTTTTTAATATATATTCAGTGAAACTTGAGCCAAGTGTGTTCATTTTAATTTATTGTTTTTAACATAATGTTTCACCAAGAGATAAACGACACCTTCGGGTCATCTATTAAAAAAGAACGATTGAAGGTGAACGACTCCCCACTTCTAAACCTAGAACCATGTGATAATAGATAATGCATTCACTCGATGAAGGTATTATATACCGAAAATGAATTTTGGTGGTTGTTTATATAAAGGTGTCTCAGAATGTTTTTCGTTTTCGAATTGACCACTACGCGTCAACTGCAGGTAGCAGGCGGAGGGGAGTGGTCTCTATCGCTTGGCCGTCTTGTTGAGTTCAATAGACATGAATCGTTTAACTCAGTTTTGAGTGCGACCATTTTATAAAAACAACGATTGTTGTTCGTCGTCTCTACAAGACATATTTTCATATAACAAGTTTAAAACATGCACCAAAAAGTGCCAATTTAATTAAGCATTGGGTGTACAAGTTCGAAGAGACTGAGAATACATGCAAGACAAATCGTCTGGGCGCAAAAAGACATCAAGAACGAGCATGAACATCGACAGAGTTCGCCAGTCTGTTATGGACAACCCACGACAGTCGTTGAGACTGCGTGCAGCATCTCTTAATTTGAGCAAATCTATGGTTCATCGCATTATTTCGAAAGACTTACATTTTCACCTCCATAAAATTGTTATTGTTTAAGAAATGAAGCCTGATGATCCTGATAAACAAGTCGAACTCTGCAGGACAAAGAAAATCCTTTTAGGAATTAACGTGAATAAACAAAATTGCAGATACTGATCGATATTGCCATATGATCCGGACTTTTTTAGCTACAGAAATGCAAAACCAGCATGGCTACAACCGCAACACATTTTTCCAGCAAGATAGAGCCACTTCTCATGTTATAAATGACTCATTAGCTGCTCTTCACGATTTATTCCCTGAAAGAGTGATGAGCCGCCGAGGAGACATCAACTGACCATTGAGGAGCCCTGATTTAACGCCTGCTGATTTTTTCCCTATGGGGCTACCTAAAAAGTGAAGTTTACAATCCATTGCCACCCAAGCTCAATGTTTTGTGGCAAATAATCACTGAAGAAATCAACTCTATTTCAAGAGCGATGCTCCAGCTAGTGATTGAGAATTTTAGCTCCAGGTTAAGTGAGTGTGAAGAAGCGAATGGTGCGCATTTGCAAACGGTTGTTTTTTTTTATAAATAAATGCCAAGAACTGCTCTTTATTTTAACAATAAAAAAACGAGTTTTAATTGATATTATTGTGTTTTTTTCACCATTGAAAAACGATAAACATTCGGAGACATACTTTATAACTGTAGCTATGAAATTTACCATGAAATTCTCAAATGATTCAATTATTCTAAGAATTATATGATATCTTTTCTTACTTTCAGAGTTTTGACGACCTTATTAGTATAATCAAACATGGTGTTCAATATACAAATTCTGTCTTTCATACAATCCCTGTAATTCGAGTTAGAATCACTTTTTCTGTTCTTTTCTCCACCTGCGATATTCTCCCCAGCAAAACTCCAGTATTCCACGTTTATATTCTTCTCTGCACATACGAATATATCGTTACAAGCAGTTGTTGCTTCACAAATGCATTCCAAACAAGGAACTCTTTCACGATCTCTTAGTCCAACATAACCTATATAAAACCTTTTTTAATATATGCTAAAAGAGAAAACCTTCATTTATTTTTTACGTTTCGCTCAAAATTGTAACTACAAAAAACTTCGGAATGAATAATTGACTATATATACCTACAGGATTAAATGACATTCTCAATGACAAAAACAAATAAAAAATTTTACTACTCATATCAAAGGAAAAACCAGGCTCAGCATCAGCTTCAGTAGTAACGGGTGATTTCTTAAGAGTTAGGTTTTTCAGGTTGGCGGCACTGGTGGGTAATGGGATCCAAACGTCATTTGTCAGAGTGAAAAGTTTTCAGTATACTCTGCCATTTCATCATGAAAAGACCTACAAACGAGCAACAATTGCAAATTGTTGAAATATACTATGAAAAAATTCGTGCTCTGTGAAAAATGTGTATCTTTTGTTACGACCATATTATGGTCGTCATAATCGACCTAGTGATTTCTGGCTTAACGGATATGTAAATAAAAAAAACTGTCGCATCTGGAGTAATGAACAGGCACCTGTCATACAAGAATTACCGATGCATCCCGCAAAAATGACAGTTTCGTGTGGTTTATGGGCTGGTAGAATCATCGGTCTAAACACGACCGTGGAAGAAACGTTACCGTCAACTGCGAACAATATCGAGCCATGATACGCAACTTTTTTTGCCCCAGTTGGCTGAGTTATGGTTGACCTGTGGTTTCATCAAGACGGTGCCACATGCCATACAGCTCCGTGAAGCAATGGTCATGTTGAAGGATGCATTTGGTGAACAGCTTATCTCTCGAAATGGCCCAGTGAATTCACTGCCAAGATCATGCGATTTGACGCTTCTGGATTAGTTCATGTGGGGTTTTGTAAAGTCGTTAATGGATGTCGACAAGCCTAACACGATTGAAGCCTTACAGGATAACATAACACGGGTAATTCGTGGGATACAGGCCGAGATGCTCGAAAAAGTGACGTTAAATTGGACCTTCAGAATGGAACATTTGATAAGGAGCCGCGGACATATACATGAAGTTATCTTTAAAATGTAAATGGCAGAGACCAAGTTATCAATTTCAATAAAAATTTTAAATATATGATACAAATTGAGTGTTTAATTCGATTTTAGAAAAACTACGCTTAAAAAATCACCCATTAAATTATCTTCTTCACCCGTACTCATTCCTCTATATAAACTTCATTCATAACAATAAGAATATAAAATTATCACATTTTTGTCAAAATATGCAAGACTGGCACCAAATCTTCGTTCTGGAAGTTGTCAGTTAATAGCATATTGAGAATTTAGAAACAAAGAAGAAAAAATTCGGTAATATTGAAGAAAGTTGTATCACTCTGATTAATTATCATCTCGAAACAAAGTTTTGGAAACGTAAACAGTTGAACATGTCTCTTATTTAGGAAGTTTGATATGTTGAGCGTAAAAAAATGAATATTAACTGAAAAGAATCTTACCTTCAACTGACAAAGTTGCGAAAAATAAAAAACAGTTTACAAATAACAGAAACATCACCAAGATGAAAATTTCTTTCTCAGTATATCAAATGTGTGGACTGGCATATTTCATAAGAATTTCAAGAATTATGAGTTATGATGTGCTACATTTGTTATGATTAATAAGTTGAATTCAAAGAATAGTATATGTACAGTTGATAACCCTTATGGTAAACCAAATGATAAGCATTTGCAAGATAAAATCCCAGTCAGAATTAAATAACAAGACAGAAACTCAAATTCAGTCTATCTAGAATATTCAAAATGAAGTTACTACACTTATTATTCGTTTTCCTCGTGTTGATTGCTTATGGTGAAGGTAAATGACTTTTTTTTAAAGTTTTCATTATTTCCTAAAAACATTATAGTTTTCGAGAAATGAGTTAACTATATAACTGATAAACAAAGCTCAATAACATTCCTAATGAGTTTTTTCATTGAGTCAATAGTAAAACTGAAAAACCTGATGAAACATAGTTGAAATATTCAACTAATATACCCAAAAGCGCAAAAGCTATTTGGTGAAATATGCTTTTTCATTAAAAATTTATACTTCAAAACTATAATTGATTGTTCAAGACTTAAAAATTGGATTTTTCTCGAAAGGATTACTATAAGCGTTGAAAAAGAAACTTCCTTTTGTCTTTAGTTAACTATTCATAGCGATAAATAAATTCTAGCAATATTTTCTTTCGTATCGAACTCGAAAGAAGACTCGAAAGTCAGTCTTGAAAATGAGCTAACGCTCGAAACATGTTGGCTGTTTCATATTGTTAAATAAATCGTGAAACATTAAGCCAAGAGTTTAATTCAATTTAATATTCAATTATGTTTCACCAAGAGTTAAGCGAGAATTCAATCTAGTCATTTTCTTTAGTATTAAACGTTTAACAGATATTGTATTGAACAGTTAACATTTATAATGTTAACTGAAGACATTCATGTTTCAAATCGAATTCGTAAATTCAAAGGTGAACCCTTATCCCTTGGTATTTTTAAATGTTTGAGTACAATTAATTCATTCATTCATTGAATATAAACTTAAATTCCAACACTTGAATTTATGATTTACTCTTTATTGACTACATAACATACGCGTTTCGTCGTTACAAACGACTTCTTCAGATGCTAACATGCTTTGTAGTCAATAAAGTGTAAATTATAAGTTCAAGTGTTTGAATCAAAGTTTATATTCATTATAATGGATTCACATCAAGTAAACGCCAACACTATCAAATAAATAAATTAAATAAAAAAATTATTCATTCATTATTTTTTTTGTGTAAATATGAAATTATTTCAGCACTCAAGAACTTGATAGGCACACCCATCCAGAAATGTGTGAATTGTCTTTGCCACGCAAGATCAGGTTGTTGGAGTAGGTTTAATTGTGCTAAATATTCCGTGGGCTTCGAGTATTGGAAAACGGCAGGAAGCCCTGTTCTGAATGTGGATGACGATCCTGATGCTGAATCAAGCTACAAAATGTGTATGGCAAACGAAAACTGTATAGTAAACACTATCGCACAATATACGTCAAAATTTGGCGAGATGGTAAGCTTTTTTAATAAAGTTGATTAAATGTTCGCTGTTCTCTTGGTGAAACATTGTTTAATATCACTTCATAGTACAAAACAAAGTCGCTTTGTCTGTCCCTATATCCCTATGTATGCTTAAATCTTTGAAACTACGTAACGGATTTTGATGCGGTTTTTTTAATAGATAGAGTGATCGAAGAGGAAGGTTTATATGTATAATAACCTCCATTAAATAGTGGAGAAATACTGTTATTTTTGAGGTTTCTAATGTGATGTCGTAAATAATTACATTTTTTCAGCTTACATTGCAAACACAGGCTGTATTCTACGAGATTTATCAGAATAATGTACTAAGTATTGCACACATGGAAAATGTCTACAGAAAACTCCGCTATGGTTTATGTTTATCTCTTATGGATATCTCCAAATAATGTTTTTTTGTCATTTACTTTTTTGACAAATAATGGCTAATTTTCGAAGCGATTTTAAACAATACACCATTAATCCTTATCCAATTAAATACCTTGAATACATTGTTGATTCAATATAGATCTTTATGGCCCTTTACAGCATATGATTTGAATGAATATTTTCGAAAGACAGATTTACAGAGAAAGCGACTTCGTTTTATGCTATATATATATATATATATATATATATATATATATATATATATATATATATTATATATATATATATATATATATATATATATTTATATATATATATATATATATTTATTTATATATATATATATATATATATATATATATATATATATATATATATATATATATATATATATCTTGAAATTGATTTATTGCCTGTTTAAGATATTTTATTTTGATAGTTTTTAGCAAACTTTATAAATATATAATAATTTATATCGCAAAACAACGTTGGCCGGGTCAGCTAGTATTGAATAAAAATATTTGACTTGGTTTCACAAAAGTTATAATGAATACTTGACAATTGTTTTGGGATGTTACCCCATTTTCAAAAATTAAACTGAAGATTTTTCGACCAACATTCTTATATACCTATACATCGTTACCTGCAATAGACTAAAGGCTGATATTTCCGATGTCCCCGAAGTAGAGGGACAAGTAGAGTAAGAATTAACAAATAACAAAGAAGGTCTTAAATTAAGACATTGAGGAAAGTAACTCAAGTTTGAACTTACCTTCAAACTGAAGGTAAGTTGATCATTTAATATTGGTTTTCTCCTTCGGTTCTTTCCACTTGTTCGAGAAGATCCAGAGTTTTACTCTTCATCTGTAGGTGCAGCAATTTCACCGAGTTTAAATCTATGAAATGGTTATTGTGAATGCAATTTGTTAAAACTTGAGTAGAATTTTTGTTATGTAATATGGAGAATTTATGTTCTTTCATTCTGGTTTCGATTCTTCGTCCCTTTTGGTCTATGTAGTATGCTCCATAGACCAAATCTGGTATTCTCCACTCTTATCTTTTTTAGCCTGTTTTTCTTTATTATTAACTGAAAATGAACTCAAATTTCTTATGTTCGTGCTAATAGTTTAAATATTATGCTTTCTCAATCTATTTTCGATTTTGTCCGTGAGATTTGGTATGTAAATAATACTGTGTAATTTTCCATTATCATCTTCTGCATTTGTAAATGGAAAATTGGATTTCATTAGTCGTGTATGGCCCTTTTTAATTGTCAATTTGTCAACCATCGATTCCAAGTAACCGTTATTTCTTGCCAATTATTTAATTATAGAAACTTCCTAATAGCAATTTTCTCGGACAAGTGGAATTAAAAGTAACCTGTGGATGAAAGTATGGAAAAACTGAGTTTGGTTTTATGAAACTGGTCGCCACAGGAACTGATAAGAGTATCCGTGCATGTAGGTTTTTCAGTTTGTCATTTAACAAATATAGAAAACATACATGCATGGATACTCATCAGTTCCTGCAGCGCCAAGTCTCATATATAATAATAATAATAATAATAAGATGAATTTATTGAGAAACATTCCATACATTGTAAAATTACATTCATTTCAATTGAAACAATAATAACAACTAAGAAAATGATCCCAAAAGGACTGAATTCAGTTTGGAGTCTGATCTTCCATTCAGCCCTCGAGCAAAAATATTGGTTCAAACAAAAATCTTGGTTAAATTCATACTTACAATAATATACAACTTTGATTGAAAAGAAAAAAAAAAAAATGCCTCAGAGATATTAAGCATTTAAGACAATTTCACATGATGAAGAATATTTGTGTTAAAAAAATATACAAACATATGATACAAAAAATTGATTCATACATTATTGCCTACATCCGAATCATCGAAGTACTCTGCCACACTATAGTATGCCTTTATTAAAAGCAGAGATTTAACTCTCCTCTCAAACAAATGAGCTTTCTGTACTGTCAAATTCGATGGTAAATGGTTGAAAATTTTAATACTCTGACAATAGAGAGAGTGCTCAAATTCAGCTGTTTTATGCATAGGAATAAGTAGCACATCCCTGTTCCTTGTTGAATACTCATGATTACTATTCAATTTAATGAACTTATCTTCATTTTCTTTAACATATAACAAACATCTATAAATATATAACCACGGTAAGGTGAGTATGTAATTATTGATGAAGATGTTCGCTGATGAATATTGAATATTAATCGAAGTTTTCGCTTCTGTGTAATAAACACCCTATTTATTTCTGTAGAGCAGCCCCACAGCAGAATATTATAATTTAGATGACTATATACAAGATTGTAATACATATTCATAACACAGTTTCTAGGTACGATGTTCTTAATTCTAGAGATTGCAAAAAATGAGTTACTCAATTTTTTGCATAAGACCTCATTGTGTGATGTCCATCTCAAATTTCTGTCTACATATATTCCAAGAAACTTTGTTGATTGGGATGATGATATAGTGTTGTCCTAATGTACTAATTCCATTGCCCTTCAGACAAAACTGAACACGTACAATTTTGTCAACGTTCATAAAATCAAACTCAGTTTTCATACTTTCATCCACCAGTTATTTCAATTGCACATTCCCAGAAAGTTACTATAAGGAAGTTTCCATAATTTAACAATTAGCAAAAAATTACGGTTACTCGGAATCGATGGTTGACAAATTAATAATAAAAAGCGCCAACACAACTGATGAAATCCATTTTTCCATTTACAAATGCAGAAGGTGATAATAAAAAGTTCAACAGTATTAATCACATACTAAATCTCACGGATAAAATAGAAAATATTAAACTGTTAGCACAAACATAAACAATTTAGGTTCATTTTTGTTAATAATAAAGAGAAACAGGCTATAAAAGATAAGAGTGGAGTATACCAGATTATCTGTGCTGATTGTGACGCATACTACATAGGCCAAACGGGACGAAACATCGAAACCAGAATGAAAGAACATAAATTATCCATAATAAATAACACAAATTCTACGGGGCTTTCAACACATTGCATTCATTATAACCATTTCATAGATTTAAACTCAGTGAAATGTCTGCAACCACAGATGAAGAGTAAAACTCGGGATCTTCTTGAACAAATTGTGATTTGTTCATGATTTATGAATTTATGATTGTATGAATAGGAAATTTGTGATTCATATCGAAGAAAACACCAACATTAAATGGCCTTACCTTCAGTTTATCACCATTTTTACTTTCCTCAATTCCTTAATTCAAGACCTTTGTTATTGGCTGTGGGTCCGCATTGAAAAATACTGGTCTAAAATTAGTACAGGGAAGTTTTAAATGATTCCTTCGTACACAAATTTTTCATGTTCAATTACAGTACTTATTTTCATGATTGAAAGAAGGGTTTACAAATCACTTCTTTGAAGGCTGTGCTTTATTATTCGTTTTCGGAAAAAAATACTCTTATCTTTCGACACTATTGATTTAAGCGAAAAATTGAACTCTCCTTCTGAATTCGTTATTCATTTCGTGAAACTTCGTACGTATTCAATAAAATTTGCTTCCTAAGTTTGATAAAAGTTCAAGGTTGCCCAAGTGGCCAAGATCAAATATCTCAAATGAGAATTCAACTGAAATAAATGAAGAGATACTTCTCTTATGTAGCTGTTGTTTATTTTATGAAAAAGTTGGTAGGCATCGTTTATAGGTTACGTCGTTCTGATGAAAATTGTAACTGCTGAAACACGTGTTAACAGATGTTTCAACTCCTTCATGTCGACTATATTGTATAGGAACAGGCCCAGTATTGTTTCTTCTTTTAGTAAATGATCTAATAGACGTCTAGTAGTCCATAGTCTCATGTATGCTGATGATTTAAAAAGATATCCCAAAATCGAAACATAGAAGGACTGCATGAGCTTACTGGATGGCCTCACCACCGTTCTGATTGGTGTTAGCACAATAAATTCAATATTAATGTCACAAAATGTAACGTTGTCACATTCACTAAAAAGAAACGGCCTATAAAATTTGACTACACTATTAACGAAACCATTCTAACCAGGGTCTCCGAACTTCTCGGAGACTTTGCTATATTTGATCAAAAATTCTCTTTTGTACTTCATATAAATAAAATGATTTTAACGGTATTCAAATCTTATGGATTTATTGTGCGTAATGCTGGACACCTTTCGAATACAAAAGCACTTGTACAATTATTTAATGCGTTTGTAAAGAGTAAATTAGATTTCGGATGTATGATTTGGCGTCCCATTTACAATTCTCATAAAAATCATTTAGAGTCGATACAACGAAAATTTCTCAAATATCTAATTTGGAAGGAAGATCGCGTTCATCCTGCCAGAGAATATAGCCAAACTGATCTGTTAAACTGGTTTGGAGCTAAATCACTCGAAGTTGGCAGGGACTTGTTGTCTCTGAAGTTTCTGTATAACCTCTTACAAGGTTATATGGACTGTCCTACCCTTATTGGCTCTATTGATGTTCATGTTCCTAGACAATGTTCACGTTCAAATCAATTTTTTTCATTGGGTACTCCGAAAACTAATACAATCACCAATTAAATATATGTGTTCGATATTCGAGGATGTGTCTGACAAATGCGTTATCAATAGTGATTCATTTGCTTTCATTAGTCGGTTTTACTTCGACTCTTTCCATGTATAGTGAATTTTTGGAGTAAGTCATAATCTTATTGTCTATTTTTTATTATAATTACTTTTTTATTGATAATCATTTTTCAAACGTTTGTATCATATCCTTAGGTGTTAATACTGTATATATTTTCTTGGATATTTCCTGTAACTGGGTGTTTTACCTGTAGGAAAATAAAGACTTATTATTATATTGATTACTATTCAATTTGAATTCGAAATTTGTCCTGCAATACTCTTTGTATCCATATAAAATATGATCGCCCAGGCAAAATAGACATGTAGACTTAAATTTTGGATCTCTGACCTTGGATGAAATGTTTTTAGAAGTAAGATCGAAGGGAATTCATTATTTCATTCGTTTAATTGACGTCTATTTCGATTTTTAGCTGTTCGAATTTTGTCTAATTTTTTTTGACGTTATTAATTGAAAATAATTTATGTTTTTGGTATTTGTTCATAGGATTGCAACTGTGACGGTAAATTCGACTGCAAAGATAGGTTCGCTATACATTTGCAAGGAGCGAATTGCGCCAATCCGAATTTCGGGAGCAGATATGCCAGAAGATTCAACGAATGTGCGGCCAGTACTGGAGTTGCTGATATGTTGAGTTCAGAAGGTAATGGAAATTGTGAAGTGGAATCCGTATAAAAGTGGAGTAAATGAAATCAAAATAACTGAATGATTGTAAAAATATTATATGTCATAAAATTGTAATAAACTACTGTTCTAGGACTGAGTTATCATTTGTTACTTTTAGTCATATTCTCGCGGATTATTCTGTGCAATAAAATGAAAAAATTGAATAAAATTTATTGGGAAACATTCCTTACATCGTAAAATTACATTCATTCAACTGATACAATAATTACATTTGAGAAGAATACCCTCAAAAGTACTGAATTGAGTTTTGAGTCTGATCTTTCATCAAGCCGTAGAACAAAAATATTGGCTAAATTTATATTCACAATAATATACAACTTTATTTTAAAAGAAGGGAAAAAAATTACCTCAGAAATATTAAACATTTGAGTTTATCTCACATGGTGAAGGACTTTTGTGGAAAAAAATATACAAACATTTGATACATAAAATTGATTCATACATTATTGCCTACATTCGAATCATCAATGTACTGTGCCACACTATAGTATGCCTTTGTTAAGAGCTGATTTAACTCTCCTCTTAATCAAAAGAGCTTTCAGTACTTTTAAATTAGATCGTAAATGGTTGAAGATTTTAATACTCTGATAATAGAAAGAGTGCTGAAATTTAGCTGTTTTATGCATACGAATAAGTAGCACATCCCTGTTCCTTGTTGAATACTCATGATTACTATTCAATTTAAATAACCTATCTTCATGTTGTTCAAAATATAACGAACATCTATAAATATATAAACACGGTAAGGTGAGTATGTAATTATTAATGAAGATAGGTTTACAAGAGATTCGTTGATGAATATTGAATATTGAACGAAGTACTCGCTTCTGTGTAATAAACACCCTATTTATTTCTGTAGAACAGCCCCACAGCAGAATATTATAATTTAGATGACTATATACAAGACTGTTATACACATTCATAACACAGTTTCTAGGAACATTGTTCTTAATTCTGGAGATTGCAAAAAATGAGTTACTCAATTTTTTGCACAAAACATCAATGTGTGATGTCCATCTCAAAATTCTGTCTACATATACTCCAAGAAACTTAGTTGATTCGGATGGTTATATAGTGTTGTCTCCATATTTGACATTCAAGGTACTAATTACATTGCCCTTTAGACAAAAATGAAAAAATTATAGCGAAGAGTTTTTAATTATGAGACATATTCAGCTATTTTTCAGCATGTGCGAGAAGTCAACCGATATTGAAAATCGGGAGATTTGATAACGTCTATAGATTTCGAGACTTGGTAGAATTCTTTGCTAATTTTAGAAAATTCTACGAGACACCCGACGATTTACGAGAGTTGAACAGATTGAGCTAACTTGAAAGCAAAACAAAATGAAACTCTAAAGAAATTCCAAAGATATTAAAGAAGCGTATTCACATAAAAAGGTTCTATAAATTTGACAAAGTATAATATTGTGTTTGGAAATCGAAACCAGAATTCAACAAGTAAAATTTCGTATAAGGTAAAATTTTTATATAGCTGCAGCTGGATAAGAGGTCAAACATAGATGTCGTGGAGTGTGTAAAAAGGCCAAAGTGGAAATGGCAGGCCATCTAGCCCGAACAAGATATGAGAGTTGGTCAGCTGTGGTTGGTGATTGGGAGTCCAGAGACATGGTAAGACCAAGAAAGCGCCCTCACGATCGATGAGATAAGGAGAGCTTGTGGATTGGCTGGGCGTTGCCTGGAAGAGAGAGACTGCCGATAGGAAACCTTGGCAAAGATATGGTGAGGCCTTCGTTCTGCAGTGGACGGACAGAGGCTGATGATGACATATATATATATATATATATATATATATATATATATATATATATATATATATATATATATATATATATATATGTACTTCGACAAGTGACAAGTGATATCCTAGCAAACTGCTAATGCCGTTAATTTGCGTTGTGACTTTATGTGTATCTTGAGCGCATACTATTTATATTTTGTTATTAATTTTATGGAACGAAAAGTGAACGAAAATTATGTATAGTCGAAAGAAACGAAAAGTAGATGCAGAGAGTCGCCAATTTCAAGAAAAATGGATTGAAGAATTCTTCGTTATTTTGCACAATGGTAAGCCTATTTCTTTGCCGTGTAATGAATCCATTTCAGTGATGGAAGAGTTCAATATAAAGAGGCATTACTCAACTAAGCATCCTATGCTGCTCTCATTGACAGGACATATAAGAAAAGACAAAATACAGAAGCTTAACGCAAATTTGGAAAAACAGCAGCAAATGTTTCATAAACAAAGAACACAACTTAATAATGTTGTTACAGCTAGTTTAATAGTTAGTTCAAGATTAGGAAAGTCATTAAAACCATTTGTAGAAGGAGAATTTATCCAGGAGTGTATGTTAGAACTTCGCAGTGTCTTGTGTCCTGAAAAGAAAAATTGAGAAAAAAAAGAAAACGAAAAATTGAAAAAAGGCTGACTGACGATAATTTGGAAAATTCGTTACGTATTTGTATCAGTGGAATTAATCCAAACATCGATAGGTTAGTTTCCGAAATTCATTGTTTCATTGATTTCGGTGTAGCCTCGTATATTTAAATATCGTAGTTTGTGATACTTCCAAATTTAACGATTTAATTATAATGTTGTTACCTATTTTTTTCATTTAATTTTTTTATTTCAATAAATTTTATTGAAATAACATCGTCGTATTATTTCATGTCTGATATGTGTCGCTGAAAATTATAAACACTACTTTAAAATGCACTACTTGTAAACGCGGACTGCGAAAATATTTGCAGTCTGAAGTTTGGTCCACAACATGTCAAAAGTTTGAGAAAGTATGAAAGTATTGTGCACCAAATCATTATTGTGCTGGGCAATATACATAAAAATTCTTGAATAGGATTTAATTTATTAATCTCATAAATATACCTTACAATGCGACAGTGCAACATAAACTAGTGAAATGAATTGAATTGGAATGATATTTCAGAGAAATAATAACAACAAAAAAACTTCGTTGATAACCTATCAGCTCAATATATCTATGTAAGTCATTTCAGTACATTTCTTAGGAGTCCAGTTATCACTGATGTCTTTCTCCCCGTGATCTTCACATTGATCAAACGATCTGGCCTCAGAAGTGTTGAAAATTGCATTATTAAATTTGGCAGTCAATCCAAACTTATGGACAGCGAAGAAATCAGCACAAGTGATTTTCCCATCGCAATCGATATCCTGCGAAAGAAAAAATTAATCGAGACTTCCACATACAGAATTAGTTGTTTTGTTTTAATGATAATTTTGAAATCCCACCGCCTCACTCTTTCACTAATGGTTCTAATCTCATGGAATTCCTTCTGAACTCGAGTAATGATAATGATCCAGATAGGATCGGGAAAAATTGAGTGTTTATAATGTCATTGAATAATCAGCAATACGGTTGAACTCATGTTCTGAAAAACTGATAATTGTTTGTGTTTATAGACCTGATACTTCACCTCTAGAAGATATTCACCTTTTTTTTGAGAGACTCATGTTCATATTGAATGTGGCAACAAGGGAAAATTCTAAAATTGTTATTCTTGGTGATTTTAATGTTGATACTTTGAGAATAAGTGAGAATGCACAAATTTTTCTTTGTTATGTGGGGCAGTTGTTGGGTTGAAGCCAAAATGCATGAACCAACAAGAATAACAACAACTTCTTCAACATTTTTAGATAACATCCTCACAAATTTCAAAAGTTGTGAGTCTTCTGTTTTCGAGGCTCATCTATCTGATCATTGTGGTCAGAATTTTGAAATTCAGCAGTTGTTCGACATTCCTGAAGAAACAATCAAGGTAAGACAGATTAATGAGAATAGTTTGAATTCTTTCAATTTTATATTATCTAATCAAAATTGGGAAGACATACTTCATACCTCAGAAGAAGACGTAAACATCTTATGGGACACTTTCTCAAGGCGATTTGGTTCTGTGTTCAGCAATAATTTCAAAGAGAAACTACAGAAAGTCAAAAACAAACCTTTAAAAATGTAAATAATTCTAAAGTGGAAAGGTTGAAACATCAACTAGATATATTGCTAGTCATTTTTAGGATAAATTCGACATACAGGAATTCATACAAAAAGTATACACCATACAAAGGTTCATCGACATGTATCAAACTTTCAATCTCTTCTCCTACTCAACTAATTCTGAAAGTCCTATAGTTCAATATTTTTAAGGCAATATGATAAATATTGAATGTAAATAATTCAATATTCTCTGAAAAATTCAATACTGAAATCTGAAAATGAGAGATTGATCTTTGCACCCAGATGTAAACCTACCATATTGATTCAATTTATGTTGTATGTCTTGACAATATAACAACTTAAGATGAGAAACATGCGCAATTCTTTTCTCGTATACAGATTTACTCATAACTAATTTCCAAATATCGGCAACAAGCACAGCTTTTTCATTTGACAATCATCTAATAGTTTCTTTGCATATAAGAAACGTACAAGATCATTCGAAGTAAGTGCTAGTAAGTGTTTCACAAATGACAGTTCTTTTTCGTTGCCTTCACATTGCATATTTGACACTCGTAATTGGATATTTTCGGATTGATTTGAATATTCAAATATATTATACATATAATAGTCATCAATATATATTTCATTTCATATTGAAATAGGACAATGGAAACAATTTGAACTTTAACAGCTTTGATATTCAAAAGTTTAGGAATTTCATAGAAAATCTCAATTCATATGAGGGTTGACCTAATATTCTATCGACTGGTCGACCAATCAATTGCTGCATCGCAAAAATTATACATTCTTAAAACAGATTGCTTAAAAGCGACTTCTGCAACTATATAATGTCACTAATTAAATATGTGATGCATTTTTTCACAAAGTATGCGAAGATGATTCAGTACGTCTGGAACGCACCTCATATGTTATTTACGAATTCAAGAGAAAATTAATATGATTAGTGTTTTTTTAGTGGCGATAATTTCCATGGAACTGTCAATAAGCAGAAATTCCTTGCTTGAAAAAGCAAATTTTGAAAACAAGAATCAATTATCCGATACTCACACTCAACCTATGCATTGCCCTAGAAATATAATCATTCATGGTGTTGAAAATACATATTTTGTCGTTCATGCAAGTTAAGAAATCTGTTGTTGAATTCCTTGTTCGAAAATTCTCTCCACCAGCTAAATCTTCTCCAGCGAATGCCCAATACCGAATATTGATTGATTTTTCAGCACAAGCGAATATATCATTATTTCCTGTGATAGCTCTGCATATACATTTCAAACAAGGTACTCGACTAGGATTTATCAATACTCCTTCTGAAAATTAGAGGATACGTATAACTAATAGTCCTTATTGAAATACACCTTCATTGTCACAAGTATCATTCTGTATTATTTACGTTCATTAAGATTATGAGGTAATATGTAATATTAT
Source organism: Henosepilachna vigintioctopunctata (assembly GCA_030704895.1). Classification (NCBI taxonomy): domain Eukaryota; kingdom Metazoa; phylum Arthropoda; class Insecta; order Coleoptera; family Coccinellidae; genus Henosepilachna; species Henosepilachna vigintioctopunctata. Next base: position 9,843,318 of record JARQZJ010000091.1, read on the forward strand.
GTCAAACTTAAAACAGGCCATGAAGAGGTTTGGCCGGAGGTGTTGCCAAAATCGAATCGGTGGTCTACTTTCCTAGACTTTGTGCCGCTCTGCTGTTAACTTTGTTTGTCATTCGGACGTAAATAGACACTCTGTTGAGTTTCACTGTGAGTTATCTTCCATAAAATTGGTGAATGTTGATTTGCTTATCATAGCCGTTTATAGATCTCCCAGTGGAAATATGCAAATTTTTCTGGACACATTTGAAAAACTTTTTAATAGTATTGGTAAATATGACAGTAGAGTAATAATTTTAGGTGATTTCAACGAACACTTTAATCAAATGGATTACTCTAGCCGTATTTTTTGTGATCTCATGTTATCAAACGGTTTCTTTCCAACAGTGTTTCAGCCCACGAGGGGACAAAATTGTATAGATAATGTTTTTGTAAATTTCTCTGATAGCAATTTCTGTACAACTGTAATTGACTTTGAATTGTCCGATCATAAAGCTCAGAATATTACTGTTGACATACCTGTGGTTTTGAATATGTCCAAAACTCTAGTTAAGAAGGCGCGTCCGTTAACTCAGAGGGGACTTAATAGTTTCCATACGATTCTTACGGACTTTTCTTGGGAGTTTTGCAATGATTGTTCCATTGGTGTAAGTGAACGTTTTAAAATGTTCAATGATATAATTGTTGATGCGTATCTCTCGTCTTTCCCTGTGAGGGAGATAAAGGGAGCACCTAGGGATGGTGGCGTGTGTTGGTTTTCGCAGGAATTGCGAGACACACGTAGTTATTTGAACTTAGTACGGAATATGTATCTCTTTTATGGGACGGATGCTCTTAAGGGTGCATTTTTGAATCTTAAACAACTTTATAGGCGAAAAATCAAAATCAGCAGGATTCGAGCCAATGATAAAATAATAAGCCAGTCAGGAAATATCCCGAAAACGATGTGGAATTTAATAAAAAACAAAAGTTCAGCTCCCAGGAGTTGCCCCACGATCATTGAACCGATCTCCGGATCGGTTCAATGATCATTTCACTTCGATGGCTGAGAGGACACTTTGTTCTTTGGGAAATCAAGTTTTTGATCCAGTCAGCATGATCTCGTGTGATGGAAAGCTATCTTTTTCCTTCTCTGAGATATCCATAAATAACGTGAGAGATGCAATATTGTCTCTGAAAACCTCAAGAAGTGCAGATATATATGGGATGTCTTCTTTCTTGCTGAAAAAAAACATAAATAGTGTTGTTTATCCGTTGACTAAGCTGTTCAATTTGTGTATTCAAGCTAACGCTTTTCCTGACTGCCTGAAGGTTTCGAAAGTGATACCCTTGCTGAAAAAGGGGAAAACTGATGAGGTGACTAACTATCGGCCGATTTCGCTGGTACCTACTTTCTCGAAGGTATTTGAGAAGATTTTATCTCTGCAACTGACGAGCTACTTTGAGAGTAATAATTTATTTAGTAGAGGGCAATTTGGTTTCCGTAGGGGGAAGAATACGTCGATGGCAATCCTTGAATTTATTGACAGGGTCCTGCGGTGTTTTGAGAGGGGAGAATTCTGCTACTCCCTTTTCTTAGATTTGACGAAGGCTTTCGATTGCATAACACACTCTATTCTTCTGCGCAAGCTTGCTGGATATGGCTGTTCGAATGACTGTTGCGCTCTTATCGAATCATACTTGTCAGGCAGATCACAGGCTGTATATTTCAACAATAAGTGGTCTGACCACCAGAATGTTTCATTGGGTGTACCTCAGGGATCTGTCCTTGGGCCTTTATTATTTCTTGTTTTTATAAACGATCTTCCTCTTTACCTAGAGAGGTTTTCCACAATTTTGTTTGCGGACGATACAACTGTATCAGTTACATCTGCTGAGTGGAGAACTTTGCTAGAGGAAGGTGATTTGGCACAGTCAATGGCTTTTGACTGGTTCGTGTCAAATAGACTAGTGGCAAACGAACAGAAAACCTCCAAAATGGTATTCACGCTTAAGCGTGTGAAGGAACGGAATTTCATGGGGAATGCTGGATTTTTAGGAATGACGTTGGATTCAGTTTTGAGCTGGGAGGCACATACTGAATGTCTAGCACGAAAATTGTGCAATAGTATATACTTGCTTAGAAGCTTATCAGGTAGATTGTCCTCCAGTATCCTAAGAGTGGCTTACTACGCCTTAATAGAAGCAAGAATGAGATATGGCATTCTGGCATGGGGCACATGTGCATCAAAAGACAGAATATTTGCTCTCCAGAGGAGAGCAGTAAGAGTTGTCTCCTCTCTTCAATACCGTGACGATTGTAGAGGTGCTTTCAGCGAATATAAGATTCTTACTTTTGTGTGTTTGTATATTTTTGAGGCGCTCATGTTCGCTCATGGTCTCGTTGGAGAATGTCGCTCGGGTGCTGATTGCCATCGGTATTCCACCCGAGATAGATTCAGCCTGAGGCCAAGTTTTTGTAGGCTCACAAAGTCTCAGAAGAGGCCTTTTTACTTTTCAATAATATTGTTCAACAAGTTACCAAATTGTGTTCGGATCTTGCCGTCTCCTCAATTTGGAAGGACCATAAGAGCTTTTTCAATTGATCATCCCTTCTACGATTTTCAGGAGTATCTTTCTTTTCATTTTGACTCAATGGTGTCGCCTTGAGACCTTTTTTTGTTGTGTTTCCGAACGCAGTTTTTGTTTGCTATAGTTTGTTTGTTTATATTGTGTGTATCTTGTATTTATATAAGACCATTTTATTTATATTGAATGTTGATATTTACATATGTATTGAATGATTATATGGTGGTATATGTGTATTGTATATATAATTTTGTATTGTTGTTTTCAACTTTATAAATATTTTTTCTCTTTCATGACAATTGTATTCAAATTTATTCAATTATTTGAGAGAAAAGAAAACTTGAAAGAAATGCTGTAGGAATTACTCAAATTGAATTATTTGCCTAAGTATAAATAAATATTATATTTTTGATTAGCGGAACCTACAACCTACTTTCAGCTTTGACGTGTTTGGCTTCATTATTTTTTTTATCATTTAATCGAGCTCTCATCAATGTAAATTTTATCTATTGAAAGAACAACAACTTTTGCATGAGGTTTAAAAGACTCAGATACATAATTTGAATAGTTGTTTGTATTTTGGTGGCGATCTGAAGCACTTGGAGCAACATTAAGTAATTCCGCATTAAATCATAAGCACAGAAAGAAAGAGTGCATAACATGAAAGATATAATTATTGTATTGGACCTGAATTGTTTCTTCTTTGGAAGTAATAATTTTATTTGATGAAACTCGTAGATTATTAAAAGAAGTATCCCTGTTTCCTGAAACATCTTCAAGAATACCACAACTAATTTCAGTCGATACCTCATTTAAATATTATAAACTTTTTTCGATTAAATCTGTGAAAGAAAGATTGATCCACACTGTATGGAATATCTTTGTACCTTATCAACAATTTTTTCATTTGAGACCACCAATTTGATGTCAATAGGTAGAATCCAACTTAAATTATCGTACAGCAACTTTTTTCCATTTAAAAATTTTGGTACTAACATGTCTTCTTTCACTGTAATTTGATTACTTATGGTAATAATTTATTCACTTAAATTGAGAAATTAAAAATGAATTTTGTTGTTAACTGAACTCATTTTAACATTTCAAGAATCAGAAATATTTATTTTACTGGTGTAAAGAAGAACTGAACTTTGAAAATTGACAAATGAATATGTTCTGTTCAAAAATGTTATTCAAGTAATTGATCATTGTGAGCTAAATCATTTCTCAGCCTTTCTTCTGTGCATTTCCTAAGAAAGGGTCCATCTTTTATTACGAAAAATGCGGTAAATTTAAAAAAATAGAAGGAACCACGTCAGGGATTAATCTCGTTCTTTTTGGTATGGTTTCAACTCCACCAGGTGGAACAAATTCCTCTTCCCTTATAATATCATTTTCAAGAAAATGCAAGGCACAAAAAACTAAATATCTTGTTGGAGCCCAATTATCTCCTGGCATAGGCAATATCCATTTACTCTTTGAAAATTCATTTTTAGGGAAATTTAAGGTCGATACAAGTTGCCCAACCGCAATCACGATGCTGTTATGATTTGATTTACAAGCAGAAATGCAACAAGTTTTTTTTCATTTTAAGAGAATATACTTATTAGAAATTTACCTATTCCAAGCTTGAAACTTACTGAATCACCTACGGAGCACCTACCTTCTACACTTCATTTTACAAAAAATTATTTGTTTCGATTTGATTAAATCGGTACAAACAAGACAGTCCGTTATATTATAAAGCAAATTTATAACTATTAGCACTTATATTATAACGGGTGTTTTTTCAGAGGCATAGCACTTCAAGTTGGTATTACTGATGAAGATGGCAACCAATTTAACAGCTGAGAAATAATTTATTCTCAGTTAGGTTTGGCAATTCATCATGAATTGACTCACGCCTGACGAACGCTTGCAAATAGTGCAATTTCATTTCGGAAATAATGCTTCTGTGTGGAATTCGTATCACGCACAATTTTGTTTAGGGATGAAGCGCACTTCTGGTTGAATGGCTACGTCAACAAACAAAACTGCCGCATTTGGAGTGTAGATAATCCTCAAGTGTATGTCAAAACATCGTTACATCTAGAAAAACTGACTGTTTTGGTGCGCTTTATGGGCTGGTGGAATCATTGGTCCGTACTTCTTCGAAAACGATGATGGCCAGAACGTTACAGTCAATGGTGATCGGTATAGAGCCAAGGTTACCAACTTTTTCATTCCTGAATTGAACAACGATGATGTCCAGGAGTTGTGATTTCAACAAGACGGCGCAACATGTCACACAGCTCGTGCCACAATCGATTCATTGGAAGACACGTTTGGTGATCGCCTAATTTCACGTTTTGGACCTGTGAATTGGCCTCCAAGATCTTGTGATTTAACACCGCTAGACTTCTTTCTGCGAGGCTACGTACAGTCATTGGTCTATGCGGATAAGCCACAAACGCTTGACCATTTGGAGACAATATTCGCCGTGTTATTGGTCGTATTTGAAATGTTATACCACAAGATTATCTAAGCAAGCACACTAAACACTTTCCTTTTATACTTTGAAGTTGAGATTTCAACAAATTATCAACAACACATGAATTACACTATACTCAATTGGAACATATAGAATTTTTACTAATATTCAACTTCAAACTGCGAAAATTTCGAGATTTGCAGCATTAGTAGACAAGCTAAAATAACGGCGAACGTAAAATTCTATAGACCACCAGCCCCACAGTGCCATATATTCATTTCATGCCCTGTTCAAAGTCGGAAGTTGTAATATGAAGTTGTAATATGGAAATTATGTGAAAGTCATAGTTAAATTAGTCAGTCTAAAGTCAGAGACAGAAATGGAACGACTACTAAAGGGGATCGTTATTTTAACTTGCGAAACATAAGGAAGAAATTCAGACCGCTATCAGTTGTTAGACAAGCGCCAAAAATTAATTGAAGTGCTTTTTAATAATATTAGAAATGAAATTCATTACTTTGGTTCGGAAAACAAATCTTAGTTGGATCTCCTTTGTAATTATCGGGGCATCGACAACTTGGGACATGGTCTTTAGCTTCACATAAAGAGTTCAACCCACATCCTTCAATGCAAGCGTCCTGACATGTTCCACTTTGACATTTTTCATTATTGGGACAATCATTATCCACTTGACATTTCTTGAAACATATTTTATAAGGATTTCCTTTGTATCCAGCTGAACATTTGCATTTTTCTGTGCCTGTTATTTGGCACTCTGCATTGGTTCCACAGCTTACGAAGTTACATAAGTCAACTTCAAGAAACGATGGTTGAGTTGTAACTGAAAAATAATTTTCAACTTCAATAAGGTAATATTGAATATTGATTGAAATGAAGGAAAAAATAATGAAGCAGAAGTGTCGGTTTGATGTTTTTGAATCGATTTGTGCACAATTGGAAGTTTTTCTTATAGGTCGAAATTGTCGTTTTTCTGGTACTTCAAATTTAGAATTTACATTTTTATTTTTATTTTCTAATAGTATTGAAAACAGATATATAGAAGTTTTTTAATGGCCTAACAGTTGCCTGAGTCCATTGATAGTAAGACGTTTATATATTCAACATAAAAGAAAATTAGGTGAAAACGTAGCTGAATTCCACAAAAATATCGATCAATAATTCGACATTAGTGTTTATCTTAGTTTTCTGATAATTTCTGTTTTCTGATAATACGATACATTCAACTATGTTTCACCAAGTACTGTGTTTTTGTTGCCAACTGCGCAACAAAAAAGAAGGTGAACTAGGAAAAACGAATATGATGAAGAAAAAGATTTATTACCTTTATTACATTTTTTATGAATTTTTTATCACATTTAAATACGAATTACATACGCGTACAACATTCAAAGTGTGATAGCACTATCATTGATGATATTTAAATTCGCTATTTTTCAAAAAACACTTGCCAGGTGTTTAGACCTACAAGAAATCAACTAATTCCTTTGATCGCGATCTTTAAACTTTCCTCTTGTAAGTGACCTATGGACCATCTCTACATTCAAACCAGTAGTAATCTGCAGGTATTGTTTCATTCAAGTGGGCCAGATACCTTCGTCCCATCACAAAAATATCTTCATGAAACCGCTCCCCATGCTCATCACTGACATCTCCACAATTGGGTGGGAAAAATCAAGAAAGGAGTGGAGAAAATGGATTTTTGAGGACATATTGCAGCCGAGTTGGTGGCATTTTTGTAAGAAGTTCGGTAATCAATTGTGAGTAGCTATTATCTCTTTTGTTCCCTAAAAATCCCTGTATAACTCCCTTGACTTCTTCTCAAGCTTCCTCTTCTTCCTCTTTCAAGACTAAATCGAATGCAAACTCCTTCACAAGTTGACTTATTTGTGGCACTACAAAGATACCTTCCTTGTCCTTTGAAACACTTAAAGCAGGCAAATTGTTTCTTCAGTATTTAAAATTCTGGCCTTCTCGTTTAATGCCTTTGACAAAATTTTTCATTAAGCCTAGCTTGATATGTAGGGGTGGAAGAAGAACATTTTTAGAATCTACGAGTGACTCGGTAATTGCCCACGTTTTTCTCACTAGGGTTAACCTTTCTTGCAGACCAATATGTTTGAATATACTGTGATTTTATATTCCTACTATCCTTTTGTGGTTAGTGGAGTTAATCGGTTCTTTAAATAGCCGTTTTTGCATTCATACTAAAAGACATAGAATAAGACTAATTTTAAGACCGAGACAATTTCGTTGTTGCGCAGTGTAATGAATCACATGAAAGGTTGATTGATTTATTTAAGGTCTATGCAACCAACAAAACGATATCTTGTATTTGTGAGGTCCGACTTATTCGAAACTCAAAATGAAAAATGTGATACTCAAATGTAACAGAAGATGTTTATTTAATATGCGTTGGAATTCTAGAAATATTTCAACAAAAACAAACAATTCAATTTTGATTGTGGTTGATGTAATCCGACAGATATATAGTAAATTCATATCGAAATATAAACTATGTTAACTTATAAATAATTAGTCAAATAATGAAATATGAAGCTCAATCAGCGAAATGAGACGAAACATTTATTCTCCTACCTACTTGCGGCTTGCAAATCTTTGTAGCATCACCAATAAACCCATAAGGGCACCTACACGTTGGATTATGTTTGAAAACTTGGCAAATTGAATTTTTTCCACAAGCATGTAAGCAAGGATCTTTGCAATCTCCATTCTCACAGTAATCTGTAACTGGACAATCGGAATTTGATGCACATTTTTTTCTGCAGTGGGAATAAGGATTGCCAATATGTCCCACATTACAAGAACATATCCCGAATTTTGTATTACATGAAGCGTTTGTGCCACATTTTGGGTGACATTGTAATTCATCATCAGGCGTGGCTGAACGAGAATCTGAAACGGAGCAGAACAAAAATCTTTTCATTTGGATTATATCAGCATCTTGGTACAAATGTCTTACGGCTCATTTTTAGTGAAGTTTATGAGTCGAATATTTTATATTTATGTTTTATTTTCATAAGGAAAATATTGATTTGCTAAGCTACGACCACGTCAAGGATTGACCCTGTGATTTGTTAATCTCAGAATTCTCAGAAACTAATTCATCTTTGAATTTTCTGAAGAATATTCAATAAGCACTCCAAATTCTGTAAAGTAAAAGAAAGTAAAGAAGGAAAAAAAAAGTAGGGATTAAGATCTGACGACGGAAAACGAATACTTTGTAGATCATAAAATGTGGGACAATACAGTGTGTTAACTATATGACAATTTACAAAATGAATGAATTAATGAAATGAAATGAAATTCATTAATCCCAAGATCCAATTTATCGTGGATTTTTCTTTCGTGGATTGAATATTCTTTTGAGTATCGTCGTCTCAACCATATTACTCATCATTAAGCACTGCTATTACTTGGACAGTTTTGATTGATATAGATTTTCAAGCAGCAATGACTACAGATCTCGCCTTCAGTTTTAAATAGTCGCTACATCTTGGTGTGTTAAGCAGAGTATGAACTACATACCTAATATGCTACTGAATTAGGAAGTTCAAGTCATTTTACGTCAGATTAAGTCATCTAACGTCTTCTTAAGTATTTCTCAGCGTCTTGTAGTTCTAAATCAATTATTTTTGAAATGAAACAGCATTGAATTATGTTCTAAAATGTGGAAACAGACATAATTATAATATATATAATAAGTTCTTTATTTTCAACAGGTATAACACCCAATTATAGAAAATAATAACATTATATAAATTGAATACATAACTAAGTAATAACTAAATAATTAGAAAAAAGATTTAACTAAATAATTAAACAAAATATTTAACAAAGAGATCAATCTAATTAAAAAAAAATAGTAATTTATAACTACATTACATATAGCATTCAATGAAATATTAGAAATAACTCAATCTAAATCAATTCATTCAATCAATTTTCGTTGTTCACATAACTCCTGATAATAAATTCTATGGAGTCGAAGTGAATGTCACAATTACTGGCAATTCTATTCAGTGTAGACTCCATGAACCAAATGGGGGATTGCATAAGGGAGTTGGTCCTCGGAGTCTCTAGGTGAAATAATTCTGTATTACGAGAATTTGGCCTAGGAACACGAAATTTCAAAGCGGACAAGAGAGGAGGACAATCAATACTATTGTGCAGTAATTTGTACAAGAATTTGAGTGATAAAGTTTCTCTCCTGCTCTGCAATGAGATAAAACTAAATCGACTCAATAATTCGTTATGATTGACTCCTCTCTGTGGATAAACTTTATCCTCCCTCCACACTAAGAATTTCAAGAACCTTCTCTGAATAGCCTCAAGATGGCGTTGATGGCAAGTGTAAATGGGATGCCAGATCGTGAGGCCATACTCCAACTTGCTACGGATTAGGGTATTGAATAGTCCTATCAATGTTGAAGAATTATTGAAATATTTGCCAATACGTATAACGAATCCATACATTTTCGCAGCAGATGAAATAAGTTGGGTGATGTGTGGGACAAAGGAAAGCTTCTGGTCAAAGACAACAACAAGATCTATCGCCTTATCTGAACGAGAGAGAACCTGACCACCGACGCTATAATCACAATCAATGCGATCCCTTTTCCTTGTGAAAGAAACAACATTACAATTTGACACATTCAAACTCAAATAATTGTCCTCACACCAACTAGCAACATGGTCCAGCGCGAGCTGAAGTTGAACACAGTTGTATTGTGATCTAATTTCATGATATAGTTTCAAATCATCTGCGAACATCAAATGTGGAGAATGAATATTATCCATCAGATCATTTACGAACAGAATAAATAACAGTGGTCCAAGATTAAACCCGTGAGGCATTCCAGGGGTAGGTATGAACAGACGGGGGTTAACGTCACTCGTACCTACTCATCGGAGGAGGTCGGAGGAGGTTTCTCTGGGAGAAATTGAGGGTAATGGACAACATGGGGTATTGCTCGGACAGGATCTTGCATTGGAGTTAGATCGGTGATCAGTAGAATAGCGCAGTACAAGAAATGAAGTTTGTACAACGAACTTGAAAGAAGTGACGTAAGAAATATGTCAATATTATTTATAATTTTTCTATCTTCACCAAATGAAGTCAAAACACTGAAAGTGAGATTTTTCGAGGAGAAAAGTCGCTTTTTTAGGAGTGGAGTGGTGGTAAAAATTTTTGGCATAGTATATGATTATGAGACGTTCATAAACAAATCCATTTCGGGGAAAATTTGGAATTACGGGGCGCTTGGAGCAAGGGTTTGAGTTGAAAGGGTTTATGAACCCGAAATTATCTATATTGAACCATAATAGTTACTTACCAATTTTCATAGTGCATATTCTTGATGGATCCCCAGAAAAACCATCTTTACACATACATTTTGGCTTACGACTTAGTGATTCGACAATGCATTTAGAATTAACTCCACAAACGTCTATACATGGATCTGTGCATACATTCTTCTTACAAATCTTATTTGCTGGACAGTCAGAGTTGTGTAAACACATGTCCATACAAGATCTATAAGGATTTCCAACGAAACCTCGGGGACAAGCACAACTGGTGACATCATTCAGTGTGATACATTTAGCGTTCTCTTTACATTGTGCACAAATTTGGTCTTTTGTGGTCATCAGGGCATCTGCTAGAATGTCAGGTAAATTTTTCATTGATAGATGAGGAATAAACTATTACTGCTGTAATTTTTATAAAACATTGGGAAAGTTGCGATAAGGAAATCACTGAACAGTCGATCGCGACCTACTGGAAACTCGCGAAATAATTCTTCATAGCTCGCTGAATGACTGAAATAAGTGAACTGGTTTCCCACCGAGTCTTTAATTTTCATATAGAAACTCAAAAAATATTAATTTCACGAAGTTCAAAACTTATAATTCCTAAGAGATGATTTCAGTGCAATGGCTCAGCAACTCAAATTGGTGTGAATGTGAGAAATAATATTGGTAATTAGTTCAGTTTTCATTATTTTTGGCGAACTAGTAATAGTTTTACATATTGAGTGTAGGAATGTGCCTATTTCACATTTCAGGGATTTGCTCAGAACTCTCACTGAAGAGGCAGACTATCAGTTTAGTGATTTTCTGTTTCAAACAGAAAATCCTTAGCTAATCATTGGCAAGCAGTTTGAAACGTTTCAGAGAGATACTTCCTGTTTTGATGGCTTTCTTGAAAGAATGAGAGCAATCCTTGACTCATCTAGAAGAGTTCCAGTTTGACTACGAGACTTCCTCTTCTGAAAAACTCTACTTTTGCTGCTTCCAGCCTTCAAATGAATATATGGAAGAGTTTAGCCAAAATAGTTACCGCCTTGGGAAAAATCTTGGCAAAATTCAATTTTAATCCTTTTCCTGTTTGGAACACACGCCTTATAAACAAGGTCCTTGGCCCTTTATGACAGAAAACATATGTACCTCAACTCTTCCAGAATGGAACAATCTGTTCACTAATGGCTTTCAAGAGCAGAAAATACTTCAATTTCTATACGGTCGCTGACATTTGTTCCTGCAAATATTGATGCTTAAGTCTTCTCTACATCTGTCATGCAAATGTTCTGAAGGAGATAGTGCTCAGTGGCGATGAAACTGATTGATAAAAATAGTGAATTTTGGTTCATGTGGGTTAAAGAATGGAGCCACCTTTCCATCTACATATTTGTCTGAGGTTAAATTTTGTAGTATGAGAGGTTATCATTAGTTTTGTTCGAAGAACGAAGCTCAGTTGCCTTTATAGCTCCGTTTAGACCTACAATTCAACTACCCAAGAACAAGGTGGAAATCGAACCCACCAACATAAGTAACCCGAAAGCGTATAATAAGATCCTTATTGAAACTATTGAAATACATCAACTCATTGAAAGAAAGTACAGAAACCAACTGACAAATTAACATTTTGAAACTGCATTCTTACGGCAACCATATCTTATCCATCTGATATTACAAAAGTCCTTGATTACTCAATAGAATATCATGCTACACATTCATGAAATGTTTTGTATATTTAATGAAATTACTCTGTTTTGAACTCTCTCTTCATTCAAGTATTGCAAATACCATATTATCGAGAATTCTTACTAAATTTTTGTATAATTTTATGTCTTCAACCACTTTTGAAGTCTCTCATCATTGCTCGTTCGGAAATTGAATGAGTTGAGAAAGTTAAGAGGCTTACAAGTGAAAGAATATATACCATAAAACTTACCCATTGGTCTGCATATCTCGTAAGAATTTCCTGTATGGCCTGGAGGACAACTACAAACAGTGGTTTCGTTCATCACTACACATGAGGCATTGATGCCACATTCTTCTTCGCAAGGATTTTTGCAGCTTCCAGCAGAACAGATTTCGTTTGAAGAACAGTCTTTGATTGAAGTGCATTTCTTAGTACAACCCCTGTAAGGATTTCCTTGGTATCCAACTTTGCATTCACAATAGCCTATGTCAGTGTTACAGACAGAATTTTTCTCACATTCGGGAACGCATTCACGTGTACCTTGAATGGATTTAACATATTCATCTGACCCTTTCTCTCATTCAAATTTCACATAGTTTCATTACTTCAATCATTTCAATACATCTATCGATTAAACCAAACATGTGAAACCTGCTTCATGCATCTTGCAGGAAAGGAGGGATGAGACTAGAATTATTTCCTATTTTCTTGATAGAAATAAATAGATATTGTCAGAAGAAACATGAAATGACAGGCAGAAAGTCATCGAAAAAAATTTAATAAAATGAATAACTTTTGTTCGAAGTAAGGAATGAAAATATACATAAAACTTCGTATGAACTTTTTTCTCGTTCATAGAAATATGCAGTTTCCAATCATAGCTCAAGACGAAACTGAAATTCTGGACTTTTCAATCCAAATGAAAAATTTAAGAAGGATTTCTATAATTATTGATTAGAGTTCTTGATAAATCTCAACCGAATGGAAAAAAATTAATACTGAACATTGTAATGTTTATGGTCGTTACTTGATTTATATACATTTCAAATTCGAAGTGGTAACGAAAACACTGTTTTCTAGATTCACACGAATTTCTCAAACAATTGCGACATACGTTTCACCATTAAGGATCCCTCACACCGAACCGAAAAGAATCGCGAGGCGAATTCGCGGCGATTATATTCACAGCGGAAAAAATCGTTCCCATTCATTCTCACACCAGCGCGAATTAATTCGCGCGGAATTCCACACTGCTCCAACACTTCAGTTATAATCATGTCGTCCGATGAAGAAGATACACTCTTACTGTTAGCACTGTTAGGAGAAAAAGAAAAACAAAGGTAATTACAATTCTCCTATTAAGATAAATACAACCTCTTTCTATAATAGACCTTTCCATACGTTATTATTATTGTTAAAAACGCAGGTGGGAAACATTTCACGATGTTACAATTGTTTCAGAAGAAGTTGGGTCCATGATATAAATTTGGGAAGACGAGAGTATGGAGAATATCATACTCTGATGCCACAGCTTCGCAAAGATGAAAAACGTTTCTTCATCTATTTTAGAATGACTAGCGAAACTTTCGACGAGCTTTTAGCTCTCATTGAAGACGATATAAAAAAATATAGAATTATCGTGGGTCGATTTTCCCCGAGGAACGACTAACCATTGCCCTAAGGTAATGCAAATAACATTTTGCGAAAATTATTTTTTATTTTTTTTACATTTTATTGATTACAAAAAAAAGTATTATCATAAATCGTGATACAAGTACGAAGTTCATGACTGACCATCTATGACATACTGTTGTGTACATACATTGCCTACAGCATTATTGAACTGATTTTTATGTGCTGCAGATGATGGCGAAGATGTAGAAGAAATAAATTTGGTTGCATAAATTTCTTCCGAATGTAGCATTTTTTGATCTGCAATCAGTTGTACCATTTTTAGTTTTGTAATAGACTGCCATCTGGGAAAAATGTTTTCACTGTCTTGACATGTGCCAAGAATAAGGAATCTATTTCCTCTGTTTCTTTATTAACTCTTCTGCTTTTCAAATAATCTATCACGTCTTTTACGGACGAAGATGGTTCCTCACGACGCTTGGTTTTTTTTAGCAGGAGGTGCCATCATTTTTTCATTTTCATCGGCCACTCCTTTTTGTTCCTCAACATTACTATCCTCCTCTAGATGAAGAAGAAGAAAAATTGAATCCTCTTCTGGAAAAATGATATAAGGTTCTAGCTCCTCTAATGCATGGTCATTTGATGGGTCAGGTACATGTGCTGTTCGCACCTTCTGATCCCGAAGGTTCATTATCCTGGTTGTTCTGACCATTTCATTCAGACCTGCTACATTTGAAGAGGTTTTAGCGAATGCTAAAAAAAATCGAAAAGCTTTCATCTGTTTAGCCCATACCCATTTTTATTGCTAGCGGCCTGTCCGGTTTTAGGTTTATTATTTCTCAACAATTTCGTACTTACCGTTTTCACTTTCTAATTGATTGGCGATTAAAGTCCAAACTTTATCCTTTTTCCTTATGTTTTTATAATCGATAATTGTCATATGATATAAAATTGGATGTTTTTTCACTTCTTCAATCAACTCCTCAGTTGACATGTTGGCCATGAAGCGATGAGAGAGAGAGAGAGCGAATCAAGAGCGAAGCGAAATAAAACGCTGTCTGTAACAAACTGAGAAAGTGGCGGAAAAAAACGCTGCACGAAATGGCGAATCTTCGCCTCGGTCTGTGTACCCCCACTAGTCGCCACGTAAATAAAGGGGAGTGATTTTTTCCGTTGCGATTTCATTCGCGATGAATTCGTTTCCCGATTTTTTTCGCTTCTGTGTGAGAGACCTTTTAGCATGACTTCTTCAGACTGAAAAATACAATAGGAGAATGAAAAACATAATAGAAAGTCTGAAAATATCCAAAATTTCAAGATTAACTTGCAGAAAAAGGTTGTCAGACACTGTTTGTTATTCAGAAGACTTTGACTGAAGAGAACTGAGTGAGAATATCAAAATGAGAGAAATAATTTATGAATTGATATTATCAATTATTTTGGATGTTCAATTTCAACTGGTGTGATAAAAATAAGGGAGCATACTTACTTTTCTTCAAAATACAATCTTGCGTTCCATCTCTGCAGAAGCAATACGCCTTATGATTCATCACAGCGCATAGAGCTTCAGGTCCACAGAATTCCATGCAGGGATTCGCACAGAATCCTCTGATACATGCTCTACTGCGGGAACAATCAGAATTTTTGAGGCAGCTTGTACTAGATGCTATATCTGAAAATTAAGTCACTTAAAAATACGAGGTTTGTTCAAAAGAAAGGGTGAATATTTTCTAAAAGTATTTATTTATTCCTCAATATCCATTTCGTCCCTTTCAAAGTATTCCCCCTCAGATATAATGCACTTATGCCAGCGGTTCTTCCAATCCTTGAAGCACTTCTAGAATAAGCTTTTCGGTATGACCATCAGCTCGTTCTTCGGTTCCGACCTCACCTTATCAATTCTGGCAAAACGTTTTCCATTCATTGGTCTCTTCGGCTTTGGGAAAAGAAAAAAATCGCATGGAGCCAAATCTGGTGAATGTTGTGGTTCAGGCATGATGACGGTGTTGTTTCTGTCCAAAAAATCATGAACAAGCATTTATGTGTGAGCAGGTGCATTATTGAGATACAGAATATCCACTTGATTTGATTTTCCACAACTCGACCGTTCGAGATGTATTTCTTCACGCTAACGTTGCAAACTTCCTTGTAAAATTCCTTATTGACCGTATGGACTTGTTGGCAAGAACGCATGGTGCACCACGTCATTGTAATCGATGAGAATAGTGAGCAAAATCTTCACATTTGATCAAACTTAACGTGCTTCATTCGCTCTGGGGTCGTCTGAACGCTTCTGCCACAAGTTTCATGCCCACAACTTCGAGAAAATTGCGTGGCATGGCCTGATTGATATGTCAACATCTTCTGCAACTTTCCTAATAGTGATTCGACGGTTTTCTGAAACCATTTCGTTCACTTTTTCGATGATTTCTTTGCTTGATGACGTGGTTGCAACTCTAGTACGCTCATCGTCATCAACATCTTCTCGGCCTTCTTCGAAGCGCTTGTATCACTTATAAATACTTTTTTGGGACACGGCAGGCTCTCCGCTGCCACAGTAAACACTTAAGGTGCGTTGAAGTACTTTTAACGCAAAATTCAATATACATTCTTTGATCCATTTTTTCAAAAAGTAAAAAATCGAGGAACATGCAAAAAGGTGCCAACCTTTTCAGTTGTCAAAAATAAACTACTAATCGAAAATGACCAATAATGTCAACATATGAGAAACGTACGTGTACCAACGTAACAAAATTTCGATAATCGAATATGCACTGCCAGCGAAAATTCAAAATTCGCCTTTTCTTTCGAACAGACCTCGTAGTAATACACTTGTTATATAGATAGCACCTCTCTGTAGGTCGTAATTTCTGTAGTTTTCCTTATTCAATGTTATTTTTTTAAGTAATAAACAGATTCTTCTTATGGGCACAAGATGACACAGATTATTTTTGGGTCATAAAGCATTAATTTTGACAAGAAAAAATTATTTGAATAATTCAGACGTATTGTGAATGACGTGTATCACGTAGAACTCATTACGTATAATGATAGTTAATGATATGGAAACATACAGAACAATTGATATGATTGCTCTCATTAATATTATATTAATATAAATGGTTATTAGAAAAAGAGAAAATTAATATCCATAATACTACAATATTAAAAATTTTCCATAATTTAATATAAAATACGAATGATCACGTTTCGAAGTACTACTTCTTTATCAAATGCTGGATTAATACTATGTGTAATCTCACAAAGTCAGTACTTATAGCTATTTTCACAGAACTTACCAGGTATGTTCTATGACTAACTTGGAGTGGGGACCATAGAATACACTGACATTTAACAAAAGGATCGTATACCTGGAGATGAACACAGAAAATCAATTTCTTAAGTCAGGTATTCCAACGAAATGTAGGAAATATACAAATATACAACTAAGATTTCTAAGTAAAAATAAAGGAAATTAATTTTTTTTTGGACATAAAACATAAAATTGAATGTAAATTAACTGAAACTTAGGTAATCAATCTGATCTGCTAACTGGAATATTCTTATTGAACATATTAAGTAGAGGGCTAGTGTTAACCTCTAACTGGCTATTAAGTAAAAGTCCCGAATTTTTGAATTTATTAATATGTATTGATTCTAGAATATTTAGCTTGGAACCTTCATTCTCTCTTTTTAATATTTCAAACTCTGAACTAAATATATGGCTTTCTTCCAATAAATGATTGGCATAATGGGAATCTGTTCTGTTTATCAAAACTACGTTTATGTTCCGATAATCCAATTTGCAAGTTTGTGGAAGTTCTTCCTATATAAAATTTTTTACAACTGCCACATTTGATTTTGTAAAACCCACACATTTGCTTTCTATTAATTTTTTTTAACTTTTTTTCAAATTAATTAATAATTAATTTTTAACCGCTCTTTTCAAAAGAGCTGTTTCAGAAGTTTATCCTCTCATTAAAGAAAAGTCAATATATAGTGTTTCAACATATATGGGGACACCTAGTTTCAAATTAAAATCACTTTTAGCAAGCTATGAGATTAATACTTCTTTTCTGACCACTAATAACATTGGTAAAATAGTCAAAAATAATTAATCAAAAATTAATAAAAATCAAATGTGTGGGGTTTACAACATTAAATGTGTCAGTTGTGAAATATTTTATATAGGAAGAACAGAGAGCATATTCTCATTATGCTAATCATTTATTAGAAGAAAGCCATACACTAGCCCTCTACTTAATATGTTCAATAAGAATATTCCAGTTAACAGATCAGATTGATTACCTAAGTTTTAGTTAATTTAATTATTTTTAAATCATCTAAATTATCTAAATTTTAGTTAATTTTGTGTTTTATGTCCAAAAAAAAAATTTAATTTCCTTTATTTGTACTTTGAAATCTTAGTTGTATATTTGTATATTTCCTACATTTTGTTGGAAACCTGACTTAAGAAATTGATTTTTTGTGTTCATCTCTAGGTATACGATCCATTTGATAAATATCAGTGTATTCTATGGTCCCCACTGCAAGTTAGTCATAGAACATACCTGGTGTGTTCTGTGAAAATAGCTATAAGTACTGACTTTGTAGGATTACACATAGTATTAATCCAGCATTTGATGAAGAAGTACCTAGTACTTCGAAACGTCGTCATGCGTATTTTATATTAAATTATGAGAGAATTTTAAATATTGTTGTATTATAAATGGTTATTTTGAGTTCAAATTAAATAATGAGTCATTGAGTGAAGAATTTTGAAAAATAGTTTGAAGCAGGTATACGAACTTTCGTCTCAAATATGATATGAACGGTTATTAGTAGGTTTTCTTCGGTATGGAATTTACGAGCTGCTTGACATTATTTTTGATCCCCAGATATTTGACTTTATTCAAGTTCAATCAACTCATTCACCATAACAGCGTGCATTTCTCAAGTATGAGTTAAACAGCGGCTGCAACTTGTATTATTTTCAACATTGCTGATAAGAAATAGATGTAGGAACCATAATTGAGGCAGCTGGTTTATGTCTTTTGACAGTTGTTTGAATGAGGACCTTGGTTTGAATTACATGATGTGACTTGTCAGAGATCAATTTCACCATAAAAATATGCTTTCATTTATATTTCATAGACTTGTTTATTGAATATAGGTCATTATTGATTCAATTATGAAAATTACAAAACAAAAAATAATATTTTCAAGCATTATAATAAGTTTACATGGTGAATCTTCAAACAAAATATATTCACTAAAGTGGTAGAAAACCATCAAAAACATACTCACCTGCAACTAGAAATATCAAGAACACCACAAACAAATTCATATCGATCGAAATTATTCTCTTAACCACATCTTCACCGTTCTAATTTACTCACATTTAACTCCTTGATCTCTGAACCCTATATCTGCTATATTCAAAATACTTGAATTTGAATTTATCGTCGAATGTCATATTACTGAACGAAAAAAATATTTATTTGTATTTAGTGGGGCGCCTGAGGTATTCGTCCTCGGAACATTTCTTAGAGTTTATATGGTCGAGGCGAGATGTTTTTAATAATCTGCATTGCTAACATTTAATCTGGTTTCGATATTTTTGATCGTTGAATGGACACTGTTGATTCAAGTGTATTGTTTAATTTAACAAGCTTTTGCATGAAATTTCGATTCATGGAAAATGATATTTGAAAACTTACTGTAAACATTTAGGCATCAGCCACCTGAACATGTCGTGAATTTTGATAAGAAAGGCGATATCGACGAAGTTATGACGATCCATCAGATTTTTTTGGGGTAGTTCATTCATGAATGACACATGTTCTATACGTGCTTTATTATTTAAAAATGGCCAATTTGTGGTTTTCAAAGATATTGATTTCAACATAATCTACAAATAAATCAATATTTCGTTCTAAAATTACTCAAGCATACATCAAGCATACAGTGATCAACGAGGGAATTATAACATAAAACTGTCGTACACAAGAAAATGAATGAAAAAATATTGAATTTGTAATAATCTATGAAAAATTTTCGAAGCGCACTTAAAATTCACTCTAGAGTGTGATGGGTTCGTTCTCGTTGTCAACATTTGTGTAGACAGCTCCTTGAGAGTTTTATTTGAAATATTTCGATTAAGAGTCTCAGTATTTACTAGTATGAATGATTCGTTAATCTTGAAACTAGCTATAATTTTGCCCGCCGGGGCGTGATTTGGAGCGATTAGAGTTTTCTGTAGTGTTCGAATGAAATATCTACAAAGCCTTATGCACTCGCACTACTGTTGTATTGAGTAGAAATCTAGAACGCTAAGGAGAGTTTATTTTTTCTCCGATAGAGGGAGCTCACGTGAATTATAACTAAGAGCTATTCCCCTCATTCCGGTATAGGCCCAGTGGGCGTTTTGAAGTCATCGATCTTGATTGATAGATTAAATAGGGACTGATGATTCATAATAATGATGAAAAAATTGTATCCTATTATCATTCAACAAGATCGATGAATTTTTTGAAACGCATTTAATATTTACTCTCGAAAGTGATGGGTTCGTTCTCGTTGACAACATTTGTGTAGACAGCTCCCTGAGAGTTTTATTTGAATTATTTCGATTAAGAGTCTCATTATTTACTAGTATGAATGATTCGTTTCGTAGACTAAACAGCTATACAGAGGTATTTAACTCTGTTAATTCCATATACGTTTCGACACCTTTGTGTGCCTTCTTCAGAATACTAAATTAATGGTATCTACGTTATAAAGATTGAGTGAACATCTGAGTGTTCACTCACATGAAACATCTTCATACAAGACTCATTCATTGGTAAAAAGATGTTTCAATTTAATTCATTCTTTATAATGTAGATAATATTAATTCAAGCATACTGAAGAAGACACATAGGGTGAAGAGACGTAGACGAAATAAACAGAGTTGAGTCACTTAGTGTAGCTCTTTTATGCCAACAAAATACCCACAACCATATATTGTATAGTATATATATATATATATATATATATATATATATATATATATATATATATATATATATATATATATATATATATATATATATATTATGTTCGAAATTTGTTTCACTAAAGTAAAGTACTTACTAAAGCGTGTCTCATGGAATGCATTCTCCCACACTTCACATGATTAATCATGTTTCTTCGATAGAGTAAGGCAGGCAAGTATGGAAACCCTGTTGAGTCCTCTTTTTGAATAAGTAGATTTTGAGTGTGTCTGGGAAAAGCATCGAAACTCAATTTTTCGGATAAATGGCACTGATGATTCCCAAAATGGGATGAAATAGATCAGTTTGTTAATTCCAAATCTTAAGGTATGCGAACCCTTTTGGAAAGAATAAAAGTTTAACGAACCTTCGAAATAAGCAAAACTACGTTTTCTTCCATTTTTTTCTTGATAATCATGTCGTTGAGAAAAAGGGGATCTACGCTTTCATTGTAAGTATTCTCGCGGAGCCTCTACAGAAGCTCTGCAGAAAGCTTAGGCTTCGCGAAACACACTTTGAGTATGGCTGCACAAGATATTCACTCTTGAAACTTGATAGTTCATTATTTGGTTGACTAGATTTGTGCAGACATTCCCCTTAAGGTTGTGTTTGAATTACATAGATCTATTGATTGGAAATGTCAGAAATTCGGTGTTTATTTAAGAAATATTATAAATCATTCATAGGGTTCAAAGTTTTGACCCTGCCCCCTCTGTGGGTTAGTCGGGAAAACTATGGTGCGGCGAGATTCGGGTTCGAGTCCCGGAGGAGGCATGGGTGTTTGTGTTTGTATATGGTTGAAATAGTTCAATGATGACAATTGTTGGGCAATGTACGTTGATTACAAGCTCATTAGTCGCTCGGAACATGCGTTAAAGTTTAGGCCCACTGAATTATGAGTATGAACTTATGCGTATTCATACACCTCAAATGTAATGAGTTCATCACAATCTACATTTTCCACATTATGAATACTAGTACTATTTGGGGATGTTTCGAGCATGATATTTCATTTTATATTGTACCGAAGTTTGAAATTGATGATAATACATGGTAATTTGTAATGAATATGTTATAATTATCAACATCTACCTTTCAACATATGTATTTAACACTTTCTGAGTCATAAATATTGAAACTAAATTGGTTTTAATGAAGTTCTCGTTTAATTTCTTAACCTGTTTTCTCAAACTTGATAGTAATCTTCTCTTCTTCTCTCGATACATAATATGTCTAATTAAATTTTTCAATATCTAATTTATTTCATCTTCATTCGATATGTTTGTTCACTGAATTATTTTCCATTATGAAGAAACGATATTCAATACAAGAGAGATGCATACCTATAAAGTCTACTAGGTGTCATAAAAAATTTAAGGAATAGTAATTATTCTGGCCCGCATTATCCAGTAGGATTCTGCAAGCTATACCTCCATTTATCTGGACACACCTTGCAAAGTTAATCAGTAAATCGGTATCATCAGGTGAATTCCCATCAATCTTGAAAACAGCCAAGGTGATTCCGGTACACAGAAAAAACGATGTAACCGACATAGCTAACTATCATCCCATTTCTTTGCTAAGTATTTTGTCAAAAGTGTTCGAAAAAGTGGTTTATGGTCGCATGTTGAACTTCCTCAATAAATATTCAATCATTTCTAGCTATCAGCATTGTTTTCGGAGTGGTAAATAAACCCAGTCTGCTGTGTGTAATTCAATTGAATTTGTATACGGCTGCGTGAATGATGGCTCTGGTGTGGCAGGCTTATTTTTTGTCCCATCGTGTGCATGCGATTGCTTGCAGATCTATTACATAACTAATAAAATATAAAGTATTGCGTTCAGAGGTTTATTTCTGAACTGGATATCAAGTTTTTTGTCCCATCGCAACTTGTTTGTAGTGAACAATAAGGCCAAACCAAGAAATTATCCTCTGGCTATGGAAGTACCTCAAGGTTCTGTATTGGGTCCCTTGATCTTTTTGTTGTTTATCAATGATGTACCTGATTACATTGATGCTGCCTGCATAACCTTATTCGCGGACGACACTTCATAAACGAAATTTATGTAATCTCAGTGAAAGGAATCCTAATGAAGCAATGATCATTAATTTTCAGAAACATCAATTAAGATCGGCAAATAGTGTTAGATTTCCAGGTGTATATGTTGGTATGACTTTGAGATGGCACTCTCACGTTGAACAACTTTGTAAAAAGTTGAGCAAATCGATTTACGCGCTCAGTCATCTTAAGTACACGTTGCCGCTGGAGAGTTTACTCACAGTGTATTATGCAGTCGTTCACAGTCATTCAAATTACAATGTCGTTTTGTGGGGTTGTGCGACTGGCAGTGAAAGAATTTTTATCATACAGAAGAGGATTATACGCCTGATTTTTGGGTTGAAACCAAAGGAGTCCTGTCGACCGATTTTCAGTCGGCCGAAAGTATTCCCATTGCCTTCTACTTATATTTTACATTGCTTGATATTCGTTCGTAACAGGTTATGGAATCTCAAAACATTACTAGTTTTCACGAACACAATAAGCGGAATAAGGACACGTTATGCATTACTATACATGTAACTACTAAGTTTGAGTTATCTCCCACCTACATAGATGGTAACTTATATAACCATCTTCAGAATTGGATCAAGTCTCTAAATTCAATACGTTCCAAAATAGAAATTTTATAAAATTTATTTAAATTTTTTTTACAGTTTGAGTGAATTTTTTTCAGAACTCAGTTAATCCTATACATTAATGTAATGTCTGAAAGGATTAATAAATATTATTATTATTATTATATTATAGGTAATGAAGACGTTTTTTTGAGAACATATAAGAAATATTTCATTGTTTTTCATTCTCTGAATTAAAACCAATCAAAGGAAATCATTACTAATATTTCACCTAATACGAACCGTTTTTGAATTTTGATAATTTTTACTCTAAAGTAATTTAAATTTTTATAGGAATTTCCATTATGATCAACTGCATTCGATTTTTCAATTTATTTCGAATGTTTGAGTGAGGTAATGAAGTTCATTCATAAATTAAACTGGAAATTGAGTGAATATTCTACAAAGGAGAAAAGTTCGTTCTGATAATCATAATTAAATGATATATATGTGACTCTTATAATATTCATAACCATAGTCACATGAAAACTGGAAATTTTCCTCAGAGATTGGAAAAAACTTCATTTATAGCTTCGAGATCACATGCTGACCATCCCTCTTTAACTGGTATTTTCTTATCAACAGCGCAGAAATCGAATCTGCGAACTCTGTAGCTCTCAAGTGTGTAATTGTTTGTGTGCCCCTTGAAGTGCACAGCCAGTCTATCTTTGCAATCAAACTTCCCATCGCAATTAGCATCCTAAAAATGAAAACATTTAGTTAATAAACTAGTGCGGGTAGATCAATAATTAAAGAAACTAAAACCATTTTTAGCCTTCTAACTGATATAATCAGTAGAAAGAACTTACTCTATTGGATCCGCCAACTGAAGTATAAACTTTCATTGTGTTTAAGAGACAATTAGTATCAGCCATGCAGTTTCTGTATGCAGCAGGGCTTGGTATTTCTGCATTTAACGTCGGGGAACCTGCTGCTTCCCAATATGATTCATTCATCCACAATTTAACGCAATTTTCTAAGTGATTACAGAATGTTGTTGCATAGCAAATACATCTCAGACATTTTTCATCATCTGTTCCAATCAAATTGTCCAAACCTACAAAATACACAGATTATACCTGAATATATATATATATATATATATATATATATATATATATATCCATACTAATATTATAAATGTTAAAGTAACTCTGTCTGTCTGTCTGTCTGTCTGTTACTCTTTCACGCCTAAACGGCCGAACGGATTTTGATGAAATTTGGTATGGTGATAGACGATAACCTAAAAATGGTCATAGGCTATAAATAATCACGTCATCGTTCTTAGGGGGTAGGCAGTAGGGAGATAACTAAATTGAGTTAGTGATTTTTAGTCGTTTTTGTTGGGACTTTTGCTCTTTCACGTCTAAACGGCTGAACGGATTTTGATGAAATTTAGTAAGGTAATAGATGGTTACCTAAAAACGGATATAAGATCAGAATGATCACGTCATCGTACTTAGGGGATAGGAAGTAGGTAGAAAACTGAATTGAGTTAGTGATTTTTTTATGGTTTTTGCTGGGAGTTTTGCTCTATCATGCCCAAACGGCTAAACGGATTTCAATGAAATTTAGTTAGGTGATAAAGAGTAACCTATATAAGGATATGGGCTATTAATATTCATGCTATCGTACTTAAGGCGTAGGCAGTAGGCAGAAAACTAATTAAGTTAGTGATTTTTAATCATTTGTTTTAAAAGTTTACCTCACACACGCCTTTACGTCTGAACGGATTTTTATAAGACTTGGTCAATTTGAAGATAGGATCCTAGGCACGGACACAGGCTACTTTTTACGGCAAGAAAATACATCATTCCCGCGCAAATCTAGCGTGATCGTGTCAAGAAGCGGATGACGCCATAGCTACTGAAATGATTTTGATGTTTTTTTTGTAAACTGAGTGTTACTAAGACTTCAAGTTAGTATTTGATCACTTTTCTAACTTAGAGGGTAGTAGGTGCCATAATTTAGGGAATTTATGATAAAATTTTGATGCAACTGTCTTTATTTAACAGTTTTACTTGGATCGAAACTCAGCGACATTCCATCACACTACTTAACTTATAGGGTAGGAAGGTACCGAAATTCAGACTACTTTTTACTTCGGGAAAATATCTCATTCCCACAGGAACCTATACATAGTTACCTATTTAGAACATTAAAACTCTGTCTAGAATCACATTACGCCAAAACTATTGATATGATTTGTATACGATTTTTTATTCAACTGACTGTTACATTACATACAGATAAAATCTAATTACCTACACCACAGAATTAATATAGTACTACATAACTAGCTACGCTTTAAACTTGAGGTGGTAATTAGATAGACATTTATACGAACTTTGAGTTCAGTAATCAGTTCAGGATAGGTAATCAGTTCAGTTGATGTGAAGTTGAGGACCGAAACACGATAGTGGGACATTGTTGCAGGGGGACTTACAGCCGGGAGAAAACAAAAAACTTATGCGGACGAAGTTGCGGGTAAAAGCCAGAATATATATATATATATATATATATATATATATATGTATATATATATATATATATATATATATATATATATATATATATATATATATTTCATCAACAATGGATACCCTGGACACATTCTCAGACGTCTTATCTATAACACAAAAGTTTTCTATAGACCAACAAATGACAAGCCTACCACAAAATACGTAAAATTAAAAAATGTAGATATACTAACAAATAGAGTGGTTTCACTCTTGAAGAAACATACGAATGTTAATATAATAAAAAATAATACACTGATAAATAAAAATCTATCCTCAAAGTTAAAAGATATCACCCCACCACTTTTAAAAAGCAATGTTATCTACAAAATAGACTACTCCAACTGTAACGGATGTAATATAGGTCAAATCGGTAAGTGGTTGACACAAAGAATTACACAACACAGAAGTGACTGTAAAATAAGGATGGGTTCATGTGCTCTCACAGACTACCATTTAAAAACGAGACATAACTTCATATTCGGAGATGTGAATATTTTGGAGGAAATCCAAACCTACAGGAATCGTCTTTTTCTTGAAATGTATCACATCAGTAAAACACAAAATGCAATAAATTATAAAACAGATACAAATCAACTAAGTAGCGTTTATTGTAACATTTTCAGAAAGATTTAATTAACACTTGGTTCGGTCTCGTCGGGTTATTCGTTGTTATGTTGCTATATGTGGCAGTCAAGGTTTTATTGTTTAGAGTGTGTTTAAGTGAATAATCTCTGTATGTATTGAAAGTTTATGAGGACAAATTATATTATTATTTTTACAATATAATTTGTATCTTCTCCTAAGAAGCCATAAAATAAATGGCGAAATATTGAGAATAACTGAGATTTCAATTTTCACTGACCGCTTCCTGATATTACTTCTTGAATGTTGAATTGTTCCGGTCGAAAATATATCCAATATATATATATATATATATATATATATATATATATATATATATATATATATATATATATATAAGAGAATGAAGACTAGAACATTCATTAGAAAAATTCAAATCAACCAAAAGAATGTTATAGTAGAGATAGATATGTGAACATGTACGATGTGATGTCTCAATCATCTCTCAAGGGATAAATGTTAGAGAAATTTTGAAATCGAAGGTAGGCAACGATTTCAATTCCAAGCATCTTCTTGTGACTCCAATTGGAATACCGTAGAGTAATGAATACTCCACAATTCCATCTATAGGTATCAGTAGAAAACATCTGTCAGATTACAGACACACCAAGCATCGAACTTCCACATAACTTCTATACCCGTAGGTATCTACTGAATTGCAATGTCTATTTGACAAATATCATCATATGATATTTTCAAATGTCAATAAATTGCGTTAGTAGTACGCTCGCGGTTCGTCTCGTATTTCAGTGGCCTATTCGGCGATATTTTTAACCAAATGAACATTCTGTGTTTACGGCACTGAATGAAATATTTAAGAAAATGAACACTAGAACATTCATTCGAGAAATCCAAATTAACCAAAAGAATGTTATAGTAGAGCTAGATATGAGAACGTATACGATGTGATGTCTTCATCATCCTTCAAAGGATAAATGTTAGAGAAATATTGAAATCCAAAAATTATTATAATTGTTATTATTACAACCTATTGACACCTGAAAACATCATGTGATGGTATTTGTCAAATAGACATTGCAATTTAGTAAATATCTACGGGTATAGACGATATGTGAAAGTTCGATGCTTCCTGTTTCTGTAATCTGAGAGATATTTTCTACTGATTCCTATAGATGGTTCCTTGCGAATTCCAGTTCCTTGCAGAACGAAACATAGGTCTCGCAGTTCCTTCAGGTGTGACATCGATTTCATTATTTCTCTAACATTTATCCCTTGAAGATAATGGAGACATCACATCGTACAAGTTCATATATCTATCTCTACTATAACATTCTTTTGGTTAATATCAGTTTTTCGAATGAATGTTCGAGTGTTAATTTTCTTAAATATTTCATTCATTTGCATAATCACAAAAACTTCATTTCGTTACACACACACACATATATATATATATATATATATATATATATATATATTTATAATAATTTTTAAGGGTTTATTGACTCAATATTTTACAGTGGTACTCATTTCTCTTTACCAAGCTTTCGCAATTTACTTTATTGCTTCTTCAGGGTTCTAAAATTTTTAAAAAACCTTAATTAATATCTACAAACACAATATACAATGTTTGCTTACATGAGAGTTGAGGTTACAATCATTAAACTATTTAGCAGTAATAACATAAGCGCAATTTTCAAACTATCTAAAATTTATAATTCAGTCTCAATATCAATATATTATTTTAGGTTAAATGCATATTCTTGTCACGTATCATCTGATCCCAGTTGTTTCCTTTCTTCTTCTTTTTTATCATGTTTCTTTTCTTTCTCCATATCCAGTAAGTAGCTGCTTACTGGATATGGAGAAAGAAAAGAAACATGATAAAAAAGAAGAAGAAAGGAAACAACTGGGATCAGATGATACGTGACAAGAATATGCATTTAACCTAAAATAATATATTGATATTGAGACTGAATTATAAATTTTAGGTAGTTTGAAAATTGCGCTTATGTTATTACTGCTAAATAGTTTAATGATTGTAACCTCAACTCTCATGTAAGCAAACACTGTATATTGTGTTTGTAGATATTAATTAAGGTTTTTTATAAATTTTAGAACCCTGAAGAAGCAATAAAGTAAATTGCGAAAGCTTGGTAAAAAGAGAAAGAGTAGTACCACTGTAAAATATTGAGTCAATAAACCCTTAAAAATTATTATAAATAGTATACTACAGACTCTTAAATAACATACAAATATATATATATATATATATATATATATATATATATATATATATATATATATTCCAAATTTATAGTCAAAAGCTATAATTTTAAATATTTTTTCAATTTTCGTTTAATAACTGTTAATTTGCGTCGAATATAGAAACTTTTCGACAAAATCCGAATACATCTTAACTATGAACTAATTCTTTCAACCCTCCTTCAAAGAATGTTTCTGGTGTTCCCTCAATCTACTTATTTCTGGCAAGTTCTACGCAAGTTGAACTTTCAATTCAAACACCTCGTGTTTTTCACAAATCTGGAGAAATAATGATAGCTTTGTGTAAGGTCTGGAAAATTATGTAGATGTGGAAGCAATTCCCATCGAAAAATTCTTCGTTTTTCTTGAAGTTTGTGGTCTTGCATTTTCTCTTCCAATAACATACGCTTATGCAGTGTTCTAGGGGATATTTTGATAACCAATAGCGTTGGTCGCAAAATGAATTGAATAAATAGTCTGCGTTAACTGTGCTTACTTTCGAATGAAAGTACTCGATTATACAATTTTACCCGATAGTTAATAAAAACAATAATATTGCAATCAAATAACCCTAGAATACAGTCCGCAATACCTTCTCAACAGACAAAACTGCATCCAACTCAAGTGGATGCCCTTCTTCAAGTTTGCAATAATTTGAATCGACTATTGTCCACAGAATTGTAGGAAGAAATTGTGGTTATTAATTATTATTTCACAGTTCTTGAAGTTGATGACAAGTGTTGAATATATTGATTTTGTATTCAGTCCTAACTGCCTTGGCACCCAGTGCGCTGAAAAGTTCCCAACGCCTGAATCATCATGCAAGATGTCATAAACAGATGAAGTTGTTCATACTGAACAGAGTTGGGTACACAACTAAACCCTAACAAAGTTATTGTTCTTTGAGATCTTGCTGCGTCCTCCATTTTTAGAAAAATATTTTTGAGAATATGCATTTAAATCAGTCGAACACCTTAATCAGACTGAAGAATATTACACTTGATAGTTGGTTAGACAAATCAAGACTTTTCAGGTACCAATAATATTGACTCTAAATTTCCGTTCTGTTCTTCTGAATCTAAAGCCTCACCTATTTCGCTGATGAACAACAAGGATTCAGATCTGGAAGATCTGGCACCGACGCCGTATTTGTCATAAGACAAGTAACAGAAAAGTCTATAATATAATAAGCCAGCATTTATGTGCTTTATTGACTTACTCAAAGCTTTTGACCGGGTCCAATTATCAGACATTATACATCTGCTCTACAACAGTCAAATCCCATGTAATATAATAAAGACTATCGAAAATATATATACTGCGAACAAGATCCAGGCAAGATTAGACGGGAAACTTACCACACAGATACCAGTGAGAAGTGGTATTCGTCAAGGAGATTCGTTAAATCGGGGGACAAAGAGATATGCATTCTGTGTTACGCCGATGACGCTGTGCTGATTGCAGAAAATGAAGACGATTTACAGCGCCTCCTACACCAGTTCAACCGTACAGCCAAATCGTTTAATATGATAATCTCTGCTTCTAAAACAAAGTGCATGACTACATCAAAAACACCATTGAGATGCAAGCTTGAGGTTGATGGTAAATCTATCCAGCAGGAAATGAAATTTAAATACCTCGGCATAGAGATTTCGGGTAATGGTGATGTCGAGGCAGAGGTAAGGGAGCAGGCAACAAAAGCAGCAAGAATAGCAGGATGTCTGAATGACACAATATGGCGCAATAAGCATATCGGAATTGAAGTCAAGGCACGAATCTATAAAGCAACCGTTAGGCCCATAATGACATATACTGCAGAAACTAGACCAGAAACAACGAAAACCAGGCGATTACTGGAGACAACCGAGATGAAGGTACTTCGCAGGATAACCGGGAAAATACTCCTCAACGGAGAAAGGAGTGAAAATGTTAGAAACATTTGAATGCAAGGTGGACAGCATTAATGACTGGGTATTGAACAGAAAACAGGAGTGGAATGAACATATACCTAAACAGAATGGACGGCAGAAGAATAGTGAGAATCGCCCGTGATAGATCTCCACTGGGGCGCAGAAGCGTGGGACGACCATGGAAAAGATGGAGTGACAACTTGACCTTTCCGTAACAGACAAACGACCGGAGAATAAACAGGCGGCTTTCGCCTAAAATAAAGCTAGAAAAAGAAGAAGAATTTCCGTTATTCAATTATAACACCATTTTCTGAATTTCTCAAACATCCCTCGTATATAGAATGCCCATAAAGGAGAATTTCATTCACCGAACCAATTTTATATCGTGTAAGGATTTCATATATCCTATATATGATCTTAGTACCCTATACCGCTTCCGTTCTACTGATGCTGGTGATTCGATTCCAACTGTGTTTTTGGACTGTTCTTGAACGTGATCAAAGTGTATTTTCACCTTTCTCACAAGCACAGAGGGCTTATGAAATGAAACTAGCATTCACTAGCACGAGTAGCGAGCTTCTACGGAGGTCGTTCCATTTCTGATTCTGGAAGTAGACCTCTCCGGCAACTTGCCTTGTGATTCTTGAGTCTCGTTCCCATTGACCTTTTGGTCGTCCCAATGAAGACTTATCTTCCGCAAGAACAAGGTATGCGATAGACTTCTGCAGCGGAAAGTGGGTCCCTCGTAGACTACTTATGACTACTTCCAGAATCAGAAATCGAATGACCTCTGAAGAAGCTCGCCATTCGTGCTAGCGAAACATTATTTCGCTAGATGTCGAAGATATTTCAACCGACGACGGCCCTTAGACCCGAACCAGGACAATACTGGCCGCGAAAGACTCAACCAATTTGTCATTCACTAGAATATTTTGAAATGAAAAAAATCCTTATATTATATATATATATATATATATATATATATATATATATATATATATATATATATATATATATATATATATATATATATATATATATATATATATATATATATATATATATATATATATATATATATTATATATTATCATGCTACCTGCCGAATATTTGTAAGTATTTATCTGTCCCAATTACTGGCAATAGTTATTTTTTAATATTGATCAATGTTCGTTCCTTTTCTCGAAGATTCATTCGCAATAGTCAACTGTATTTTATATTATTTTGTTGAATGTCTTCCAATTTTTGAGGATAGGTAGGTTTTCTTATTATACTCTTTCAAACGACGAGACGAATACTGTAGTTTATTGATTCAAGTAAGTCAATTGATCTCACCATTTGTGAAATATGCATTGTCGAAAGATCTTTTCCAATCGTTCTTTTTTGTCCTTCATTTGATGACTCAGCAAAAATTTAGATTTTTGTACACTGAATATTTGAATATACTGTTCATATTTGAAAAAAATGAGAATAGTTCATTGGTAACCAAATCATTATTGAAGAGCATGTTCGATTTGATTTGACGTTTAAAAAATCAATTGATAAATTATTATAACTGAACAATAATCATTACTTACAGTTCACACAAAAAACACATGAAATCAGAAAAACGAGAATTATTTTCATACTCGTTACTGAATTGAAACAAGTTTTCTTTGTAGAGAGTGATATGACAGAATACTATGCAACACTCGATCGTAGAGTTCAAGCCGATTTGAATGAGTTCAATTTATTCAGATAAGGGGGAAATACAATTACGGAATCAAAAATTTTGATGGTCATGAATTATCTTGGAGATAATGGAGATGGTCATTCGGAAGGATTTACATACATAGTAAATACTGAGACTCTAATCGAAATATTCAATTAATATTTCGAAACGCACTTAATTTTCACTCTCGAAAGTGATGAGTTCGTTCTAGTTGACAACATTTGTGTAGACAGCTCCCTGAGAGTTTTATTTGAAATATTTCGATCAAGAGAATTTACTAGTATGAATGATTCGTTAATCTCGAAAGTAGCCATACTTTTGCCCGTCGGCGCGTGATCTGGAGCGATTAGGCATGGGACTATTCTTACACATTGCAGACAGTTTTCTGTAGTGTTCGAATGAATTTCTGCAAAGCCTCACGTACTCGCACTATTGTTCTCATGAGTAGGAATCTAGAACGCTAGCGAGAGATTATACGTCTTTTCTGCGATACGAGAGGGAACTCGCGTGAATTTTCACCAAGAGCTATTCCCCTCATTTCGGTATAGGATCTGTAGGCGTTTTGAAAATCATCGTTTCTTGATTGATAGATTGAATATGGACTAATGATTCATATTAATGATGAAACAATTGTATCCTATTATCATTCAACAAGATCGATGAACTTTTCGAAACACTCAATATTCACTCTCGAAAATGATAGGTTCGTTCTCATTGACAACATTTGTGTAGGAAGCTCCCTGAGAGTTTTATTTGAATAAGAGTCTTATTATTTGATATGTATTTATATTCGTGAAGGAGTAATGCCGTATAATTTAAATAGAAAATGTTTTTATTTGACCTAGTCTATATTTCGATTATGGTTATAATCTTCATCAGAACTCAAAAAATCACAGATGTTAAACATCTTCATCAAGAAATTACAGATGTTAATAAAATGTCATGACCAAAAATTTTTGATACTGTTTGACCAACACCATAAGCAGAAGAGTATGTTGTTAAAAATATATAATATTATACAGAAACTGGATGTTGTTAATAATAATAAAATATAAAAATTGCGTCAACCTAACTAAACAATAGGAGCGATAAACTAAAACTGCCAGACCACATATAAATGTCACCGAAAGAACAATTTCAGACGGTGTTGAAGAAGGTGTTTGAAATGTTTTCAAAGTAAATAACTGTAAATGCAGCTCAGTCTAGCTCCTCTTATTGATGCTATTAACATTTTCATTTATGTGAAACATTTCTAAGAAAATCCTTTTTTGGTAGCTACCAGCCACATCCAGTACTATAAAATTTTCATAATCAAAGCGATGGCACTTTTTTGAGGAATGTAGTGCTAAAGCATATCTATCAGGGTGAAGTCTTAAATCACTTTTATGAAGGGCTATTCTTCTTTTGATGATCTGGGATGTTTAACCTATATATTCTCCTTCACAATACAAGCAAGGAATACAAAAGATGCAATCTGATATTAAGGATGATTGTGTCACCTCATCTTTCAATCTTGTAAAAGCACTTCTGCCAGTAATGATATTGTATTCGGCTAGTTTTAACTCGTCTTTTTCTCAGAGAATATGGGACAGAGAATATGGGACAGTTTTGCCGTGGGAGAACCGGACAGTTACAGTTATTTACTTTTATATTTTAAGAATCCAATTCAGGATACTTTCATAAATAACAGCGAGCGTTTCTACAACCACAACCTAGATGGCATTACTACATCAAATTTAATGAAATTGTTCAATAACTAGAGTTATATAATGTTATATCTTAATTGATAAGGACGTGTGAAACTTTCAATTTCGGCTGTATTCATGTGCTTGTCCTTGATTCCTAAGAATTGAGATCTACATCAATCTAGGCATTATATATATGCATAGGTACGACTTACCCATGTTATATATAACACGTATTTCGAGCTTATTGGCGTGTCAATGGTTGCTTCCAATTGAGTTGCGGGCTATACCAAGAAATGTACTTTTGCTGTTGTTTGTACATTTAATATATATATAGTTGAATGTTTAACGACAGTAGATATGTATTTTCAGTGTTTAATTGGGATTGCAGTCTAGGACAGGAAAATCAGTTACCTCTTTAGTATTTTCCAAGCTTTCGAAAATGTTTATTTTCTTCTTCAGGGCTAAAATAGTACAAAAATTAACAGTTTATATAGCAAGGCACTATAAAAAGTTTTTTCTCACAATTACTGTGAGAGTTATTCTGTTAGTCCGAAAGTACATTAGTTTTTTGAATTTTACTTATTTTCAAAATTCAAAAAACTAATGTACTTTTACAATGCAATATATTTCAGCTGAATATAAATCCAATTATGAAAATATTATAGAAAATTGGCCTAAATATTAATAAAACTTTATTTTTCAAAACAAAATTGTTCACTTTTTCCCTCAATACTTCATTTAAGTACCAGAAGGAATGAGTCAAACGGTTTTATATGAGTATAATTATTTTCAAAACAGATATACAGCAAAATCCTCTACTTGGTATGTTTGTATAGGTTCAAACTATCTGTTTAAATGAAAATTTAATATATTTATATACGTTTTTTTACTAATATATTTTTGCTATTCCTGTAAAATAAGGTATGATTGACTTAATCCTTTCAGTAAATAACCGATTCTTTGTGCCTAAAAGGTCTTCATTCGCTCCTATAAAGTCTTGCTCATTAACAATACTGTTCTTATTTGCTGTGATTTTTTCGAACGACAACCTATGACAACTGAAAACCTTGGAAAACAGAATCATGACAGTATAATGAATGAATACACACCAATTAAACACTTACCAAAAGTACAATAGACTGGTTGGACATGTGAAAGCTTTTATGGTAGCTAGTTTTGAAATAGGAAAACTGCAGTTGGAATTAATTTTTGATGAAATTGCATCATTGGTAGAAGTACACACGATGAAACAAGAATAGAGACAGCAAACGAAAAACCATGTGACAAAAAATTGCAACTCAGTCCTTACTTTGGGTATGCACTGTGGTCAATATTGAGAATATTAAATGGTATAATTTATGTAAATAATTATTATTTTTTGTAGTAGCCTTAACCCCAATTAAACCTATACTTTTTGACTATATTTTCATTTTGTTTCATTGAGTTGTTTAAATATATGTATGACTGAGTAGCAACAATTAACCGATTGGATCTGATTCCGAAGAATTCCTTCTTTGTTTCCAATAAGAAATTCCCATTTCAAGGTGTTCGAGTTTCGGCTGAGGAACTATCAGTTTTCTGGTGAACCACATCTCAGTATTCATATCATGATCTTTATTATTCCTGAAACATGAATGAAAACTTTGATGTAAATTTGAAGGTTCTGAGTCAGAGTTGTTGTTGAATTGATTAATCGATTCGACAATAGCAATCTGGAAAACTAATAATAGCCTGGAATAACGTAATCCTTCGGTCACTGAACTAGTATTCCCCTTACCCAATTCCACAGAAATATACCTATACGAAAAATAAAAGTATATTGGGACAACTATTTTTAAATATTTCGCAACAGTATTTTTCAGTTCATTAGCTAGGTTGTGGTGTGAAAACGGAAATATGAAACAGGCAGATCGAATGAAATGTGACAAACAATGAGTTAGTAGGTAAAGCAAGTGTAAAAATGCAATATCGCTGTAAGTAAACAAACCTCTTTTTATAATTGGTAATATGAAACTTTATGCAAGGTTGAATGCGTTGGAGGTAATAAAGGAGATCGTAGATGATTCACCAGCAAAGATGAATCATAATACTAATCGTGTAGCTGTGATTACCATTTATTGATTGTTCCAAATTCACATGGAAATCATTTGAATACTTATATACAGTGGGGCATCATATTATTGGAGCCATAATGCAAAATTGAAAATTGGCATTTTTTAGTCACCTCAAGAAAGAGGGATCTAATTGCGCTAAAAATACAATAAAAGTTCCTTCGCGCTACCTTTATTGGCATTTTCACTATAAGCGGATTGAAAAAATGCAACCCAATTTCTATATTCGCGGCAATAGATTTCTTTATTTCCAGATCTAATGCTATTTTTTGTAAGTGGTTCAGTAATTTTTTTGTTTCGGAAGTTGTAACGTATTTAAAAAAAAGAATATAGACTTAGAGCAGATCTAGTTTCGGATAATGCACTCGCGAACTTGAAATTATGCATCCAAATATATAGTGACATTTTCCTCCCAACATGACCGCTTGTTTCAACCTATGGAGCAAGAGATAATCCAGGCCTTGAACCTCTATTACATTAGACGAACCTTCGAAATCATATTGGATGATGTGAAATGTGATATTGATATGAATGTTATGGAATGATGGAATGACATAGCAAAATGCATAGTAAACATAAAGGAATAATTGAATATAAACCTAAATTCAAACCCTGGAACTTATGATTTACACTTTATTCCCTTTATACACTTCATAATATTATATACTATATTATATAATAAAGTGAAAATCATAAGTTCAAGTGTTTGAATTTAAGTTTATATTCAATTATAATGGATTTACATCGAGTAAACGCCAACACTATTAAATACATAAAGGAATAATTGGAAGAACTTAATATCCATATATATATATATATATATATATATATATTTATGAATATATATATATATATATATATATATATATATATATATATATATATATATATATATATTCATAACCATCAACATCAAATATGTTGAAAACCTAACCATCAATATATGAATATGTTGATGGTTAGGTTTTCACGGAGAAAATGATATGCTTCTGGAGATTTTCGGGTTTGCTTCCGTGTGTTGTTTCGTTGGAAATCTTTGTTAAGGCGACGTTTCGACAAAGTCTCATTTGTCATTATCTAACCGGTCGTTTGTCTACAAATCGTGAACTCAGACACCGACCGGCTAGATAATGACATATGAGACTTTGTCGAAACACGGAAGCAAACCCGAAAATCTCCAGAAGCATATATATATATATATATATATATATATATATATATATATATATATATATATATATATTATATATATATATATATATATATATATATATTTATATATAATATATATATATATATATATATATATATATATATATATATATATATATATATATATATATATATGTATATATATATATATATATATATATATATATATATATATATATATATATATATATATAGAATTCATGCTGGAAAAACTGTGGGCTAGTCTGACTTCAGAAAATGACGAAGAATCTGTGCACATTCAAACTTTGATTGCAAATATAGCTGAAAATGAGAATGCAATAGGACGAGATGGGTTTGAAAGGATATAATCAATTGACATTCAGATGTTGCTTCAATCGCAAGATGAAGATTTGACTGAAAGCAACTTGGAGGAAATGTTAAATTGACAGCCTATTGAAGAAGAGGCTTCAACGAGCACGGGAACCGTGACATTTAATTTGGAAATTTTTAGTGAAGGTTTAAGAATGGCTAATGAGCATTTTGATTTTATTGATGAAAATTGATACATCTATGGAAGTAAGTTTTATCTTAAAGGCAAATTGCTAAAGTCACTGCTAATATCAGTCTGAATGGAACCTTCAAAAACTGCCAAGCAAATAAGAATTACAAAATTCTTTAAATCATTGCCTAAGCCTGAACATAATGATTAAGCAATATGATCAAAAACTTCATTTGATTTAATTTTTGTATATACTTTTTTCATTTTGTCACCCAGGAACGAATCCCCTATAATCTCATATAAATTACCACTGCATATTCACGGTTTCAGTATTAGCGGCACATTTCCGGAACGTATACCCCGCGATTGAAGAGATTTTACTCTACTCTAATTTCTTTTTGTGAAATTGGAAAACTTCTAATGCTAAGAAGAAAATATTCTTATATGTTTTCTATCAGATATTAGTGCCATTTGCGTCTACGATCCTGCTATGATTTGCCTCCTATCTTCTTGGCCTTCTTTTTATGCATTGCATAGAATATTGATACAGTTGATTTTTATGATTCTGAATCACACTAATATCAAATATATCAAGTAGATTTGTGTTCTACTTGTAGTTAGTGATTTTTTACTATTATATTTCATTTGCGTTGTGTCGTTATATCCAAATTTTCATGAAATATTTTTATGGGGGCTACTGGCAGCTTCAGCTGTGACTACGAGTACTGTTACTGTAAACTTGAGTAATGGATATCTTTCTGTTGAAATACCGGCACTTATTATCGATTTTTTTTATCTCTGTTGTTTCTTCTGGTCAGATGATTTTGAGTTTTCCATAGCAAAAAGCTATTACTCTCGTAGAATCTCATAGAAACACGAAATCAAGGATAGACTGTTAATTTCACTGGTGAATATAGAAAAATATGCGGAAAATCCATCTACAGCACAAGCGTCTTCAGCAACACTAGAAGATAAGTTTATGCATGAAAGCACAGTGACTTCATTGTTTCAGAATAACAACATTGATAAAGTGTGGAGTTGAATAGTGAAACGTCAACACAAATGTCAGTCTATTTCCTGGAATTAAATATAATGTGAGAACGTAATCGAATACAAAATAATAGGATAAGAGTGTATTATTAGAATGATTTATTTAATTACTGTGTCTACAATATAAGAAAAACGTAAACATCGCCACAAAATTCCTTCAGTTTTTTTGATTAGTCAAAAGCTAATACCCAGAAGGTATTTCAAAAATTTTTAGTGTATTTTATCATTAATTTAGATTTATAACAGTTCCAGTTCAAATGATAATTATCTACTTAAGATAATAATGTTTAGGAATTAAGAGCTGGAACTTCAAACTCTATTTTTCTATGTTTTCTGCTTGTTTAGTGTACTTGTGTGCGTTGATTCTATTCTGCAATCTTTGGGATGTTTGTCCTATATAATTTCTGTCACAATTTGTACGTAGCATACTGTATACTATGTTGGACTTCTTTTCAATAGATGTTATAGCTTTTAACTTGCTAATACTCCTATAATTCTCATTTGGTTTTGAGGTTGATGAAACCACATATATATATATATATATATATATATATATATATATATATATATATATATATATAATATATATATATATATATATATATATATATATATATATATATATATATATATAAAGTAGACAATGTCGGCATATCCCGCAATAAGTAGCAGCCGTTGACACGTGTTTAGAGCTTATTAGCTCTCCTGAGAACGGCGTAGCCAAGTTCAATTTGAACGAACCTGGAGATAATAAACAGAAAGAACAGACACTCCACTGAAGGAAGTCGACACATTTTAGGCCACAGCATTTTTACTCTCCGGGTTGGGAGATTTGAAAAAACTACTTCGCCCGTGAAGCGACTATTTATCCTTCAAGGATGCCTCTAGCCGAGAAATTATACAATATATGAAAAAAATTTCCATAATAAATATTATAAATAATATATAAAGGGGCCATAATTTTTTTTTCAAATTTTAGATACTTTCATTTAATATTTATAACGTACAATTATAACTTTAAAATTTCGATTTGAAACTTCAAAATTAGTCAGAATTCAACTCTTTCAAGAATTTCACTATATATGAGATGAAATAAGTTATTGAAAATTTCAAGGAATTTTGGATAAGTCTCTAGTCCTCTACTATCCCCGTAGAATGAAAATGTATATCAAAGAGGTAGATTTTATAATAATATATTCATTCAACTGAAGCTATACAAAAAATCTACATATTTTGAACTGTCAATTTTTAAATTAATACCTATCTCATTATTTAAAATTACTTTCTAAGATCAAATATCTTGAATAACATATAAGCTTAAATATCTTAATACAAGTACTAGTTTCCAATATATTTGGTAAATTATTGCAAGCCTTAAATCCGTCATAGTTTCTGGATTCAGAGAGCTTACAACTTCAGATATATAAACTATCAGTATTTCAAGTATTATACCCATGCACATCACTGACATATGTAACATTTTTTATTACATTACCTGGAACGAACTGATTTCTGATTTTAATTATAAATATATATGAAGCAAAGAGTATTCTTTGTTTAACAGACATTAGTTTCAAAGAGTTCAACATAAATTTAACCGGGGTATACCTACCTATTGCACTTTAAAATTGTTCCCATGGTTCTATTCTGTAACTCCTGCAATTTTTCAATTTTTTCTTTAGTCAAACCAAATAACAATCTGGAGCAATATTCAAAATGTGGCATTATCATTGATTTAAACAACAATAAACACTGTTTTTACTCCAACTTCGCTGAACAAACGAATATAAATGTTAAGTTCCAATTTGACCTCAGCTATGACATATCACACAAGTAAATAATGTAAGTTCAATGTCGATTAAATATAGTAAATATATGTACATCCGATTAGGTTGGTATTATCAGTTGATGCAACCAATTTTATAAAGAACATATTTGTGCAGGAAAAATACGAAAATATTTCTTTCTTCAACTATAAATAAAACACATAGCTGACAACGAAAGGTTTCAATCCAATTAGTTTGATCCATTCTCCGAATTTTTCTATTCTGAAATGCCCTTTTTGAATTCCGTTTTCTTATTTTTTCTCTTGAAACTATCTACAGATAAAACTAAATTCTATGATGTGCCGTCTCTGTAGCTTAGTCGGCAGAACACCCGACTATTTAAATTTAACCCAAATTTAAAAAAAATCTATGATAGTGGTTGGTGTATCGACTCACCGAATCACTCAAGTATCAAATATGTATCTAGTAATATGTGGAAAGTTCACAAAATAAGTCTACTTTGTTCTTTATGAACATGCTGGATTTTTGCGTTACATATAATAACGATTTCTTTTCCGGGAAGGCATTGTTCAACAAAAAAAAAATCAAAATGCGACAGTTTGAAAGATTACGAAAAACTATGCATATCAAAGAAGAAACTTTGAGAATAATGTCATAATTGACGATGTTTTGGAATACTTTAGAGGTAATACAAAACAGATTGGGAAACGTCGTCTTTGTGCAGTGGATGACCGAAATCTACTATACGCATTTAACTTTTTTCGTTATTTTTTAGCAATAATAGTGAAGTCAGTAATTTAACAACAAAGATTTTGATGGACATGAATTGTATGAAGAACTGAATATGTTCATCTGTGTGTATGAAGGAAACGATGACATTATTTCGGTGCTGAAATACATAATAGAAAAAAAATTAACTGAAGTTTACCCTGATATCCAAATAGTTCTGAGAATTATTGCCACCATCCTGTTACGGTTTCTTCTGCCGAAGGGAGATTTTCTGAGCTCAAAATTATCAATAAATAAGTACTTGAGGAATTCGATGACATAGGATCGGCTTTCAGCTCTTGCTATTCTTTCAATCAAAAATGACGTAGCTTACTCGTTGTGCTTTCATTAAAAATTTTAGTCTCAATAAAAGTCGCAAACATCAATTTTAAAATTTATCATCTCTGTATTTGTTAATTTTTAATTCTTTCAATGTAACTAAAATATTTTAAAACTCAAATTTTGTTTATTTGAATAACTTTATCATTTTTCGTCAAACATAACGAGTACCTACCAAACAACCAGACCTACTTTCGCATCACATAGGTAACTACTTTGAGGACAAAGGGCCACAAAAGACCTGCCGCCCAAAGCCTCGCAATGGGTGAGACCGTTATTTGTATTGTTTATGTTTATTCGTTCATATATTTGCGCACATCGTCTCGTTTTAATGAAAATTTCAGGAATGATATAAGCTGGATATTAGTCATAAAACTTCATTCCTGCTGTATAATTTTTTTTCTGACCGTTGATATTTTCGAATATGTACTCAATTAAAGAAATAATATTTATTTATGAAAGAATTTATCAAAGGAATTAATGTTTGCTCAGATGTTGATACCTAACAAGACCGTTATATTTTTCCAATGAAATATTTTATATTTTCGATTTGGAAACACTAGTCTGAATCCCACAAAATTGTGTACTACACTACACCTATGTTTCGGGCTTCTGATCTATCATCAAGAGATAGATACAACTGATAATACCGAGTGTATCAAATAATTTTGTGAAATTTAATCAAGTCATTTTGATTGTTGGATACATCTGAAAATGAGTTTCACGAGATGTTAATTGACGTTATTTAAAAGTACCTCATTTAAACTTCACGTATAACGAATGCAGTCAAGGACTGTGCTTCTCTTTTATCCACAGTATAGTTTAAATTAACGATAGCTACATAACGATTTTTTCCACCTTTTCCGCTATTTAGAAATGGAATTATTTCATCAGTTACAACTTTCCATTCGTTGAAACTGACGGTGCGGATAAATCTGCGAAACTTGAAGGAATGGCAGTCGTTCCCTTTCTCGAATACGACAAGCTGAATCAGTTTATTTATAATCTTACGGGGAACTCATCCGTTAATAACTCAAAAGTTATAAGTGAATTGACGTTTGTTTGTGAGGCACGTTAGTTTGAGTGGGACGTTGGTCTATGGACTTTTCCTATATGAAACAGATGCTTTTAGTGAAATTAGTTGAAAAAAAGCAAGGACGAGTTGTTTAAATAAGTTATATTAATTATATTCTGAACTTTGAAACGGTGAAATTTCTTTCATCAAATCATATGTTTAACGTCGGATATTGCGATCTTTGCCAGAAACCTGCGAAGCAAAGATGTGGTGGTTGTCACGAAATATTTTATTGTTCCAAAGAACATCAGAAATCAGGGTGGAAAGGACACAAAATATTATGTAGACCTTGTAAGGTGAGTCACAGTTTTCTTTTGATGCGTGAAGTAATTATATAAGTAATCATAAAAGGAAATAGTAATTATTCAATGATCATTTAATATGATATGGACCACTGAATTTATGGAACGAAATATATTGAATTTCTATTTCAACTCACTGTGTATACTTAAATAGACACACAGTAATTCACTTATATATACTTTTCAATGTTAATATAAATCATGAAGAACTTTTCAACTGATTCTTCATGAGAATCTTCCGATTTATTTCACTAAAGTAAAATATGAATTAACCTTATTTCTTATTGTTAAAGAATTCCAGAAAAGCATTGAATTTGTAAAGATGATATTATAATCAATTAATTGAATAAGACACGTCTAATTAGAAAACAGATTCAACACTATATTCAAATATAGAAAAACTTTGGTATCGATTTTATATTCATCTTCAGACACTATTCGTGGAAAAAACTGATAAGATGAAGAAAGTTCGAAACTACAGTGAGGAAATAGCAAAACAAACATATATAATATATATATATATATATATATATATATTTATATATATATATATATATATATATATATATATATATATATATATATATTTATATATATATATATATATATATATATATATATATATATATATTTTTATATATATATATATATATATATATATATATATATATATATATATATATATATATATATATATATATATATATATATATATATATATATATATATATATATATATATATATATATATATATATATATATATATATATATATATATATATATATATATATATATATATATATATATATATATATATATATATATATATATATATATATATATATATATATATATATATATATATATAT
Source organism: Henosepilachna vigintioctopunctata (assembly GCA_030704895.1). NCBI lineage: Eukaryota > Metazoa > Arthropoda > Insecta > Coleoptera > Coccinellidae > Henosepilachna > Henosepilachna vigintioctopunctata. The sequence continues at coordinate 9,887,387 of JARQZJ010000091.1, forward strand.
ATATATATATATATATATATATATATATATATATATATATATATATATATATATATATATATATATATATATATACGCGATAACAGGATAGAATAATATAGAGCTAATTTATCGTATTATTCCTAATCATTTTTTTGTATTTGCCGAAGTTTTAAATCATCATCGACGATTCATCTTAGGGATTCTGAAATTGAAATAATTTTGGAAAATATGTATAATTGTCGATAATTAGAAGTAAGGCTGCTAACTGAGTAGTTGAAGTTGAAAAAACATATAATCGAATCATTATTTCGTTGTTACTTAAAATATGCATCGAGATATTAGATAATGAAATACTGAACCAAATAATTCTTGCCAATGTACACATCTTCAGATTGGTTTTTAATCAACATAAAGCCACACACAATATTGAATTTAAAAAAAAGTGACAGACCATTGACTATATTCATTTTTTTGACAGATCCATCCACCTTAGTTCGCGAGTGGTTGCGCGAAGAGTTCGGGTGTATAATTTGAAATACTATGAATTTTAAAAATATGACACCGTCAAAAAATAACGTGATCTGTAATTCGAGATGCCACAAATCATTGACATGTTTCGATGCGAATTGATGAAAATTATCATGAAATTATCGAATTATCCAAAATTGTATGATAAGGATGTTTGAAATCCCAAAGGAAATATCAGTTATGCTTCAAAACTATGATTTTGAGAATAGCTCCTTATTTTGGTAAATAATTTCGAATGTAATTTTCATTTAACTGACTATTTATATATCCAATAAATTCAATGGACGATGAATCTACTCTGTGATAGTTCGTATTTAAATGAGAGGTAATAATGAAAACTTGTCTAAAAATCACTGACTGAACAATTCTTTATTCGACTAGTTTCGCCTTTTACAGCATTATCAAGAATGAATACATATTAGGTTGTCTTTGTATTATCAAATTATTATTAAAAGAAAAAAATCTACTTTGTCGAGGTACTAATATTACATTTTATCGTAAAAGAGATAAGGATCTGCTGCCTTTTTTCACTCAGGAAAATGACTTGGTATTCCGTAACAATATAAAAGGGCTCTTAGAAAAAATGGGTTTGCCTGAATACACTCCAGATGATTGGCTTTTTATTGACAGGTCAAAATGTAGTTTAAAATGTGTTCTTTTACATAACGGTAACAAATATGGCTCATTTCCTATTGGTCATTCTACTACCATGAAGGAAGAATATGAAACAATAGCATTAGTTTTGAGCAAAATTAAATACGAAGAACATCAGTGGCCAATTTGTGTTGATTTAAAATTGATTAACTTCCTCCTTGGACAGCAGAGTGGTTATACAAAATATCCTTGTTTTTTGTGCCTTTGGGACAGCAGAGCTAAAAATGAGCACTGGGTTAACAAAAATTGGCCTTCAAGAGATGTCATGATTCAAGGAATACAAAACGTGATCAACGAACCTTTGGTTTCAAGAGAAAAAATCTTACTTCCGCCCTTGCATATCAAGCTAGGCCTAATGAAGCAATTTGTGAAGGCCTTAAATCGAGGTGGAAATCGTTTTGGGTATTTGTCACGTAAATTTCCTGGCATTAGCACGGAAAAACTAAAAGCTGGTATATTTGATGGTCCTCAAATAAGGCAACTTGTTGAAGATCCACAATTCACCACATCAATGAACGAGACTGAATCTAACGCTTGAAGTTCATTTGTTAAAGTAGTACAAAATTTTCTTGGCAATCATAAAGCAGAGAATTACGTAGAATTAGTGGAAACTATGCTTTAAAATTTTAATATTCTCGGCTGTAACATGAGTATAAAAGTTCACTACCTCCACAGCCACCTAGATCGTTTTCCAGAACACTTAGGTGATTGTAGTGAAGAACAGGGGGAAAGATTCCATCAGGATATTAAAACTATGGAAGATCGTTATCAAGGACTATGGGATAGCCACATGATGGCGGACTACTGCTGGAGCCTTCAGCGAGACTGCACTAGTAAACTCCATTCTAGAAAATCATATAAAAAAATTTTTTATGTGATTAGTGACTAATGTAATTATGTAAATTAAGTTTTTGCAATAAATACTTAAATCCATGTGTCTTTGTTTTTTTTAACTGTCAATAGTAATATTATATATTATAACAGTTATAACGTAAATTGTATACACAATTTTTTAAAAAATCCCAAAAACTAGATCTGATAGACAAAATCTCAGAACTTTTTTACATTCTGCATCCAAAAATTACTCAGGAACAGTTAAAAAATCGCAGGCACCAAAATGTGTGTTGGCCTGTGTAATATATATTTATATATAATATTTTTATATTATAAATTCAAAATTCAAGAAAAACTAATAATAATTCACATTATGAGTCGCATTTTCATATACTATTTTTATATATTATTTATATTATTTTCATATTTAAATGATAATAATTTAGTGATACCTCAAACCGCACAAAATAAAGTCAAACAAATATATAACTTGCAATATTTGCAGTAAATGCTATATAGGTCAATCATCACAAAATCTTTAAGAACGAATTGAAGCACACAATATGCAATAACCCAAATCACAGCCCCACATACACATAATTAAACTGTAAAACAGGATTTTAATTATAACACTGAGATTTGACAACTGAGAAAGGCAAAACATATAGAAAAATTTCAGAAATGTTACACATTAGTCAAAATTTAGGAAATACAATAAATGAAAGAACAGATAAAAACATTTCAATTCAATCTATTACGATTTGTTAAACCTCATAAATAACACTCGAAGAATCAATACACAACAATCATAAAACAACATATATCTCAAAACTCATTCTTTCCTGATCTATCATCAATTTCACGCACATAAACCCATAATAAATATTTGAATATAAATTTTCTGGATAAGTATATAAAATCCCAACTATGTAAAATTCAATTTTGAAAAATACAGTTCGCTCATTTGAATCAACTGGCTTACCATCACTTTTTCAGAATTTTTTTTTTTTTTTTATATTTAATAGTGTTGGCGTTTACTTGATGTAAATCCATTATAATTGAATATAACTTAAATTCAAACACTTGAACTTATGATTTACACTTTATTGACTACATTGCATGACGCGTTTCGTCGTTACAAACGACTTCTTCAGATGCTTACAGAATAATAACAACATTTTGAAAAATACAGGTATATATATCAGGGAATTTTGGTGTTCAATGGTTTTGGTTTTACCTAAGATATTCCATTCTGAGAATAATTTCTATTACCTGAAAAGGTTTAACAAGGGTGAATTGTTTAATTCTATCTGTTCATTGAGCAAGTTTCCATAATTTTTAAGCCGATTTATTTCCACTACTTCCCAATAATCTAATTGACTACTTCTCTCTATATTGTGTAGAATTTTGAAATTCGTATCAAAAGTATGGTTTTCTGTTAATAAATGGTTAGCATAATTCGAATTACTTTTATTATGGGCGAAGTTATATTTATGTTCCTGTATTCTAGTACCGAAATTTCTACTAGTTTTACCTATATATATACCGGGACATGTTCCACAATTTAATTGGTAAACACCTGATTTGTCTTCTCTTTTAATTTTGTTTTTATTGTTCTTAATGTGTCTCGATAAATTGTTGTTCGTTTTAAATGAAATATTAAAATTATGTTTACTTAAAAAGGTTTTGACTTTTTGACTGACGTTTCCAAAGTATGTTAAACTGTTATATTTACGATTTCTATCCGGCTGATAAGGAAATACTAATCGTAGAGCTTTCCGATAGAGTTTTTTGTCCAGAATTTTTGAAAAAACTCTATCAAGTTGTAAATATAACAGTTTAACATACTTTGGAAACGTCAGTCAAAAAGTCAAAACCTTTTTAAGTAAACATAATTTTAATATTTCATTTAAAACGAACAACAATTTATCGAGACACATTAAGAACAATAAAAACAAAATTAAAAGAGAAGACAAATCAGGTGTTTACCAATTAAATTGTGGAACATGTCCCGGTATATATATAGGTAAAACTAGTAGAAATTTCGGTACTAGAATACAGGAACATAAATATAGCTTCGCCCATAATAAAAGTAATTCGAATTATGCTAACCATTTATTAACAGAAAACCATACTTTTGATACGAATTTCAAAATTCTACACAATATAGAGAGAAGTAGTCAATTAGATTATTGGGAAGTAGTGGAAATAAATCGGCTTAAAAATTCTGGAAACTTGCTCAATGAACAGATAGAATTAAACAATTCACCCTTGTCAAACCTTTTCAGGTAATAGAAATTATTTCTCAGAATGGAATATCTTAGGTAAAACCAAAACCATTGAACACCAAAATTCCCTGATATATATATCTGTATTTTTCAAAATGTTGTTATTATTCTGTAAGCATCTGAAGAAGTCGTTTGTAACGACGAAACGCGTCATGCAATGTAGTCAATAAAGTGTAAATCATAAGTTCAAGTGTTTGAATTTAAGTTATATTCACTTTTTCAGAAGTTTCATAGTGAAGAAGACAAATAAACTTCCCAAGCGAATAAATATTCCTTTGAATATTGAAAAGGCAAAACAGCGAAGTTGATTAAAAAAATAATATTGACATTTGAATCCATAGTGATCTATGAATTCTGATGAAATTTTGATTATGATTATTTATGAATTATGATTTATAAAATTCATTAGGTTTCATTTTGTATCATTTTGAGTTTTGGCAAAGTTGTCATCAACAACGAAAATAAAGTTTTTTCATATAATTGAGCCTGTAATTGCTAAAAAAATTTTGTTTATAATGATTTATATTCATAGCTATGATACCAAAATGAAGTAATTGACTGATTCAATATTAGCGACGAATTCTTCCCAATTCACTGAAATCTTCAATCAATTATTTCTTTACATTTTGACAGGTTGCTGAAGATGAAACCCTTGGTCGTTTTCTCGTATCCACTAAATCGATTAAAAAAGGAGAAACTATAATAAAAGAACATCCTCTTGTATATGGACCATCTCAGATAACTACACCGATATGTTTGGGTTGCGGTAAACCCATCGATGAGAGGAATAACCATCCATGTCCAAAATGTGGTTGGCCAATGTGCAGCGAAATGTGCCAGAAGAATCCGAGTCATTTACCAGAATGCCGATATACAGTTCAAAGAGGAGACAAGGTGAAGTACTAAAATTATGAATATAAACGCGTGCAACAAAAATTTGGTACCTTGTTCAAAGGAATGAACTTGAAATTTATATGGAGAATTTATACGAAAGATTTTTATGATAATTTGGTTCTATAAAATTCATTACAAAAACATTGAAATGAAATATATTAATACGAGAAGCAAACACTTTTCACACGTTTTCGAGAAAATTGCGCGTACGAATTTGGGTGAAATTTGACTCTTTTTCAGTTAAAAATTTCGTGGGATTGAAGTGCATGAAATTATTTATTTCATGAAAAATTCATTGAAAACTCATTACATTAATTGAATTAAAGAATACAAACATTAATGTCAATTGCATTGAAGAAAAGACACCTTGAATGACACAAATAAACCCATCTTCGAGTATGCCTACATAACGTGAACCTATTCTATGGTGAAACTGTAGATTGCTCATTTTCAATAGGCTTCAATGGTAATATTATTTCTGTATGTCAAAATATGTAACTTCGTATCGAAAAATACAAGATATTATCAAATTTGAACGAAACCGAGATGAGAGAATGATTCAAACTATCTATGAAAAAGAAATTATAGAAAATATATTTACAAGAACAATTTTTTCATCAGAATTTACTGAGAAAATTATGTTTGTCATAATAGGAGCTCGGAAGACAATTCTGTCTTCAAAGTAGATATTTTACTTGATTTAAAAGTAGAGGGAAGAGAATTAAAAACTTGTGCTGAGGACCTAATTTGCTGATTTTAATATTTGGAGCTATCTGTAAATTAGGTCTCAGGAATTTCGTGATTTTTTGACCCCTTCCCGGTATTTTTCACAGCTCACTTGTGGGACGTCTTATTTTTGCAATTTTCCACCTATGAGTTATTGAAATGAAACAGTTAGTTCCAGAATTGGGTTTATTTCCATTCGAATTATTTTTGATAAAATAGCATTCAATAATTGAATTTAAATCAACTAAGAAACATTTAATAAAATTCGAACATTTCAAAAAATTAACGAACAGAAAATAATTACTTTTCTCAATTAAATTAACACTTTTAACGTTTTCAGGTTTCTATCAGGAATTTTGGGATTATTCACCCATTCTATCAAAGCGTTACAGTTCTGAGATGTTTGTACCAGAAGCAATACCTACCTGACGTATGGAAAAAGTTAGATAAACTAGAATCCCACTGCGAAGATAGAAAAGACACACCAAAATTCAAAAGTGAACGAGTTCAAGTTGCTCAATTCATACGGAAGTTTTTCAAATTGGATCAAGTATTCACTGAAGATGATATCATGCGTGTTTGTGGCATAATCTTGGTACGTATGATTCACAACGATGATCATGTGATTGTGTATATTTTTACTCAGTAAACCTACAGTCTGTTCCGAACACTCATCGAACCTGTAATCTAAGTCAGATTGTATATCATATATTCAATATTTGATGCAGAAGTCGAATTCGAATCATTAATAAGCAATTTTGCTTCAATTATAGCCGCCTTGAACCCTGAAGGGGCCCTGATTAAAGGGACCAACAGTTACGCGTATCCTTGTCAGAACAGTATTTTGTTGGAGTAGAGCAGGAGTTTTCCAAATTTTCTATACCACAGTTCGTGTGATGTGAATATAATCATGTACAAAAAATATATATAAAATGTATAGTGAAAATTATTAGGTATAAAAAGTGTACTATACAAGCATCTCAACGATTTTTATAAATATAAAAAGTTTATAGATTCATGTATTTTCTTATTCTTAAACATCTGTCTATTCAACGAATGATGTTCCAAAAAGAAAGCACAAGAAGTTAACAGCTTTTTCGTTTAGAGAAATCGTTAATTTTATCTCAATGAGAGCAAAAAGTTGTAGTTTTGTATGATTATATTATGTTGATGTATGAATAATTGATCAATATTAGCCGGCCTTTGTGGAAGTGTGGATGTGTCGGAGAATATTAAGAATATCCTGGGTAGATAGAGTTCCTAATGAAGAAGTACTTCTAACTATTAAGTGCAGAACTATTTGTACAGAAAATTGCAATACTTGGGACATGTTGTGTGAGGCGAAAAAAATCAGTTACGGCAGCTCATAATGCAGGGAAAGATCCACGGAAAACGAAGTAAACGAAATAACTTGAAAAAAATTTTTTTTTTCAAAATGGCGGTCCTGAAAATGGCTGCCAAAACTCATCTGAATCGGAGATGAATGACATAATTTCTTGGAAAAGAATTATCTGAAAGCAAAAAACAAAACAGTTTCATGTTCTGTATCGAATTGGCTATGACCTCAAGCAGAATGAAACATTTTCAATGAAAAAAACAAAATGGCGGATTTTTGAATTTTTTTTACCCTTTTTTTCACTTTCAATTGTACATAACTTTTTTAAATAATAATGAATATTTCTGGTTCTGCTTGAGGCCATAGCCAGGCATATGAAGAGTAGAATGCTGTTTGGTTCATATCGATAAGTGCAATAGTTTTGAAATGAGAGTGTAATTCATGCGAAAAAACGTGGTTCGGAGAAAAATCAGTTTTTATTCGTGAAAAATCGTAAAAAAGTGAATTTTTCTCACATATCCATTCCAACTCTATACACAAATCCTTCCTGGTCTTCGTAAGCATCATTCTCAAGAATTCTTGCATTTCTCAAACCAGTTCAACAAAATAACAAGGCAATAACAATAAAACAAAGAACAAAACAATAAGACGGCCCGAAGGCATGCAGCAGCTGCCGCCACCAAAGGCGTTCGAGCGGCCAGATATTCTGCAGCGCTCCCTAATCTTTTATACCTGCTTCCCGGTCTTGCTGACCTTCGGGACTAATTCTATACTATTTCTACGAGTATATAGTAGCATTTTATGAAAAAAAAAATTCGATTTTTTCAAAATTGTTTGGAGTAAGCTGGCCTTTACAAGTGCTCTAAAGTACTCATTGTTTCGCCTTCACACCCCCGGCGACACCAGTTTGGTAACCACTGGAATAGACAAATGGAGTAGATATCCAAAGTTTTAGTTCTTAGCCGATTATTATTTGAAAATCTATGTACTAATTAGAGGAGTACTATTTCAGGTACTATGTTACTAAGAGGAGTACTATTTAATATGGGTGACCACTAAATTAGTGAGAATATTAGTGGTCACAACAAATATTATTTCTCACTAATATTTGTTCAGGAATATTCTCAAAGTGATTCCTAAATTTCGAGATACATCTTGAACTTCCTCCTCTTTCAGAAGACCATATATTTCTGATATAGTTCCTTCATTTTCACAATGATCAATTTACATATATTCGGTTGAACGGAAATATTCCCTACACGACTCTTCTCTTTTGAAGGCTTCGTAAGAGATTTCAGCGAATACCTTGCACTTTTGTATCAACTCTCTGACAATCAGGTTTTTGAAAAACACTCCATGATTTCGAAAATGACCACACTATTCTTTAGGATTCAAGAACAAAAGTATTGATCGACAAAGAAACATAGTTGGTAATATAAAGAAGTGTAGGCGAACAGAAATTGCTTGAATATTTCGATTTATTCAAAAAGGTTTCAACAATAGTTTCATTCCATTTGGCCATGCAATACACTCATTCAAATTCAAATATCTCACTAGGTATTTGAAGTTGCATTCAGTTTGATTTCTACAGACTCTTTTTACTGTATGATCTAATTTACTGTATTCCTTCCTTCTTTAAATCTAGGCTTCTTATGAAGAAAACTGTTTTAATTGATTTCTAGTCTGTTCTCTCTGATTTACTAATGATAGGATAGTTTATTCGTTGGATATTCGGTGTGGAATGAAACGATTTTCCTGTGAATCCCAATAAGTACCTAGTATCATATTCTGGAGAGATATGAATATAATGCGTGAGTTATATGTAACATTAAGTAATAAACTTGCTCAGGCCGGTATTGCCGGAGATTTACTTAGATGGTTGCTGTTATGTATAAATAAAAGATCGCAATATGTCTGAATAAATGGTAAAAGGTTTGTGCCTTTCGTCAGTACTTCAGGAGTGCCTCAAGGGTCTCACCTATGGCCCTTATTATTCATAATTTATGTTAACGACATCTGGACATGTTTTAGGCATACAGATTTTCTGATATATGCGGACGACCTTAAGTTCTTTCGGAGAATTACTTCTTTGAGGACTGTATGATGGTGCAGGATGATGTGAACAGGCTGGCTCAATATTGTAAAGACAATTTTCTTTTTTTAAATCTTGCTCAATGCCGTAAGGTAACTTTCGTTCCAAATCGACAGTTTTTAGGGGATCTATTGTGTTGATGAGCAGCTGTTAACTGAGGTTGACTGGATAAAGGATTTATGTGTTTATTTTGACAGTCAACTTCTATTTGATAAACATATTGAATATGTAGTGAATAGTTGTAATTGAACGCTGGGATTTATATTTCGCCATTGTAGATCATTTGAGAGCAATAGAATATTTCTGTCACTGTATTATTCATTTGTATTCAGCAGGGTCGATTTTGCCTCCGAGGTCTGGGCTTTTCAGTATGCGTGCTACACTGGAAGAATGGAGGGTGTTCAAAACAACTTCCTCAGATTTTTGGCCTTCTTAAACAATGTTAAAATTGAAAATCATAATTATAACTCTATTCCCAAGGATTTTGGAGTATTGTCTCTGATACACCGTCGAGTGATTGCTGATGTTATCTTTTTATATACGGTGTTGCACGAAGTTTTGTGTGTGGCTGGCATTCTGCAGAACATTGCTTTTAAAATACCTGACTTGATGCTTAGAAGTAATGATTTTTTTTATAATTCATTTAGAAGGACAAATGCTGCCCAAAACTCTCCACTCTGAAGAGTGCTTGCTGCACATAATTCTTGTAGCGAAGTGGACTTATTAACTGCTCACTCCCTGCGCTAAAACGTTGCCTTTAAGCCAAATTCATGGACCTTTCAAAGTTGAATTACTATTGAATTTGAACTGTTTCTTTCAATATTTGTTAATATTTGTTATTTTTTTTTAATTAGCCTAAGTTTAAACTTCTACTCAAATGTTTGTCTTTTAAGGATATGTTATATTATTTCAATTCAGTGAATACTGTTGAGCTTAGCCGGTGTGTATTCCCATTTGGGTAAATAAATAAATAATGATCTGACCAGTTTCTTGTTGGTTATTATGATATTCTTGTAGATATTATGATATGATATTAGCGGATTTCGAAAAATAGCTGCGAAAAGTAACGAACTGGCCAAAAGCACGTATTATTGCTCATTCAATTCTGAAAAAGTATTAAATGAATCTTTTCCTATTCCAGGTAAATAGTCATGAAGTACCACTGGCGGAACCTCCTTTCGTAGCAATCTATGAAATGTGCTCTATGTTCGAGCATAGATGTAAAGCTAACTGCAGTAAAAGTTTCACAAAAGATGGAGGTATACTTTTGGTTGCCGGAGAAGATATTCAAAAAGGCGATCACTTGAGTATATGTTATACTGATCCTTTGTGGGGAACTTTGAATAGGAGACAACATTTATACGAAACCAAATTTTTCTGGTGTACTTGTTCGAGATGTTCTGATGTGACTGAGTTTGGAACATATTTTTCTGCGTTAAAGTGCCAAGAAGAGTAAGTTGAGTTTTCAACCTTTGCACTTCACTGAACACTGTTTTGGGTTAGTGGTTTGATATTCAAATTAACCTTGAGTAACGAGCACGTTATCTACATGAAAAATATTGGATAATCGAAAAATTGCATTAAAACGACAATTCTGCCAGTGGTGTAGAATTTGGTGTCAACCAGAAACTTCTATCTATCGTACGCCTATTGTAATAGTCAGGAATGTTTTTTTACTAAAAGTCGAGGCGTAAAAGGGCCGTTCTAACGTTTCCCTTCAAAATTTTGCGCAATTCGATTGATTCGTCATTTCTTCTCAGCAAAATAAATATTTGCCTGGTCTGAGGCAGAATAATACATTTTATATCAGTATTACAGTAGTTCAAATGTTATGTCACGTTTTCCTATCAACTTTATATGTAGGGCGTGTTCCGTAAAATTCACCAGTGTACTGACCAGTACTGATGACGTCAAAAATAGACGCCATACTGGTGGATCGTTCCGAAATATACTGGCTAGTGCGTGATATCATAAACTGACACCATATTAGAAAACAGTGTTTGTTTACGTTTGTGCACCAAAAGTTATTATGTAGAAGTTTTGTAACACACAATATCAATTTGCATACATTGTTTTTTTACATTTTACATTGTTTTACATTTGCATACGAAAAATAAAAAGGAATTTCAGATTTTTTAATTTCAGACACCATTTTTCCTTTTTCATGTACAATAAATAAATAAATGAATTTATAGCACAAACACCAGGTGAACACATGTGAAATGTAGATAATATTTCATTTTTAGTTTGTTCCATATTGTATATTACTCTTTCGATTAATTAAAATTTGTTTTTCTTTTTTATATATTCGCTTACCTATATACTTTTTTCTTTCATTTTATTCATTATTTTTATCAATTTGCTATTTTTTCCCTCTAATTTGATGTACATCTGTTGGGAATAAATGTATTATTATTATAATTATTATTATAAGTCAGTGAGGCATATAATACCCACAGATTTCACCAAGTATGGAAGTGATACGTCATAAAGTTTGAGAGTAGTCAAAACCCGCTTCGAATTCTTGAAATAAAGTACTAGCTTGAAAGACCCTCATTTTTTACCTGGGAATTTTGGTCCAAGTCTTCATAATTTGAGGTCAGGCTTATAATGTTCAATTATTTCCAATTAGTAAATAATCACCATGTAAAGAACCTTATTGAATATAATTAAACATCACCTACTATCTAGCCTCAATAAAAGTATTTTTCGTTTTTCGATTATCGTTTGAATTCAAATGAAACGGCGGGACAATAAATTTTTCATGTATTCCTTGTATACTATTTGATAGTTCAACAAACTACGTCATTGAAAGAGTTTTTTGTGTAAAAAGTAACTAAGGTCTTGCTCACACCCCTGCACGGAAATTCTTATTCTTCTAGTAAGCAATGAAATTTGATACACGATTCATATTTAGAAAAAAATGCTGAAATTAAATGTAACCGAAGATTTTTTTCCAGAAATTGTGATGGAAACATTTTGCCAAAAACATTCCTTCAAAGAATGGATAACACAAAAGATTCGAATTGGCACTGCAATAAGTGCGGTAAAAATATTTCTTATTTTTCTGTACATGATCTTCTCGAGAAACTTGGAAGTGATCTTGCAGAACTGCCGAAAAACGATGCGAATAATATCAAACAATTTTTAAGCTCTTCGTCTGGCTATCTACACCAGAACCACTTCTATTTAACAGAAATTCGATTGGCTTTAGTACAACTCATTGGTCAAGGGAATACTTCTGAATCTATGACCGAAATTTCAGAAGAAGATTTGGAACTAAAGGCAAAGACAGCCACACAGCTATTGAGTTTATTTGATAGTATAGCACCTGGTAAGATTTTTAATCAACATATAAGAATGTTAGTCGTCTTGAATTCAACGACCAATGTACCTTAGACGTTCAGGGAGAACGTAACATTGAATTTTTGTGAAATTTCGTTACTTCCACGGCTGACTTGTATCTATCGATCTGAAAATATTTTCAGTGCTTTGCCTCACCTGTTATATAGGAAAGTAATAAGAACTCCGCCAAATTTGAATGAAACATCCTGTATATTACATTTTTGCATTGACCAATATTTTTGATAATTAATTTTTGTATTACCATGCCTATCTTCATCCGTTTTCCAGTAATCAATAAATCTCCTCATTTTTCATTCAAAACATTGCCCAACATGGCTAGTAACTGAACGGATATACCCAGTAAACTGAATAATTTTGTTACATTTTGTTTCGATCATAAATAACGTTTGAGAGATATCTAACTTAAGCAATTCATTTTCAGAGCTGCTCATGAAGCAAAAGTCACTTATTGTATATTATAATTGCTGCAGATATTTTATTTATTTATTCATAACAAAAGTTGTTCTTTTTCAGCTGAAAGAAGACTGAAAGGGATTGTTCTTTTCGAGTTGCATGCATCATTGGCTGAAATGGGAAGGAGAAATGGAGAACCCGACACTATGCATAGAAGGCTCACGGTAAGTAGTTCAATTTAGGTTATTTTCCAGCTTGATATGTGTATATACATGGACAAACACACATACACATACATATATTGGCATTTTTTGTTCTTTAAAAGAACTTCAATGGTTTTGTTCTATACATATTTTGATTTTCTCTTTGAAACGACAAACTTATCAACCTCTCAACAAAGAGGAAGAAATTTCTTTCAACAAAATAGAAGAAATTTCGCGTATTTTTCGTTTATCAGCTGCAGCAGTGTTTTTTCCGATCACATTTTCCTTTGCGTCGTGGGGTCATATGGAAATTTTCGAATTTTTTATGGGGAACACCGTCTTCGTGGAAATTATCTATGTCTTTATCTATATTTTTCCTCTGGGTTGTGTTAATGTAAATTTTTGTGTTAATGTCAATTTCTGTATTCTTTTCGGTAATGTTGATGTAAAAATCTTTTTCGTGGTGTTGTTGTTGTTCGCGGGTGCCTTGATATCGCACATTATATGATATGATCGATAGTATTGAGTTCTACTAAATTGGCTTAGAATTGAAATTTTTTCCCATAGACAGCCAAAAGCTTTATGGGTATACACTGTATATTTTCTTAGTTTATTTTGTTTCGCATGTGTGTATTGATTGATAGAAATTTTGTATGAAACATTTAATTTATATGTTGTACACTTGGGGACAAATAAACTTATTATTATTATTATTATTATTATCATTATTATAATTATTATATCTTTATCTCTATTATTTTTTTTTGGTCAGATGTCTGCTAATTCACCTAACGCAAGCTTTTGCTTCTGCATAAATGGCCAAACAGCATGAACTCAAAGGTCAGCTTCACAGAATTTTTCACAGAAATTTTATTCATGATTATTCATGCGCGCGCATGTTACTTAGTAACCTCAGAATAACAGCAGTGACAGAAGGAAATTTTTGTGATGCCTTTGTATTTATACAAGAAATGATTTTATTCATCCAATTAGAGAGTACTGAGAGAAGAATTCATTATTTATCATTGAAAAGTCATTATTGTTTTTCAAATATATCTCATAATTATATTTATTATGTTTTAATTTTAATTATTGTCAGAATTCATATTTGAATTATGATTTTATCTGAAAAGGTTATTCCGATTCAAGCACAGGAATTCCCAATTTGAGAGCTCAATTTTGTCGTATGAAACAACGTTTTTTGGTTGTAGTTCAAATGGGAATATTCTTCAGTAATAGTTGTGATTTATTGATGCTCAAGAATAATTTTGGGTATTGAACCATTGTCGGTAGCAATTCATTTCGTTTCTTTAAGTTATTTTCAAGTCATTTGACAGCTGAAACAAATTTTGTGTTATTACTTTCAGGAAGCTAGGAGGTACTTGATCGATTGCATTGATACATTGAAGGATGAGCCCAGTTTTTTACCAGAAGGCCAAATTCTGAAACAAGCTAAACTGAACTTGAAGAGCATCGATATTGTACTACAGAAAATTATGGAATCCGTAACTAGTCCAACTTGACTTTGAAAGACTAATTTAATTTTTAATTTAGTATAGTATTGAATTCATTTGAGTTTTATTTGAATATTCCCACCTTTATTACGTTTCAACCAACAAAGTTCGTATTGATGATTCAGTTTGATATATCAATCAATATTTTTCTTTAGTTTTTATACCTTACTAAAGGTAGTGACAAAACTTTAGAATTGCGCGAAAACTTATTTGTGCAAAAAAATTCAAAATTTTTTTCCTGAATTAATATTGATAATACTTCATTTATGTAGAATCTTAAAGATAATATTCGAAATAATAAATAATATAAATAAATAATTATCTTTATTCAATTATTCCAAAGCAGTAAATGTAATACTAATATTAATACTGCTAACACAGTTTAGAACTTAAAAATTTTTTTCTACTTGATAACTAAAACAACACAACATAAACTTTTTTTTTATATAATTTTATGTTCAATTAATTATATTGAATCTTTTTCAAACAGAAGTCTTTTTAGGATCCGACACATAACATTGTAGCTGTAGCTGACATCAAGAAACACAGCAGGTAGAAATAAAGTTCATTTTGTTCACGTTCAAGTTAGGTTGGCAGTAATGAATGAAATCACTGCAACATCATTTCACACTTTCTTGGAAATTCAAGTTGAGAATAAATATTTCAATTAATTATTGAATAATGAAATATCAATTAGGAAGTCGACAGAAATTATCCAAAGGGATATTCTTCAGAAAATCGAAATATTTTTGGACCAAAATAACCTTATGTGAAACTACGAATAAGAAACCAATATAAAATATGTAAGAAAATTTTATTACCTTTTTTGATGCTTTCTGAATAAAATATTGGGTTCCGATAAAAAAATGCAGAAAAAGATTCAAATTCTGAAGTAAAATCTTGGCAGTACTCTGACGCAGGAAAATGAATTCTACTACTGGACGGAAAATCAATAAATGTCTCATCATGATTATTATTATTGTCTAGATTATTGTATAGAGGAAGGGTTCAGCTTCGAAAGAACAAAATTCATGGCATTCCTAGATTACGTCGAAATCTACAGAGAAATATTCAGAATTCCATGAATTAAGAGATTACCAAATAATGCACTACTAGAAAAAATAAACAAAGATAAGGGACTTACAAAGCATATAACAAACCACAACAGGTTATTTTGTATACGATTATAGAAACACTAAATAAATTGTTATGAAGAAACTGCTTCAAATTCACTAACACCTTAATTCTACCAACAGAGTTCATTAAAATAAACGTTTAATTTTTTAGATTCGATTAGAGAGTAGGTTATTGAATGAAGCGAAAAGTTTTTCTTGTTATTTGTATATATGAATAATGGCTAAAAATATCTATCATGGAGGCTACATCATTAAAGAAATTCTGCAGGGAGAAAGTATCCACGCAGAAATCTTCTTAGCGTACTATGCCATCATATGACAGTGTGTAGGAACCACGGGAGATGGCGCTCTGAACTTTTAGCCTCAATTTAGGACTATAAACTTTTGATTGAAGGAATATATAGGATTCTCGAATAATTTAAACGAAATGATGAAACAGAAGACAGAGAAAAAAGATTTAATATCTCAATAAATATGTCTCATTAGTAACAATGATAAAATTCTCTATAAATATACAAAAAATTATTAAATAGTTAAGAACAGGCGTAATCAGAATTGTTTGTGATCAGCTGAATATTTTTGATAGCAAAAAACTGACTGTGATAGTGAAAATTCAATGGCACAAAAATACTTATTATGGTATGAATCTGACTCAAGAATACTGTTCAATATTAAATACAATCAATATATTTTCAATCAACACAACATTCGAGTCCTTCTGATTCTCATTCAGAACGTCAAAACAAATACTGTGTATCGAAAACAAAATATCAAGAAATTTTTGCAAATTAGGTATAAATCAAACATTTTTATGTTCAGATTTAAGTGTGATGATTCTGACTGGAAGATGTCTTTGGTTTTTTTCTTTCATAATACTATCTGAAGTTTGCTTTATCACTTCAATTAATACCAAAAACTTCACCTCCCTTTCTATAGTCCGCATTAGCAAATATTTTCTCCGCCTGTTTAAGTAGCGCACAGATGATCGAAGATGCACCTGGCATCCTTTTCGTCTCGTGGCCAATCTTCTCTAAGCCTTCGATGATGTTCTGAAAGAATATCAGTTAAATATTACCAGTTAATTACTCAATTATTGGTCAGACTATCAAAGATATCAAGGTATAGAGGACTTTTTCAAAGAAGGCATAAAATGGCACAAAATTCTGGGGGAGATGGTGATGGTGGTGGGTTATCAGGTGGAGCTTCAATATGAAGGGGGGGGTTAGCTTCCTTATATGCATAAATATAAGAAGGATACATAGAAGTTCAAAATAGTTGTGGTGGTGGAAAATTAAATACACTTGGAGGCACAAATATTAATATTTGAAAGAGGCATTGCCATCATAGATGTGATTGGTAATATATTGTTCAGTAGAACTATTAGTGTCATATGAAGGGCACAGGGGAAAAACATGCACTGTCACATTTTTATATTTTTTCAACTGGTAATGCAATTTTATTGTACAATCGCTTTAGAACGATACGCCAAAACACACTTTGAAAAACCATGCACAGTCACTGAGTAATCTTCAATGAAAAATATTGATACAGTGCATTATCAAGCCATCTCCAAGTCGAACAGGAAAAGAACAAGCATCGTCCATGGTCGGTGATTAGACGTTTACGTTTGAGTTTTTGAGGTTATTACGTTCATTTGTTGTGTTGTTTGGCTTGTGTTTATTTAATTGAAATATAATTCAGTTCTTTTTTCGTATTACTTCAAAAATGTTGTCGCAAGACGAGGAAGACGGTGTTAATCTAAAGCAGTCTACCAAAAAACGTAAACTCTACGGTCGGATGTTAACAAGAAGATTCGCCTTCGAAGTCACGAAACTGGTCGAAATTGTAATTGCAAGAGATACATGTGATTTGAAGTCGTCAATGAGGAACACAGGGTTAGAATACTGAAAGATTTTAACCTATTACCATCAAACAGGGCATGCCCTTTCTTTTCTCGACTTATAAGAGAAATCAGGGTTGGAAAGGATCACCCTAGATTAATTTTTCATAGAGAACATTAAAGAACTCACAAGTAAAATATCATAATGCTCAAACATTATCGATTTCGCGGACATTGCATATTTTCTTCCTGTATTTTCTGACAATTTTGTGGACATTGCATATTTTATTCGAGTATTTTCTGACTTTGTTCACTTTTTTTTTCTTAACTCAATGAATCCAACCAAAAAGGTTTTTTTGTACTGTAAACTCAAAACAAGTATGTTTTCTTTATATATTATATATTTCCGTTTTATTTCAGACTTTAATGTACCTTTTTTCAAGGATCAAAATGTTTATTTAACAATTTTTCAGTTTATTGACATTGCATGTTTTTCCCCTGTGCCCTTCATATGAGTATTAGAGGTCTTTGATTTTATCCAAACGAATTGAACAACTTCGAATAAATTTTATCGCTCATAGAAATTATAACGGAGATACGGACCATCTATTTCGGAGGTCGATACCATCATCAAAACAAGGGGAACTCAAGGAGAAATTGTAGTTTGAATCCCACACATTATTTTCGATCTCTTGAGCAAGAAGAATATTTCGAGGTATGTACGTAATACATCGATTATTTTTGTTTCTCCTAATGATAAAATGTTATCTTAGCTCAGGGAAGTGTATAGGAAGAGCATTCTCTTCTCCCAACCCACCCTATTGCTATAAGTAATGTTCTATATTCTATGCCTATAGAAAAAAAATTTGTTCCACGTTTTATACTCTGCCATTCTTTTCCAGTTTCAATGCCATTTTATTGGTAACAGGAGAACTCACAGTTTTTAAAACTAATACTCGTAATTGTGCGGTTGATAATTGAGCACAATCATTGGGTACTAAAGAACCCAGTACCGTATTAAGCTAGTCGTCCACTAGGTCAGTAGAGAAGCGCGAACCCGTGCAAGCGTTGTAAAAGAGCCTCGTTTACTCGAGCACGGCGCGGCTCGTTTATTACCATTCTTGTCAACAATTCAGTCTTGGTTTGACAGTGTTCAAAGATGGATACAGACAGTGACGAAGAAATGTTGTTACTTTCAACGTTAGTTGAAACAGATGAAGAAAACAAAAAAGTGAAAAACCGTAAAATGTGGATTAATGAAATTAGTTCAAAAATATTAACTTTTGGAGAATATCATCATATTTTCCCAGATCTGTTGAGAGATCAGAAAAAATTCTTTAACTATTTTAGAATGTCATCGGAAAAGTTCTAACAATTGTTGCGACTACCGTTATGAAGAATTGGGGGACGTACGAACATTGTCGAGTACATTCGAACATATCCGAATCAACTAGTTTCTTCCGCGCCCTCATCCATTAGTTCGACCTCCATTAGACCTCCACAAGTTTGTAACTTATTCGAAGACGTTGCAGCGCCGCGCCGCGCCGCGCCTCTCTAACCACCCTTATGGACGGAGCCTTTCGTTCAGTATTTTAACTTTTTTTTTTCAGGAAAAATGGTACGTTTCTAAATTTTCAATTTAAGAAAAAGATTAACCGTTTATTCGCAAACGTCTTCTCTAAATAATAAACCAAATTAGTTTGTCCTAGATTGTAGAGTTTTCGAGAAATATGATTCTTAAGATAAATTATGATTTCGTCTTGAAAAAATTTTATTCGAACGCGGTTGTTTTCTGCGCCGAGCCGCGCCTCCCTGTCGACCTAGTGGACCACCAGCTTTAGATGTCATCGACAAATTGGACAAAGCGTTGTTGCCACCAATAAACAAATATCTGAAGATTTTGGCAACTCTTCCAGGGGCTACTGTTAACTTAAATAGTAGACTGAGGGACTTACTGGTCTTGCTCTGATGTATGTTCACTGGGATGTGGTGGTAAATATCAATGATGTTCTCATTAAATTTGTTGTAAATCGTGAAAGATTAATTCAGTCATTCAGTTATTCAGAAATAGAATTCATATCATCTAAAAAGCTTAGATGCCTTTCACTTTAGTTATTGATTAATTAATTAGTACTAAACGACAAATAGCCTTGATATTTTACCTTAAAATCCACCTATGATGAATTTAATTGATAAACTTACCTGAGTAATTCCATACTCATACTCAATCTTCATAGGATAAAGTTGATGATATATTCTTGGTGCATCAATGGCTTCTTTGAGATTTTGGCCCATCCACAGCGTTCGCATCAACACCTGAATCAATTGAAGTAACTCATTTTAACATCAAATACAATTGAACGAAAAGGATTGATCTTATAACTATTTCGTATAATGTAATATTGGTAAAGGTGAAATTAGTAAAAGCAATAAATCATTATATTGTATGTAATTATTAAATTGTAATACAATATAATGAATTATTATATTGTATTGTCTGGGTGTTACAAAAGAAAAGCAAGATTTCAATTGAAACACAGTTTCTAGTCTTCTCATATAAGGTTTTTGTAAAATTACATGCAATAGGTTTATTTATGGAATAAAACAAATAGCTATTAAATTAAATTAAACTCGTGGCTTAATGTTTACGATTTATTTAACAATATGAAATAGTCAACATGTTTCGAGCGTTAGCGTCGAGCGTCTTGAAAATGAGCTAACGCTCGAAACATGTCGACTGTATGGCTTGTGGTACCGTCTTGTTGCAACCACATATTGACCACATCAATATTATCCAATTTCGGCAAAAAGGACTGTGTTATCATGTCGCAAAAATGACGGCAAATTCGAATAGGGTGTTAATTTTTGGACAATTTATAAATACAATGATTCTACAACTTAAAAAAAAATTGATGCCGTAGGAGGTGAGATTCTATTCGGTAGAGGAAAAGTTCTTTTTCTTCAATCATCTGACATCATCAAAGATAGTAGTTTTTACACGTTGGGTTAACTTTGTGCTATAGATTGAACAGATAAATTAGATTGAAAAAATGAGGAGTACTTTTTTTGTTTACACTTTTCACTATCATATAGGGTGATTTTTAAAGCGTAGTTTTTTTTTCCAAATCGATTAAAACACCGAATTTGCATCATAAAGTCAAAATTGTTATTGAAATTGATAACTTGGCCCTTGCCATTTACATTTTGAAGATAACTTCATGTAAATGTTGTCCGTGGCTCGGTATCGAATGGTCCATTCGGAAGGTCCAATTTTGAGTCACTTTTTCGAGCATTTCGGCCTGCATCCCACGAATTACGCGTGTTATGTTATCCTGTAAGGCTTCTATCGTGTTCAGCTTGTCCACATACACTAATGACCTTACATAACCCCGCATGAAATAATCCAGAGGCGTCAAATCGCATGATCTTGGCGTCCAATTCACAGTGCCATTTCGAGATATAAACTGCTCACCAAATTCATCCTTCAACATGTCCATTGTTTTACGAGCTGTATGGCATGTGGCACCGTCTTGATGAAACCACATGTCAACCAAGTCCAACTCGGCCAACTGGGGCAAAAAAAGTTGCATATCATGGCTGGATATCGTTCGCTGTTGACGGTAACGTTTCTTCCACGGTCGTCTTTGAAGAAAAATAGACCGATGATGCTACCAGCCCATAAACCACACGAAACTGTCGTTTTTTCTGGATGCATTGGTAATTCTTGTATGGCATGTGGCTGTTCATCACTCTAGATGCGACAGTTTGGTTTATTTACATATCCGTTAAGCCAGAAATGAGCCTCATCGCTGAACACAATTTAGCAATATAACAAACGATACCTACACATTTTTCACAGGGCACGATTTTTGATAGTAAATTTCAACAATTTGCAATCATTGCTCGTTTTTAAGTCTTTCCATGATGCAATGGCAGAGTATATTGAAAACTTTTCACTTTGACAGATGACGTTTGGATCCCATTACCAACCAATGCTGCCAAACTTAACTCTTAAAAAATCACCCGTTATATATAACAGATTTCTGACCAGAGATCTCCTGCTCACTTCAACCGATTGGTATGGTTGAAGAATGTTAACCATATACAGGTTATACTCAATATATGCGCAAAAGAATCATTATGACCGTCAAGTCTTTTGAAAGCCTCAAATAACAAAGACTGTTGCACACTATATTATAATTATTATTTATATACGTCAAAATGCAGTAAAGATTCGAAACTGTAATCTCAAGTAGATAAATAACAGTGAAAAGAAAATGAGTATATTTTCTCTCATAAATTATCATATATATTCACAAAGTAACCGACCAATCTTATCCTATCGTATCTGTTTAATATCGAGAATAAATCGTTCCAAATAAACGATATACTTCACTGGACCTATGTTTATTCGAGATGTTAACCCAATGTCAAGAGTGAAAATAAAAATCTGAGAATACGTCGATTTAGTTGAATAGATTCCTGGTTATTTAACCGATAGTTTTTAACTGTATAACACTTTTCAACAATTTTCCAATATAGCAATATTGTATATTGAAAATTATTCAATGTTTCATTCACTTCAAAGACTTTATTGGTCAACATTACGAGATATACTTTATCAGTTTCTTTGAATGCTATGGAATGCAAAATATTGCTGAAATTGTAGTTTTCATTTTGGTATATGAGAGTTGGGTATTAAACTTGTCTATCAGCTTCTGCTACTTTGTGTTTTTATAATATTTTTTAATGTATAGGTAAATATATTACGTCTCTTAAAATAAAGGACGAACAATATTAGTTCTGGCCTATTTACGAATCTAATACCCATATCGTTTGTTTATTTCAATGATCTTTCAGAAATAAAAATTATTGAAGCTATAAAATAATATATGATTGAATTAACATTTAATGATAGCTCTTACAACAACAGTATAAAAAAAGATTGAGAGTATCTCAAGAGCCATTAAATGAAAATTGAATGTACTATTTATACGGAAAGTATATACAAAGCTCTACGACTTACAAGCAAACAGGTTAAATCTTTCAGTTTTAATTCGTTTTTCATTATGTTGAAGATACTCATGTTTACCTTGATATTCAGCGAATATTAGATGATGCTGTTTTCAATAAAATATCTGAATCTTTTATATCATTATAGTACATGATGTGCATGCCTAATGAATAAATTGAAGAATGGAAGAGCAAAATATTTCAGTTTTCAATAATAATTGTACAATAAGTGTGATATGTGAAAACAATTAATCACCTGAGCCACGGCGCTGGTTATTTTGGTTCCACCTGAAGCTCCAATGACCATTTTCACGTTTTTATTTTTATCTACAACAATGGCGGGACTCATTGACGAGAATGGTCGCTTCCCTGGTTGAAGATTGTTGTTCGGTGAACCAGGAAGTCCGAAATAGTTTTTGAAGTAAGGAAACGAGAAGTCGTCCATTACACTATTGAGTATTATGCCTGTTCGGTTGGATGTATAACCGCTTCCAAAACTGAAAGAGAAATATTTCATGATTGAATATGAACAATACTTTGACACACTAACATTATAAAAGCTCACAAACAGTCCGATGAAATTTGAATTTGCAGGGACTGAATATTCACTCTCGGAGGTGCTAGGTTGTGTTTTCGTTGACAACATTCATGAGGACAACTCTCCGAGAGTTTTGTTTGATATAGTTTGATCAAAAATACCATACAGCGCTGTTTGGTTCTGATATTGGAATCATCAGTGTCATGCATCCAAATAATCAAGTTAAGAATAGTAAATTACTAACAAGAGCTCGCTCTAGAAAGAAACAAGATGAACTCAAATAAAATTTCAGTATTGACTAACTATGAAGGTTCATGAATGACGAAATTTGTTATCGATTTGCTCCAATGTGAACCGGAATTGGAACTTGTCACAAACATTGTCTTACTATATTCGAAATAGTTTATCTTGTTTCTTCGATAAAGAAGATTCATGTGATAAGTTTAATAAATGTTTCCCATATTTAGAAGAGATGAACTATTGATGCGTTTTGAAAGAATATTGAAAGTAAATTGTTTGGATGCATTGCACTGATAGTTCCCATGAGCATGGAATAGCGCTATGTGGTATTTCCAACATCCAAGTTCGATATTTTTAGAGAAGCATTAAATATACAGTCCCAAAGATGTAAGGTTGTGCTTTATTTGGGAACATTTTTATAGTCAGCCTCCTAAGAGTTTTATTTAAAATATTTCGATTGAAAATTCATGAATCGCTGAACAAAGGAAAATAAAACGGTATAGCCCGCACTTGAAAGCAGCCGTTGACTTATTTCGAGCTTGTTGGTTCTTGTGGGCTCTAATCAGAAGGACTAAAAAAAGTTTCAGATGTAAGGACTTGGAAACGAAGAAACTAGCAAAGACTCATTAAATGGAGGCGACCATTTGTGGCTTTAGATTATGCTAGGTCGGGCTATGTGGTTATCTTCTACTTTTGTTTTCATAATGTATATCGAATTGAACTATTTAAAAATTTTTACAATAAAAAAACTCCATGTCATTATCATAAAATGAGATTTCATAACATTTGTTAACATGTTGTTTACTGCCTGCAACATGGACCCACTCTATTGCAGGAAGTTTTTGGTATGAAATTGACAATTTACATATATTTCGATAGATTTGCTGCGGATTCAAGTAGCTATTTCTCAAGAGCCCATTACTTTGATGAAAAGAGCATAGACCAATACAAATTTTTGCAATAATTAATAGTGTAAGTTATTCAGTTTTCGTTGTCAGAATTCTTCTTTTTGTGGTATGTATGTTCATTCAGTGGGTAGAATTTTTATTAATTATTCTATTTGGAATTTGTTAAGAGTTTGTATTGAAGAGCACTTTAAGGCTAATGCAATATTACTAATTGTGAATAGAATAATTTTTTCGTTTATGTTTGCTTCTGAAATGCCTCAAAATTTATAATTCGTTACCAATAAAATTTCATATGAAATCGATTGAAATTCAATATGCAAACATTAATTATTCTGAATTTATTCAAACATGGAACGTGAAAAATAAGTACTCGTATTTGGCTGCTTGTCATAGGTTCAATTTTCAATCTTATGATTTTATTCCATAATACAAATCGATACCGAGCAAAATGTGGAGTGAAAATACTCACTAGATATTCACAGAACTAGTTACTGAGACTGCATCACCTTCCTCTGATATAACTGAAATATGAGCTGTACCGTGATTGGGCTTACTGTACATAACTCCACCATAAAATTCTGGATCTTCACTGGTACTGTTATCCTTTATCTTGTTGAAGATTTCCTTTGCATATGCAGTACTCGTTATATTCCTGAGCAGCTGAAAATATATCCTGAGATATAAACTGCTGATTTCATGCGAATGTCAACTATATCTACTTTAAAACGTAAATACTTCCATCATTCCAAAACTCAAATAAAATTTTGTGAATTTCCTACGACTCTTCAAGGTCGAAAGATCATTCATCAACCTAAAGTTGAGAGTGTATAGACGTTGATTTTACTGTATAACATCTTTCATATTCATATTTTATTATTCATATTTTCATATTTCGTCTAATATTTTCATTTATCAACACTTTTTTCTATCCAATAATACAGTTCGATTTCTAATTTCTGTGTATCAGAAAAACTACCTACTAAATAAATACATATTCAGTTTTATATGTAGGTATGTTTTTCAAAGATACATAAAAACGATAATCTGAAACATTCAACAAATGCTCTAGGTTATCGGTTCTCAGCCAGTGAATAAGTCAATGGTGGGCCTTTGAAACGACTCCCAAAATTGATCAATTTATTGAACAAATTCAATAAAATGAAATCTTCTTTGAGGAAACTGTCAAATTTATTGGAATTCTATTTCGGAAATGATCGTTGTCTTTTTTTCTATTTAGCAGCCGCTGAAAGCTCCGAGCTTGGTTTCTACCGACAAAATACTCGCAGATGTTTGAAATTGATTGTTGAAAGTGACTGAAGTCTAAAAATATATTCCATTAATTCTAAGCTTGAGGGATTACTTCAGTGAGAACAGGTACAAAAATCTCATCAATATTATATTTGTAGTTAGTTAAAATAGGAACTTGAAATATTTATTGATTGTTAGATCAACAATTTTCTAAACTGTTATGAAATCTAAGCTGTTTGTATATTTCTGTCGGAAGAATAAAGTGTTCTTTGCGTTTTTTACATTTGAACTAATTTCTTCAACTGAGAACACGTTTCTGAGTATGAAACCACTATTTAATGCATATTTTGAAAAAATTCTCTGTTTCGTTATGTAAATAACTGTTTTGCTACAAAGTGCTCATATTTTGTTCTATTCACTTTTGTTTGGAAATCAATTAGAATTGATAAACAATAATTGATTAGTTGTATCAGTTCAACGCTATCTTCAGTGGTAATTTATTCATAAAGGAATATATATGAAGGAGTTATGTTACAAAAATACAAATTCCGATACGAAAAGCTGGAGCGTCAGCAGAATCTAGTTGGAAACCACAAATTTACTTAATTCAACAATGTGAAAAAGACAGATCGTTTTAGCCCAATATTCACAGAAATTTGCATTTTTACAACGAACAGATTAAGTTTCGAAGAGAGGAAACAGCCACCAGCTGGTTAATCTCTCTTGCAGAATTGTACCTCTCAATTCGTCTTATATTCTTTTCAATTTGGAGCAAGAGTGTTTCATTGCAGTTGGTTACCATCATGCTGAAAAATATTCTCAAATCAATTTCTACGTTAGGAAATGTGTCTTCAATTCTGTATTTCGCTTAAAAAATGACGTATTTTTTGTATACTGTAAGGTCCCTTCATTTCCTTTTACAACTGTGTCTAAGTAGGTATTTCGTTGAATGTTAACATTCTTTTGTAACTATTTTCCATTCACATCTGCATGATATATTTCATGAATGTATCATTTGATGTCATCATCATTCGATTACCCCAAAAAAAATCATTTGGTGATCTGGAAGGTACAAGGCGGCCCTTTTGACCACGGGGCTCTGGGCAGATGTCAAGAGTACATCTAGAAATGTGTTGTTGAAGAGCGAGTATAATCTGATTATTTCAATCACAATTTTTTAACCCTACTCTAGCGTGAAAGATTTTGTAAGTTGAGCTAGATTCATGAGTAATAATTAGAATGGTTGAGTCAAAGATTCTTTCCAATATATATCATATATCGCTCATGCTTGAGATATGATATTTTACGTTCATACTATATCTTCATATAGTCTACTTCTTTCGACACAGTCGTCAAATAGTGTAACGTGGATTGCCTGTTACAGATTATCAATAGGTTCATCTCTTTGTTGCAAATCATATCATCAGCTTGGATAGTCCAACGTATTTCTGGAGGAATGCGTTGCGCTTCACTATTTGCACTTTCATTCGAATTAATATCAATAATAATTACTGAATATTCGATATTGTTGTATACTCTTGATAATTGGCTAACCACCCGAAACATGAGGATTTGTTGATAAACTCAGTGAAACTTCAGTGTTTTAATTTTGATCAAATATTAATCAACAAATGTTTCACCAAGTGATAAGCAGAACCTCCATGTCATTTATCATTTAATTAATGTCTTGTATTTAACTATTAGAACTTATTGGGAATACTACTTAAAGATATTCGCTATCAAAGGACACTAAACTTTCTTTCGATAATTCATGACCCTCCATTGTCCCTCTAGGGATCAATGTTAAAGAATATTGGATTCTCCATTATCCTTATAGAGATGAATGTTGAAGAATCTTGAAAACGATGCCTACAATTATTGAAAGCGTGAGGCAGTCACTGTTTCGTACTACAAGGTGCTCATCAGTCACGCCAAGTTCAACGAATGAAAGACAAAGAATTCAATCCGTACATACCCTCTAGTCGATTTTAAAACAAAAATATAAAGTAATGGTATGACTATATAATGCATAGATAAATGTTCATCTCAAATCTTAGAATCAATGAAAAGCACATGAATACATCTACACTGAAAATTTCACACGTCCTTATCAATGAGACTACATTTTACAAATCTCATATTTTGAAACAATTTCATCTAATTTGATGAAGTAATGCGCTATCTAGGTTGCGGTTGTAGAATCGCTCGTTGTCATTTCTCAGAACATGTCAGAAATTCACTACAAGAAAAAGAAATCTATAGTTCTCGTGCTATATTATCGCACTTGTAGATAATACTACTTATAGATATTCGCAAATTAGCGAGGTACGTGATCTCCAAGTTGAATTGAATAGACTGAACTATGGAAGTAATAAGCTTATATGTATGAATTCTTTTGAATTGATGTTATCAAGATGAACGGGATCATTCGATTATCAGTTGCAACTACATTTGATTGAGAAAGGAGATTTGTGTGTTGGATCCTCCATGTCAACTTATTATTAAATTTAACAAATTTTTTAAAATTTCGAAAATATTTCATATGTCGTCCACTACAATATTGTTTCGGTATACAATACCTTCGTCAGGTGAATGAAAACTGAATAGAAAAATGATGAGTTTTTAGCTTGATGAACAAAGATAGATTAAGTAAGGAATCAAATTTGGGAGTCTATAAGTTAACATGTGTTCCACATTCACAAGTTCCATATGTGGATGTGGAAAATGCCACATTGAACAGTAAAGTAGAATTGAATATAAACTTGAATTCAAACACTTGAACTTATGATTTACACTTTATTGACTACATAGTAGGACGCGTTTCGTCGTTACAAACGACTTCTTCAGATGCTCACAGATTAATACAGAATTATTATTCTGTAAGCATCTGAAGAAGTGGTTTCTAACGACGAAACGCGTCCTGCTATGTAGTCAATACAGTGTAAATCATAAGTTCAAGTGTTTGAATTTAAGTTTATATTCAGTTATAATGGATTTACATCAAGTAAACGCCAACACTATCAAATAGTAAAGTAGAACATTTGATACGAGATGAAGAGAACACCTTAGAAGCTACCAGAACACGAAATTAGATTCTACATTAGCAAACAACATAATTTCAAAAACAATCACAAGATCCTACACATAGAAGACAAAGACTTAAAACTCAATTCTAGAAAGGAATCGAAATTAATAGATGAAACAATATTATAGGAGACAATATATGAAATATTACTGAAATTTCTAAGAATGTGTTCAATTTCATCGAAATCACAAATATCTTACCGAAGTTATGTTGGCGAAGTTAGTATCAGCTAGTTGTGTACGTTTCGCATAAGCATATTTCAGTGCTTCAATGAAATGCTGGTATGTCAGTATAGTGTTCTCGTCCCCTTTTATATCTTCCGCCGTCAAATTATAGTTATTCATAATATTCAAAATGAGAGCCAAAATTGCGCCAGACCCAGGTGGTTGTACAGAATAAAGTGTGTTACCATTACGTAGACTAATACTTATAGGATCCATCCAATCAGCTCTAAAAGATTCAATATTAGTTTCCTCGAGAACAGTTAAGGTCTTTCTCACCTACGTATATTTCTCAAGATCTTGTTTCGAAACGATTCCACCAAGTTCCTGGATATCTTCAGCCAATATTTCCGCCAGAGTTCCTCCGTAAAAATCGAGAGGTCCTTTATCAGCTATTGTCCTCAAAGTATCGCAGAGTTTCTTCGGTACAACCAAATCGCCGACTTTCTTGAATTTTCCATCTTTCGTCATGAACCATTCTCTGTAAGTATTTGTAGTTAATGTTTTGAAAAAGTGTCATTCAATTCTGAACGACTATATAACCTAGATCAGAGATCGCTAAACCGTTCATCGCAAGCTACGAGATGTTTGGTAGCTCGTGGATGAATTTAAGACTCAGTACTTGCGTTTGCGAAAATGAACGACATTATTGATCTCAGACCGATGATTCAGTAAACTTGTGTCCAGCAAGTAAAGTTGAATTCGTGATCTCTGAAAATATTCCATCTACCTTCTACCGAATAAAGATTAATATTTATAATTCAAAAAGAATGATTTTACTGAAGATAATTTGAACGTAAGAAATAATATTGGTGATTTCCCACTTTTTTTTTCGATCGCGCAATAATGATTCGCGTTGAAGATGTAGTGATCAGAAATGGGTTGATTTCACACTGCAGATACGTTTGTTCAGAACTTTCAGAGTACCACTAGAATATGAGTAGGGTGATATAGTGCTGCAGATAGCAGTTTCTTAACTCAGAATGGCAAAATTTTGAAATATTTCGAAGAGTTACTTCCTGCTTTGATGGATTTTCTAGAAGATCGTAAGAAGATATTATTTGGCAACGAGAATTTGATACTATTATTATATCATTAAAAATATGCTGCAGTATATTCATACATGGAAAAACTGCAGTCTAAGCTATCAAAATCCCTTAAATAATTTAATTGTTTTAATTTGGAAGATATTGAACCTGAAGAGTTGTCTAAATGTGCTATGTGAAGTTTGAATGTGTCAAACTGTAATGTTGTTTCTTTCACAAGAAAAAGAGATCGAATTGAGTGTGATTAGGCATAGCGTCGGTGCTCAGGTTCTTTCTCGTTCTGATAAGGTGAGAGATCTTGGTTTAGTCTTCGATCAGAAGCTTTCCTTCATTACACGCATCACTCAACTTATTTCATCTGCCTCAAAAATTTATGGATTCGTTATACGCAATGGCAAATACTTCAATAATTGCTCAACATCAATAGGACTATTCAATACCCTAATTAGTAGCAAGTTGGAGTATGGTAGCATGCTCTGGCATCCTATTTACACTTGCCATCAACGCCATCTTGAGGCCATTCAGAGAAGATTCTTGGAAATTCTTAGTTTAGAGGGAGGATAAAATTTATCCACAGAGAGGAGTCAATCATAACGAATTATTGAGTCGATTAAGTTTAATCTCATTGCAGATCAGGAGGGACATATTTTGTACAAACTACTGCATAACAGTATTGATTGTCCTCTTCTCTTGTCCGCTTTGAAATTCCGCGTTCCTGGGCAAAATTCTCGTACTACAGAATTATTCCACCTAGAGACTCCGAGGACCAACTCCCTAATACAATCCTCCATTTGGTTCATGCAGTACATTCAATAGACTTGCCAATAATTGTGACATTCATTTTGACTCCATAGAAGTTATTATAAGGAGTTATGTGAACAAAGGAAATTGACTAAAATGAAATAATTCAGATTGAGTTCTTTGTAGTATTTCATTAAATGTTATTATTCAGTTAATAGTTACTATTTTAGTTTTCTAGATTAGATTGAGCTCTTTGTCATATCTCTTTCATTTTGATTATTTAGTTATTATTCAACATTATGTTATTATTTTCTGTAATTGGGTATTATACCTGTTGAGAATAAAGAACTTATTATTATTATATTATTATGTGAAATTCTGCGAACGACAGTGCAATGTCGATAGAATTGATTGATTTTTAGAGTGTCCTCTACATTGTATCACCCTTTTCAAGCGAAGAGAATATTTGGCCTAAGCAAAATGTTTACCTCTTCATACCTGTATGAGGTTTATTTACTAGTATGGAAGAATTTAATGAAAACAAATACAAAACTGAAGCCAATTGACAGATGAACCTAAGAACAAATGTAGTCGAATGGTGAATTGAACTTATCAACCTGGCAGAACAATAATCCTTGATGACTAAAAAATACAAAAAAGAATGCCAACCCTTACATTCATTGTAGTTCATTCTTCTAGTGAAATTATTCGTCATCAAAACTTATATTTATATTACTTTATTCAATTTGATACAAGATGCATCGTTCAATTCGAAAATTAAAATGTATATATTTAGAGCATACAAAAAATGTTTATGAAAAAAGTTTCATTTCGTTGTACAGTAATGCAATTGCTCACAGTAATGCAAGGTACCCCAGACGTTCCAGTTTCATGCTTGATGACCTCGATATCCGAATATATGGAAAGTGAGAAGAAGGAAAATATGTAGGAAAATTGACTGGGTGGCCAGAATGTAGGCTGATCTTCTCTTGTGAATTCGTGTTTACTTGAAATAGCGATTCAAATTAACGGATTGAGGAATTAAGTGTTCCAACAAATGAACTTATACTAGTAACTAATGATGAAAATACAATTCTTCATCACATGAAAATTATAGGTTGATGATATCAGTGGTTAAGAGTTTTCGATTTTATCCTGATGGGATAAAGTTTATGAAACTAATCTCCTTTTGATAATGGTCAAAAATACGATAATATAGGAAACTTTGAGAGGGATTGAATTCATGAATTCATGAAATGTTCAGCTAACGAGCATATAATAGAATGTTACGAAGAAACTCACCTCAAATTCGTATCGTTTGTGATATCGTTCAATTCAAGTGAAAACGATTGATGGTTGCTAATTTTATGGCCATTGTAACAAAGCTCAATGGACGGTTCAATCAGTTTGGCAAAAGGTAGTCGCCCAAATCGTTTATGAGCCTCGTAATAACCCTTCAATTCTCCAGGTACTCCAATTGATAAAGGCCCTAGAAAAATAATTATTGTTTAGATGGCGTGTATTTAAAGATTGTTGCTAGAAATTTCAATGACAATTATTTGAAATTTATATAGAATTGTCTGATGATTTGTGCATAATTATTTCAAGCAAAATGTCAGACTTTCTCTAAATCAGTAGTTTAGCCCCAACTTTCTCAGCTAGTGATCCATTTCAATCTTTCAAGGAATACCTATGTGAAGAAAAAACTTTATTTGTATGGCCACTCTTCCTTCCATACCTATATGCTACCACTAAATATAGTGTTACTGAAAATAGAAAATGATTTCGAAAAGCAAGTGAATGGGAACACTTAATGATGAAATCATAAAGTATAATTGGTATATAATATTTGGTCCTATATTTTGAAGATTTTGACATCGAGAATATATTGATGAAGAGTGAATATGTTGTTGAAAATGGTAAGATTTCTTGGAATCATCCAAAAATTGTTAAAAAATTATTATTTACCGTGTTTTGAAATATTTGGGCTTGATTTATACATTTCAGGATCTGCCGATAGAGGTGCTTTTTCTCGAGCATTCAATGTATATGCCTTGTTTCTTGCCTTACTGTAAATGGTCATGAGAAATCCACCTCCTAGTCCCATGCTCTGCATAGTGAATATACCATTGCACACCATTGTTGCAATGGTGGCATCGACTGCACTACCACCATCTTTCAAGATATTTCTGGGAAGAAAAACATTGAATGTAATAGTGAAGTTTCACAAACAATAACATTCAAAGTAAAACTACAATCCAAATTCTGAATTAAAACGTTATAGAAAATACTGGTTTTTAGATTTATAGATTTACACACTTCTTCGGTTTCTAAACTTCATAGATTCACACAGAGAATAGGATTAGGAATAGTATCGTCGTATGAGAATATTCTAGGTAATTTTTGGGTGCGAAGTTTGCCATGATCTGAAGTTTATGGAGATTGCACCCTCAAACATGCTCTACTACTTTGCATTTACTCTAACAATGTATCGAGATGTTATTTACAAGTATAACTTTCTTTTTTTTTGCTCACATCACTCAGGATATATGATTTGATAACCTCCAATCAAATGAATCAATCAAATCAATCAATCAATCAAATGAATACGTTTTCTATCTACTTCTTTATATCGAACATATAGACGTCAATGACTAAATTCACAGTTTTTCTAGATCATAACTGATCTACTATTCGTTATGGAACTTTCTAATAACCTACTTTATACTAGACTTGTCGCTATTATAGGCAGAAAACCTATTTTGGTCTATTTATTTTTTTCAAAACTGAATCTTGACCGCCAAAAAGCTTTTTTATACCTGTAATAGGCAAGAACTTATGGCGAATGAAATCAAAATTGTGAAGTTCAGGTATTTCTATCACCTAGTTTTCACCTATTTAGATTTTATTATTATGATAAGATCAAAAAGATAAGAATCATATTACATAATTAAAATTAGAATAAGTGATTATTCCACATTCAGCAGAGAGCTCCGTCTTTACAATGACTTGTCAACAAATTTGAAATATTGTGAATATTATAGAAAATTTGAAAGATTGTTAGTAACATATATTTTTACGAAATGTTTTGATTGAGATTGAGTAGATGTAATAACCTTGTTTGTTATCAATAGCTTATAGCTAAATGAAGTTATTATTATTATTATTATTAGAGATTAGTGCCTGATTGTGCACTACTCTCACAGCTACCTAGATATCACTGAAAAACAGGGATTAATGTTTCATCAAAACATGAAAACTATGGAAGATTGATATCTGGAATGATGGATTACTATTTCAGCCAACAGAGGGACCCCCTTGCTCAATCGCAAGTAAGAAAGTCATTTGAAAATTTGTTCAAGTGATAGTGACTGATAATTATGATACAGTCTTAAATCCATGTGGTTTTTTTGGCTGGTGATGTCAACAATCGCTAGAATATTAAATGTAGCATATTTCAAAAACTATATTGAATAGACCCAACCTGGAGGCTGTTCCGGATTCCGCATCAAAAAGTTTTTAAAAAATTAGTTGTTTAATCACAGCTATCAATATCTATATTTATGTCTGCCATTATTGATTATCAAGGTTCAAGCCACATATTCTAGAAATTCATGAGTGATGAATATTTCAATTTGAATGACGAAGGAGTTGATAGTTTATTTGAACATTATGCTAGCAATCTATATTATATTAATAATATAGCAATTTATATAATATTATTAATAATTCAATATTTCAATTAGGAGGGCAAAAATGCTCATTCTCAAAATTCTTCAAAGCCACGTGAAGTGATGTAAACAATTTTTTTTCATTTATCAACAATGTTAAGGTACAGTTTTTTGAAGTTGTATAAAACTATCTAGAGATTTATTGATCTCCTGATAATTAGTATTGATTGATCTGCTGAAAAATAGTATTTATCAGAAAAAGGATGGTAGAAAATTCGAAACTATTCACCAAAAAATAATATTCGTTCCAGGTGAAATCATATTGAAAATTCGAATTTCTATGAAGGAGAAAACCTGAAATTCACTCAAATTCTTAACTCGTGCTGACCTTTCGTTATTTCTTAGACAATTTTGTATTTCCATCAGCATTATTGTTTTCATAATTCGAAGAAACAAAATGATGAAGAAATAATTTGAAACATGCAGGTGAATTAAACCTAATATATCTACGTAAGTATGTATTTTTAAGATATCACATAATAGCAACCGATAATAATCCACCATTGAATTTGTTGTTCATTGCAAATCCTAAATATTTTCAGATACACAAAATGTTTATGATAACACGTTGAAGGTCACGACACGAACTG
Source organism: Henosepilachna vigintioctopunctata (assembly GCA_030704895.1). Classification (NCBI taxonomy): domain Eukaryota; kingdom Metazoa; phylum Arthropoda; class Insecta; order Coleoptera; family Coccinellidae; genus Henosepilachna; species Henosepilachna vigintioctopunctata. The sequence goes on from JARQZJ010000091.1 coordinate 9,922,534, forward strand.
TTTATAGAAATCGAATCGATTATTTGCAAGTAGCATGTTGCCATGCTGAAAATTTTGTCTTATTGATAACATATTTGCAGTGATAGTGTTGTATTTCTTTCTCATTATTTCAGTTATATTTTTTATCAAAAGTAGACACGACAAATGACAAAAGATATACTCAATATTAGAACATCGCTATGGTTCGGTTTACTTATTAAGTATAACCAAAACATTACTAAGCAAAACTATGGAATAGGGTTCATATCACTGACATTCATACATTTCGAAATTTGAATTATTGAAAAAATGTGGACTGATTTAGGTAGGTTTATACTGAAAAACTATGATAGATGTACCTACATATTTCCTATTAATAATGCAGTAATCAAATTTACGGAACTCCAAAATGTCAAAAATGTCAACTCCTACACATGCACAATTTTTTTTTAATTTTGTTCACGGTTAAATATATGAATCACGATTAGGAACAAATAAAATAGTATTTGCCGTGCGGAAGCAATATATTTTACAGAATAATCAACTTAATCGATTTAATTCTTCAATTAATCATTTGAAATAACTTCAGTAATCAATGGATTTTGGCTTGATGATGAAAACTCATGAAATTTGATTCTTTATCTATTATTAACACTGTTATAGATAATATAATCTGCAACAGTGAATAATTCATGTTATTTACATTGAAATATATTCAAGGACTTTTCCAGGACAACCTTTCCTCGATGAATATTTTTGTTTATCAACAAAGTATGTATATGCAAAAAGAATTTCTAATGAATTGATCATACTGGCAGTGAAGCATCAGGTTAAACCAGTTTTCAAAGAATGTAGAGTTGATTATTGGGGTCTCATCAAACCTATATGATGAAAGATATGAGAAAATACATATGTCGTTAACAAAAAAACATTCTGTATATAAATATATATATATATATATATATATATATATATATATATATATATATATATATATATATATATATATATATATATATATATTAAGTATATATATTTTAGCAATAACAATATTTTCAACATAAAAAGCTTTAATTTTTTTTTGACGTTTCGTTTTATATACAACTTTGTCAAAACTAATGAATAAATGAATTTTGACAAATTAAATATAGATATCAAAATGTCAAATTTTCACATTAAAAAAATCAACTTGGCTTTTTGTTTCTTCAGTATTCCGAAATATATATATATATATATATATATATATATATATATATATATAATATAATGAAAATAATATAAATATAACTATCTCAAACAGAGGCAATAAAACCAATTTGGAAAAAATATAGTTACATATACTCAATACATAATAATATTCATATGATTTATATCTCGAGTTCAACATGTTATAAAGACAGATATTTTTGAAATGAAATCGTTTTCTCAGAGTGGAAATTATATTCTTCATGGTTAACTGCAGTGCAAGTGCAAAACTTATTTGAGAGAAAACTTTAATTAGGAATAAATATTTTTGCAAATCACAGATAAATTTCTCTGAGAATGAGATGAAAAGGATTGTATTCTGAGAAATACCAATATCAAAAAATATAAAACATAGATAAAACATGATCATTTTGGAGATATTTCTTAGTTTTCCTGATTCAACGATGTTTGACATCCAGTTAAACAATGCTTTAAAACCGTTTCTGTACGTCTGCTGCTAAGAAAAACATTTATATTTTCTCTAAATGTAAATTCATATTTTAATCAATACTAGACAATCAACAATATAGTTTTATTGATACACAACTTCAATCATAAGAAATTTTATTCAGATAATATGATCAAGTCTGCATTAAATACCTAATAAACGATAATCCTCAAGTTTCAGAATCAGTAATTGTAAATTCTAAGTTCTGGAAATATCTGATAATTCACGATATGAATTATCTTATGAAGTGGAACAATATTATTTATTTATAAAGATAAGAAATGTTCTCTAGAAATTCTGCGAGTTCACAGACATAAAGCCATTGAACTGTAAGACTTCAAAACGAAGGATTTGTTTTCATTTCTCACTCTACACAATGACGTAGCAGAAACTGAATAGTTCCACTCAGATGCTTTTGTTCTAACATTAATAACCTTGATTTGTGATCTTGAACGTAAGGTTAACCACATTCGTGTATCAACTTACCTTATTTGTATAAATAAAATACTTATAGTTAATTGAAAATTTATTTATAACTTCGATTAAATTATCTGATCAATACAGATATAAAGCTTAATAAACAACCTTTAATAGATTGAAAAAAATACCCAAGAAGTTGATGGAAATAATAATATTCAATAAAGCATTATGGTGAAATACAGTTCAGAAACAGTGACCTCTTCATTTTTCTCTTCGTATTTGGGTAATTACACACATCACAGTCCTTTGTATATTGCATAAATCGTCACTAAAAATGCAGTTCTTTTGCCATTCACATTCATCACTATCTCACTGTTATTGTTTCGTATTCTTTTTATTGTGTTCTGTATTTACCAGCTTAGTGAGAATTTTCCTTGAATGTCCACTGGGATCGAAATGGTTGGTATGTTCTGCAGCTTCTTTCTTGGATCTCTGTTTTCCACTATGGCCACTGTGTATCTCTTTGTCGTACGCAAAATTGTAATGCTCATATTCGTCGAAATGACTTTCAGACATTTTGTTTGATTACTAGAATTCTCTCAATTCGATTATCGAAAACACGACTAACTTCAGCACTCTCGGATTGCTTTTATGCACTGGCGTTGCGCATAGAGGACAGAGCTATTTATACCGTGCTCCCCGCATCGATTCGGAAAACGGATAATAGAATTGCGCGTTTGTTTACCAGAACATTCGATAAAGCAGTGAGTAACTTAGTCTGTCTTATCTCCTTTAGATTATAACAATTTCAAGTGTTTTGTTTATTGATAATATTTAAGGTGAATTGATCCTTCATAAGAAAAGCTTTGTTGAAAAAAAGAAAACATCACGTAGAAAATATATGTAGATAGCGTAGAATATTATTTCTCATTCGAAGATTCTGTACTTGTTCAGTTCTAGATTAATATGTTTCATGAAAATTAGTTTCTTGATCTGCATATTTTTTATAGTTTCTTATTATAGTCATTTTTGACTAAATTAAAGTTTATTTTTCTATAAATATTTCTCAAATATTTACAGAGGATTATACAGAGGTCCTACAATTTGCGAATTCACCTGTCATTATAAGTTGTGAAGGATATATATATATATATATATATATATATATATATATATATATATATATATATATATATATATATATATATATATATATATATATATATATATATATATATATATATATATTATATATATATATATATGAAAATACTTTAATTTATATAAAATAACAAATCTATGGTCAACAAAAATCAGGAGTATTTAAAATGAACTGTAGTAGTTGTGATAAGTTTTATATTGGTAGAACGTTTAGAAATTTTCAAATAAGAATTTCTGATCATAAACGTAGCTTTGATAATCAGAAGACAGATTCACATTATGCAAATCATTTGATTAATGAAAATTATATATCCAATTCTGATTTTGAAATTTTGAATACCGCAAATAAGGGAATGAATCTTAATTTGTTAGAATCACTTCAAATTAATAAATACAAATATTCTGGCAACCTTTTGAACAGCCAAATCGATCACACCTCAAGCCCCCTTCTCAATCTTTTCAAAATTACTTAGTTTCCTATATAGTAGTTCAGTATGAATTGATCCCTTCTACCTGTTATCTACGTGTTTTCTCTGTATTCATAATATAAGTTTACATATTGTATGTATTCGAGAAATGTCATCAGTCTGCATTTGAGAAAGGTGAATCTCATCGAAACGTGCGTCATGCAGTATTCTTTTCAATATATGTGTAAATCTTGGCTAAACAATTGTTTCATTAAACTTATTATTATTATTATTATTTGCTGTTGAGTTGCGAAAATATCTTAGTTATATCTTAAGTAATACAAATTATGATATTATCTTTATGTAGTGGGATAATAGCAGTGGCTAGTGGAATATCCTACATTCAAATGTACTTATATGTTAATTTATATTATTGAATTGAAAAATGATGTGTAGTGTTGCAAGAAATACTGACATATAGGTATATTTTTTAAAGGATTTGAACAGAACATCGAAACTAAATCATGGGCGTTGGTTACACGAATTGAAAAATTAATATGAAATATAAAGTCGAGTACATTATAAGCACATATACAATAATAACGTAATGGGAAACTATTTATAAATAGAATACAATTTCGCTACTGCAAACCTATGGTGAAATTTAGCAAAACTTTCCTGAAGCCTTTAGTTACTTGCAAGATTTATTATTATTTGTGAATTCATCAGAAATAACCATATTTGAATTGATTGAAATTTTTTCTTTGAATTCGATTCATTCTTGAATTTCAAAATGGAGACTTATTTCAATTGAATGAATTGTATCGGTTATACTCGTTTTCAAATAACTGAAATCTATACCGATTCTATAAAAATGCATAAAAAAATTTCACATATTACATGAATATATTCGAAAGAGGAAGGAAAAAAACACGAGTATGCAACAAGTATTCCTGTTTCTGTATAAGGTTACCTTCATTTCCATTTTGATTAAATTTAAGTTGACAAATGGCCAATGCACATGGAATACTAAACAAATCGGCGTTAATGTTGCTTACTTACAGGTAAAATTTTTCACCAATTTGGTGAATTGAAGAATGAGTTACGTTTCTGAATAACACTAATTTCATAGCTGATTTCTGAATTTTTCGAAATTTGAGGAGAAATTTGATCTATTCAATCGTAGAAAAATATAATTTATATTTGCCAAAAAAAATTTCAAGCCTCCTCTTCAATCGAAATTTTTACGTGGTTATATTACTTTTTGTTGATTAAAATTTGTGTTTAGTTTTCAGAATTGATGACGTTCGTATAGAATTTTCCAGGGTGAGAACCCCTCGAATGAGAATTGCTCATTTATTTTTACGTTATTCGTTTTTGGAAAATAATGAAAATAAGGATGTAATTGCCCTCAGGCTAGCTCTAGAAATAGGTACTCCCAAGACTAAATCAATAAATTTTTCGAGAATAAGAGCTTATAGATTTAGAATAAATGTCCAAGATTGAGTCAATTTTTTCTCATGTGTTCTTCGACACTCATCAAGTAGGACTAAATTGGAATACTTGATAACGTCAACCCAATAACTTCAAACAGACCTTCGATGGAGAATTTACCTACTGAAACAGAATAACTCTTTATAACATGCTGAATGTAATTGACTAAGACAACAAATTTCAATGATAAATCTAGATAAGAATATAAGCTGATTTTTCATCAATGTATAATGAAACTTTCCATTGATTACTTTGATTTCAGGTCATAAACGAAACTGCACCGGGTTATCCATTTGAAAGCGTATATTTCGCTGAGATAGCAATCAAACATATGATGAGGAGCGTATTATTGAATTTAATTACTCATTTCAATCATTACTTATGCAATATTACAACATAAAACATAAACAGATATTTAGCAGTTTGGCAATAGGTAGTAAATATATCGAAATGTTATTCACTCATTCTCTCTGTCTTTCCTATTATATATACTTTGTTGAGGAGGGAGATACATGTTGAAATTCCATGTCAGCTTATTATTAAATCAAACACTTTGTTAAACATTCAAAATAAATTCATATATATATATATATATAAGAAAATCAACACTATAAAATTCATTTGAAAAATTCAAATTAACCAAGAGAATGTTATAGTAGAGCTAGATATGTCAACGTGTACGATGTGATGTCTCCATTATCCTTCAAGGTATAAATGTTAGAGAAATATTGAAATCGATGCCAAACCTGATGGAAATGCGAGACATATATGTTTCTTTCTGCAAGGAACTCGTCAGTCGCACCACGTCCATCGAAGTGAGGCAACGATTTCAACCTCCAAGCATCTTCTTGTGACTCCAAGTGAAAGACCGTAGAGTAATAAATACTCCACAATTCCATCTATAGGACTCAGTAGAAAACACCTCTCAGATTACAGACACACCAAGCATCGAAATTTCACATATCTTCTATACCCGTAGGTATCTACCAAATTAAATAATCTGAGAGGTGTTTTCTTATATATATCACTATAATAAGTTCATATTATAATCACGGAAAACACAAATTCCTAATTATCTAATTATTATAGGTTGTATTTTGTTGATTCAAAATAAGCAACTTTCCGAATTCAGAATTGTCATATCTTCGTTGTTATAAGTTACGAGACTCGTATATTTCCATGAAATTGCAGTCAAGAAAAACAGTCTGAAAGCTTTGGTGTGATCATTCTTCTCGTGCAAAAAATTATGATAAGAATTGTGAATTTTCGACTTCGGAAAAATACCATATGTTGCCTGAAATTGTGAAGAAAGAGTTCAATTCTGTCCCTTGAGGTAGATATTTTCAGTTTACATAACAAATGTCAAACGGTTGATAACTACAAAACTTCCAGGGTTTAATATTCGACAGGAGTGTATCCAATCAAGAGGAATCGCACTGTATACGTACATTCCTCTACTTAGATATATCAAATGAAAGTCTGTTTAACAGCAAAAAATGCTGTTTTTGTTGCCATTTTGTTCTTCAAATTGAGTCTGTCAATATATTTTATTTTTTTTATATTCTTCGATGATAATTTTTTCAAATAACATCAGTGTTAATTTTGAAAAGAGCGCATTCATAAATGATAAATTATAATAACTAAGGTTAATGATAAATTGAAGATAACTAAGATGAGATTGATTGATTCAGATACGGAACGTTACACATAAACAAATGTATATATATATATATATATATATATATATATATATATATATATATATATATATATATATATATTCAAAATTGATTTATTGCCTGTTGGAGATAGTTAATAAAAGTATTATAAACGATATTGGTGACTTGTCGCAACGGTCTAGCCGGACTATAGAGCTTCTAGAGGTTTTATGCCCCCGCCAATTTCAATGTGTTTGTGTCGACAAGGCACGGTTTCCTAAAATAAAAAATCCGTTACGTTGATAATTCAGTTATTGTATTTATAAAAAAACTTAATATTGGTGCCAGAGTGCGACGCGATTACCGCATGTCTTGATTTCTCTCCTCAACCACCCCGCCAATTTCTTTGTCTTACACCGCGCTTATCACAAAGTGTATTTACGGCTATAATAGGTGTATATATAAGGCGGTGTTTCTTAGAATTATAATTTCTTTAATTCTCCATAAAATTAAAACCGTTTTCTGTCAATCAAATTCGCAGACAGATGTCGCAAATTTTAGTCCTATAATACACCATTTTTGTAAAGAGAATAATAACGTTATTGATCTTCACAGATACATTATCTGCAATAGAAGTTATATATTACATATATAATATATAACGTATAACAATAATCATAATAATACACGTGTATTCCCAACAGTTGTAGATTCAATCACAAGAAATAAATAACAAATTCTACACAAATAATAATAAATAAGAAAAAATTCAAGAAAAAGAACAAAAAAAGAGTTATAAGCGAATATATACAACGAAAATAAAATTAAAATCAACTGAATAGTAATAAACAAAAACTAAATAGAACAAACTAAAAATAAAGTATAATCTATTACAAAGTCACACGTAGTCAACAGAAGTTAATGAAATGTAGTTGATGAAGTCAACGAAAATAAAATTAAAATCCATTGCAATAGTATTATGAAGTAATAAAATGAGACAACACTAAAATTAGAATATTATATATTACAAAGTCATATTAAAAAGTTCAAATGTGAGTCTTTTGAACTGCAAGACCGCAAGAGTCTTGCAGGTCAGTCTTGTTCTTACGTAAGTCTTGCAAGGTGAGTCTTAGTCTTGGTTTTGCATTCAATCAGGCGGTCTTGGTCTCACAAAAATGCAAGAGCACGATCAAGACTGCAAGACTACGAGACTTTTTGGGCATCACTAGAAAACTCAAAGGCACTTCTAGCAGCCATACAAACTTTGAATTAGATTAGTGTTTAGTGTATTACCAAGGAAAAAGTGAAATATTCTGTATATTCTGTTCAGGTTTCTAGATACTTCAACTGCAAAATAACCTTTTGATCTCATATAAATACATAGGATTACAAAGTTATATATATATATATATATATATATATATATATATATATATATATATATATATATATATATATATATATAACTCCAAAACGAAAAGAAATGCCATCGAAACCAAAACTTGTAAAAACCCCAGTCTCTTAAAATGTCTCAGATCTACCGTAAGATGTTAAGATGTTCCTAGATCCATATAATACCAGGTCAGCTGATTCATTCAGTCATTACTTAAGAATCGTTCTGTCTGAATTGATTACGTAATCAGCTAACTCAACATCTTATAGTGACCATATCAATACTGAAAATTTATTGAGTTTCAAATAAAATAGATTGACGTGGCCATCGCATGAAAACACTATTTATCTCGCAAGAAATATATATTGCATCAAATGAAATTGTTTATTGCGATTGCAAGTCAATCTTTTCCATTCAACACATAAAAGTTTTCTGATATTGGTCACTTCAAAATATTGATACATGATAGGTACGCTAATAACGTTATAACTTAAGACAGAAGGTTCATTAAGTAGGGACTGAATAAATTAACTGACATTCATCTGACAATTTTTAAGGTAGAATATCTGACTTGTTGATGGTGAGTCGTTTTGATACACGTGTTGTTTATGTTGGCATTTGTTAGTTATGAGATAACAAAAAAATATCCACGAACAGTGGTAAACTCCAAAGTCAACGTCGTTTTCTCTTCCATAACAGACACATATGAACCAAGAACCTCAGATATACTAGGACCCAAAGCTATCTTAAAGCAATTCTCTACAGCAATTCGATAACCAATTCCAGAACCGCTCAACTGACTTTATGTTGCAGCGAAATATTCGTTTTCTTTCCTAACATGACTCCTAACTGACGGCAGTCTAACCATGGCCGACTTTGAACAGGCCATGAAGAGGGTAGTCCAGTGGTATTGCCAAAATCGAGTCGGTGGTCTACTCTTCTAGTCAGTTGTTCCCAAGTTTCAAGCATTATTTCAACTCTTTTTGTATATTACCAACGGATAAAAAATATTATTGGTATTTATAACATATTTAATATTATTCCTGAGCACATATTCCTATAACAGAAAAATGTAAAATAAAAGCAATAAAGAAACGATGTTTTCGATAAAGTCTCACTGTGTTAAAAATACTCCTATTAATCTTTGGGAGTATTAATGTTATTTTATCAATTAAAACTCGTTGATTATTCAAACAAGTATCCCTGTTTTCGAACATAACATTTATATTATATAACATAAGGTTGAATATGTGAAAGATTGATCCACACTCTCTTGAATATATTTGTATCTTATCAACCAATTTTCTATCTGAGACCACCTATCCAATTTGAAGTCAATAGATAAAATCCAACTCAAATTCAAGATTTTTCATTTAAAAATACTTGTACTGACATGTCTTCGTTCACTGTAATTTGGTTACTTATGGTAATAATTTCGTCACTTAAATTAAGAAGGTAAAAATGAATTTTGTTGTTTACTGAAGCCATAACATTCCAACAATTAGGAATATTTATTTTACTGGAGTAATGAAGAATTTAATCTTGAAAATTGATAATTAAATCTGACTGTTCAAAAATGTTATTGAAATAATCATTGCGAGATAAATTATTTCTACGCCTTTTCTCTGGGCTTTTCCTATGTAAGAATACATTTTTTGTATTCTTTTATTTAATTTTTTTTTGTATTTATGTATAAATTTCATCCATTTACTCTTTAAAAATTTGTTTTTAGGGAAACTAAAGGTCGATACTAGTTGCACGTCTGCCTTCAGGTTGCTGATATAATTTGATTTACAACCCGGAATGCAACAAGCTGTCGTCAATTAAAGAGAATATAGTTATTAGAAACTTACCTATTCCAAGCTCAATAAATAGCTTACGGAACAACTACCCTCTACACTATATTTTATCCCTGTATCCTTACACAACACAAATTTTATTTTGATTTGATCAAACTGGTATATTCAAAACACTTCGTTTTTATAATTTGATGTTTGTTATCCAGAAATTATCATCACTAGCACCTATATTACACTATACAAAATTGATGAATAGGTGATTAATACTGAAACCATAAAATATTGAACTCTGAATTTGCATTAGTATACAAGCTATAATAACGGCGGGGGTGTAAAATACCAATAGACCACCAGCGCCATAGTGCCATATAGGCATATACTCATTTCATGGCCTGTTAGTCGGTCGTGGCAGTACCCTAACATACGCAAATTGCATGAATAATGAATGATGCTATCTCGTTTTGATTGATCAACATTATTTTTTTTCTGAAGTATATATGGAGATGATTTAGTCTTAAGCGCTATCTTGTAATACAGCTGGAACTCATATATACTGTACTCACCTTCCAATCTCTGCACATGGAGGACCATCGGCACAAACAGCTGCTTTAGAGAAACTATGAAGTTTGCTAGGAGATGTGAATGCATATGTTTTAGGATTAGGTGGAATGAGTACTTCTTTAACTAATGTTGTTCTCTTGAAAGCTCCTAGAAAATACGCAACAATAATGCATATTACAATAGCTGCTACTATAAATAGAAATATGTAGGGTTTTTTGATTCTCGGCCTGAAACAACAAGAATTAGATTAATAACCAGATTGGCTTCATATAAATACAGATGATATACAACATAGCTAATACTGAACAAAAGATTAAACTACGAGTTTGTCAGTTTCACGAACTTATTGAATCAATTGCGAACTCGAAAATTTATTTTGTCTATAAAAGTTTTCGAACAATTCAAAAAACCGAAGTATATTCTGATGATGAAATTGGGCAATCGTGGAAATTAAAGAAATTATTGAGAACGAGGATTGGTTTTTCTATTTCTTACGCGCATACACCAAATCGATTGGTTAAAAGTTAAGTAATAAATGAGTAGACATTGTAGAAAATCAATTGCTTTTTCTTAGAAAATGTTGATTTTCCTTGAGGGGATTGAAAAAGGAACAATATCATTATAATAAAATTTTCTTGGCTAGTTAACCTATATTATGGAAAGCTGTTATGAGCTGTTAATAAGCTCGTTACGCCTAGCAGTTAAATTAAACAAAAAAGAGTATAAAAATCAAAATTTTGAAATCGAATTCTTGGCTTGATGTTTCACGAATTATATTTGTGAAACATTAAGCCAAGAGTTAGATCTAAAAATTTTATTTAATCATATTTAACCGAAATGTAAGCGAGATTTCAATCACAAATATTGAAAAAAAGAGCACTAAGTTATGTCACAGGCTTTTCAAAAGAATAGCTCCAGAACAAAACAGACAACAATTTCGACAACCACTAATGCAGACAAAAAGATCCAAATGACCCAAGAAAGATGTAAATGGTATATCAGACAACACCTGTAATATTTTGCATAAATATTGCATTTCAACGACATATAAGCCTCTAAAACCTATCCGAACCTCAATCAAAAATACCAAAAAGAAATTTTCGCTAGAAAGTAAAGGTGTATACCTTCTACCATGTTGAGATTTTGCAACGAATAATATAGGGCAGAGCAATTGAAGAATATCGACAACATTGGAGGAACATCAACAAAACTTGAAAAGTAAAGCGTCTGATTAATTTTGGTGAACGACGTATTAGGAACAGGGACAAAAATAGATACTAAAAATACTAAACTACTGATTCAAAAAAATTACCTAAGCGAGACTTTTGATATACAGAAAAATGATGGAGATTTTTTCCATAAAGAACTAGGTAGAACGCACATACCGAAAAAAAATGCCGTCAGTGTTGGTAGGTAGCAGCACGGTCATAGAAAACGATGATATGACAGAAGGCTGTGTTATTGTGTAGTTAGACAGGGATCTTTACGTAGTAGAGATGCGACTACGCAGACGGCCGTAGGCAAGTTCAAGTTGTACGCCCCTGGAGACGAAAAAAAAACAACAAGAAAAGAACACTTTCTTTCATCACCATGTCCGTAGACTTTGAACCTGGCTACACCGTTCTGACGAGAGCCAATAAGCTCGTAGCACGTGCCAACGGCTGCTTCCAATTGCCCGGGCTATACCGATAATTCCTTGTACTTTCCTCTGCGTTAACTTCTTCCTTTTGATATTCTGTGAGCAATTTCAAAACGAATATTTTTGGTTGAAGATTCTGTGAAGTATTAACGGTCGCGAGAAGCGAAGCATTGCCCAAATCTCCAAACCCGAAGAGTTCATATGGAAGTGTAATAGTGGTGACCTCCTTTACGGGAATGTTTTTTCCTTGTTGTTTTTTGTCACCTCCAGATTCGTAAACTTTGAACATTGCTACGCCGTTCTGAGGAGAGCCAATATGATCGAAACACGAGTCAACGGCTGATTCCAATTGCGCAGACTATACCTATAATTCTGCTTTTGTTTGTATTTTCCCCTGCATCAACTTCTTCCATTCTTTATATATATATATATATATATATATTATATATATATATATATATATATATATATATATATATATATATATATATATATATATATATATATATATATAAGAAGTTAATGGAGGGGAAAATACAAACAAAAGCTGAATTATAGGTATATATGTACAGTCAACTCTGGAATTCCTAATCGAAATATTTCGAATAAAATTGGAAGGGAGCTGTCTATACAAATGAAAACACAACTTATCACTGTCGAGAAGAATATTAAGTACGTTCCGATATTCATTAAAATTGTTGAATGGAAGTACCATACAATTGCTTTATCCTTATTGGGTTTCTTCAGTGGCATTAATATAAACAATAATCTGTTTCTGAACCTTGAATAATAACTTTTGAACAACACAAAAAAATTGGAATAAGTTTGAGGAAAACAATTTCGAGTTGATAACAATGTGCAAAGCAAATGTAAATATTCACTGTTATCTCGAATATTTTCTTATATCAGTTAATTAACGCATGAATTCCGCTTGAACAAGTTGTGTTATCGAATGTTCGTAGCTTCAAGAGGTCCTTATTTGCGAGTATATTCAATACATTTTTAAATGCGACAGTTTCAAAAACTTTTCGCTGAAATTGTTCAGTGATTCCTAGGTTTCTGAAGAAAAATGCAGAGTGAAAAGGTATTACATCGTACTTACTGTATCAATAACTTTTCTTGAACATCATCAAACAATTTGTTATTTTCTTTACGTTCAAAATGTGCCCTCAATCTGCACCTTCGTTGTTTTATGACATTAGTTATGGGTGGGCTGAGGAAATGTTTGATGTCAACCATTCTCGAAACGTGTTTTCGACATTTTCACCGCAGAAAACGAAGTAACGTTTTGACATTTGCGGAGTTGACGGACAAGCAGATCGATACAGTCATATCCCACGATTCTGCGTACACTGAACAGGAAACACACCACTGCATTTTGAATTAAAACTCTGTATCAAAATGCTTCAATTCGAGCGGCTATGTTTCGAATTTGTAAATCGTTAAAGAATATCTGATGAAAACTTGAAATGTATACAGGTAATAGTAGTAATATAATAATAGTTACAGTATTCAAAAAATATTGGGTGCGTGCTATTCAGAACTTGTGATTGAAAGAATATGTGCCTCTCCTTTTTTTCATACAAAAAAGTAGCACAGTCAATTGGAACGTTAATTCTATAAATTTTTAATTCTGTTATTCAACCGAATCAACACAAATCTAATTCCGGTAATTTGCCAAGATCTCTAAGATCCGTAGAGCATCAGAACTATGGGCCAATCATCCTTTTACCGGCATTTTCTATGGTTTTTGAAACGGTTATCTGCAAACAAATATGCTCTTTCTTAAGCAGCTGTAAAATAAATTCAGGCAATCAACATCGATTCATCAAAGATAGATCAACTGATACGATCATTCATGAATTCCTAACAGAAATATTACTTGCATTAGAAGACTCAGAAACGATCATTGATCTTTTCTTAGATCTATCAAAAGCCTTTGACAGCCAATACATAATTATGTCCTAGCAAAAACGGGAGGAATCGGTATGAAAGGTACAGGATTAAAACTGATACAGTCTAGAAGAATTAAGATAAAGAACATTCATAAACAATGGCGTAATTGAATGCCTACCAGAACCTTTAAGACCAGAACAATTTTTAATGGATCCATTGAATTAGGAATACCCAAGGAAGTATCCTTGAGCCAATCACCTTTACCCTTTTATCAAAGGATATACAATCAAGTGGATGCACGTAAAAAAACCAAAAGTTTTGAATTATGCGTTAGATATTAACATTTTAATTAAAGCAAATACTACTCCAAAAATGACCATCATAGCAAAATCGGTACCGAAAAAAACAAAACAGTGATTAATTGAATCCAAACGAAGCATGAATGTAGAGAACAAAGCCTCATCTATTTTGAAACCAATCAACATACTCAAGAATTGTCAAAAAAAGTTCAAACAACTTGTCAATTTTTAAGAGTAGGTAATGAAACAATATCTGGACACGCAATCCCTAAAAATAATCTATCGAACAACGTTTGAATCAACATAAAGATAAGAAATTCTATTTTATGGAGCAGGGTCTAATATAAATAATATTTTTAAAATACAAAAAGAGTACTATGAATCATTCAAGTCAAAGGTTTCCTGCAGAGGCAAATTCAAACAGAATGGCTTATTATCATCGATTACAATCGATATAAAAATCTGATTTTCATTCTAAAAAACAGATAATACTATACAGAAAGAGAACTAAGCTACAAAATGCCAGAAGACAGAAAAAGTACCACAATAAAAATTCATTCAATACATACAAGAAAGAACCTACAGAAAGTTTCTCGACTGGGAATCATACCGTACCGAGGAAGTTTTTTGAAACTTATCTTATTTAAAAAGTATTTTGAAACCATTTAATTTCCGATTGTTTAAAATATCTAACCATAATTATTCTTATTATTAATAGGGATGTTGACACCAATCACAAATTATTGAAAGTTTGTATTATTATAATCTCGAGAGTCACATTTAAAAAGTTCGATTTATCATATTGAATTCAATAAAATCAATATTAAAGGCTGTATTCATGACCTATTGTCACGTGAGTGTAAATGCCAATCAGAACAAATGACGTCATCAACCTGCAAAGAACAGCAAATGGTGTTTGTTTATCTCTACATTCTTACTTTGTGTTCATACCGACGAAATAACTGGGAATTACTCAATATCAATACCATTATCGAGATTGGATTCACCAGAGTAAATAAATCCAACTTGTCAAAGATTCTTTGATGGCAGCAATTTTTTGAAAAACAAATGATGAGTTTTGTGCTTCGGAATTTAGAAAAGTCAAAACAACTTTGTAATTACTGTTTTACGTTTAATACTATGAAACATTCAAGAT
Source organism: Henosepilachna vigintioctopunctata (assembly GCA_030704895.1). Classification (NCBI taxonomy): domain Eukaryota; kingdom Metazoa; phylum Arthropoda; class Insecta; order Coleoptera; family Coccinellidae; genus Henosepilachna; species Henosepilachna vigintioctopunctata. Next base: position 9,938,089 of record JARQZJ010000091.1, read on the forward strand.
TTGTGTGGTGAAACCCCTTTTTAAATCAGGGGATACAACTCTGATGGAAAATTATCGATCCATCTCGCTCGTATCGAACGTCGAAAAAATCGTAGAAAAAATAATAAATCCACGAGTGATATCTTTCCTGCAGAGAAATGATATTACGAGTATTTCAAAGAATCAATATGGATTCATCAAGAGTAAATCAACTGAGGATGCTATCTCTGAGCTAACGAAAAATATTTATAATTTCATAGATGAGAAAAACCCATCATTTGTTATTTTCTTTGATCCTGCAAAGGCATTCGACACGGTTAGTCATGCAATCTTGCTCAGAAACAAGCTTGCATGTTTCGGGATGCTGTTTTTCTCAAACAGCATCAAGACATCATCATATTACAATCAGATAAGGAAAATGTTACTGTAGAGGAGATGCGAGGAGAGAAGAATATGAAGAAAGGATGTCCATTTTACTACAAAACCCAATTGCATATAAAAAACTTAGATCTGACCCCTCAACGGGCTTTCAAAATAAACTAAACTCCTTAATAAAAAAACTCATGATCAGTGGATACATCAATTCGGAAGTTGCAAGCAGTATGAGCTGTTACAAGGCCATGTCATCTACTATATATGTTTTACCTAAAATCCATAAACCAGACTACCCACTTCGTCCTATCGTTTCCACGATTGGTTCGGCCACCTCATCGCCGTGTAAATTCATATCAGAGATTTTAGGTGCTTTTTTTGAAGATTACCATAAATTTTCAGTTGAGAATATCTTTATTTTCTCTGAAAAAAGTGAATGGATTAGTTATCCCTTTACTTTTGTCACATATTGAGTTTACTGTAGAGATGAAGACTGAGAGATCTGTGCCGTTTTTGGATACCAGAGTGTTTAGACCCGAGGGGAACATTATCAAATTCGATTGGTATCAGAAGCCTTCTTCTTCAGTTAGATATCTACACTTCCAGTTAGATATCTACACTTCCTATCTCATCATAATGTAAATATGAAGCTAAACATAATCAGTTAACTAAAAATACAATTGTCAACATTGTGCACACAAATTACACTGTCCCGTCAAGAAGTGACCTGGGTTGCAATGGATATCCAAAAACACTGACGAGGTAGATACTATGGAATACTGTTATTAAATCACCTGTTCCCACCTCTACGAGTGACTTTTATACACAGGAGAACTTACACATAAACTCACAGGCTCCATCAGTCAAATACAGATCTTTGCTATATTTCCCTTCCCTCACGGCAAAATTGTGTCACATTCTTAGTGAAATAGATGAGCTAAAACTTGCCAAATAAAATTTCGTTGCTGGCAGAAGTGTTTTCATAAGATTGAAAGATAAGGTGACTCCCTCTTTAATATCAGACTGTATCTAGAGTATTTCATGCTTGGATTGTGAAGGAGTTCATATAGGTCAACATCTCAGACAATTAAAAGAAGAATAACTCTCCAGTGATGTAAAGACTTAAAGACAAAGCGATGTAATGAGGACAAACGTTTCTAGACTCAGTTGCATTTACAGTTATTTACTTTCAAAACATTTTAAATAACCTCCGTAAGTTTTGATAGACATTTTGTGTTCCGTGCTCGGTATGACATTTGTTTCTATTGGTTTAATCTTTTACCTTCTGTGCTTTTTCGGTGACATTTTCTGTGATCCCTTCAGCTCTAGTCTATCGGTTCTATCATTGTTGGTTAGTTTTTCTGCAATTTTTATATATTTATATTTTAATATTAATATCCAGTGCTTGTACAATATCGTATATGTTTTAAGTACACACACTGCTGCTTATGGTATTGGTCAAACATTTAACCTAGTTAGCCGTAAGATGTATAACTTTTTGTTATGATATTTATTAACATCTGTTATTTTATAGAGTCCTGATGAAGATTATAATCATAATCCCAATATAGACCAGGTTAACAAATTGGTTACAATTCATTCATAGTGGCCCTCCTATATTGCCGATAACTCATAATAATATTTTTCTGTTTATATATATATATATATATATATATATATATATATATATATATATATATATATATATATATATATATATATATATATATATATATATATATATATATATATATATATATAAGATAAAGTTATATTTTCACCTAAAATCGGAACTAAATAAAATTACTTCTTTCTTCAAATTTTCAATATTTTTTTTGAATTTATTTTCATCATTCGAAGAAAATCTGAGTTACAAAAATAATAGTTCTCAACTTTGGTATGAAAAAAATAGTAGGAATAGTGTAACATGAAAATTTATTAGGATATGAAAGCATTGAATAGGAATTAATTGATTATACTTTGTGTGTTTGATTGTGAAATGAACTTGGTTTTTGATTGTAAATGTTTTTATTAGCATTACTTCACATCCCAGTAGCTTTCAATTCCACATTGTTTTTACGAAAATTTTCGTTAATACTTCTGTTGACAACTGTTATTTTAGTTTCATAGATTTTCTTCTGATGATATAGTGAATTTTGGCGAAATATTGGAAATTTAATGAAACGAAAGTTTTAATTTCATATGAGAGTATATATTCAGATATATATATATATATATATATATATATATATATATATATATATATATATATATATATATATATATATATATATATATATATATATATATATATATATATATATATATATATATATATATATATATCCCTTTGAAATCAAAACCGGTGTGCGGCAGGGGGACGGACTTTCGCCAATTCTTTTCAATATTGTTTTAGAAAAGATCATAAGGGAATGGGAACTTCACGTGAAGGGCATACAAGTGGGCATCAAAAAAGAAAATAGAATAAATGTCAAATGTCTCGCCTTTGCAGACGATATTGCTATCATCACAGACAACAGAACTGAAGCCATTCGCGCCGTGGAAAAACTACATGAAATTGCGCAGAAAACCGGGTTACAAATTTCTTATGATAAAACCAAATACATGGAAAGAAAACCAAAAAATAAATCTTCTCTTAAGACAAAACATGGTGAAACTCTACAAGTAGGCCACTTTAAATACCTCGGGGAAGTTATACAGTCCTCAGGTTTAAACCGAATCGCTAATGAACAGAGAATAACCAAGCTCCAAAGGGCCTACAAACTAACATGGGCTCACTATAACAAAAAGTGCATTTCGAGAGGCGCCAAATTGAGGCATTATAACACAACGATTCTTCCAGAAGCAATCTGCGCAGCTGAAACAATGGTTATTGGCGGCCATTCAAGAATTAGAGCAATAGAAAAACAAGAACGAAAAATTCTCAGAAAGATTTACGGGCCAATCAATAGAATCGGTATTTGGATGAAAAGACCTCAAAATGTACTGTATCAAAAGACAAATACGATAACGGAAGAAATCAGAAAACGACGAGCAAAGTTCTATGCACATCTCTACAGAATGAAACAGTTCAGAATACCGAAGAAACTACTCAATATAATTATGAATAGTAAATGCGGAACAGAGTGGCTAAAAGAGGTCCAAGAGGATCTACAACAGATCAATATAAAAAATCTCGAAGATCGCACTGAATGCCGCTATAAAATCGCACATATAAAGTTTAAGCAAAAAGTAAATCGTCAACCTGGAGTAAAGTGGTCAGATGAAAGGAAGAAAGATGAGAAAAGACAGAGAGGATGAAACGTTTTTGGGAGGCAAAAAAGATGAAGCAAAATTCCTAATGATTGCGAATTCAAGTTCAGTCGCTCTCCTCATGAGGAACAATCGAAATAATAATAATATATATATATATATATATATATATATATATATATATATATATATATATATATATATATATATATATATATATATATATATATATATATATATATATAATTTAGGTAACGGGAATAATCGGTGTGGTGAAGTGTTTAAAAACTGATTTATTCATAACTATTCTTGATATTTCGACACTTTTTTATGCTCCTTCAGGAGAAAAAACAAGTTGCAAAGTAATGACTACAATGATCAAATGAAATATGTAAAAAATACAAATTTACATATTTTACATAAATTCATTTTACATATTTAATTTGATTTCATTACTTTGCAGCATGGTTTTTCTCCTGACGAATACACAAAAAAATTGAGAAATATCGAGAATTGTAATGAATAAATGAGATTTCAAACACTTCACCAGACTGATGATTGCCGTTACCTTAATTCTATATATTTATCGCACGGTCGAGAAATTACCTATTTATCTATCTATCTATCTATCTATCTATATATATATATATATATATATATATATATATATATATATATATATATATATATATATATAATTATTATTATACTACGTGTTGTTGTATAATAAAGCAATTAATTTTTAATGAAGGATATACGATAATATGTTGTTAATGATCCTTTAATGACTTTGCCAAGTTTTTGCAGAGTAATATTTTTGTACATTTTCATTGAATCTGTAGATTTTTTTATTGTGGAAAATAATGCAGTGCCTTTTCAATATCAATCACAACGTTTGGTTCTGTCGTCTGATTGAATAATTTCAAATGCAATGATTGATTTTTTTAAAAGCACTGTTGAAGAATTTTCGAGACCTTGTCATGGAGATAAGGGTATTTCTTATTAAGACAACATAGATCAAATACACTTGACATATATATATATATATATATATATATATATATATATATATATATATATATATATATATATATATATAATGATAAAAAAAGTGCAATGGCAGGATATGTTTGAATATAAAGTATATGTAAAAGTGTTAAATAATTACCGAACAATATTAGTTGAATTATTTGTAGCCATGTGATCATTCATCGGGTTCTTGACAGTTTCGTACTTCGAACAACAACACTTCGGCATACTTCAAGAGTTAAAGGAACCGAATCGATTAATTTCGCACAATTCAAACTCTAAAAAGATTGTGGGAAAGAAGAACGTTCCATGTACTTTAGTGGGGACAATGTCAAAGGAACACATCATCCATTAACTTAAATTCGTCATAGTAGTAAGGAATTTTTCTATGAAGTCGTTAATTGGAAATTAGAGTCGCTATTTTAATTCAAATACAATGGTTAGTCTAACAGGAGAATGAATTAACGATAAGTATGTTATATTAGGAGATACCAAAGTTATCATCATTCGAGCTTGAGTTATGTAATATTTACAGGGTTCTTTAAGTGAAAAATTACACAAAATATATAATTCAACAATTTAACGATCGAATGTCACTACGTTCATTATCAGAAGACTAGATGTATGTAGTCTATTTTGTAATTTTCATTCGACATAGTGAAATAATTCGAACGAAACTCCCGAGGAGATGTCCACAGAAATGTTGTCAAAGAAAAAACGAACAATCAACTTTAATATGTAGTGTATGCCGAAAAACATCGAACTCGTTGAAAATACCATACAGTACTGTATCACCATATTATGGGAATCATCAGTGGCATGCATACAAACAAAGCTTCAATGTTCTTTCTGAACGCATCAAAACCTTATCTCTTTGAAAGGCGTGATGAAGTCAGTGATATACACACGTCATCTCCCTTTATCGAAGAAACAAGTTAAAGTAGTATATATTTATACACCTCGTTGAAGCTACAGGATTTTTCTTTTCATTTCATACGCCCGTGCATCTCAAATTTCGTATCGATGTTTCGTCTTTACTCGTTTGTTACTCATTTTACCAATAATGAACGCATCATTTTAGTTCAGTTTAGATGTCAGTGGGATTAGTAATTCTAAAACAGGCATAATTTTGATAAGGGATCAAATAGCCAATAAAGTTCGAAACTACCCTCTAATGGTCAAGTATTGGCAATTCTGTTTCATGATTTTTGTGAACAGATTTGGAGTGCTAATGAAAGCTCAAATCTAGCTATCCGCAACTGCATTTTTTGAGTGAAGCTTTACCTAGCTCTATCAAGAAATTCATTGAATTATAAATACTGAGACTGTTAATCGAAATATCGAAATAGTTTATGATACAATTATTTGAATTTTTGAATAAATTTGAATTTGAGTTCGAATAAAACTCGCAGCGAGAAATGTTTCGACATTTTGATTAAGAGTCTCAGTATTGACTAACTACGAAGGATATATATCTTGTTATTGAATTGCCGCAGGGTGTGATTTGGAGCGATAAGACAGGAACCATCTACCATTCTACACATCTAAAGACAAAGTTCTGGAGTGTTCGATTGAAATGTCTACAGGGTCTCTACATACTCCCACTAATGTTGTCATGAGCGGGAATCTAGAATGCTGGGGAGAGTTTATACGTCTTTTCGATAGAGGAGCTCACGTTCGAATTTATTTGAATGAATGTTCTCCCAAGTTTGACGATTTTTCGGAACGCACTTAATATTCACGCTTGAAAAAGATAGGTTGTGTTTTTGTTGATAACATTTGTTCATATGTACCATTTCGAGGAATTCCTCTTTCAGAAGTTCTGTTCGCATTCCAAAATTATTAATGTTTTATAGTCGATGTGATGGATAGTTTGTTCTCTGAGGACACTTTTGAAAGTGTTCATTAAGCAAAGTCCACCCTCTGAAAGAAAGTTCCAATCGTGTTTGTTTATCTTTCGAGAACCATTGATCTAACCCCACTTCTTAAAAGTTAAATTTCAATTGGAGTGTTGCAGTTACTTGCTGATGAAGAGAAGAGAAATCTTTACCATATTTTCTGTCTCTCACAGCAAAACTATGTCACATTTTCGGTACAAAAGATGATGTAAAACTTGCCAGATACATCTTCATCACTAGCAGAAGTGATTTTACAAGACTTAAAGATAAAGTACCTCATCTTTAACATCAGATTGCATCTACAGTGTTCAGTGCTTAGATTGTGAAGGAGTCTACATAGATCAAACTTCTCAGACCATTAAAAGAAGAATAACTCTTCATAAAAGTGATGTTAGACTTCAGCCGGACAGATGTGCCTTAGCACTACACTCCGCAAAACAAGGATATCGTTTTAACTTTGAAAATGTTGGAATACTGGATGTAGCTGGTAGTTACCAAAAAAGGATTTTTTTTGGAAATAGTCCACATAAACAACAACACCAACAACATTAATAAAAGGACGGACGATTCCAGGTTGAGCTGCATTTATAGTTATTTACTTTCAGATCATTCAAAGTAACCCTCGCAGACAACCCACAATTTCAATAGACTTTATGTGTTACGTGCTCAGTGTGACTTTTGTTGTTACGTTGATTTACTGTCTCACCTCTGTGATTTTTTCGGTGACAATTTGTTTTTCTGTGCTCCTGTCATATATGCTCAGTTATTTATCTATCTCTGGTGGTTAGTTAAAGATAATTTTATATATTTTTTGAAAAGTTTGACATTTTAACATCACATACACTTTAAATTTCACACATTCCAGTTGATGGTTGTTGGCCATACATTTATTACCTAGTTAGCCGTAAGTTGTTAAACTAAATGTTATCATGATATCTGTGTCAACATCTCTTTTTTAGAGTCCTGATGAAGAATGTAAACACAGTCAAAATATAGACCAGGCAAACAAATTGGTTAAAATTTATTCATAGTAGCCTCCTTTCTTGCCTATAACCCATAATATTTCTATTTGATTACAAGGAAATACTCCTTTTATTATTGTATATATATATATATATATATATATATATATATATATATATATATATATATATATATATATATATATATATATTATTATTTCGATTGTTCCCCATGAGGAGAGCGACTGAACTTGAATTCGCAATCATTAGGAATTTTGCTTCATCTTTTTTGCCTCCCAAAAACGCTTCATCCTCTCTGAATGCACTTTCTTCCGTTCATCTGTCCACTTTACTCCAGGTTGACGATTTACTTTCTGCTTGAACTTTATATGTGCGATTTTATAGCGGCATTCAGTGCGATCTTCGAGATTTTTTATATTGATCTGTTGTAGATCCTCTTGGACCTCTTTTAGCCACTCTGTTCCGCATTTACTATTCATAATTATATTGAGAAGTTTCTTCGGTATTCTGGACTGTTTCATTCTGTAGACATGTGCATAGAACTTTGCTCGTCGTTTTCTGATTTCCTATATATATATATATATATATATATATATATATATATATATATATATATATATATATATATATATATTTATATATTATTATATATATATATATATATATATATATATATATATATATATATATATATATATATATATATATATATATATATATTTATATATAATTATATATATATATATATATATATATATATATATATATATATATATATATATAAGTATATATATAAGAGAAATATACAACAAGAAAAAGAATTCTGTAGATTTCGTGCTATATTATCGCTTATCCTTCTAGGGATAAACGTTAGAGAATTTTGAAATCAATGCCTATATTTATTGAAAGCGTAAGACAGTTCTCTTTAGTATACTTTAGTATTCTAAAGTATACTATACTTAAGTAATAGTATACTTTTGATATCGAATATCTCCAAGTGCGATAATATAGCTCGGGAACTACAGAAATCGTCTTCTTATAGTATATTTCTTCTTGTTTCAAGAAATGTTAGCGAGCGTTTCTAGAAATGCAATCTAGATGGCATTACTTCATGAAATTATATGAAATTGTTCAAGAACTAGAATTTTAAAATGTAGTGTCTTAATTGATGAGGCTGTGTTACACTTTCAATGTTAGATGTATTCATTTGCTTTTGAGATGTACATTATGAGATAGGAGGAATGTGAGGAATGAAGTCGTGCGTTTCATTTGTTGAACGTGGCGTAACTGATGAGTACCTTGTAGTACGAAAGGGTAACTGTCTGAGGCTTTCAATAAATGTAGTCATCGATTAAATATTTCAATATTTTCTACATTCATCCGTAGCAGGATAATGGAGACATTTCATTGTTCATGTTTCATATAGCCAGCTCTACTATCATGTTCTTTTGAATAATTTGTCAAAAAATTATAGAAAGAAAGTTATAGTATACCTTTGAAATTTACAATATTTACCTGCAATTTATGTTGTTCGTTTTTGTGATACCCGTTTACATATGTTTCAAGCTAATTGGCTATCATCAGAACAGCGTAGTTCAAGTTATTAGATGTTCAAACTTGGATGTTGATTAGAAAACACAGTATCATTTTTTCATCTCCTCTTCTAACCGAAATTCATATGCTGCTTATACATAGAGTTGTGCTTGCAGGAAATCTTCATATATCTTGGTGTAAGTTTTTTCTTTAGACACTCCTTGTTGAACCAAATGTGGTTATTGCAAGATTTAAATCTGATGAGTACTTTTCTGTAGTGAATAGCGAGAAATGCATTGCTAGCATTTTTAATGACTGAGATTGAATTCTCGCTTAACTCTTGTTGAAACAAAATTGAATATTGAATTAAATCAAACTCTTGGCTTAATGTTTCACGATTATATTTAACAATATGAATTTGTCAACATGTTTCGAGCGTGAGCTCATTTTCAAGACTGATATATTCCATCCAAAATCATTATTTTATATTCGATTCAGATGCTTCTTTTCTCAGTTGTTTTCTTTCTTCATTGTAGAAGAGGACACCAATTTTCTGAGAAGAAGTTTTAAGTTGATAAACAGACTCATCTATGATTTTGTTTGATGTTTTTTTGGCTCTTTGGATTTTGAATTGTTAAAAACACCTTAATTGCTGAAACACTTTAATTCGTATTCATTGAGAAAATGTCAACTATGAGTTAAAAATACCATGCAAAATATTTCTTCAACTAATTATTTTTGTATTTATCAGACTAACAAATTTGTTCAATACTGCAGGTGATGATTTTAGAAAAAGATGGAATTATCGGCATGTTCTTCATATACACTCCATATATCAACATCTCATTCAAAACTGAAATATAAAATTGACTTTGTTAGACGTTGGTAATTTGTGCATTATTTCACTCGAAGCGAGAATCCGTGGAAACGTTTCGACCACTCCATTCGCTTGTTTTTTGCATAGTACTATTTGATGAAATTGATGAAGTACGTCTGTACATATTCGAAATTTATTTTACAAAATTCGCTAGCGGTCCTTTTTACAAATTCTTCATAAATGTCAATGCTATTGACTTTCAATTTAGCCAATACAGAAACTATATATTTATGGGTATATGCGCATGGGTGTGACGTATATCATGAAAATAGAACTGTGATTGTGAAAATTTTCCTGGAGATCCATTAAACAGGTGGTTATCTACTCATAAATTGCAAGTAGCGTATCATTTATAGAATTCATGGAATATCCGGTTAAGTAGTGAAACACCGAAATTGGAAATACTAACCGCATATTACTAACCGCATTTGCATCCAGAAAAATTTTTTATTTGATCTTCGCAAAGTATTAATGAATAACTTATTATAATTAAACGCAAATAATGAACTTTACTACCGTTTTAATCATCATCATATATATATATATATATATATATATATATATATATATATATATATATATATATATATATATATATATATATATATATATATATATATATATATATATATATATATATATATAAATTAAAAAGATTTGTACAGGTATGAAGATAGAAATGAAGAAATTTACGGTTTTTACCTGCAATTTATGTTGTTTGTTTTTGTGACAGACGTTTACATATGTTTCAAGATAATTGGCTATCATCAGAACGGCGTAGTTCCAGTTATTAAATGTTCAAACTTGGTTGTTGATTAGAAAACACAGAACAAAACAAAACACAAAATTCCACGTGAGGAATGGACATCTTTGTGGTTTAAATTGACTCTGTTTTGAAGACAGAATCAATGTCTGCTATACGATATTCATACCTTCTAGAAATTTTGTACCGACAGTGAGATAAATTTAATCCAGTCTTCAAAACAGAATCGAATAGAACTCCAATCAAAAATACCCAATTTTAAACACAATTCCTCACGTGGAATTTTGTGTTTTGTTTTGTTCTGTGTTTTCTAATCAACATCCAAGTTTGAACAAACACAAAAACAAACAACATAAATTGCAAGTAAATACTAATTTCTTGCCAGTAATAAGAATCTTCGATTCATGCATCTTTTTGAAAAAAATTTGATGTGCAAAAAATTGAACACCATTAAATACTTTTAAGCAATGAAGATACCCATATTACGACAATTCTATATTGATTTCCCTATTACCATAACAGAAAAATGTTAATTGAACAGGGATTTTTCCTGCACGTGTTTGATACATTCAGAAATTTGAATGGAGAAATATCAGTCTCATTTTCTCAAATATCGATTTTTTGTATTTAAAATGAATTTCAGCATTTTTTAAATTTAACTTTAGATACAATTGAATACTCTTTCATTATTCAATTAGAAACATTTGCCACAATTTCACAAAAATTGTTCAATTCACTCAACATATTTTCGGGATGCCAACGTATTATCAGGAGTTGGTATGTTGTACATGTATCCCGCAACAATTATCACTTGAATTGAAATTTTGTTAGAATCAGATTACTGTCAAAGCTGCTCTAGTTTAAGCTATAGGTTCGAATTTCATAGTGTTTGAATTGATTAATGAATGATTCAGTCTATTAATTTTCTGCTTGAGCCAGCTTTTTCATTACAATTAGCCATTGACATGAAACCGTATCGGCATTTATATTTTGCTACTCAGTAGCTCATTTCCGTATCAAGTTTTTGTATGAAGCAATTAACTTCGATCTCAATGCTGAATTAATAGAATTGATCTATATTTGCCGCGCTGCGACTTTATTCAAGATGACCAGAAGTCCCGTTTTGAACGAGACAATCCCGTTTTTCGGTTGTGTCCCGTTGCGTTGTACCCAAAGATAACCACGAGACGCAAAAAGTCCTGTTTTTCGAAATGGTGTGTAATTTTTTCAAGAAATGTTTTCAAAATCGCTCATCTGGCTATTTCGCACATTTCGTCTGCAAGTTTCCAGTTAGCTGTATTGAAAGTTTTTTTTCTGGTATTGGGAGTGAACTTTTAAATGTCAACTGAAAGACAGTTCGTCTCAGAAACAGATAAATGGGTTTCTTTCTCTTACCAGTTCGTAGTTTCTGTATTGGCTGAATTGAAAGTCAATAGCATTGACATTGATGAAGAATTTGTGAAAAGGACCGCTAGCGAATTTTGTGAAACAAATTTCGAATATGTACGGACGTACTTCACCAATTTCATCAAATAGTGCAAAAAACAAGCGAATGGAGTGGTCGAAACGTTTCCACGGATTTTTACGTCTAACGTCAAATTTTGACGTTGACGAACGTCTAAGAGAGTCAATTTTATATTTCAGTTTTGAATGAGATATTGATATATGGAGTGTAGGAAATGAAAAAAATATGAAAAACATGCCAATAATTCCATCATTTTCTAAAATCATCACCTGCAGTATTGAAGTCTAACAAATTTAGTGAACAAATTTTTTAGTCTGATAAATACAAAAATAATTAGTTGAAAAAATATTTTGCATAATATTTTCAACTCATATTTAATCTTTTCTCAATGAATACGAATTAAAGTGTTTCAGCAATCAAAGTGTTTTTGACAATTCAAAATCCAAAGAGCCAAAAAAACATCAAACAAAATCATAGATGAAGCTGTTTATCAACTCAAAACTTCTTCTCAAAGAATTGGTCTCCTTTTCTACAATGAAAAAAGAAAACAACTGAGAAAAGTAGCATCTAAATCGAATATAGAATAATGAATTTGGATGGAATATATCAGTCTTGAAAATGAGTTCACGCTCGAAACATGTTGACAAATTCATATTGTTGAATATAATCGTGAAACATTATGCCAAGAGTTTATACCAATTTAATTTGATATTTAATTATGTTTCATCAAGAGTTAAGAGAGAATTCAATCTCAGCCATTAAAAATGCTAGCAATGCATATTTCGCTATTCACTAGATAGAAAAGTACTCATCAAATTTAAATCTTGCAATAACCGCATTTGGTTCAACAAGAAGTGTCTAAAGAAAAAACTAACACCAAGATATATGAAGATTTCCTGCAAGCACAACTCTATGGAATCAAAATCAGCCGACAACCGCATATAAATTTTGGTTAGAAAAGGAGATGTAAAAAGGGTACCGACAACGATAAAGTCTTGAAAATGAGCTCACGCTGGAAACATGTTGACAAATTCATATTGTTAAATATAATCGTGGAACATTAAGCAAAGAGTTCAATTTAATTAAATCGAATATATTTCATTGATCACAAGCAAACACAAAATTGAAGATTAATTACAAATATCGTACGAAGTACTCGAATAAAAATACATTTCGCATTTCGAAAACAACTTATTCAATTCAGACAATAGTTTAACCAAGAATGTATTTTTCTGGAGAAGATATGTCGACGATATATTTTGTATATGTATAGGTACAAATAGGTAATTAACTTCCTTTTTGAAATATTTGAATTCAATCTATCCTTCAATTAATTTCACTCTGGAATCGGAAATCCACCGAGCTATTAGCTTTTTGGATTTACATATAAGTCGTTCCTTCATTCCCTAGTTTTGGACATTTACAGACAACCAACTTATTCACAATATCTCACAACACAACTCAAGTTGTCAGTCGCAAAAAATAAAAATGACTGCTTTCATTCATTAGATCATAGATTACTTTCGCTTTCGTTGTCTGCTGATAATTTTGGAAAAGAAGTTTGTGTAATACAAATTATTGCTATTAACAATGGTTATAAACCCTTATTTACTGATAAACTATTCAATAATAATGAGAAAGATATTACAAAGAATTTTTCCTATTCACTCAGAAAAACAACAAAAAATATTTCATTCAATTAATTATATACCTAACTCGAGCAATAAAATTTGTAGAAGATTATATCAAAATAATGTGAATACAATATGCACCAACAAAAAGGATTTGGGTTCATTGTTGGTGAATAACAAGGACACTTATTTTCGAGAATTGGCTTTCATAAAATATTTTGCAGTGTATGTGATAGTTTTTACATACGTCAAACTGGACGTTCTATACAAAAAAGAATCCGAACTAGAATCTGATAAATCCATTGATTTTTTAGACTTGACAAATACAAGATTAAATAATGAATTTGATTTTTCTATTTTCTATAAGCCTTTCCATACGGATACCATAATCCATAACTCCTCATGCCACCCATATCAACATAAAATGACAGCGTTTCAAAGTACACATATAAACCAATATACCTTTATCAGAAAAAAATTTCAATAAAGAACTGAATATCATTAAACAGATTGTGGTTAATAATAATTATGAAAGCGAACTAGTGTCAAAAATTCTTGACAAAAAACTCTATCGGAAAGCTCTACGATTAATATTTTCTTATCAGTCGGATAGAAATCGTAAATATAATAGTTTAACATACTTTGGAACCGTCAGTCAAAAAGTCAAAACCTTTTTAAGTAAGCATAATTTTAATATTTCATTTAAAACGAACAATTATTTATCGAGACACATTAAGAACAATAAAAACAAAATTAAAAGAGAAGACAAATCAGGTGTTTACCAATTGAATTGTGGAACATGTCCCGGTATATATATATATATATATATATATATATATATATATATATATATATATATATATATATATATATATATATATATATATAGGTATATATATAGGTCAAACTAGTAGAAATTTCGGTACTAGAATACAGGAACATAAATATAGCTTCGCGCATAATAAAAGTAATTCGAATTATGCTAACCATTTATTATCAGAAAACCATATACGTGTATGATTCGAATTTCAAAATTCTACACAATATAGAGAGAAGTAGTCAATTAGATTATTGGGAAATAGTGGAAATAAATCGGCTTAAATATTCTGGAAATTTGCTTAATGAACAGATAGAATTAAACAATTCACCCTTGTTAAACCTTTTCAGGTAATAGAAATTATATGTCAGAATGGAATATCATAGGTAAAACCAGTCATAGAATCCCAAAATTCCCTGATATTTATGCCTGTGTTTTTCAAAATGTTGTTATTATTCTGTAAGCATCTGAAGAAGTCGTTTGTAACGATGAAACGCGTCATGCTATGTAGTCAATAAAGTGTAAATCATAAGTTCAAGTGTTTGAATTTAACCTAATACGGGTTTTTCTGAACACTGAATCGAATATAATCATTTCTTGGATCCCAGGAAGACAGAAGTAGTACACTCAGGTAGTAAGGGCAAAAGATTGGATACCCTTGAAGTCTTGGAAATTTTGATAGCCAAAAAGAAGAATTTACCTATTGTTATGATCATGTGGATTTTTCCGTGAAACCAGTTTTAAATTCTGTGGTTTAGGATATATAAGTGAAAGTTGTACATTTTGAAATTCATTCATGTTGTATACTCTTGATTATGGGTTAATCACCCGAAACATATGTAGTTTTTAGTATATTCAGTGAAACTTAAATCATGTGTGTTAATTTATAATTTTATAGTGAATAAAAATACTTGAAATAGATACTCTAACATATTCCCTTCTCAAACATTTTCAATTTAATTCTATTTATTGAAAATTCAATGATAAATAACCGGCTGAAAAATGTGAGTACTTACAATCTTGTCCTCCCAACACTTCCATCTGCAATGTTCAAAGAGGTAATGGTCATTTTAAGCACTAAATGCTAGACACAAGGGGACTGCAATCAATAGCGGAGTTCCTTTGCTCAAGTGCCTTAATTGTTTGATTAGATATTCGACTTCTGTTACTATAACCAATGAAGAAAGGTTTCGATGAACAGTAGATTTACTGAATGATTGCATCCGATGCTAAATAAAAATTTAAATACATTAATCGCAGGTTCTGGATGAAATGACATATAAACAAATTATTTCATTAAAATATCAATCTGACAATTACTCATTCAATGAGAGAATTGCAAAAAGAACTGTGACATTCACTTTTGGTTTACCACAAACATCGCAATTATTTTACGTTTAAGTATTGTCGTGCATGCTAAGTAACGTAATTATAATTTTGTTATGCTTAATGCATTGTATTTGAAATAATTAATCCATAAAGCACAAGGGGAATGTTGCAAAAAGATATTTTGACAAAGTATTGTTATTCAATATAAATTTAATGTTAGCTGAGTCAGTTATTTTATAATTGATTCTACAAGCTACATTAGCTTATATCAACTAATTAATTTTTTTCTTGGAAATTCCTTCTTATTTTCGGCATTTTGATGTAATATATTAGATATGGCAATTGTACTAATATTTGCGGTGGAATATTAATTTTCTTTTTCATTTTTCGAAAATTATCAGCTCTGATGACGCTTCATACGTCGTGTTCTGTCGAAATACTTAGTACTAAATACTTAGTTTGTCGAAATAGATATCTCAATTTGTATAGTAGTAATGAGTCTGTATAATAAACTACTAGGTTAAAATGGTTTCAACGAATTGTGATTGGAAACACGAATAAAGAGCGAATAGAAGCAAATTGATTGAAACAACGCACGGCTATTCTTAAGGACTTTATTAGATGTGATATAAAATGCTGGAGGTATGATGAAAAATGCTAGAAATGGGAAAAAAATGGGAAAAATGGAAGCGCGCAAATATTTTCTTCGATAAGCTTCAGGTTTTTCATTTGAATCATCATCATTATATTTCCTGAATATCAGAAAGACTATGAATAGTTCTGACAGATGTGAATTTTCCAATTTTGAAAGATTCAAGCTGTTTTCTAGTAAGTTCTGTAACAAATTGTTTTACAAATCTGTAAAATGTTTTGGGATTATAATATTTCATAGCTAATATTGTATTTATGTTGGGCAGTTTTGGTAGTTATTGGAAGGTTTTGCAACCTTCATAAGTCCTTGAAAGTTGATTTAGTGTCTTTGTTTATAATGATTGATGAGAAAAACCTGATCTCCTATTCAGGAATAATTGGAGAATGGAAAATAGTGACAGTGAAATGAGAAGCTCAACTCCATCACACATTATCGACAAAGCCACAACAGTCCCACAGTTGTTGCCCGTGAAAAGAGCAATACCCTCAACTCTCAATTTATGGATTGCAGAAAGCACAAAAACGTTAAGACATTCTTAGAAAACGTTCAAATTGTAAATTATGATGTGTTATCCCAAAAATTGAAATATAATAACTCATATCAAGTACTACTCACATCTGTGGTTTCCCCAATATTAGAATTGTTTTGAAATAAGTTGTTACTGGTGAAAAGAGCAACAGTATACTCTCAATTCATGGATTGCAGAAGGCACAAAAACGTTAAGACCTTCTCAGAAAACGTTCAAATTTTAAATTATAATGAGTTATCCAATGAATTGAAATATAATAACTCATATCAAACACTCCTCACGTCTGTAGTTTGCCCAATATTGGAATTGTGTTGTAACAAGTTGTTACCGGTAAAAAGAGCAACAGTATACTCTCGATTCATGGATTGCAGAAAGCACAAAAACGTTAAGACAGTCAGAAAACATTCAAATTATTGTGAATTATAATGAGTTATCCCCAGAATTGAAATATAATAGATTTATTCACTTGAAACTCATGTCAAGTACTACTCACATCTGTGGTTTTCCCAATATTAGAATTGTGCTTAAACAAGTTGTTACTTGTGAAGAGAGCAACAGTATACACTCGATTCATGGATTGCAGAAAGCACAAAAACGTTAAGACATAGTCAGAAAACATTCAAATTGTAAATTACAATGAGTTATCCAATGAATTGAAATATAATAACTCATGTCAAGTACTACTCACATCTGTGGTTTTCCCAATATTAGAATTGTGATGTGACAAGTTGTTACCGGTAAAAAGAGTTACAGTATATTCTCAATTCATGGATTGCGGAAGGCACAAAAACGTTAAGACATTCTCAGAGAACTTTCAAATTGTAAATTATAATGAGTTATCCCAAGAATTGAATATAATAACTCATATCAAGAACTCTTCACGTCTGTGGTTGCCCAAACATTAAAATTGTGTTTTTATTGTAGTTATTAAGTCAATGTATATGTCGATGGGAGTCGAAGTGTGTATTAACCAGTGAAGATGTTCTAAATATCCATTTGCATTTTCACATCTGCAATTGCATAAAAACCGGTCTCTACTGATGATTCACTAGAAAAATGGGAGATGGAAACTCAAGATTTATTCACTTGAAACTTATGGAATTTTTTAACGGTTGGTAATCGATATATGCGCTATTGGGTTTTTTGAAATGACATGAGGATTTAATAATACAATTATGAATAATACATTTGAAATAATACAATTATGAATTTATCATTCTAGTCGTATGATATTGAGATACTGAATTGAAAAGTTTATTATTATAAAATTATAAATAGAATATTTCATAACACATGTCTATTGTGCAATACAGACGTGTACTCAATGTTAATGGTAATTATTTAAAGAAAATGATAATTGAAAAGCTAACCGAGAAATTGATAGAAAAAAATTCAAACCTGTATATTGATTAAATTATAATGCCCACTAGATTTCAAATCGTTTGAAATTTCATGAGCGGTAATTTTTTCGTTAACACGCCTGGAATATATTTTTTGAATAATTATAGCATTTTATGAGTATAATAAATTAAAAAATGTTTGTCATGGTAGTGGATATACGATGAATAAAACAATATATTAAACCATTAAGAATACTTGGCTGAATCGTCGAAATTGCTCAATACACTCCACATATATTTTGGGCTATTAGCCCATTATGAAGTTAAATCGAACTGATACAACAAGAATTAAGAATTTGTAATTATCGTTTATTCAAAATAACATAGGAAATATAGTTCATTGTATCAACTCTTGATAATGGGCTAGTAGTGCGAATGATTTGTTCTGTATATTGAAAATTTTTATGGCATTCAGAAGTGTTTTTTTTGTGCTATATATTCCAAGATGATGCGTCAAGTGTTATCTAGGATTGATAAAAAATAATACTTCTTTGTTATTTTTCTGATTAGTTGGTTACTCAAATTCAACAACATTTATGATAATATGAAATATACAAACATTATATAAGAGTAACAACTGGAAATAATACTACGAATAAACTGCATTTATGTCAATAATAAAGTCAATAATGAATAATTGATATGTTTTTGTGTCGGTGTGTATTACAACATAGTGTATTACCACATACCCTATGGTTAATGTAAATTGATCAAATTCAACATTCAACTGAAACTATTTATGATAAAATACATATACATAATCGAAAACGACAATGCCTTTTTATGTTAAAATAAGAACTCACTTTATTTTGAACATTGAAATATCCTGTAATGTAGGAACTTTGCAATTTGCATTTAACGAACAAATTACAATTCTTTCAATAAATCTATAGTACTTTTTTCTTTATTTTTAATTATGCATATGAGTATTTCAACTTCGAATAGTAGATCGTAAAATATTTTGATTTGACGGACCAATAAAAAATTATGGCTTGAATTGATTTCGAGAAATATTGATAAGAAGTTCAAAACGTGAGCGTGAATAATTTACTGTCGAATATTTCACCAATTTCTGATGGAGTTTGGAGATTATACGTGAATTTTTGAGAAAAATATTATATCGAAATATTAGAGAATAAATACATAAATTTGATCGTTATTCGAAAAATTAACATTATTTTTAACAACTGCTTCAAAATTTTTCTTACTCTGACTGAAATTTCCCAACAATTTTTCAGCCTGCAGACTGAAAACGCAAAATGACTTTAGGATGGGAATTCCAAGAAAAAGTCATTGATACAATCAATTTCCAGAAAACTCACTATTTTCAATCAGTAGAAATTTCACATTTCGTCATTGAAATATTTCATATCACCAAACAGAAGAATTGTTAACAATGGACCTTCACAACAAAAATTTCGGTAAATACTCACATTGGCTTATCACTGAAACACTTAATCCATAACAGAATCCCATTCTCTCTACAGAACACGTTCGGTACACAGTAGAAGGTTACCACTCTTCGGCACTCCTCACAAGTACAGTGTGGTCAAGCACCACGTGTATGTTTATTCTAAGAAATACTGAAAAGGATTAGATCATGAGGCGGATACACACGGAACGATTTCACTGACGGCAGAGGTGCAAACATCAATGACGAATTAATTGAATTTATACTCTACCTACACACAAATGCCACTTAATTACCTTGCGCCTTATGTTTTAATTGTTTTGCGTAGCCAATTCTTCGTGAAATGAATCAGAAAATGATTGCATATGGAATTTATTAGTATCTAAAAATATATATATGAAATACAATGGAGAAAATCGAGAAAAAGTAAAAAAGGAAACGATCCAAGATAACTGCAATACATACTCCTTCCTATTCGATACAATATTTCTTTTGTTTTGAAGATTATTCGTTAATAATGCAGGTTGAAACAGAATATTATCGTATCAGCGAAATTTGGTTGTTTTCTTTTTTGCTAATTAGAATTTTTCGGCTTATCGTTTTACAGATTATATGGAATATTCATCGTTAACACGAATGGAAATATTTATCATTTACACAATGGCAATTACAATTGGCTTCCAGGATAAGAAATTACTTGTTATCTTCGAAACGAAAATGCAGAAGGAAAAGTTCACCTTTAATTAGTTGTATTCACAAGTATAAAATGCAAAATATTGAATATGCAGTGTGAAAACCACTAGTGGAATAAATTATTCATGTTTTTGTGTTAGAATTCGTGAAAAAAGTGGAACGCGTTTACTATTAAAATTTGCGTTTTTCAAATATAGTTATATCTTTTTATAGTCATGAAGGCTTTTCAACAATCTTAAGTATTCCTAGACCAAGCAAAATGATTTGTCGAATTATTGTTCGACAAATTAATTTTAGGTTCTTAGGTACTTGAATATCATCATATAAAAATTTCGTCCATACTGAAATATTTTGAAAAAAAAATTTTTTTCAATTCAAAATTATCGTCTGGCACGGTTTTATCAACAGAAAAAACATCTGGCACTAATAGATTCATGTTGCCAATAGTTCCATACAAATAAAAGAAAAACAGAACCTCTTAAAATTATTAGAAAAATCGGTATTTTATGCGCACTTATGGTGCAACCACTACCTTCAGCCAGATAGCCCGTATGACGTCAGGGGGAGTGGAAGAGATAGCATATCGAAAATCTGGCCTACCTTAAATGCTTGTTTTCCCGACGTTGCTAGCTCTCGTAGGTTAGGTGAGTCTCAGTTGTTTCATTAGTTCATTATTACTTCTAAAAGAAATCAGTTTTCAATGAGGAGTTCAAGATAAAATGTCAACACATTAACACAGTGGTTTCAACCTTTTTGTACCTGCTCCCCCTTTTAAAAAAATTGTTGCGCTGCCTTAATTTTTCCAACAATCTAATTTCATAAATACTCAACTGATATTATAATTTATTTAATGGTTTACAAAATAATATACAATATTATGTAAAAATATACATAAAAAATATTAATTCATTAAAGGAAATAATAATTTTGAATGGAATAAAAACAAATCTCACAAAAATACAAAAAAATATATATAATTAATACAATATCATAAAAATTTAATGCCACGCTTGAGTTTGTTTTTCAGCACAAATTTTCTCAAACCGTGGTATCATTGAAGAAATCGCGGTTCTCAGTTCATTTTCAGTCACTAAGCCAAATCGATACGTTGTTTGTAACATTTGTACCCGAAAAATTCGCGCCTAGGTGGGGATTACCTAAATCTATTTTTTAGATTAATTTTTTTGACATCTATTCGACTTTTTTGGTATGTATTCGACAACGATATTTTGGAAAGAGTTGTATGACCCCCTTGCAACAGTCTCATGCCCCACAGTGTGAAAACGACTGCATTAACAACTGGCACATAACAACCCAAATTATTCACCGAACCTAATTCATTATTTCTATGTGTAGACAGTTTTTAAAAATCGATGGAACATGTTCACTAACCCAAAATTGGTGAGTCTATCAGGTATTATTTTCATTTTTACGAGTTTTCCCTATGATACTGATAATACTATATTTAGAAATCGTACGTGAACTATTTTACTAATATACATTATTTCAAGAATAATGATTATTATGCCTTTTATTCAAGTTATAGCTTAAAGCCATGATTTTTCGTTGCCATTTCTTGTTTAGGTTGATTTCATTCGCAAAAAGTTGCAGTTTTGTGTGACAAATTCTTCCCAATTTGGAATAACTGGAATTGATAATGTGTGAAAAAATGTGATATGTTAATATCACATATGAATTATATGAAAAGTTATCAGCTGATGACTTGAAATATTTGCAACCATCATGAGGAATGTTGACACATAATATTCGTATGACTTTGTTAATCAATCAGGACATTGATAATAAATGAGGTAATTGATAATACATCATCATAATTCAAACATAATTAAGAAAAGAATCATATCGATTTTAAGTTTCAATACTAAGTTTGTACATGAATTTCCATTCGATGGTTGCTTTTATTTTTGTAAATCCTACTCTTCTTTTCTTTCTTTCTTTCACTAGAATAAATCGGTATCTATTGGTCGTAAATTCTTTTCTGTTGCTGTTTTCTTTATTTGTGAAACGTCAACATGACCTAAATATTTCCATTTCCACTGTCTGCTGTGAAGAATAACGATTTTTACAGACACACATACACACATATATATATATATATATATATATATATATATATATATATATATATATATATATATATATATATATATATATATATATATATATATTGTATATATAGGCCGTAGGACAAGAATCTGGGAAACTGAAATCTACTATCAAAATTTTAGAAAATATTTGAATCTTCTCCACTCGATCTAAATGGGATATATAAAATTTTTTTATGAAATAATATGTAATTAATATTTTATGTAAAAATGTATCGTATTCCTAATGATCTCTGTTATCGAAGCACACTAAACTTTAATGAAAAAAAAATAAATAAATAACTAGGTATTCGAGAGGAAAAATTTTTATCTCCTTTAGGTATTGTGTATATCTTAATCTCATTATTTCTACTACCTATATAGTCATATTTAATTTGGATTTCTTCAAAATTTTCCTTTTGAATTAAGCAAACATATCATTTCAGCGGATATATTTAAGGAAATAATAATTTTAAAAATATAAACCTGTTATCTAAACCAATTTAGCACAATTCATAAACATCCTGTTGATTTGGGTATATCCATAGTTCATTAGCAACAACTTAAATCAAAATGAACTTTATCACAGTATATATACATGGTTATAATCAATTCAGTACAATATAATTTTCATTCATAGATTTTAAAGCGATCATGATTTATAATTCAATTCAACTTCATACTGGATTTCATAGAGCGTTTAAATCTGATCATGTATGATAAAGTGGAGGCAACAGGTAGGAGAAAATCACGCAACAGGCACACAGAATGCTTCGGTTTGGCTGCAACAGACATATTGTTGTTAAATTGCGTCACAAATCGGAACGAGAGGAATTTGTTGGACAGGTCAGACGTGAGATGAACAACGAAAAGCTCAAAATATAATGGAGATAGATGTATCAGAGTTACAGCAAATTGGAGCAGTATATCGATTATTTAGTTTATAGCCAGACAGTTAACGGCACTTACAGAGTTTTGTTCTTTGTTTTTATTCCAAATACAGGACCGTCCTTAGGCACCATCAGACTTCAGGTCTATCTACTTTGAGTCAATATATACATATATATCTATTGAATGGTTTTTCCTGGTGAATATGATTAGTTGTTAAAATATGTTCACCGATAACAGGCTTTTTTCATTGAAAAATCCTCATTTTTGTTCTGAAATTAAGTCGGATAATCTAACTAAGAAGCAAGCATAATGAAATATGACCCACATCCTCAAAATTGAACACAAATCTTATCAACTCAAATTGTAAGTACTTGAGTATCAAACAATATATACTTTTTTCATTTTTACATACAGGGGCATCTGGCTCAAAATGAGGGGTCACTCAACAGGTATTTTAAAACTGTCTTATAAAATTGGAGCACATATTACAAATGTTAATAACCTATAAACTCAAGTTTTCGATATGTACATCTTATAGAAATTTTTATACGCCTTATAGAAATATCATATAGAAATAAAGTACTCAATACATTGTTTATTTCGATTATTTTATCTACAACACAAAATACTTACTTCTACTTCTACTGAAAGAGATTAAATCATGAAAGGATTATAAACTGATAATTATATTATTATCGATACAAAAAACTATCACCTTCATAATTACAGATATCAGTCAAAAATTACCCACAAAAATAATTAAAAAATTGACATAATTAAAAAACACTTTTCCATCTCATGTATTATGAAATTTTCACCGAGATGATTATTCGCCGAGAACTACAAACATAAATATCCGAACTGAAAAAAAATTGACTTAAAAAAATGAGAAAATTTCGTGTACTCTGCACTGACTAAATGAAAACACAAATTTCAACAACCTTATCACGTGATAATAATGTTATTGAGACAACAGTCTCAATAAAAATTCTCAATTTGTTATTGTTATACAAACAGAGACGTCAAAATATGTCACCGATGCACGAAATTTAGATCCTCAGCACGCAATACAATTGAGCGAAATTAATATTGTCAGAATTATAGCACAAAAATCAGAAGGATTTTCTGGATGACCTACTGAAAATCAACATCATTCGACAAACCATACAAAGCATACCATAATAATTTCCAAAATATAAAACATACACCTGCTTTCAATGAAAAATTTGAACAAAACAAAATCAAACCTACAACTAACTATAACAGAATATGTTGGGAGAAAAAGACAGTAATACTATAAATATTAAATTAAATTAAACTTAAGTAGTTTAATTTAATTTAATATTTAATTATGTTTCATCAAGAGTTTAGCGAGAATTCAATTTTTATCATCAAGACAGTTATACTGGAAACTGATACATATAAACAAGAATTTGACGAAACAACATATATGAAAAAATTCACTGGAAATATACTGGAAACTGATACATATGAACAAAAATTTGACGATACAGCATATATGAAAAAATTGATCGAAATTCAACTAATTCGAAACGGAACGTCAACAAAAATAAAGAATTTTTCCAAAGAAAAAAGCATGTTATTGCTTAAAATATAACAATATATGTTTACATATATATATATATATATATATATATATATATATATATATATATATATATATATATATAATATTAATTGAGATAGAACGAGGGGAACAACAATTTGTGAAATTGCACGTGACTTCCCTCTATCGAAGAAAAGACGAATAAACTCTCTGTAGCGTTCCAGATTCCTACTCATGACAACATTAGTGCGAGTACGGGAGGCTTTGTGGACATTTCAGTCGAACACCGCAGAAATCTGTCTGCAATGTCTAAGAATAGTCCCATGCCTAATCACTCCAGATCACACCCCGTCGGGCAAAAGGATAGCTAGTTTGAAGATTTACGAATCCTTCATACCAGTAAATACAGTAAATAATGAGACTCTTAATCAAAATATCGAAATATTTAAAATAAAATTCTCAGGGGGCTGCTTGCACTAATATTGTCAACGAGAAAGAATCTATCACTTTGAAGAGTGGATATTAAGTGAGCTTCGAAAAAATCATCGATCTTGTTGAATGATAATATGATACAATTGTTTCATCATTAGTACGAATCATCAGTCCGTATTTAATCAATCAATCAGGAATCGATGACTTTCAAAACGCCCACTGGTCCTAGATCAGATTGAAGAAAACAACAATTTGTGAAAATTCACGTGAGTTCCATCTATTAAAGAAAAGACGAATAAACGCTTGAGACTATATATAGTGGTTCTCTTAGAAATAATCCTCATTGTGAATCATCGAATATATAATTATTTGTGGTTTGATTGCAACAAGGATGAAGAAGGTATTTTTGATTACTCAGCTTAGGATTATCGGTCTTCACTACGAATGACGTCAGGTTCAATTAATACAAATTACTCATAAAAAGTACGCATTCCCTTAACATCTATGAAAATTGTTATGTTTTTATTGTTTATTATTGTAAGATGAAAATTGTAATACCCTTGAAACGCGAATGGAACAAATCAAATGTTGTTTCGTGAGTGGCTATTTTTTAATCGAAATGATACAGTACCTCTGTGTGTATGTGACGTTATCTATAATTGAAATGAATTGTTTCCTTAATTTAACAAAAAATAAATTACTAAAGAAGGTCGTTTCTGAAATATATCAAAGTGACCATATTTACTTCAAAGACTCCAACTTGGACATATTTTAAACTAGAGAAACTAGAAAATAATATTCGTGGTTCTAATATAAATTGAATGGAAACTTCTTGGCTCAGTTTTCTCCACTTTTGGAAATTGGGAAATTGTTTAATATATCATGTGAAGCTAAGCAAAGTGTTGTTCATTCAATTTATGTTAAACCATGTTTAAATAAAATTAAGTAGTTTTCTTATTTTCACTATAATTGAGTTAAAACACAACAATATGGTTTTTGTGTTGGAGAAACAATATTGTTATGTTTCAACTTAATTAAACCATGCTTTATCAAAATTAATCAAGTTTATAGTCGAGAAACAGAAACAATATAGAGAGTGCCGTATAATAATTACATAAACAAGAGAAAAGTCGAACTTATTTGTTCTAAAGGGCCTCACATAAACATAAACAATTATATCCGAGTAAATGAGACCAATTGAATGCTTTCAGTTGTTTTGAATTATGGAAATTTGTTTTGAAGATCAATTTCAATTCCTATCGGTAGCTTGTTTTTAGTCTTAGTTGTTATTAATTCATTTGAATAAAACTAAGTAGTTTTTTTATTTTTACTATAATTCAGTTAAACATGAGTGGCTTCATCAGATGTAGATGATAAACTTAGGTTATGTATACACAATGACTTTAGGTATGTAGCACAATGTATAAGCTCAGTTTAACATCCACATCTGATGAAGCCACTGTGTTGGCGAAACAGATTATGTTTCGAAATTGTTATGTTTAACTGAATTGTAGTGAAAATCAAAAAAATACTAAATTTTATTTGAATTATGTACTTAGATTTTCATCAAGTATCGGCCCAATCGTTCAATAATTTGTTATCAATTTTTGAAATTAATATTTTGAGATGTACCTAATGTGTACTATTTATGACTCGCATAATATGCTTATCACTTTTTCCTGCAGTGAAACAGAAAAAAAAGGATGGAAACACACGTTTCAATTTGTCTCGAAAGTATGTTTAAGAAAGCCAGGTAGTTCTTGAGTTTAGGAAGAACTCCTTCAGCCAGATCCCAGGAAAATAGGGATGGGGTAGGGGAGGATAACTTCGGACAATAGAAACATGGATAGGATTCAAAGCGCTTCACATGGGAACATGAAAATACTCGTTCCTTTATTCACAGTAAAATCTACAAAGCAATAAATCATAACTAGCTATAGGTATTTTTCCATCAAAATATAGTGAATTATTCACATGATTTCAATATGGATATCTTGACCTTCGATTCGTCGTACAATGTAGCGTTCCTAATCTTGCTAGCACCATTTGAGGCTTAATTATCATCAAATAAGTCGAGTGAGACGAACAAATGCCGAATATCACTATTATTTGGCGCAGTATTGTTAAAAAATGTATCCGAATTAGACAAACACTTCCCCACTTATACAATAAAGCCAAGCGAAGTCTTCAATTTATTCCAATATATTCCAGAACATTTTTTATTTGAAATTTATGTAAATCGAAACCGCAGCTGCATTGTCTTGAATTATAAAATGATATAACATAAGCGCAACTCGAAAAAATCTGAATTTGATCATTATAGAAAATCAATTTTGTAATGAGCAATCGTCGCAATTTGTCTCGATACAAATTAGAGAATACGAATTAATAATTGATTATTCAATTTCTGAACATCCGAATTCAATGACAAAATATTTCTTAAGAAACTGAACAATTCGATTCGAACATTCTAGTTTCTATACAATTTTTTTACGATAAAATATCTAGTTTAGTCACAGCGTAATATGCTGCAATGGAAGATGCGATTAGAGTCACAAGTTCCCTCTGAAGATGAGGTCCTGTGAATACTCTAGGATGGTAGACGACAATTGTTGCAAATGTTGGGACTCATGATGAATCTTCATTAGAGCATAGACTCTCCTTAGAGTAGAAATATCTTTCTCGTCATATATTCTGCCAACTTTTTCACCAGATCAAGAAGTTTTAAGATCTTCATTCCAACTAATCTGGAATGAATTCTCATCTACAACGGAAACATGAGCGATATTTCCATTAATTCCAGCATATAAATTTCGAACAAACTATTCTGAACCACATTTTACATCAAAAACTACAATGTATGCTACATTAGTCAGATGTGTTGAGTCCTCAGTTACGAAAGAATTTGATGATATTACTGGATTTGTACAGGCTTTTGATGAAATAATCAAAAAAAATGCTCAGAAAAAAGCAAACACAGCTAATTTCCACATGTTGATGAGCTGTCTAAACCTTACTAAATGCGACGTATTCTACCGTCAACGTCAACCAAAAACCTCTCAAATCGTACTGGGATTAATAAATGAATATAATTTCATTACGCCACTTAATGAGGAATAAACGTAGTTTGCAACTCCCGCATTTTTAATCATTTATGAAAATATTGAACTTATGTTGAAATCAAGTTTAATTTTTTTTTGGAATTAAGCATTATATACTGATTTGCAAATTTCGATTCATATTTCATTATAAGAAATAATTTCATTATTGAAATACATATAATTGAAAAATTACTATATTAGCCATAGAGTCTAGAAGATACTCCTAAAATCTATATTATATTCGTAACAAGATAATGAATGCTCTATCCCTTTTTCAACGAGAAACTGAAAATGCACTGTTGAAATGTAGCTTCACGAACAAACTTTTATCAAACTTTTATTTGAAATACATTGGTTGTGTTGTAAGGGTTGCCTAACATCAGGAACTGAAATATACTGTCAAAGAGAAAATACAGACTGCTCTTTGAAAAAAATGTAGTATATGCAGAATTGGTGGCGATAGTATCGTCTAAATCTCAGAGTTAACGTATGAACATCAGATCTTAAACAAATTTTCTCAAACATGTAGGTTGGACTTTTTAGCACAGCTGAATGAAACGTACGTCTCTTCCCCAAATCCAACATTAATTCAACATATCAATCATTAGCTCATATTTCCTAACTCTATAAATCTAAGACAGTATCTCTGTTCTCGTTGGATTTTAATTTTATCCGCCTCCATCAGACATGCTCCGGACACAATAGCGCAATAATTGAAAAGACTTAATACCAATGTTTCAGTTAATAGTATCTTTAATTACTATTATATAATTTTTTTTATACTGAGAGAGTGCCTGTTGGGGTAAAACATTTTCAAATTTGCATAAGACTTACGGATGCAGAATGAGACACGATCGCCAAATCTCAGGTATGTATCTATAATGATCTATACTGTGTCGAATGTATCTGTAATCTTCTATGTTCTTCTTCTTTCATGTCGATAGAAATTCAAATTTAGAAATTAATTTCCAAAAATTTGCATAACCCGTGTTGCAGATTTTTTTGCAATTAATGGCAATTGATTTGACAAAACAGTGACTCCGCACTGCTTTGTCATTCACTAAAGGCTACAATAGTCCAACTTTGTGCATTTAAACTTCACGTTTGGCAGGTGAATAGGTGTGATAGTTTTTGCTGCAATTTTTGAGACATCGTTTCAATTAATCTTTTGCGAAACTTATCACTAGATGATTTCATTTCAATTTTTATTTCAAAGCTAGTCTCATTTCATGATTGCTAGTTTCCTTTTATTAGTACTCTGTGCTTCTGCGAAAGTTGGACCTAAATTTTAACACCGATTACGAACGGCACAAGAACACTCGAGAATCGAAGCCACCATCATCAGTAGGCTGGAAGCGTTATAGGGTCACTAACCAGGCCTCTGCAAATTGTTTTTGGTGATCGTGCCGTGGGTGCTTTGTGTCTTATTTCTGCTTGGATTTTTGTTCAGAAGTCTCATTTTTTCGGATTGCAGGTGGGGCTATTCCAATGATGGAGATTATCTGTTTGTGGGGGTATTGAGCAGTTTGATAAAATATGGTCTTTTTCGTTCATTGCGACATCCACCTGCAAAATTTGTGTGGAATTTATTTGTACAGGTGCTGTATATGCGGAGACTGCAGAACTGAGAGCTTGCCCTGATGAGTTTTTGGGTTTCCCAGGATGCGAGTGTGACTTCACGTACTATGAAATTCCTAAAGTGCACTCTCTTTTAGTGCTTTAGCAGAGTTTTCTAAAAGTCATATTTCTTCAATTATGTTCATAAAGACTTGACGGATGGATTTAGGACAAACGTTACTCTTCAATGGTACAGTAATCTCAAGATACAGATAGTTAAACTCAAGGAATGCACACTCAGGTGACTACAATCACCACAATTTCATATACGCTAATCTTTTCGTGACTTTTATAAATATCAGAAATTTTTGTTTTCTTGTTTCAAAGTAGACAAACTACTTCAAAGTTCCTCATTTCAGATAATATTAAAAAGCTTTGTGTGGAATCCAAACAAATTTATGGAATTGGGATGGAAAATAATAATTTCCCTTGAAGAAGAATGGAAAAAATTCGTTAATTCATTTTGTGAACTGAGAGTTATTTATTTTTATAAGTGGATTAAATCAGCCAAGTCAATAGAAATGTTTGTTTAGGGTTTATTATGGAACCTTTTTTATTAATCATATTAATTATATTAATACATTTATTCCCAGCAGATATATATCCAATTACAGGAAAAAATTAGAAATAATCATTAATAAATAAGAAAAAGTTGAAGAGAAGAAATTAAAGAAGAGAGATTATACGCGAATATATACAACAAGAATAAAATTAAAATGAATTGAAATATTAATAAACAACAACTAAATGGATGAAATCAATAATACAATATCTTTTACAAAGCAACATAACTTGCTTTGATGAGCGTTTTTTAATTGATGAAGTCAACGGGCATAAAATTAAAATCAACTGCAATAATAATAATATAGAGTAATCAAATTAAACATAACTACAATAAAAATATTACTTTTTGCAAAGTTATATGTAGACAACAGAAGTTCATGAAAAGATCATGATATCCCATTGAGCTGTTTTGAGTGGCATGTCAAAATCACTGATAGGTGATCAAAATAGATATAATAGACATCGACCGCAACACCCATCATAGAGATTTCATATAAAGTTGATAGGAGAAAGTCACTCAACATATGATCTGCTGTAATTGACATAAAATGTATTATTCCGCCTCAGACCAAGCCTTGGTACGCGAATATTCATTTTGCTGAAAAGAAATGGCGAGTCGATCGAATTTTTGCATATTTTTGAAGTGAAACCAAACTGGTCACGTGTCAACTTCAGTAATTCAATTCTCAGACTATCGGTTACGATAGAATGGGTGAAGCCTCTCGAAGGATATTGCCCATAACATCTGTAGTACATATACTTCAGGTATTTCCTCTGACCTACCTCCAAGTCGACTATAGAATAATTGTACGAAGGAGACCAAATTGTCATTGTGCAAAGATCAACAAAGCTGCCCCAATTTCTGATCAAATGACCCAGCATCCTAAAAGCAGAAGTCGCGATACAAATTATGTGTTCAGAAAAGAATAGCTTATAGTCGAAAAGAACCCCCAGATCCTTAAACTGAACAGATCTCTCTAGAATTAAACCTTCCAATGATAGCTGTGGTGGATTTAGTAAATTTTCGAGAAAATGATTAAACTTTACATTTACTGATATTCAGTTTCAGACCATTGTTGTTACACCACAAATTAACAGCATCAGGGCAGAAAGTAATCTGCGCAATTTCATTATAAAGTGACTGGTTCGTCCTTTCCAAATTCTACGCCACTGACTGCATTATAATTTCATAACAATTTTAATTTTTGGAATTTTCAATTTTTACCACCTGACTATAAACTTTTTTTTATAGAATGAAAGTCTTCATTTTTTATTTAGGTGTTTTGGTTCATTGAATATTTTAATCAAACACCCTCTAACTCTTCATGGGTTTTCTTCTGTTTATTCGTCTTGTAATTAGTATATCTGAAACTTCGACGTTCTGATTTAACAAGAGTTAACAATCTCGAAACACGTGTCAACGGCTGCCACCTGATACGGTTTGTTATCTTCCAGTCTCATTGTCTCCAGCATAAGACAGTAATAATTCAATTTATTTTTTAGGTGTCGAATAAAAAAATTCATAAATTTTCAACATTTAATAACTGAAAAATTCATCCTATAATTTGTACATTTTGAATAGAAGATTGTCGCCTTTTTTTGAATTAAATATGATTTGAATCGGTATTGTGTTCGTTAAACAACATTTGGACAGATGTTCTGACATAAAACAAACATTTCAACATTATATTCTACATATTCTGAGTTCTACATAAGCAATATCTTTTGAACTACGAGTATATTCAACTGCGAAATGAAATTCTGATATTGTTTCGGATATGTTGTTTCTTCTGCTCCATTCCGACTGAGATCTTAATTACCCTGTGAATTTTGATTACTTCATAATTTTATTATCAATTTTTCAGATAAATTGATTTTGAAATTAATTTTATATCTAATATTGGCAAGTAAACTATTGGATTATGAAAGATCACATACTTTCATTCCTTTTAATCTAATACTTATAGCCACTTCATATATTTATATTGATAAATTCAGTACATCGAATATGAGAATTTCACATATTTGATAACAGTTGACAGTGGAATGCTTATATTACATCTAACATAGACGTCTATAAATATAATCAAATTCAACATTTCATTAAAGCTACATTTTGCAATTTTCAACAGGTGACCTAAGACAAATTAATACAATATGATATGAATGTTACGAGAACAGTCAGACAAATTTGGATTAGTCAAACAAAAGTCATAGCAGAGTTGATATAATGGGATGTTTTCATCAGTCCCTCGAGGAATAATGTTAGAGAAGATTTAAATCATCTAAAAACAAATCTGCAATATTATTAATATTGGTATTGAATTGATATTACCGCCTAATCAACTTCGGCATTGTTTGAGTTCTTCTGACGAGGGAAAAATAAAACGTCCATTAATAACAAGCTGGGAGAGAGAGAGATGTTCTCGTTTTTGCTATTTCTAATCGTTCAATACTAGCTTTTCACATATATAAACACATTCTTACACACAAATATATTCTCACTAACTCACAAACATATGTTTAGATATATATATATATATATATATATATATATATATATATATATATATATATATATATATATATATATAATTCGTTTAGTTTTCTTGTGCTTTGCTTAATAACATAAGTGTGAAGGTTTCTTGGGAATGAGCACAGTTTAAAATTGATGGAATAATTGTTTATTCTACATATGTTTCGGCTCTAGGCCTTTTTCAAAAATATTACAGGTTCATGTTAGTTGATTCATTTCACAAATCTTTCGTAAAACAAAAGATTTTCTTTTTTTCGTAAATAAGTTTTACGAAAATAATTGATATTCTTGAAAAAGGTCTAGAGCCGAAACATATGTAGAATAAACAATTATTCCATCAGTTTTAAACTGTGCTCATTCCCAAGAAACCTTCACTATATATATATATATATATATATATATATATATATATATATATATATATATATATATATATATATATATATATATTTTATTGAATGGAGTTCTTGGGTTATTGAGTCTATAAGTAACTGCTGGTAACCCTTTATTTTATTTACATATAGTTTTTAACGTTTCGACAAACCAATGTTGTCTTCTTCAGAAAATTGTTTTTCCTTATAACAGCTCTTCTCCTTATCAGGTACGTTGAATTCACCGTACCTACCTGACGATTCAGTTTGATTAAGAACGTTCATTTTATGACTGTGATATTCATTATCGTATTGTTTGTAATTTTAAAAGAATTTAACACTTTTTTGTGCAGAGAAGAGCTGTTATAAGGAAAAACAATTTTCTGAAGAAGACAACATTGGTTTGTCGAAACGTTAAAAACTATATGTAAATAAAATATAGAGTTACCAACAGTTACTTATAGACTTAATAACCCAAGAACTCCATTCAATAAAATATATATGTAAATATGAGTCTAAGAAATAAAGGAAAAAATGATAAATTGAATATATATATATATATATATATATATATATATATATATATATATATATATATATATATATATATATATATATATATATATATATATATATATATATATATATATATATATATATATATATATATATATATATGATATATATATATATATATATATATATATATATATATATATATATATATATATATATATATATATATATCATATCACTAAGCACTAGACAAAATAATATCTGTAGAAATAATGAAATGTATGATAACTACTTCTTTTAAGTTATTTCTTCTCATCAAAACGAATAAATAATTATTTCTGAATATTGTATCACATTGAGATCACATTCAACAAAACTTATTTGGAAACATGACTAGATATTTCGATTAATTACAGCACAATTTCATGGGACTGCGCATTCACCAAGGTATGATTCAAGAGTTTTTTTCTTCTTGTGTCTTCCCTGCCGAATTTCTTTCGAAGAGGCCATGATAACATCAGATTTTCTTCATTAATTTCTCTATTACCTAAAACTTCGTTATTATCCAATGACATAAATATTTTACCACTAGATGTATCAGATGTCTCGGACGAATCACTATCTCTAGCATAAGTGTAACAATTGCCCAAAAGAGGTTTAATGGTTTGATTAGACTTGGAACCATCACTTTCTGATTCATCATTCTTATACCTCATGTGTCGCCATTTCTTTTCAAGAAGACTCGTAGAGGAAGATGAATGTATTTTTGAGATGACTTCTTTAGATGGGGAGTTGAGATTTGACTTCTCGCTCTCTTCAGAGAATGCTCTTGTTATAAGAATCCGAGGGGATCTGTTCGAAGAATTCTCGAGGATATTTCGCAAAACACCAGCTTTTTTAGTTTCTTGTTGATCAGTAATTATAAACAACTTTTGGAAAAATAGATGTGCGTTTGAAGATTTTGTAGGGGAATTAGCTTTACCAAGTTTAACCGTCACTCTATCGTCAGTAATCACTGAAACAATGTCAGGTTCTTGTGGAAGTTGGAGAGTATTGCAACTTATAGTTTGTTTAATTTCATTATGGTTCTCGTTTTTAGTAGAAAGGTTGAAACTAGAATTTGAATAAGGTCTCCATGCTATGTCTGATGCTATTCTCTTCATTTTGGACCTTTGTGGACTCGATTTATCCCTTTGAACATCAATTAAAGCTTCAGATAGACGTCGTTGAAGAGTGGGGCGTGTAAAAAAACCTAATGGTGTTAGAGAAGGTCTCCTTGATCCGCAAGTGGATGGTGTTCTGGCTTGTATCTCTTGGTTCACTTCACTCTTAGTTTGTTTCTTTCTTAGATAGTTTTGGAATGTTTTACGCAAGACTTTGTTTTTAATACCATAAAGGAATCCGTTTATTAGGGTAGATGAAATGAGTAGTGATAAAGCTATTATGTAAAAATACGGATGAGCTTCTGCTATTTCGCCATTTTTTTTCAAAGTTTCAGCTAGTGCTTGCCATATTACAAGTATATAGTATGGAAAATATAATATCAAAAAAGATCCCAATAGTTGAAAAACGGTATGAATTGCACTCTTGCCCTTCATTTTCGGGGGGCCTCCTGAGGTCGGTGCTGTGACAGTAGGGACGAAGAATGGATTTCTCTGATGTGTTATGGTGACTTGCGCAGATAGTGTTACCTCGTAAATAGCTGAAGCTATTCTGTGTCGGTGATACCTTGCAATCATCAATATCTGAAATGAAAAAAATATTATTTCATTTTAAATTTCACATATAATGAGCATCCAGTTATAACTTTTGAAATAACATTTGTTGAATGCATTTTATAACTTCATGCAGTTACTATTGAAAAATTTTATTGCTTTAATGAAAATATGAATAAATTTGTTCATGCAGCTGCTTGAGAGTTTTATGTGAGTTTACGTTTTTTTCTATAAAAATTTTTGTATGTATGTTTGGCATCAAATCACTTTACCTTTAAGTTGCAGCAGATGATCAAGGTGGCAGGAATCAGTAGTGTGAAAACAGTGTAGATGGCAGAATACATTAAAATTCCGCTTCCGTATTTGTAAATTGGCGCACATGATGGCGTTCCTTGGATGTAACCATACGGTACAATCTTCAGGAATGGCGGAATACAGAGCGCTAAAGATATAATCCAACCCGTACTCAAACCAAGAAATACCTGGAAAAAAAGATGAATATTAATGGGTGACTTTTTAAGCGAAGTTTTCTAAATCCAATAATACACTCAATTTGCATCATATATTCAAAATTTTTATTCAAATTGTTGACTTGGCTTTTGCCATTTAAATTTTAAAGATAACTTTATATAAATGTTTTCCGCTGCTCCGTATCAAATGGTTCATTCGGAGGATCCAATTTTGCGTCACTTTTTCGAGCATTTCGGCCTGTATCGCACGAATTACGCGTGTTATTTTATTCTATAAGGCTCCAATCGTGTTTGGCTTGTCCACAAACACTAACGACCTTACATAACCCCACAAGAAATAATCCAGAGGCGTCAAATTGCATTATCTTGGCGGCCAATTCACATGGCCATTTCGGGATATAAGCTGCTCACCAAATTCATCCTTCAACATGTCCATTGTTTCACGAGCTGTGTGGCATGTGGCACCGTCTCGATGATACCACATGTCAACCAAGTTCATCTCGGCCAACTCGGGCAAAAAAAAAGTTGCTTATCATGGCTCGATATCGTTCGCCGTTGACGGTAACGTTTTTCCAGGGTCGTCTTTGAAGAAAAATGGACCGATGCTACCAGCAGCTCATAAACCACACCAAACTGTCGTTTTTTCGGGATGCTTCGGTAATTCTTGTATGGCATGTGGCTGTTCATCTTTCCAGATGCTACAGTATTGTTTATTTACATATCTGTTAAGTCAGAAATGAGCCTCAAAACAGCGGATTTTCATTAAGATGTTCTAAGGCCCATTCACCAAAAATTAGACGTTGTGGTAGGTCATTCGGCTTCAATTCTTGCAGAGGTTGAATTCTATAGGCTTTCAAACCCAAATCAACACGTAAATTTTTCCATGGGGTTGAAAAACAAATGCCCAATTGCTGAGAACGGCGACGAATTGACATTTCACCATCCTTATTAACACTGTACGCTACGGCTGCAATATTCTCTTCAGTACGTACTGTACGCATGCGAAACAATGGTTTAATGTCCAACAAAGTAAACTTGGTGCGAAATTTGGTGATAACAGCACGAATTATCGATTCAACATGTCGATTATTACGACCATAATATGGTCGTAACAAACGATACACATTTTTCGCACGAAATTTGATAGTAAATTTAAACAATATGCAATCGTTGCTCGTTTATAAGTCTTTCTATGATGAAATGGCAGAGCTCACTGAAAACTTTTCACTTTGACAGATGACGTATGGATGCCATTATCAACCAGTGCCGCCAACCTGAAAAACTTAACTCTTAAAGAATCACCTGTTATATAGCGTAATTCAAAATGTTGAAAAATTAATAATTGTAATAATAATTTATTGTCTAAACAGGCAAACTCATTCACACGATGTTGAAAAGTACAAGATCACATAATTAGGAATATGACGTTGTGCTAGTACTGATTTGTCATTTAGGTACTACCCTTATTATTAATTATGGAAATTAAAATTCTAGTTTATTGGATTCTCACTGCATTTTAACTTCGTGCAATTTCACACCCATAATTTGAGATCCACATGACATGGGTCTCTAAAAGTGAAACCTAGTTGTAATAACCCATACAAATCAACCATGTAGTTAATTTATATTTTAAGTCGAACTAGTTTAATTGTCATCTTCTAAGTCTCACTTAAAAAAGTGAGAAAAGTGTTCATCATGTTGAAAGACTCTCAGATAGATTATATTATTGAGAAGAAGTAAAGAATTATTTTCATTGAATCACTTTGAAAAATGTGGGGAAGTTTGAAATTATGCACAAAAACGAAAAAGATTGTCGAGAAAATTTTCTTGACATGTCTTGAACTTCTTTCGGATTCAAAAGCTTTTTCAAATGTCAAAAGTTGAAAACAAATTAAACGAAATTTAAATTAAATTCTCATGCTATATGCATCTAAGAAAGTTAAACTCGTTTCAAAGGTCTTGAAGAAATTATTTACTCTCAGAAAGAAACTTAACAACTCAATCATATTTCCATTTGAAGCGGGAAATTAAACCAATAGGTTTATTAAATGGTATTCCGAAAAGGAATCCCGTGTTATGTCTGTTGATTGAATCTCGAATACTTTCTCATTATTGAAATCAAGTGAACGAATCGACTTTTCATTATTGAAGAAAATCGAAGTGACCTCTTTTCAAACTGAAACCAATTGGAGCTGTATAAATCACAAAATGACATTGAGATTATTCTGGGTGAAATGAAAACGGTTTAATGAGAATTACTGTGCACTCACAAACTGATGTTAGCAGTTTGTGAGTTCGATAGCATTTCTCATTCACGTCAATTACGGGAATATTTTCAGTTCTGGATTTTGCTGAAACTCCAAACGTCGAATGAGGCATGTGATAACTCAAAATTGTCGGAGTTTAATATCGATCTCATTATTTTAATATCTGACCTAATTTGAAAAAGCACTCATGTTTTCTATAATTCAAATATACCTTTGAAACTAGGTTTTCCAATCAATTCGTCTATGATGTATAACGAACTCACGACATAATTGATCCGCAAATAGGTTCTTCATCAATTTGTTAAAATGTTGAAACAAGAAATTCAATAAAAGTAGTACAAATACAATATACAGGGGCGTATATAAAGATAGCTCAGGCACCCTCAACGTTATATGTACTGTTCGTCTATACATAAAAATTAATTTGACGTTTAACACTGTGTCAACACTGTTTGATTTTCTTTCTCTGATCAAGTATTTTTTCGTAATTTATATCTAGTTTTCTTTCATATAACTAGTGAAAGTAGCGAAATTAATTTTTTATGGGGCGTGTAGAGTCCAATAGCCATTAAAAACTATTTCGCTATTACGAATACCACTTCTTTAATGACAGAATAGCTCACAATTTCATGTTGGAAATAGTTAATCTTTATAATTTTTTTCTAGCCTTTTTTCAATATGAGTTAGAGAAACCCATACTGTATTATATGCTATCTACAATCAAATCATTATTGTCGCCAAGAAACTCTCTAATAAACTTACGTCTGGTCCTGATGAAATACCAACCTTTATTGTGCAATATTTTATTTATGCAATTTCGGATCTCTAAAGTGCATATATATATGAGTCGGATTAACTCATATATTTTAATCTCATAATAAGCAAAGACACTATTCCTGGCAACATGGATTCATGTCAATGATATCTTGTTCAAGCAATTTAATGCTGTTTTCTCAGTACGTTTTTGAAGTACTCGATTCCATTGGTCAAGTTGGTGTGATTAACATAGATTTTCAGAAAGTCGATAAAGTTGCTCATGCGCTATTTATACAAAAATTACGCAACAAACTTGGATTGGAAGGTATACAGTCGCCTAAGTTCAAATCTATCTCTGGAATACCTCAAGGGTCTAATCTTGGGCTACTCTTATTTATTCTGTTCGTAAGTGATCTGATGCGTAATATTTACTCTCCACATTCGATACTTGCGGACGATTTAAAACTATATCATGGAATAAGATCACAGGACAACTGTGTTCAACTTCAGCTCGTGCTGGAACATGTTGCTTGTAGGTATGAGGAGAATTATTTGAGTTTGAATTTCTCAAAGTGTAATGTTGTCTCTTTTACAAGGGAAAAGATTGAATTGAGTGAACATCGTCGATGGCCAGGTTCTTTCTAGTTCTGATAAGGTAAGAGATCTTGGAGTAGTCTTCGATCAGAAGTCTTCCTTGATTCCACACATTACCCAACTTAATGTACCCAACTTAAGTACCCTAATGGGCAGCAAGTTGGAGTATACAGCATCATCTGGCATACTATTTATACTTGCCATCAACAGTTTTACAGCATTATCAAGAATACATTCTTGATAATGCTGTAAAAGGCGAAACTAGTCGAATAAAGAATTGTTCAGTCAGTGGTTTTTAGACAAGTTTTCATTATTACCTCTCATTTAAATATGAACTATCACAGAGTAGATTCATCGTCCATTGAATTTACTAAAATGATTAATTGAAAAATGCAAATTTTTCATGGTTTCCTGTTTAAGATTTTGAAGCATATCAAAAATATATTTGATAAAATATATTTTCGAACCACCATCTCAACATCAACAATAGTAATAACTAAATTCCTTCAATATATTCAATGATGAAAAATGGGCCGCAAAATAATGATTTTTCATAGAATAACAATTATATAATTATAAATACATGAATCCATCGGTTTATAATAAAACTCACCTTTCTTCTACTAACGATATAACCATAATGTAAAGGCGACGCAATGGCATAATACCTGTCGCAGTTCAAGCAACATATGGTCCATATCACTAAAGGATGGAATAAAGTGAAGAAGAAACCATACAACGAACACAGCAGTCCTGAAGATATCCAATTATTAACCGTGAAGCTTGGCACGAAGAAAATTAGATATAGTAATCCTAATACCAAGTTGAGAATACCCAAGTGTACTAACAGTATGTGGTTTACTGTAGATATCTATAAAAAAGAGAGGCCTAAGTTAATATTCAGTTTCAAAATCGTATTATTTCTATTGTATAGTTTTCAGTTTTGGTATACTCTTAATGGTCCATAAAAGTATAGATACAAGTATATATCGAGTTATAGATATTCCATAACTTTCAGTATACGTTTCCATTATAATGTAAACGAATTTTTCGTATACTTTAAAGAAATCAGTTTTCGAGTTGTTGAATAAAATGTAAAAGTATCTAAAAATTTGAACAAAAATTTCGAAATCGTTTCTATTCTTTAATTAATTCTAACCCAGGTAGCGGGCTGACTTAAAATGACGTCTTATTAGGTGCAATTTTCGGTCAATTGTGGTTAGTGACGAAATTTGACCGTTGAATGACGTCTTTTTAACGTCATATAACTGATGTTCATAGGATGACAGCAGATGACGTCAGCGTAAAGTACTATTTTCGTCAATTTATGACCGTTAAGTTTTTAAGAAACGACAAATATTCTTTTCATTTAGATAATAGTGGCTTTCACAGATTTGAGAAATTATATTCATCCATGCGTCAATTGGTAACACGAAAATTGTATTATAGTCAAGGTTATAAGTTGTCAATTGTACTGTGGACCCAACTTTCATGTTTTGTGTCTGCGTTGTTTTCTATTCAACGCATCAAGATGGACGAGTTGTTTTTGTGTAAGAATATATTTCGAAAAATCTTTTAAGAATGCGGGTGTATATCGAAATGGTCTGGGGCTCGAAATGTGGCATCGATATTCCAAGAAATTGACCTAGTATATGAATGCAATAATCTCTGCGGAAAAAGTAGATGTAATGTGTGTAGCAATAGAAACCAGATGTCGATTAAATACCATTTCGAATAGTGCGAAATCTATGCATAACAGTCAAATTCAAATCTTGAATAAATTCTTCTTTGAACGAAAAAAGGAAAGTTAATTAGATAGATGTAATGAAAAAATAGATACATGTTGCCTTAGGTTTTTTTTTTTTAAAAAATCCAAATTATCAACAATATTTTTTTAAAATGTGCTATAATTTTCAGAGGCATAGTTTCACGTTTTCGAGAGTAAAAAATATAGAACATACAATAACAACAATTCAACAGGCAATACGCCAGTTTCATCAAGAGTGAATAATGAATATACAACAACAGGTAAAACTTCACACATCATAATATAATTGTTATTCGTTTATTAAGACAGTGTTTGGTTACATTAAAACAAATTTTCAGCTTTTCAAGAGGGAGAGATTCTATTCTACAAAACTCGAAAATAATACAATGTACAAAGAGATCAAAATGACATCTTAGAGTATTCTGAGTATTCTAATGATGGAACTGAAGAAAAACTTGATTTTCGAAAAGTTATTCAAATGACAATGAAAAATTTTGTTTGTTGGTAAGTCATAGCATATAAGGTTTAAAAGCTAAATTTTCAATTGATATTTTGTTTCAAGTGAATTAGTTATCGACAATTGGTGGAGGGAATTTAACCAACTGAATGAATCAAATTTTTAAACACTAATTGTTAGAATCTGTTGCTTCTTTATTCAATTTCGATGGGAAAATTTAAAAAAAAATGTATTTACTCCATTTAAAGAAAGCTGTAACTAGTGAGTTTTTACTTATGATGAAAAGATTTTGTAGGTAATGTTTATATGCAATTTAACTATTTCAAGTTTTGGTGAACACATCACAGTATGATAATTAGTTGCTTCTTTATGTATTCATCACAATTTACTAGCAGTGTCTAGTTCTTGTATG
Source organism: Henosepilachna vigintioctopunctata (assembly GCA_030704895.1). Classification (NCBI taxonomy): domain Eukaryota; kingdom Metazoa; phylum Arthropoda; class Insecta; order Coleoptera; family Coccinellidae; genus Henosepilachna; species Henosepilachna vigintioctopunctata. The sequence continues at coordinate 9,980,862 of JARQZJ010000091.1, forward strand.
AATAAGCTGGGGCTTTTTCAAATTTTGAGTTTGTGCTACACTTTCATTTTTGAATATTATTGAAAGAATTATCTTTGTTTCTAATGAATCTTAGTAAAAATTATCTTCATGTTTAGAGTAATAACATATCAAAAGATTTTTGAGTAAACTATTTCAACTATATTGTAATATTTGATATAGTATTCATCTGACTTCATCAAGAACTTCTGCACATGATATAAATAAAAATTGCCATCAAAGTGTGCCCGAAACACGTCCGAGAACGATTGAGGAAAACGGCATTAAGTAAGTAGATTCGCGTCTATTTTTCTCTACTTCGTGACGCTTTTTTAACGCAGTTTAATGACGTCTTTTGAACAGCTCAATATGACGTCTTGAGGCTGTGACATTTCGACGTCACTGCATGGTCAGTGAGACGTCTCTTTCGACATGTTGAAACCAATATATGACCAATATGAATCATATTACCTTCAGTCTGCTACCTGAGAATTTTTTCAAAGATCTCGAAAAAAAAACCATAAGCACTGAATCAAGCCCTTGTTGTTATTTTGTTGTCATACTACTGCCTGAGGGTAAGGAGGCTTGTTTCATTAACTTCAAATTTCGTTTTATAGTTTTCGTTAAGAAGTCAAGATTGTGAAATTTTGATCGTTTTTTTAAAAATTGAAAATTCAGGTTTCTCTCACTGCCTACGAATTTTTTTTCTGGGTTTTCAAGAAATTTAGGGGTTAATTTTTCTAAGGCATATCTGAAAAATAATACTTTGTTGAGTAGGTACAATGATTTGCTCATATTATGGGAGCAATTACGAAGTAATCTTTTCAGATAATTTTATAATTTCGACCCAATTTCTTCGGTGAAACAGAAATATTATGCGGATTTTTTTAAATTTTTGCAGATTAATTGAACAAATATAACTTCATTCATAAACGTGTTAACTTCACTTTTGAAATCTGTTTTTCGAAACCTATCTGAGCTTAATTGACACCGAATTTTCGTACGAATAATATCAAGGATATCATCAAATCCTAATATAGTCAGCCTTTCCACCCATTTCGCAATATGTGTAAATTTCGACTCCAAAGTTATCATAACAGATGTAGAAAATACAATACCCACAAATTCTCGGTTGTTCTGTTTGCTTTATCTTAACTGATACACGTCAGCATAACAAATACCCCTATTCTAAACATAGAACTAGCACTTCAAAATAAGTTCTATTCGGAGATCATATCAATCAATATTGTGATATGTCTTCATCAAAGTTCTGTTTTTTCAAAAAATCCTTTCGAAAATTGTCGAATAAAATGTCTTTGATTGAGGAGAGTGAAGTTGTACGCCATGGTTTCAGTTTTATATATGGCTCGTCGTATGGCGTGGTCTCATTTTATAATTTTATATTGAACAATCATATCAGTTTGTAGATATGTTGACAGTTCTGCTTCAAAAGCGAACTAAGACACCAAAAAAATGCTCTATACGATTGTTCGCAGATGATACTATGATTTTTGTTAGTGGTAAAAATATCCAGACAATGATAGAATAGATCAATAGAGGCTTGGCAGCTATAAATGAATGGCTAAGCGATAACAGTTTATCGCTGAATGTAGCAAAGTCTAAATTTATAGTTTTTGGTACAAACAGAATTATAAAGGTAAATAGTAAAGAAAATATGAATATTAAAATTGAAAACCAGAACATTGAAAGGGTAAAACTTGTTAAATACTTAGGCGTTATGTTGAATGAAAAATTGAGTTTCAATGATCATGTCGACTTGATATCGTCTAAAATATCCAAGAAAATCAATTTTCTCAAAAGAATTGGAAAAACTCTGACCATATATATGAAGTTCTTGCTCTTTATGTGGAATTATGCCACACTTTGAATATTGTGAACAGTTACAAAAATTACAGAATAGAGCTATGCCAACAATTTTGAAATGTAATAGATATACTCAAATCCAAAGCATGCTAAATTGTTTAGAACTAATGTCAGTTAAAGAGAGAATACCTTTTCCTACATGTTTATTTATATTTAAAGTTAAAAACAAATTGTTTCCATATAAAGTAATAAAAAATGTAACATGAGTCAGTGATGTGCATAGTTATAATACAAGAAATGCTTACAATTTCTACATGCAATCTTATAAGCATTCTGAGCATAGGAATAGTATATTTTATGAAGGATTCAACGCATTTAATGAATTGTCTAGCTCCATAAAAACAATTGTGAATTAGCTAAGTTCGTTTTAAACATATAAAAGTAAATAATATATTTTGAACCTGAATGTATATATGACTTTGTAATAGCTAATGCTAAAATAAATATTATTATTATTATTATTTCAGCATCTGCTCAATTTCTGATCATTCTTTGTCGAAATATTTGTCCTGAAAAAGGAACCTGTGGGATACTGTAATGTGCACAAAACTTTGCTCGCCGTTTTCTGATTTCTTCTGAGCTTCAAAAACTAGACATTTGACATTAATTCGATTTTCTCTTACCCACTTGTATGTCTTTCACATGAGGTTTCCATTCCCTAATGATCCTTTCTAAAACAATGTTGAAAAGGATTGGTGAAACCCGAATGATTATCTATGATTGACTATATACGATTAGAAAGAAGGTTTATACTCTATCATTGTGGATACAATATCAGCAGTTTTGACGTTAAAATCATTCATGTCACCCACTAATTATGTAACGTCCGGAGTGGTAATACAATTAGGGTGCACTCAAATAACTGCACCATTAAATCAGCAAACAAGAGACCTCCCTGGTTATTTAATTTCAGGAAATATATGTCAATACTAGAAAAAAATTAGCACTTGTTTTATTACTTATTATTTTCATTGAATTCACATTTTCTTAAAAAAATATTTTGTGTGTTCAATCTTTTCATTGCTGATATTAGTTTGAGGAATCAATACTATGCCCGTATGTTTCTTCGGATGTTGTCAATATGATGGCAATTTAAATTTCATTGGTTTCCGCTGGGACAATCCTGAGAAATTCTTCACAAACAAATTCTGAGATTCCACTTCCATGACATATGGCATTTCTACCCTTATATCTACCCTATATATATATATATATATATATATATATATATATATATATATATATATATATATATATATATATAAAATATATACATATATTTTTTTAAATTGATTTATTGCCTGTTTAAGATAGTTTATTTCAAATGTTTTCAGCAATAGCAGGCTTTTTTTAATACGAAAAACTTCATTCTCGTTGACGTTTCCTTGTATATCACAACTTTCTGATATAAAAAGTTCTGAACACAAATTCTGATATACAACGAAACGTCAACGAGAATAATGTTTTTCATATTAAAAGAAGCCTGTTATTGCTAAAAATATTCAAAATGAAATATATATATATATATATATATATATATATATATATATATATATATATATATATATATATATATATATATATATATATATATATATATATATATATATATAGACCCTTTTCCGATTATCGAGCTGTCCGGATTATAGTATGACAAATTTAATGTTAATAAAACACATGTTTAACATTAGTTCCTCTGATCAATTTTTAAATTATAGCATAAAGACAAAATGTACATGTTCAATATTACAACCATGAAAGGAATCAGTAAGTTAAAATGAAAGATTAGTTAATTCTTCTTGAAAAAGTCTGTAATACTCTTCTGTTTATAATTTTCATTCTTCATTTCGAAAGTGCGGTCTCTAAATCGGTGGAGAAACAAAACTCTGTGGCAATCAATTTCGTTATCTTCAACCCATTTTAAAGCAGTATTTAAAACTCATACTGCCTCTGAATTACTAACTTTTGTGAAGGCGAGAAGAGAAGAACTTCATCGTTATTGCCCTCATCTTTCTCATCGTCCTCACACATATCCGCTCGCGCAATCTAATCATCAGTTATCATTTCACGTCTTTGTAACTCGGTTTCGACACCAACAGTACATTCTTGAGCTTCTGTCTAACTAATTTGTGGATCATTAGGTCCCCTCAAGCTTTTGAAAGGCTGAGCTAAAGAAACATCATCTTCTGGTTCGTCATTATCAGTGAGGAATTCAGGGTGCAAATTCTTTCAGGAGTTGTTAATTAGCGAAGCCTAACAATGAGCCAAAAGAAAAACTGTGTACTTTAAAGTTATTGATTTTAATGAGTCCATGAGATTTTCGGAACATAATGCAAGACTTTGACCGAATTTGAGTATAAAGAAACTAAACATGAAACACTGAAGGACACTGGTACTTTGGTAATTTCACTTACATAATAGTTGACTTTAAACATTGAAAGAACACACAATAAATAAATTGGCCTGTGACAAAATATTTCACACTAAACTCTTTCGTTAAATTCTTCTACATATATAAGTTACTTTCCACCATCGATGTCAATTTTGTTCAGTATTCTATTCCGTGGTTGTTTAAAGTGTCGGATGATTTTCGTTGGACTCCATGGAGAATTCTATGGAGTTGTCCTGATTATTGATGTGGTTCATTTCTAGTACATATCTTTCTTAACGTAATTCCTGTTTTAGTCAAGGATTCCAATTTCTTCAACGTTTATCTTGCATTATTCTTCTTTATAATACTTTTACGTAGCGGAAGTCTATTGTTTAACCATTGTGATATTTGTCTTATGTATGTATGATCACAATCTGTATATTCAGTTTGACGAGATTTGGATGGTGATTTTTGGTGATGATTTTAGATGGTTAGGTATTGGACCTTCAAGTCAGAATAGAGTGTAGCCACTGTTTTTTTGTTTTGTGTAATTATTCTGAGCTCTTTTTGATTTTCATACCATTTTTTTATTTTACTGAATGAATATTTTATGTTAGGTAAGCTTCGGTAAACATTCAATTCTTTGTCAGACCAGTGTTTGTTTTTTCAAATTACCCGGCCTATTGCGGATTAGCACTGTTATCTCTTGGTTATTTGCATATAAGAGTCCATTTACCATTGTTTTTGGGATAGATGTTTTACATATAAATGTGCTCTCACGTAATAATATATAAAATTCATTTATTTAATATTCTATAAATTTTTCTTTATAATACCGTTCAATATCATAAGTATTTTTGTTTGATGATGCGTTATTTAAGCAGTTTTATTAGACTAATAATCATAAATTAAACTCAGTTGATCATATTTCCTCAATTATCGAATATATAGAACTTTCCAAATTTCAACGCATATAAAACATTTCTAAAGTGCCCCTCGGCCTCTACGTTTTCGTTCATTTTAGAGGCAAGAATTTTTGTATTCTGGCAGTTAAATTCACACTTTTCGGTTATTTTGTATTAATATAGGGCAGAAATTTTAGAATTTGCATGTTTATGGGCAATGTGCTTTATAAAATGTAGTAAATGTATTGAAGAATATTCAGGTAAAACATCAAGATATTGAAGAATCCAGGTAGATTTGGCCATATATGCGCAAAACTTCAATTAAATGCCCTATATAAACACAAAATAACCAAAATCAATGAAATTTACCGAATAAAACATAAATGAAATCTTTATAAAATCTGAATAAAATTCATAATCTGTTTATTCTTGTATACCATGAATATTTTCAGAGGTTTTTTTACTAGTACCATGGCGAAGGATATAAAGTACTTCCGAAACAAATACCTATATGGCAGGGGTACCACTTACTCCACCTATGGCCACCCAACTCTAATTGATGAAATGAAGAGTGTATAATCAACAAAAATAAATGAATGAAAAAATAAATAAATTGATAAGTACATAATCAACATAATATCAACATTTCATTCCGCAATCATTACTTGATTGTCCAAACCTAAGGAAAAAGCACGTCTAAAAGTATAATAAAATCGCCAAAAGTCGGGAGTTCTTTAATAATTTCAATTTGACATGAAATCTGTATCGAGACTGGATTTTCTTAAATACATAAAAATAGTAAATTGAAACATGAAAATAATAAATTGAAACATCCAAATCATGCATTCTTTATATTAGAAGAAAGATTGAGAAAACCTCAAAGTGGCCATAAGTGGTGCTTCTGCTTGACATAGTCCTAATCTCTGATACTAACAAAAAACTAGATGGCCAAATTTTAATGAATAAATTGCTTAATATCATTGATACTATTACTAGCGAAAACAAACAATATAAACTATATATATATATATATATATATATATATATATATATATATATATATATATATATATATATATATATATATATATATATATATATATATATATATATATATATATATATATTTATATATATATATATATCTATATATATATATATATATATATATATATATATATATATATATATATATATATATATATATATACGAAATCTACTACGAGAAAAAAATTCTGATATTATCGCAAAGTAATTATCGTCAAGTGAGAATAGTAGGTCTTCTTTTTTATGTTTATTTCATTTATTCGATCTTTTAGATGTATTGAGTTTTTGATGTGATATTAATTTTTTTTATTATGTTTCCTAATATTTGTGCTATATATTTCGAGATATTGTACGGAGGCGACTGGATACTATGGGTCTAAGTAGAATTTCTTTTTTGTGTATTTTTGGGAGGCCATATATTTTTGCGGTCTTGCTGTTGTGTATTATAAGTGTTTTGGTCTCCTGTGTTGATTTGTACCCCTTTTCTTGCCAACTTTCTATTATTTTGTTGTTTTCTTTTTCCAGTGTTAGTGTCAGGTATTTTTTCACTTCCTTGTATATTGTGTCATCTCCTAACATTATATTCATTTTGTCTTCATACATTTTTCTTCCTATAATGACTGTTTTATTTCCCTTGTCTGCTCTTGTTATTAAAAGGTCCTGGTGTTTTCACAAGTACACAAGGAACGTGACACAAACGGGAACAATGACATATGAAAGATCAACAAACGAAAGAATGAAGACAAGAATATTGGAGGATTATCGGATTGAAACTATTGATGTTGTGTTGAAGACGATTTAACAGTGTTAACAAGACCAGAAATAAATAAAGGTATTAGACCATTCGATACTGTATTGAATAGTACTTTTACACATGTTTATATTTGTATTAGAGAGAAAATTAAAATTGCTGAAGAAGGAGGAAACACCTCCGAAACGTACATGAAGGTAGAAATATCGTTTTTATTTGAAATAACCTGTACCACCAAAACATCCACTCAAATTGGAGATATATATGTATATCAATTCGATTAGCGAATCAGATAACTCCAAAATACGTGTAGGTTGAGCCTTCAAAGTAACCATATTTGAGGATTTAGGAATGTGTAATCAGCAGCTCAAGACAGTTCATATGAAGTTCAAATACTTCCCGGTTTTAATTAGTTATATGGAGTGAATAAATTCAGACCGGCTTAACGCATAACTTCTCATATTTGCTAACTCTCGAGGACTGCTTCGAAACTCGTAGGTTCTAAAACTGAACGAATTCACAAACCGGATCACACTAAGAAATATGTCGTACATATTTCAAATAGTTCTTACTGACCTGCCTTGTGAAGAGTAATGCTATAACAACACAGCCATTAAGTAGTGGTCCTATTATGGCTACCAAAGTGATTGGGATTGAAATGAATAAATTAAGCATTCCTACATGGGGTTTCCTTCTACCTCACGTCCTCCATATTCGAAAATGGAAACACTTTTCTTTCATGTCCAGTAGTTCTTTGATGCTTTTGAAGCCCTGAAATAAAATTATTATGAATCCCAATGTAGATTGAAATGAATAAAATTCACGTTTGTATATTCATTATATTTGTATATTGTATATGAATTTTCTGATGGTAAATATAGCTATGGTAAAACTTCATGACAAATTCAGTATTTGTTTTTTCAAATAAATCTACTGCGAATCAGTGAATATATATGCAACGTATGAAATTCGAAAAAATTGTTGATAATAAAACCATTTAATAACCGCAAATTATATAAATTTCGCCGGTTCCGAACGGCAATCAATGTACATTACCCTGCACATATCATTCATTAAACTACTCAAATCATAGACAAACACAAACACCCATGCCTTCAGCGGGGCTCGAATCCGAATTCTACCGCACAATAGTCAGGTGTTCTACCGACTAAGCTACGGAGACCGGCTAATATAAATTTCATTATATTACAGAATCATGAGAATGATCACATAATACTTCGATTAAAAAGGGTAATATTTTCAAATGCAGGGCAATATCAACATATTTTCATTGAGCTACCAACAGCAGTTGGTAAGATAGAAATACGATCTTAACAGGTGTTGTATGGTTGCCATAGGAGCATATTTTCACCTTAAAACAAAATATACAGGGTGGTCCTAAAAATCGTAATGACTGCAATGATGGATTTTTTTAAATGGAATACCCTGTATATTATAACAGTTTAAGAATTCTTTTGACCTCTAGAATAACTTTGATACAAGGTACCATATGCCTAAATTCTATGGTTACGCAGATATCGGCACTTTAATTATTGCATACCCAAATTATGTCTGCCATATGTTTACGCAGATCTAATGAACGGCAGACATAAAGACATCATTTTACACATATTGCAGGGTTGCCAGGGAAAATAAAACAAACGGAGGGATAATGAAAAGCGTACCGACTACGCCTCAAAACTTTTATTCCATTAATATTATAACTTAAATCCTAATAATAACAATAACCATCATTTAAAGAAATGAAAAAAAAAATATCAAACAAATACTACAATAAATGTTCAAAGTGCGAACCATTTACGATTTGACAGTATCCAAGTCTTTTACAAAAATGTTCGATTGAATCACTTAGATATGTTTGTGGCATCAGATTTATCTCTTGCAAAATACGAGCTTGTAGGGTTTGTAAATTTAGTGGTTTATTCTTGTAAACTTTATTTTTAAGATATCCCCACAAAAAAAAATCTAAAGGAGTCAAATCCGGTGACCGTGGCGGCCATTCTATTGCTCCTCGACGTCCTATCCATCTCTGTGGAAACACTGTATCTAGGTAATTACGTACAGCCAGGGTGTAATGAGGGGAAGCACCATCTTGTTGATACCATATGTCATCAGAAGGTAACATGGGATTGTTGGGATGGGGAAATATGGCTGCTATTGCTGGCACAATATTATTCCTTAACAGGTTCAAATATTTGTCACCATTTAAATTACCTTCTATGAAGAAAGGTCCGATTATGTGGTTATTAATAATCCCTGCCCAAACATTTATTTTCTGCGGCCATTGCGTGTGTCTCTCCCTCATCCAACGGGGATTACGGCTAGACCAAATCCGGCAATTATGTCTGTTCACTTCACCGTTGAGGCAAAACGTTGCTTCATCAGAAAATACAATTTTTTTTTCAAAATTAACATCAACATTCTTCTTTCCTTCAACTAATTCACAAAACAGCAATCTGCGGTCTGGGTCATCTTCTGCAAGTTCTTGATTGTAGTGAATCTTATAAGGTTTCATTTTTTCTGACTTCATAATTCTTATAACGGACGTCTGAGCGATATTGTTGTCTAGCGCTAACTGGTTTGAAGATACTTGAGCATTTTCTTCAACTTGAAGTAGCACATTTAGTTTCGTATCATCATCTGTAGCAGTTTTAGGCCTGCCAGATTTAGGACAATTTTTAACATTTCCAGTATCTGTATATCTCTTGATAGTTTTGCAAACGGTTGATCTATTAATAACGTGTTGAGGATTCAATTCATTAAATATTCGTGTAACTTCTTCATACGTTCTTTTCTTGTCACCAAAACCTCGTAAAATTAGTATTTGTATGCGTTGTGTATCGCTAAGGTAAACCATTGTTATAAAGTGATTGACACTAAATAATTATGACAGTTCACTAATATTTAGTTAGAAACCATAGCCACCTTTGTCACAATGGCTTATCTTAGCGATACACAACGCATACAACTACTAATTTTACGAGTCTTTGATGACAAGGAAAGAATGTAAACTTACACGAATAATGGTTCGCACTTTGAACATTTATTGTAGTATTTGTTTGATATTTTTTTTTTCATTTCTTTAAATGATGGTTATTGTTATTATTAGGATTTAAGTTATAATATTAATGGAATAAAAGTTTTGAGGCGTAGTCGGTACGCTTTTCATTATCCCTCCGTTTGTTTTATTTTCCCTGGCAACCCTGCAATATGTGTAAAATGATGTCTTTATGTCTGCCGTTCATTAGATCTGCGTAACCATATGGCAGACATAATTTGGGTATGCAATAATTAAAGTGCCGATATCTGCGTAACCATAGAATTTAGGCATATGGTACCTTGTATCAAAGTTATTCTAGAGGTCAAAAGAATTCATAAACTGTTATAATATACAGGGTATTCCATTTAAAAAATCCATCATTGCAGTCATTACGATTTTTAGGACCACCCTGTATATTTTGTTTTAAGGCGAAAATATGGTCCTATGGCAACCATACAACACCTGTTAAGATCGTATTTCTATCTTTTTCCGTTTGTGAGATATTCAGATGTTTCCATACTTTAAACTAACCCTGTATATATATATATATATATATATATATATATATATATATATATATATATATATATATATATTTAAGGAATCTTATAGTAGAGCTAGATATGTGAACGTGTACGATGTGATGTCTCCATTATCCTTCAAGGGATAAATGTTAGAGAAATATTGAAATCGATGCCACGCCTGATGGAAGTGCGAGACATATATGTTTCGTTCTGCAAGGAACGAAAATATATGTCTTATATAATGATGTCTTCATTATCCTTGAAGGATAATGGAGACATCACATCGTACACGTTCACATATCTAGCTCTACATTTTATTGTGAAAAAAAAGAACTACAATCTTTCTAAGAAATAACCAGACAAAAAACAAAAATTATTCTATTCACAATAAATAAGATCGTATTCAGTTGAAACTGATCTTCCATACAACCTTCTCACCACAATCTTAATCAGAAAAAGGAGAAGTTCCATTAATCTGACATGCTATCTTGCCGCAACAAAAAGGAAGAAACCAAAACAGAAAATCATCTAAAAATTATCGCCACCGTGCTTTATCCGCCAGACCTATTGGCTATGAGACAAATAGCTCCTCAATTCCGCAGCAAATCTTACTAAAGATAAGCTCACTTTAAATTATTGAAGCAAAACATTCACTGCATATGTCGTATGTAAAGCTCTTCTGAAATATGGCACTAAGGTGTTGTGGGGGGTGAGCAGTCCTCTGCTTCTTACATTCAATATATATATATATATATATATATATATATATATATATATATATATATATAGTTGAATATATATATATATATATATATATGTATATATATATATATATATATATATATATATATATATATATATATATATATATATATATATATATATATATATATATATATATATACTAGCAGACCCGGCGAACTCCGTTTCGCCACCAGATGGCTTCGTTTTATGTAACATTTCGTTTGGTGATTAAAAGTTTTATATTTGAAAAGGAAAAATTTTATTTCGTTTCTCAACAGTAATGAATTCATTTCGATTACAAAAATGAAGTGTTATTTAGTTGAACGTCTCTAAGTAAGTGAAAGTGAATCAAAAGTAAATACTGAATTATATCCGTGTCCGCAAATTATCCGTTTCATTGAAGTAACCACATTTTTTGTTTTTTGGTCTGACGTTAACACAAACAAAGCGGATGGTTTCCCAACTCGTGAACACGCAACGTATAACTGCCCATGTGAAAAACAATGATTTTCTAAATTTATCCCGCAAACACTAAGCGATTGGCCTTGCGACTTGTTCATTGTCATTGCGAACGCAAGGCGACCTGGAAATTGCAATCGTTTGAAGTCAAACGGAAGATCAGTCGGAATCATTGGTATTCGAGGAATACATACATTTTCACTTGCGTACTTTCCGTTAATAATGGTTGCCTCAATCAAATTCGGCATGTCTTTTAACCGAAAGTCGAGTACCGTTGCAAAGTCGCGGTGGATTCAAATTACGCAATATCATAATAACTGTACCATCTTTGAGTTGCAAGTTATGTGCTGGAAATCCTGGTAACTCCAGAGAGTTCAAAAACTCCGTTGGATAATTTACTACATCATCGGGATTTGTTATGGAATCAACGGATTTGTATGTCACCAAATCGCCTGCAATTTTTGATTGAATGGTGAAATTCAGTGCGTGTATATCATTATTCTTTGCTGCAAGAATTGTTCGTTGACTTAACTAAGCATAATTCTGATAATTCTCACTAATGTTTGGAAAACATCTTCAATAAAAGCTAATTGAGAGTCTACAAATCGGCAAAAGTTGTTGGTAAGAGTAATTTATCCAGATGTCGCATCAACTGGGACTTTTCAATTTCCAACAGCTAATAATTGTTTGGAAAATTGTGCAGCACTTTGATCATTTTGAAGTTGAATTCTCATATTAGTGGTTAGCGATAATGTTTTTACGTTATTCCATAATAACGGTAACATATAAAGGTGATGCCATCAGGCAAGCATTCAATTCATCTGCAGGCGTTCCACGGGGAATTACTGGCAACGTCTGCCTGAAATCGCCTGCCAACAATATCATCAAGCCGCCAAAGAAATAAACAGCTATAAAAAATAAGGGTTGATCGTAGAAGGGTGAAAATTTAGTATTGTATGTATTTTTGTATGTTGTATCATAAAAAAATAAAAACTGAAAATTTTGTCTAAAAAATAAAAAACAAAATTCAGGGGTGGACTACCCCTAACATTTAGGGGGATGAAAAATAGATTTTGGCCGATTCTCAGACCTACTCAATACGCTCACAAAATTTTATGAGAATCGCTCAAGCCGTTTCGGAGGAGTATGGAAACGAAAACTGTGACACGAGAATTTTATATATAAGATATATATATATATATATATATATATATATATATATATATATATATATATATATATATATATATTTATATATAAAGGGTATTGTTATCGACCGTACTACGTATTAAATATTGTGAACTTAACATAAAGCGGTCTGTTCCACAGACCGCTTCCCGAAAGAATTCACAATATTTAATATATATATATATAAATATATATATCTTGAAATTGATTTATTGCCTGTTTGAGGTATTTATTTTGAAGGTTTTTAGCATTAACAGGCTTTTTTAATATGAAAAAGTTTATTTCTGTTGACGTTTCGTTGTTATATTACAACTTTGTCAAAACTAATGAATAATTGAATTTATGAGTTACTATGGATATCAAATGTCAAACTTAATTTTTTGAAAAATCAAATTAGTTTTTTTGTATATTCACTTATTGATTTTCATTATCAGAGGAATATTTCTGGCTCAGCATTCGCTTCGGAAGTTTTAGTCTTCTTCACCATGAGGAAACCTCTGAAAAACTCATGGTAAGCCAGGTGATTCTTAAGTGTGATTATATTTACATATATACAATTACATATAGTTTTGTATATACTTTAATATATAAAAAATATACAAATTTTTTTTTTCATATTAAAAAAGCCTGTTAATGCTAAAAACCTTCAAAAATATATATATATATATATATATATATATATATATATATATATATATATATATATATATATATATATATAAAAGAAAATGAACACTAGAACATTCATTTGAAAAATTCTAATTAACCAATAGAAAGTGTTTAATTTTAATTTTTTCTCTAATTTTGAGTTTTTTTTAAACTAAAAAGACTTTAATAAGACTTTAGTCCAATTTTCAGATTTACAAATTCTAGTGTTCTTTTTCTTAAATATTTCAGTGCCATAAGCACAAAAACTTCATTTCCTTCATTCCATATAATTATATATATATATATATATATATATATATATATATATATATATATATATATATATATATATATATATATATATATATATATATATATATATATATGTATATATAAATGAAAATAGAAAAGAAGAAACTTACGATATTAACCTGCAATTTTGTGGCAGCCGTAAAAATACAAAACAAAACACAAAATTCTACATCAGGAATCGACTTCTTTGTGGTTTGCACAGAATGTCTCTGTTATATTTCTATCCGACTCTGTTCTGAAAATTGAATGAATAATCTGCCAATGAGACGATATTTATACCTTCTATAAATTTTGTACCGACAATTAAGATAATTCAAAAAGGTTTATACAGGTATTAAAATAGGAAAGAAGAAACTTGCGGTATTTACCTGCAATTTCGTGACATTCGTTGACATATGTTTCGAGCTATAGGCTCTCGTCAGAACGGCGCAGTTCAAGTTTTAGATGTTCGAATTTGGACGTTAATTAAAGCATAAAACAAAATTCCAGAACTTTACCGAATTTGGTATAAAATTTCCAGAAGGAAAAAATATCGTCTCATTGGAAGATAATTGATTCAGTCTTCAAAACAGAGTCGGATAGAACTTTAACAGAGACATTCAATTTGAGGCACAAAGAAGTCGATTTCTTACGTAGAATTTTGTGCTTTAACCATTTTATTTATATTGTAAAAATTTGAATCTTGGGTTTTTTGGTTCAATTAAAACAATGTTGATGTTAGTTACACGTAATAGTTAAATTACGTGTCGGTTTGAAAACAAAAAAACCGAAACGTAATTTGGAAATAAACTAACATCATTTTGTTTTAAATGAATCAAAAAACCCAAGATTCGAATTTTTATATATATATATATATATATATATATATATATATATATATATATATATATATATATATATATATATATATATATATATATATATATATATATATATATATATATATATATATATTTATATATGCGAATAATGTTAAATTTCAAAATATATATAAATGTTTGCTACGAAACTTTTGTTATAAATGAAAAAGAAACTCGTTCAGTAGCGAAGCCATCCGCAAAACACATCAATGTGAGCTGAAGTTAAAAATCATTTCAACATCTGAAGTTAAAGTTTAATCGAATTTCCGAGATGTTGGGGTAAACGCAGGGAGATTATAATCGGAGAAAATTGAAAAAAGAATTCCATTCCAACTTATTATAGAAGTATGAATGAAAGGGGGCTGACAAAACTGATGGTTGAAAAATTGATTAAGATATATGTTTATATTGAAAATAACTGTATTATCAACTGTCACAAAATATTTCTTTCAATTCTGGCGTTTGGGTGAAATAATATCACAAAACCTGAGTTTCAAATATAGTAAATCGGTTTAATCATCGAAATATAAATTACAAGTTTACATATGTCGTTTATATTCGTTTCATTTTCCTTCGTTGCGCTCATTGCCTAAGAGCTAGTAAACATCTGACGATACATATTTTAGGAAAGCCTAAAATTTTCTCAGTAAGACAGTTGTACCTACCATACATGAAATGGGACTTAGTTTAGCGAAGTTGCGGTAGAAGGCACTGTGCAGGTACAACAGGTGTGATAATTTGGTGAAAAAAAGACATATTTTAGGAAAACTGCCGTTTTGATATGTTGAAAAATATTATTGAACCTACTCAAAAACGAAACGGCCGACCATTTCCCCGGTTATTTTCTGATTTTCCTTTCACTACAGACTAATTGTCGTTTCAATACATCTGTTTCTCCGGTGTCACTATGTGCATAGGATGTTATAGATTGTACTAAGTCCTTTTATATCTATCTTGTCATTAATGGCATCCGGGTTTTTTTTATAAATTATCATTTCATGATATTCTCGTTTCCTCTTGTCTTATTCGGATAATGATGTTTGTAAAAAAAAAACCCGAATGCCACTAATGACAAGATAGATATAAAAGAACTTAGTAAAATCTATAACAACATCCTAACTGCATAGTGACTTCGGAGAAACAGATGTAGATGGACCGAAACGTAATGTGCTGAAGATTTTTAATGAACGATTTTGAGAACCAAAAAACCCAATAATTCCTTTCCTAAAATATAAATAAAATGGTTCTAGAAAGCAATGAATATGAATGAATATATATATATATATATATATATATATATATATATATATATATATATATATATATATATATATATATATATATATATGTTCATTCCACACCCACAAGGTGCCCGGAATTCGGCATATATCTTCACTACGTGCCCAATTCGACCAAACCGTGCCCAGCCGCCCAAAATGTGCCCAGCTTCGCCTAAATTAATCGATCCTAGTTTATTTAGCTGAGAATGTTGGTAATATACGAGAATTTGATTTGACGTTCGCTCGGTTATTATTATACCGTTCGGGTACTTAGCCTCCATATATCTGAATTTATGAGGTTAGAAATATGATTTCAACGGAACGAATGGAAAATATGAAGTTCCATAATTATTACGAATATTCCATTATATTTATTTTTATCCAAACAGTATTTTGAGTGATTTAACATGATAAGTATAATTCAAAGTTGATCTTAATCTTTAATCTAATATATACGAGCATTTAATATAAGGCATTCCTATATTAAATTACTATATCGAATATATAATTCAACAAGAACATTCGAATACGTATGTTATATAGCAATGTTGATTTGTTAGTATTTGAATTATTATTTTGGAGATAATGTAAATGAAAAGAGAGATGATAAAAGAGATCTCAATCAGAAAACTAGGCTTTTTCAATGAATTCTAATTCCAGGAAGTTCAGAAAAATTCAATAAATTAAAGCTGTTCTATTTCTAATGAAATACAAGAAACAATACTTAATATCAAGAATATAGGTTAATGTAATAAAAATTCTGAATATATCCGGATTAGTAATAATTATATCATAAATATAAGTGCATTATGTTAAATGGAACAATATATATCGTCAAATAGTCAGCTCACATATATAACTTCAAAGTGACATATGTGTTGCCTAATCAACAGGATGAAGAATTCAGGTTTCATTATTACTAATTTAGAATTATTCTATAGAGGAACATACAATACACGATCAGTAATATTGACTTCAACACTATTACAATTAATGAATGGTCATATGACAATAGCTTTTTTCCGAATGTGCCAAATCTAACTTCACAGTTTTTGGTAGAAGTAAAACCCTTAAAACCAATAAAAATAAGGATATAACTATAAAGATTAATGAACAGAAAATTGAAAGAGTAGAAACAGTTAAATATTTAGGCTGAGATTGAATTCTCGCTGAACTCTTGGTGAAACATAATTGAATATTAAATTAAACTCTTGGCTTAATGTTTCACGATTTATTCAACAATATGAAATGATGAAATATTTAGGCATTATTTCAGACAAGAAATTGAGTTTCAATGATCATGTTGATTTCATAGCATCAAAAATCTCTAAAAAATATCTATTTTTTTGAAAGAATAAGAAAAAAAACCTGTCGACATATGTGAAATTATTTTTGTTCAAATCAATAATAATGCTACGTTTTGAATATTGCTCCACATTGTTGATTGGTTTGACTAAAGAAAAAGTTAAAAAATTACAGAAGTTACAGAATAGTGTCAAGCGAACCATTTTGAAGTGCTATATTATACCTGTGTTAAAATTATGCTGAACACTTTGGAGTTTGACTTATGTCTGTAAAACAAAGAATGATCTTTGCTTCATATATATTCATATATAAAATAAAAAATCATTGGCCATGTAATGTAATAAAAAATGTAACATATGTCAGTGATGTGCATGGGTATAATACTAGAAATACTGATACTTTTTATATCCAAAGTTGTTAGCTCTCTAAATCTAAAAACAGCATATACTATGACGGATTTGAGGCTTTCAATAATTTACCAAATATATTGAAAACTAGTACCACTATAAAGATATTTGAGCTCGACATTAGAAAGTATATTTTAAATAATGAGATAGGTATATAATTAAAAATTGACAGTTTTCGGTCATAATGGAGCTGAGATCAGAAAATTTTCACATAGGGTAACAAAGTTTTCAATAAAGGGATAATGAACGTGAATTCAAATGAAATTTTATCATTGAATGTTTTATTGAATATAATATTTACTTATTATTGAAATATTCTCTATTAAATTGAATTAAACGCTTGGCTTGATGTTTCACGATTATATTTAACGATATGAATTTTTCAACATGTTTCGAGCGTGAGCTCATTTTCAAGACTCAATAACAGTCTGTAGGTACTGTATCTAACTATATAGGTAATGGAATGAATGCATAATGCGATGAGCAATCAACAGCTATTTGATTGTTACAGCTTAATTTGGAAGTGTTATATTTTGTCTTAAGTTAATATGTTACTCTACTCATAATTGTTCATATAATTAAGAAATATTTCAAACATGAACATGTTTGCTAATTGAGTATAAATTATAGATGTCTCTAATAGTTAATTAGCTATGATTTCACAGTTTCATATAGGTTATAGCCAATGATTCTAACTTTTTACCTTTGACGAGGTTATTAGAATCCAGGATATGTCGAAATTTTCGAAAACACCCTGTAATAAATTGTTCAATAAATTAAAATAATTCAGAAAGGATTGGAAACATCGTGAGGATTATTTTATAGTAGGGTTTTATTTTATATAGAGTATTATTTATGTAGTAGGGTCCATTTGTGAAGCACGTTGTAAACCACAATCTTTTCGAAAAACTTGAATTCGAGCTTAAAAACCTATAGACTGATATCAACGGTTTGATTATAATCAAATATAAGTGATATGAAAATTATCATTTCACTGTACCGCGTATTGAAGTATCTGTTTATTTATTTTTATCAAGGATACGTGTGTGAACCGTAAACATTTTTTATTCATAAAAGAGTCAGAATATGTGGGGAAAATCGTAAGAAACATTAAGAAACCAGCAAAACTAATTTAAATTGTGAGGGAAACTTCTCTTATATTTTTCACGAATATAAATTGCATAGGTACTTAGGTATATATGAAGCAGTGAACTGAAATAATCTGAATAAATGGAAACATAAGATAATTAATAACTATAAAGTATATATGCTATGTAGGTATTATATATTACTTATATCACAAATATGCTCATTTCAAAATAACCTACGTGTAAGGACCTGAATAGGTGTAACAACATGCACATCTAAAATCTGCAGAAATTATTCATAGTACCTAGATCTTTTTAAACGAGTTTAAAAAAATTAATTCTCTTTTGTCTTGAAGAATAGAAAAAAAATGTACCTTCTCAAATTAGATAGCTTTCCGATACAAAAGATTATTAATTTATTGGACTTCAGAAGTAATGCACATTAAATATTTTTTATATTATAAAAATATCAATTATTTTTATATTTTAAATAATGTACAATATAAGTTTATAGAAAGTATATATACAAAGTGTACAATTCACTAACGAAAATGTTTCGTTAGGAATTTCGACATATTTCAAGTATTTGAAATATTGATTAATTTTCATGAATCAGTGCAGTTAAACTTTTTATCTCTTCTAACCCACGTTCACTTCTTCGAATCCATAAAAATCGAATGATGTCCAAGAATTTTTTTTATCAATATTTTGCATTGTCCTGGGATATTAGTGTAGGCGAGATTTTTGACCTTCATTACAAAGTAAAAAGAAGACATTATTATAATAAGAGAAATATATTAGTTAGAACGAAGGTCAGAATTGTATCTTAGAGCAAAAAATATTCTTCATCTTCCATTCATATTTCTGAACAGTTGAAGGTTTTCATACGTTTTCCAACTATAATTCTTCACATACAAAAAAAAGATTAGCATGAAACATGAATTGTTCAACATACTATACATATATATTCAAGTAGCAATGTTTACAATAATGTAGGTCCTTTCCATTTCGAAAAGTGATAAAATGAACTAAATCACTATATTTTGAGGCATATAATATAAGTTCAAAGAATTCATGTCAAGTTACATTGAATTTTTTCATGTTCGCGTTCCTGTTTTTCTGCTCCTGTTTCTGTGCTTTTTGCCATAACATAATTGGCTGAAGGGATTTTTGTGAGCCAAAAGCTATTGTTTTTCATTTCATCAATTTTCAATTTATTACTAACCAAGTTCAATCAGTAAAATGTTGCATAAGATGCACTTCTCAATACAGGAGTATCATCTTTTTTCTTATCATTTCTCTCCTATTAAGTTATAAGAAACCAGGAGTTTTCGATACTTTCCAAATTCTCCCCTTCACAAGAAGTTTTTACGGAAGTGACCGAGAAAATTTTATTCAATTAATTCGGTATTATATTTAACTGTATCTCACTTCAATAGTTATTATCACTTTAATATGTATTACAACTCACTCATATTAATAGAGATGTGCAAAGATTCTCGACTATTTTTTATATTTTTGCCTCATTCTAGTATATTCTTTAGAGATTTGAATCACAACTGAATAGTGATTATGTAAAATGGACGGATAATTCATGTGTCCAGCAGCGGTTTTTAAAAAGTGTCCGTGCACTATTGTTGTGAAGGAAATTCAATTTTTTTAGATAAGCAACAAATTTTCCTGAAATCAGAAGGTTTTAGAAAATGTTCGGTGCCTTGGAAATTTATTTTGAAAGCTTGGATTGACTAGAATTTTGTGAAGACCACTATCAGAGGCATATATGATTCTCATGCATTCAGTGATGTACTTTTTCCATGTTGGAAAGAAGTAGGAAATCGAAATCAGAAACATATTCGCGCATCTGGTGAATCACACAATTAAAGAAAACTTCTTGTCTCTGAAGGCACAAAGTATAGTGAACACACAAGATAAAATCACGAAAAACTATTTCAAACAAATTGTACAGGTTTTTACTCAGAAATTGAATCCTACATAGAAAGCTGGGAAAAACCAATTGAGGACGTTGACAAATTTAACTGGATGAGGTCTCCAAAAATCATTGAAAGTACTCTACGGTCTGCTTTCGAAAAAACAGTCCGTTTTCCCAAAAAATTAACATTGAAATGGATGACACGAAGCTAATTGACGAATGTTTAAACTTGAAAGTTCTTAGCATGAACCTTTCTGACGACGACAAGCTTTTATGCGCAATTCAGCTTCAGCTGAATTTTTCTGAAACACCTAACACCCACTATCGTCAGAAATGCTAAAAATCGCAAAGTATTATTTTTTGTATATCTGGACACAATGCGACCAGAGGGAGTATTTTGGCTGGTCGCGCAGCAATGGACGCAATAAAAAAACTCGCTCAACAGATCATTTTCGGTCTCTGATCACAACAGTATAATTTCAATGGGCTGATTTGTTCTGACTTTCACGAATTCTTGTTGGAAGAGAAAGATATTTCATTGAAAATTAGGAAGACTAACAAATATCAAAATAGATTGAACAAAATTGATCTCATTAAAATTTAGAGTTATAATGAGTACTTTAAATTTACAATAAAATTAAATTTATAGGGATTTGGCTATCTAACTAGATGTATGAGAATATCATTGGCGTAGGCAGTTTGTTTTGAAATTATCAAGTATTATAGTCATTAGTAGTATCATATAATAATTTGATTGATGTCAGAAAAGAGCGCTCATATTTATTTTTGTTACCATACTACATCAGAAGTAGTATGGTATTTCAATTCTAAAAAAAGTGCCTATTATTTGTTGGGGTTGAATAAGTACTCAAATCGATTTCAATTGCAAGTTGTATGAATGAATGAAAATTGAACATTAATAAAGATTTTTCTATTTTGGTTGCAAAAAATATTTATTTGTGCAGAAACGTCAGGGGAAAAAAATATGTTTCGCCTAAATGTCCAAGATTTTTGTTCCAGAAGTGTCGGTAAACTAACAGCAGCCCTCTATTTTTCGTGAATTTTCTGTTCGAAAACATTCAAGACTTAAGTTTGCGAAAAAAGAATATGCCACAGAGCGCAGAAAGGATATAATTTTAGAATATTCGAAACTTCAATTATACTTCTATTTCATAAAATTGTTTTTCTGTAATTTTTTACTGAAAAACTATTTGTACCTATTGTGCAGCTTCATTCGAATGTTCATTTCTACTCATACCGATTCTTTGTCGTTCAAAATGTGGAAGTTTCCATAGGCTGAGATGCTCGTTTGCAATTAAAAATGACAAATAAATGGTCTCCGAATGAATATTAAACTATTACGAACGAAACTGTTACTTTTTATCATTATTTCGAATTCATCAACCTGAAATCCGAGTTGAAAATTATAAGCAAATATATATATTTATATATATCAACAAAACTGTTGACTGCTATCAAGGACTTGTGATCATTATATTATATTATTATCGTTGTTTTAGAATATTTGTTTATATAATTTAATCAGGGTCACGTAAGTGAACTGTAAACAACAATTTTCATTCATAATACTCGTAGAGTCGGGAAGCTAATATGGCACGGAATAAACCTGAAGAAGCTCGAAAAATATGGAAGATAATTAGACACGGATTCGAGTTCTGTGTGAAGTTCATTTCTTTTTTTCACAAATTATTTTTTAAATTACAAAACGGAGGACATTTTGATGGTCATCGATATTTTGTCTACTGTTCGATTTAAAGGTCTGTAAATTCTCAAGTGCTCGACTTGAAAATCTAGAGATTGCATCGTGGAAGTATCATGTTATATCACGGCAAACCTACCGGGGCACTGAAAATGAAATGAATTGGAAAACATATTTTGCATAAATTGCAGACTATAATAATTTCCTCGAAAACCATTCTCCGCTATTTTACTGTATGCATTTGTAAAATCTGGAGGCACATTTAAGGAATCTCATTTAAAAAACAAAACTGAACTCAGACAAAAACGAATATAAGCATAGAAGTGTTTTGAATTTAAGGATGGCGAAATTGAGGAATAAAGGCGAATATAAGGAAATCGATTTTTAAATAGGTTCAAATTCAAATATTGAATCGATCAACGAAAAAATCCAGGCCTCAATAATCGATTTACAGAAAATGTTTGATAAAATAATTGATTTCTCAATTTAATTTTTGATTTGGTGTGTCAAAGCCCTACAATACATGATCAAAATATGATTTCTTCAATTTGGAGAATAATTGATGTATAACAAGAAGCAAATAATTTTTCAGATGACCGCTTGCTTCATATTCATATGATTTACTTTCCGACAGTTAGTTTTTACGAATGGAATTCGTAAAAATTAGGTATATAGTATGAAGTTTATTTCGATTTTAGTTTTGAAAATGAATATAACACTAAAGAAGTAGTACTTCGAAACGTCATCATTCGTATTTTATATTAAATTATGAGAAAATTCTAAATACTGTTTTATTATAGCACTTTACATATTATTATTATGATAAATATCAGCAACTATCCGATAAGGTGGGATATCTTCGATATTCACATAATGACTGATACAAAAGTTCTGCATCATCTGTGGTTCAAATAATTAAAATCAATATAACCAACGTTAAAAAGATAGCATTTGAGTAAATATAAAAAATTATTTCCCTCAAATCAATTACATGTGAGATGAAAACCTGTAATTTTTCTAAATGTGATTGGAAAGTTCAGCTACATTGTAAACTATTGAAGTGTGTGCTTACTAGATCTATTCTTTAAATTATAATTGAAAATTAGTATTTAGGTTCATGAAGTGTATTCTTCGTTTAATCGGTCTCAGATTGCCATCACAAATAATAAAGTAAGTGATTTCGATATTTATGTTCCGTTAGAATACTTAGTATTCGAATTCGAAAAGACTAATGTTTACTTATTTTAATTGATAACTGCAAATGTTCAACGCAGGAAACCGAAAAAAAGATCTGAGCTTGAACAAAATAAGTTTTTACCGATATTCATCTGCTATAGCTTCTCCACAGTGGAGTCAGGAAATCAAATAGTTACAAAAAACGTTAGTACATTGAAAAAATATGAGAGGAAACTCCTTAGACCGAAATTTTTTGAAAGACATTTCTTATTTTTTTTCTACGTCAAGAAATTGCAAATATTCAAAGTATCATACTGAAGCATGGAAAAAGCCCTGAAAATTTTTTTTCCAATTGTATAATGCGTCTGTTCAAAAAAAAATGTGAATTTTCAATTTTCGGAGGCTGTGCACATTCGATTAACAAATTATTTTTTGTTAAGGTGCTTCACAAATTTTTCACATATGTTACCATTTATCAGCCAGTTTTGATTAGAAGTTTGTTTTTGACAACTGTGAATGTTAGTCACGTTTTTGTGTTCTTCGATTTCTTGATTTTTCAAAGAAATATGTCAAACAATCTGTATTAAATTTTGCGTTAAAAATGGAATAAAGTGCTCCAACGCACTCAAAATATCGATTGTGGCATTCGGTGGGCCTACTTTGTACCAAAAACTTGTTTATAAGTGGTACAAGCGCTTCACAGAAGGCCGAGAATATGTTGATTCCGATGAGCGTCCTGGAGTTGCAACCATGTCAATGAGCGACGAAAACATCGAAATTGTGAAGGAAATGGTTCTGGAAAATCGTCAAATTACTATAAGTGCAATTTTGTCGGATCTTTTGGGCATGAAACATGGGCTAGCGATGTTTGCTCAGAAATTGCAAAATTTAGAGAAAAAGCAACGTCGCATTAGTATAGCATAATATTTGCTGAAGAAGGTCATAACTAAAGACAAAACCTTTGGTATATGGTTATGCCGTCGAAACCAAGGCCCAATCACCCAATTGAAGCGGTTAGAAGAGCCAAGATCGAAAAAGACACGCCAAGTTTGATCCAATGTGAACGTTTTGCTCACTGTTTTCTTCGATTACAACGGCGTGGTTCACAATGAGTTCTTGCTAACAGAACATGCGGTTAATAAGGAATACTACAAGGAAGTATTGCTTCACGCGAAACTACGTATTGCGTGAAGCAATGCTGCTCAAACGATCTGAATTGTGGAAAAACAAATCAGGAATTCTGCATCACGATAATGCACGAGCTCACACATCATGCCAGTTCTTGATTTTTTGGCTAAAAACAACCACCGCATTTACCAGATCTGGCTTTCCCTGCTACTTTTTCCTATTTCAAGAATTGAAGAGAACAATGAAAGGAAAGCGTTTTTCCACAATTGGTGAGATAAAATCGGAATCGAAGAACGAGCTGATGGCCATACCGAAAAGCACATTTCAGAATTTCAAGGATTTGAAGAAACGCTGGCATGAGAGCATTATATCTGAATGGGATTACTTCCAAAGAATGAAAATTGGAAAAACTGAAATTCAGTGAAAATATAATTGAAAAGATGTACTTCTAAAGTATGGACACATAAGAATATATTGCTCCTATTCAGAATGTATTAATTAACACAAAAATGTATAGCGAATAAAATTATGCGTCATATAATTATTTCGACAGAATTTCTTATTATATTATATTTTATGAAACGTTTTATGTTCGAACGATGCACTTATTAATATATGAGCAAAAACTTTTAGAGTTCGTTTCGTTAGAGTTTTACGAGTACAAGATGCACTGCGTAATTCTGAAACAAATGGAAACTTTATTTTATAATATGATTGGTTGCATGCATTCTCAATGAGTAATCAAACGATATTTGATGATTTGATTGATGCAAGTCATTTTTATTGTTTCTCAATTTAACATTTTATTATATCTCGTCAATGTTGATGAACAATTATCGTTTGAATTCCCTACTGTTTGTCCGATCATTAATTTAAAAATGAATGTATTTTGACAACGCTGTTTCAAAAATTATATATTGACCGAAAATAAATTAGGATTCACCATGTTTTTCCGAATTATTCCCCTTCGAAATTCCAATTCCAGAAATGCCTGAAACAATTGAAGAGATACTATTCCATTACTTTAATATGAGATATGGATATCAACTAAATAATTTGTAAAAGGCTGTTAAATGAAATTTTTACATGACATTTTCACAGTTTGAGTGCGAAATATTTCAAGCATCTAACCTGGTCTCTTACTCCTAACGATCTTCTAAGACGTAAGGATTTTTTGAGATTTCTGAAATTATTCCTTCACGAAGAAATTTAATTCAGAAAAAACCGAACGAATTGAACTATTTGAGTGTACAGTTGTATAGGTTAGATGTTATTGGATTTTTAATCACTTTTTCGGTCAACTAATTATTGCTCGCTAGAAAAAAACTCAAATTTGAAAGGAAAAATTAAACCACAAACTAATGACTCGTATATACGATTTGATATACATACATATTTAATAGTGTTGGCGTTTACTTGATGTAAATCTATTATAATTGAATTTAAACTTAAATTCAAACACTTGAGCTTATGATTTACACTTTATTAACTACATAGCATGACGCGTTTCATCGTTACAAACGACTTCTTCAGATGTTTACAAAATCTATGCTTACAGATTCTGTAAGCATCTGAAGAAGTCGTTTGTAACGACGAAACGCGTGATGCTATTTAGTTAATAAAGTATAAATCATAAGTTCAAGTGTTTGAATTTAAATTTATATTAAATTATACATACGAGTAATTTATCATCTTTTTGAAAATTTCGTTTTTAAAATTTGATTTGAAATATATAAACTAAATAATAAATATAATTTAAGTTGAATGCGAGTGAACTTTGAATGTTAACAATATCATTTATTCGGTGTTGTGAAGTCTATAGCTGAGTAAAATCGTAGAAATATGGAGAAGTTATGAAAGTTAGTTCATAAGCGCAAGTCTGAAATCTGAGGTGAACTGTTTCTACAAATACAAACTGCAAATGTTTTAAGCCGAAAATAAAAAAAAAGAACATGAGCTTTTGTTTATAACTTGAAAACGTAAATTATAGCAAAAAGCAGAGCCTAATATTGCTAAGAAGTATCCTTCAAAAATAAATGCATTCATTTACCGCACTTTCAGTCAATATAGGTATTTATTTCATACGTTCACTCAAATTATAATAAAATTTTTTGTTTTGCAAATACCTCTAATTAAATTGAATTCGATATTTCACTATTAGGTATAGGTATAAAGAAATAGAATGTTTTTCAAGATTTTATTCCTAACAAAGCCAACAAAATGTAGCCTTGAATCATTCAAAATTAAAGAAAAAACGCTACTGTTTTACTCATATTTCTACATTCGTACATTTTTTTGCAAAATCATAAATCAAAAATTTGTTTCTTTGGCGAAACAAAACTTCACTCTTTTGCTCTCGATATATTTTAGTACTACAAGGGGTAGTATTGAAAATAGATAGTAGTTAGGTTCTCGAATGAATTTTTATATAAAAGAGTGAGTATTTTTTATATCTGCGTGAGGCGGCGAAACCTCTAGCACCAATCCTCGTTTCTAAGATATAATAAATACTTGTTGTGTGAGTAAGGAGATTTATTCTGTTTGAAATGTGTATATTAGTGATTTATGACTCTGTTTATGTTATCGGTTTACGAACCGCTTGACAATCTTGAGTTCATCGTGGGTGACCTTGTATGAATATTTTACCGAGTTAGTCGATCTTTGAGACTTGTATAAGAAAGTTTTGTGAGATAATTTAACAGTATTTTACTTGAATGTTCGTGAAGTTTTTTCACTTTCAATCAAATATCCTAATATACAATTGTGAAGCAGTTTTGTGGAAGTTAAGTTACAGGCAATACGAACCGACGAAAATTTATAGTAAAATCATTCCTTCAGAAAGAAACGGGTAAGTACTTACATGAAAATAATAATATGTATTCATCATTTAGTTTTATTCATTGATGGATTTTCGATTATTTATGAAAAACAATACAATTCAGAATTTATGCTTCGAAAAAAATTTTCCTAAAAATGATAAATCGTTTCATGTTTGGCTTTTTCTCAATAAGTTTTTTCAATGTATTATTCAGCCGTATAGTTTAACGTGTAATGAATATCCTAAAAAGCTTACAATTAAAATTGCATTCATTTCATTAAGGGTAATTATTTTATGTTATTTAACCAGACCAAAAAATTATATTCTCCTATTGCTCTAGTCGCCCAGAGCATTAATGAATCAGGTGAGCGGAATAATTAACTTCAATAGATTAATTCTTTTCGTTGTATTCGTTTTAGTGCCTTTCCCATTTATATCTCTTCTGAAAGTAAACCCTAGTCATTGATGTTCAAATAACGACGTTGATAATTTTTCATCAAGAATGTTTCTCATGTCTGATTGATACGTAAACTATATAATCTTTGATATTTATTACTTTTGATTTGATTACTTCACAAATTAAGTCTATGTTACACCATTTTTGTTATTCGATATATTTTTAGGTAACAAAGTTCAACCTTCAATTATTTATCAATGAACTATTATGGAGAAAAAATGTTGTTCCCGTTTTTGCAATTGGTTGTGGAAACACATTAATTTACAAATATATCATGTTCTGAACCTTAAGTGAAAGAAAATTTTGAAACAGGTAAGAAATCAATTCATCAGGTATTTTTAGTTATTTAGTGGTTTTGTTATTAATTTCATAGTCTTGAAAATTTTGGTTTATTTTCAATTTATTACTCAATGAAATCACTTTCCCAACCTATATTATTCTTAGTCGCTGTAGGTTCGGTACTGCGCAGGTATAAAAGGTGTGATAATTTGGAGAATTTTACATTACGTGGGTAAAGTTTTCTGTGGTTTCCTTTACCATCAAATGTCAGATGAATTGAAAATCGGACATTTGACCAAATGGCACGTATTTAATGAAAATTTACAAAAGACGGCCACAGCCGTTAAATCCCTGCAGTAAATATATGATAAGAAAATTTGCTCCTGATTTTTTGAAAATACAATAGGAAATTAAATTCACACGGGTTGAAGAAGGTTGCAAAACCTTAAAGTCTCCCGACTTTTGATATATATTAACAAAAACAATGTTTCACAAAACAAATAATGAAAAATAAATGTTTTTGATTCGATTTTATTTGATTTGAGAAAAAAGACATAGTTTAGGAAAGCTGCCGTTTTGATATGTTGGAATATATTATTATACGTACTCAAAAACCAAACGGCAGACCATTCCTGCGGTTATTTTCTTGTGTCAGACCATTTGAAAATTGAGAAGAAACACATTTTTCTTGTTTTATTTCAGAAAATTTAAAATTTTTATATGTTATTGATAGTATCAGAAGCATATATCTTTCGTGGCACACCGATCTGCTTTGGCCCAGCAGACCGCAAAACACTTTTTCCCTTTAAATTTACCTCTTTGTTCTATACCTATATGTAGTATACGAAATGAGGGGATTTTCCTTTTCTCTTTCTTCTTCCTAATATATTACTATCGTATTTCTTCTCTTTCAATTCTATTTGACGTCAAAATTTACATATATTGAGAAAAAAACCAATATGAAATAATATTTCATCTCTAACGAATTTGAATTCAGTTGATTCGATAATAATATCATTAACAATTTCGATTCGAGTCATCACTCAACAAAGTAAATAATTTTTCATTTCACCCATCGGCAAACCGATATGCCGGTTGCTTATACCGTAATGTATAGTCGTATTTGGAATAGACACATTTTTGTTTTCTTTCTTCTACATAATAATATTGTCGTATTTCTTATCTACTTCTAAAATTGGCACACATAAAAAAAAGCCAACCTGACAATATTTCATGTTCGAATGAATTTTGATTCATTCTTGAAATCTATTATAATATCAACTACTCAAAACGAAGTGGCAGAGCATTCCACGTTTTAGCAGAATATTTGAAAATTCACACACGTTTTTTTAGTATTTTTAAAGTATTTTAGGAAATTCGAAATTTCATGTTATTTTTGGTAGTATCAGAAGCTTTAGACTCTCAAGGCAGAAGGATCTGCCAGTTATTTTGACTTAGCAGACAGCAGCATTGTGCTAACAAAAATAATTATAAATTTTTTTCAGTATAAGGTATTAACTTATTTATATTTACTGACAATTCTTGGAGATGATATACACATAAAAATAGTTCTTGAAAAATAGGTTAAAGGTACTGTCATTAACGAGGGAAATCTGCAGTTACAGATCTTCATTAATATAATAGAAGACACAATGAATATATAGATCTTATTTTTATTTAACGTTTTTGAGGTTATGCTGTCTTCGTTAACGTAATATATTTCAACATGTTTCCGTTGTTTTGTCAGTAAATAAAAATACTCTGTCTCTTTTTTCCGCTGCACAAAACAGCGTATGTTTTGTGCAACGGTTTTGTTCATTTCACCTGACATGATAAGGTAATTTCAATCGAATTTAATCAAATAAACTTTTATTTGCTAATATTTCGTGAGTTTATTGAATTGAAGTGACTTTATATCACCACATTTTATTTATTTATTTTACATGCACTGATATAAACCTTCTTGAAAAGAATATTCAAGTATTCGATTTGTTCTAGGTCTCAGATGCGACAGAATAGGTATAATAACATAAATATCATGTTTATGTTTTGTTTAGACTACGAAGTGCACTTGAAATTAGAAAACGTACTAGGGGGAACTAGGTACCTTCTAGAGAGCAGCGAACGTGGAATAGCTACAATGGAAATATAAAATCTACAACCTACTTACCGAAGGTACATAACATAATATTAGATATTGCATTTAAAATCAGAGAAAATTATCTCAAAGAAATGAAAATTGATATATTTATTATGTGAAATGAGCAATTATGTACTTTTTTTGAGTGATGCATGAATCGAAATCGTTAATAATATAATTATCATCAACTTAATTCAAATTCCTTTGAAGATGAAATATTAGTTTCAGTCTGTTTTTTCTTTATGTGTGCTAATTTTATCGTGAAAAAGAATTGAAAGAGAAGAAATACGACAATAGTTTATTATGAAGAAGATAGATAAAATGAAAATTCATCCATTCCTTATGCTACGAATATAATTTATTACACACTGTTTTATTTACGCGGGAAAAATAGTTTTTCGGTCGGCCGGCCCAAAGCAACCGGCAGATCGGTTTGCCATGAGAGATATATGCTTCTAATGCTATCAAGAATAACATATAAAAATTTGAAGTTTCCTAAAATATGTCGGAAAGAAGTATTTTTTTCCAATTTTGAAATATTACACACTAATGTATTTGCGCGGGAGTAAGTGTTTTTCGGTTGAAAGTGTAGAATAAAATAATCTAAATAAAAAATAATCTCAAAGAGATAAAAATTCATAAAAATTATGTGAAATGAGAAATTATATACTTTATTGAGTGAAATCAATACACATGAATCGAAATTGTTGATAATATTATTATCGAGTCAACTGAATTCAAATTCGTTTGAAGATAAAACATAATTTTCATATTAGTTTTTTTCTTAATATATGTCAATTTTGACGTCAAAATGAATTGAAAGAGAAGGAATACGACAGTAATATACTAGGAAGAAGAAAGAGAAAACGAAAATCTCTTCATTCCGTATACTACGTAATAATACACACAGATATATTTCCGAGGGAAAAAATGTTTTTCAATCTGCCAGGTCAAAGCAAACGCTAGATCGTTCTGCCGTGAGAGATATATTCTACTGATACTATGAACAAAAACATATAAAAATTTGAAGATTACTAAAATACGCCAAAAAAAAGTTCAAATGGTCTGCCACAAGGAAATAAGCCCTTTTTTGAGTACGTATAATAATATATTTTAAAATATTAGAATGGCAGCCAATTCATGTATGGTAGGTACAACTGTCTCAATGAGAAAATTTTGGGATTTCCTGAAATGTGTGTCGTCAGATGTTTACTGGCTCTTAAACTACTAGTTTTAACTGTTAAAGTATAAATGCTCAAAGGTGCATCAGTGTCAAAGAATTCTCGACAGAGGTCATGCATGACATGATGTTGAGAATTTGAATGAAAAACAAAAGAAATATGCCCTTGGATTTGGAATATTCGTGACAAAAAAAGCAATAAGTCATCGATTGTATAATTGAAAAAAAACACAGGGATCATGGGTCCTGAAATAGAGATCCAAACTAACAGATTGACTAAAATTGCAGATACATAGGTATATATTAGTGAAATATATTCGCTCCTAGAAATTTGCTAGATGTAGGAACTGTGCTAGGAATTTCTGAAAATTGTGATGATTTTATAACTGCAGCTAGGTTCAACTTTTGAACGATAATTGAATAGATAATTTAATAACTTCTGGCCTTAATTGCTTCTTGAAGCAATCTCGGATAGT
The DNA here is from genome assembly GCA_030704895.1 of Henosepilachna vigintioctopunctata. Taxonomy (NCBI): domain Eukaryota; kingdom Metazoa; phylum Arthropoda; class Insecta; order Coleoptera; family Coccinellidae; genus Henosepilachna; species Henosepilachna vigintioctopunctata. Next base: position 10,012,997 of record JARQZJ010000091.1, read on the forward strand.
TTTGTAGATAAAGTATCAAATTTGAAAATTAACCACTACTTAGAATTAATACAGGATTAGGATTAAAACCTACATAAATTCCTATTACGCTTTGTAATTGTATTGTTATTAGTGTCCTCACCAATTATTTTATACGCACATTTTTCTGATTTCAGATGATACGTACGCCAAGAACCTAATTACGTGAACATATTCCACTTCAAATATCTTCACAAAATCTTACTGGCACCTGGATCTTCATTGTCCGTTCAAAATTGGTGGCTAATGTCTATTTTTAGTTGTTAAGGGTTAAAAACCCAAATTTTTGTTTTTCATAGCTGTTCATTTTCGAATAATTTCTAAAAAATGGTTCAATTATTTCAAAAAGTAGTATGTACGCATTATATATTGCATTATATGCTCAAAATTTGAAAAACAACTTCTACTTCGCGATTGCTTTATTAAGCTTCATCAGGCTGGGCAATTTTGTGAGCAGACTATAAAGGAAACACAAGTAAAATTCAATTTTCTTTTCTCTAGAAGTATTCAAGACAAATGTACTTCAGTTGGACTTTATTCTTGACAGATTTCAATGATTATGAATTTATATGACTTCAGAAGGAAGTATTATGTTATGTTGTCCTAACTTTAAAATTCACTGAACTCAATTTGAGAATTTTTCTTTTGGAATTCTGCGACATTATTCGAAATAAATTTAACTCTGTATGGATTAGTAAGATTCATTCTTTGTACTCAAATTATAAGGTTCTATCATTCCTTCCCATCAATATTGAAGACAGAATATCTTTCAGAAGTTTTATTACTACTTCGGTTTGTCCTCCGATCCTGGGGTAATAAAGTAGAGCTTTTTGTCTCACTACATAATAAGAAGAAAAGAAATTATCTTATTAGGTGAAAAATGTAAGCTTGAGTAAAGATTAGAATTGACTCTCACAACAGATGAAGTTCTCCATCTTCACCTCCAATTTATATTTTTGAACATGCAATAAATATTCAATAGACAAGAAAGGTCAACCTCAAATATAAATTAAGTAACGTACCCCATATATAAAAGGGGTTTTCTTGCAGCTTCTTCCGCTCTAAGATACAAATTATTGACTGAAGCTGATTTTGTAAGCCGAATTGTCCCATTGCCGTTTTTAATTTTTCACGTTTACCAATGCATTTGAATAAATACAGAATTTATTGTGAATAAAGATGGAGCTTTTTTATCATGTTTTGTTTCATTTAAAAATCTGCAACATATTCACTCCTTTCTTTGGTTTGTTCGTTCAATATAACTGGAAGTATTTACTTTTCCCAGTGGACAAATATATTTTAAAGTATTGAATATACCTAGAAACCAACATTCATGGAATTGTAATGGTGTATTATATTGAGTGAAGTGCTAATTGAGTTTTTCCTTGAAATATACTCCAGTTGAGCTCTATTCAACTTATTTCACTTTATGACATATGTATGTTACGATTATACCAAAAATAAATCTACCTACTTATATACCTCTAAGTGGCAAAACATTATACCGTCAGATGTAAAGTTTAGGAAGTCATTTCTGCAACTTCCTGGGATGTTGGTATGATTACATGAACTTGCTCTTCTAATCTGAGCCCAGGAGAATGCATAAAAATTTTGGAAATTTCTGTTCAAATATAATTATAGAAATATTTTTTTCATATTGTATATATTTCCATCTAAAATATCAGAATAGTATTATTTCATTTTACGTGAATGATATTTGTGGTCAGTTTGTTTCGAAAATTTTCAAAAAAAAATATTGAGTTATATTTTTGAGTAATATACAGAGAAGACATAATGATAAATTTTTACACTACCTCAGTTATTTTGCTACAATTATTACCTCAAAGCAATAATACCAGTGTAAGGTGGTTATCTAACTTAGTTTTGATCATCAACTTAGTATCATTAGAAAATGTACAATTATTTATTATTTTTTTGAATATTGTGATTCATCATTGATTTAGTTAGAGATTAATTATATATGCAATGTGTGATATATTAGTTATATATGCATTATCATTTCTTTATTTTTCAATGTGTAAATGCTATTGTGAGTTTTATACTTGTCTGTATTCCATTTTCTAAACGCATAAATATATAAGATACGTCCATAGAAAAAAATATTTCACCCAATGTAGTATATTCCTCTGAACTTTATATTTCATGAAAAGCATTTTCAACTTTAACTCAGGTAATATCTGCTTTTTAAAGTCAGCCTCAATTGAAGAAAATACCTAATGTTTCATCATATGAATTGAAGTTTTTTGTTCATATTTCCTCCGAATAAACAATTATAATCTCTTAATTCTAATACAGTATCATTAGAAATATTTTACTAGAGTTGACGCTGTTTTGAATTATGTCCAACTACTGTATTGAGTTTTCACTTCAGAAAGTATGGTCTAACATCACTTTATCTTTATGATTGAAGCATTGTTTTCAAGATATTTTATTCCTAATGTTCCAAGAATTTTATTTGGATTTTATTTGATCATGTTTCACCTAAAGGTAAGCAAGAATGCAATCTCAATTGTGTAGTACGAGTATATTGATGCAGACTTAATGTTGAACATTTCATTTATCATTCTGGCAAGTATTTCTACAACACACCTACAATAATAAGTAGTATTCTATTAAATACACTTTATGTGATCATATTAAACAATAAATAGAAGATTTAGCTCTGAACATTCAATTCAGTTGCTTTATGCCTAGGTATATAAACAAATGTAGATTGATAATTGATGAGGCCGATAATTGATGTAAATCGATAAACATAATGAAGCAATTATTAAAATGTTGAATTATATGTGTGAATCTTTTTCAACAAATGTAGATTTTTTTTAATACAATGCATTCTCCCTTTATGATCTAGAACAATGAGTGGCACAAAAGACATGAAATAATGAGTACTTCTTTTTGCTGAAATGCTAACAATATAATGATGTTCAATATAGTATTTTATTATCATTTTTAAAACTGCTTGGACTCCCTAATATATTTTAAACCAGTTCATTTTCATTCTCAAATGAGCAGGTATACCTCTTAGTAGTCCTACTCTTAGTAATATAGTATGTTATATGTAATAGTATCTTGTCTAATATTTATCAAATGGAAATTATATAGTAATTCAATTCGAAGTACACTGAATATTTTTGGTAACATGAAAAATACTATAAAAATACAAACATTTGCAACAAATTTCATATTTTCTCTCTAGTATTGATACTTAATTTCCTTCTTGCTAAAATAAATATTGTTTCTCATTTCAAGTCGAAGTATAATTAGGTATATAATAGACACTTATGAGGTATCTTACTTCCATGTGTTAACAACATGTCAGAATGTAGCACGATATAATATTCATAACACGAAGCAATTTTAACCTAGAGGGTTCTGAAATATTCACTCAATAGTAGGATATTTAATTCCATTTAAAACTCTCAATTGAATATCCTGAAATATTGTAAATTAAGTGAAATATTTCTATCACTATTTCAGTTCACTTTCATTTCATGAAGTGGCAGATTATAATATAATGAGCAGATTTACCTAGTAGTTATTACATACAGTTTTAAGTCCAAACACCTCGAGAAATATTTATAACGAAATATATTCATAATATACAATATCTTCATTAATATTGGGAACCTAAAATTTAAAAACGCCATAGGAACGCCAAAGGGAACTTTCATTTGTTTTGATGAGCGGTAACCTGAAAGGCAAACTAGTCATTGACAGTTGAACAGTTGGTAACTACCAACTGCATTCCCCTCTTGCCGCACTACCACCCGTTCTAGTGATAAAAATATACATTTCAGGCTGGGCACCTTTTGCGAGCGGTATGTACATATATATATATATATATATATATATATATATATATATATATATATATATATTTATATATGTTTTCAGGTTACGTTAACGGCACTGGTTGGTAAAGGCATTCAAACGTCATCTGTCAAAGTGAAAAGTTTTCAGTCTGCCGTTTCAATATGGAAAGACTTACAAACGAGCAACGATTGTAAATTGTTGAAATTTACTATTAAAATTCGTGCTCTGTGAAAAATGTGTATCGTTTGTTACGACCATATAATGGTCGTCATAATCGACCTGGTGAATCAACAATCGTGCTGTCATAAATTTCGCACCAAGTTTACTTTGTTGGACATTGAATCATGGTCTCGCATGCATACGGTGCGTACTGAAGAGAATATTGCAGTCGCAGCGTACATTGTTAATGAGGATCGTGAAATATCAATTCGTCACTGTTCTCAGCAATTGGGCATGTGTTACTCAACCACATGAAAAGTTTTACCTGTTGATTTGGGTTTGAAAACCTATAAACTTCTGCAAGAATTGAAGCCGAATGACCTACCACAACGTCTAATTTTTAGTGAATGCGCCTTAGAACAGCTTAATGAAAGTCAGCTCTTTTATAGAAAAATTGTGTTCAGCAATGATATGTAAATAAACCAAACTGTAGCATCTGGAGTGATAAACAGTCACATGCCATACAGTAATTACCGATGCATCCCGATAAAACGACAGTTTGGTGTAGTTTATGGTCTGGTGGCATCATTGGTCCATTTCTCTCCAAATACAACCGTAGAAGGAACGTTACCGTTAACGGCGAACGATATCGAGACATGAAACGCAACTTGTTTTTGCCCCAGTTGGCCGAGTTGAATTTGGTTGACTCGTGATTTCATCAGGACGGTGCCACATGCCACACAGCTCGTGGAACAATGGACATGTTGAAGGATGAATCTGATGAGCAGCTTATCTCCCGAAATGGCCTTGTGAATTGGCCGCCAAGATCATGCGATTTGAAGCCTCTGGATTATTTCTTGTGGGGTTTACGGAATACCGCAAACAAGGGAATGAAGCGTAATTTGTTAAAATCACTTCAAATTAATAAATACAAATATTCTGGCAACCTTTTGAACAGCCAAATCGATCACACCTCAAGCCCCCTTCTCAATCTTTTCAAAATTACTTAGTTTCCTATATAGTTGTTCAGTATGAATTGATCCCTTCTACCTGTTATCCACCTGTTTTCTCTGTATTCATAATTTAAGTTTATATATTGTATGTATTCGAGAAATGTCATTAGTCTGCACGTAGCATTTGAAAAAGGTGAATCTCATCGAAACGTACGTCATGCAGTATTCTTTTTGATATATGTGTAAATCAATTTAACAATTGTTTTATTATATATATATATATATATATATATATATATATATATATATATATATATATATATATATATATATTCATATTCATTGCTATCTTGAACCATTTTATTTATATTTTCAGAAAGAAATTATTGGGTTTTCTGGTTCTCAAAAATATTTATTAAACATCTATATCACATAACGTTTCGGTCCTTTTCTTGGGCCTTTTTCAAATGAAATTTCATCAATATATTGTCATCAACACACAAACAATCACAATATTAATTATTATATTATGAACCAATATTCAAATGAAGAAAGGTTTTCAGATTTGTTATATTTCTATATATATTTATCTTGATTTACACACGATGCGTTGTTGTTCACGTTCAGACAAATACTAATATCCGTCTTAATTACTTCGGTTTCTTCGGTGTCACTACGCGCACAGAATGTTATTGTAGATTTTACTAAGACATTTTATATCTACCTTGTCATTAATGGCATCCGGGTTTTTTTTTATATACATCATTTCATGATATTCTCGTTTTCTCTTGTTATATATATATATACCACGTTCTGCCTCACCTTGTCTGATTGGCTAATTCTCGTTTGTTTGCAATATTATGACGAAAAACAAACTATCTGTCATATAGGTTTTTGGTGACACTATTTGCCGATGATTCATCGGTGGTTGTTTCTGGCAGGACTTCTGAAGAACTTCTGGAGGCATGCGAATGCATTGTGAGGGAGTTTGTAAGTTGGTGTCAAATGAACAATCTGATGGTGAACGTTGACAAAAACTGTATGTGTTCAGTTTTGTCTGAAGGGCAATGGAATTAGTACCTTGGATGTTAAATATGGGGACAACACTATATCATCATCCCAATCAAAGAAGTTTCTTGGAATATATGTAGACAGAAATTTGAGATGGACATCACACATTGAGGTCTTATGTAAAAAATTGAGTAACTCATTTTTTGCAATCTCTAGAATCAAGAACATCGTACCTAGAAACTGTGTTATGAATGTGTATTACAGTCTCGTATATAGTCATCTAAATTATAATATTCTGCTGTGGGGTTGCTCTACAGAAATAAATAGGGTGTTTATTACACAGAAGCGAATACTTCGATAAATATTCAATATTCATCAGCGAACATCTTGTAAACCTATCTTCATTAATAATTACATACTCACCTTACCGTGTTTATATATTTATAGATGTTTGTTATATGTTAAAGAAAATGAAGATAGGTTTATTAAATTGAATAGTAATCATGAGTATTCAACAAGAAACAGGGATGTGCTACTTATTCCTATGCATAAAACAGCTAAATTTGAGCACTCTCTCTATTGTCAGAGTATTTAATTTTCAACCATTTACCATCGAATTTGAAAGTACTAAAAGCTCATTTGTTTAAGAGGAGAGTTAAATCTCTGCTCTTAACAAAGGCATACTATAGTGTGGCAGAGTACTTCGATGATTCGGATGTAGGCAATAATGTTTGAATCAATTTTTTGTATCATATATTTGTATATTTTTTCAACACTAATGTTCTTCACCATGTGAAATTGTCTCAAATGTTTAATATCTCTGTGGAAATTCTTATTCTCTTTTTTTTTCAATCAAAATTGTATATTATTGTAAATATGAATTTAACCAAGATTTTTGTTTGAACCAATATTTTTGCTCGAGGGCTGAATGGAAGATCAGACTCCAAACTGAATTCAGTCCTTTTGAGAGCATTTCTCTTAGTTGTAATTATTTATCAATTGAAAAGAATGTAATTTTACTATGTAAGGAATGTTTCTCAATAAAATTATATTATTATTTTTATTATATTATATATTTTTATATATTTTTTAAATTGAAAAATTATATTAAGATGTATTGCCAAATAAATTTTATTATCATTATATTTTTCATGTATATATTCAGCATAAATATTCAATTTGAATTTGAATACGAAAAGTTCTGAAAGAATAACGAAATGGTTGGGTTGCTGGTTTATTCAACCTTCAGATATAATGAACTTCTGTATCTCAAAGACATTCTCTTGAATCTAGTTCGAAATACTTTCAATATTTGATGTTTCTTTCGAGATGGAGAATGTTTCCAAATATTAAATTTGGGACTCAATTCAGATTCCTAGCTTGTTATCCTTCTGGAATTCAGTTTGGTTACGAGAGAATTTGAATCAATATTGAATGTGGATATATTCAAACACAAACTTGACCTCCGTCAATAATATATTCATACAGGAAGAATTGTGAAACGTATTTTCCAAATACTATCTTCAATCATTTTACAATGAGAATTATGATGTTCATAAAAAATCTATTGCAAAATTCATATTGAAAATTATTCAATATCTTCATTAATCTTTTATTATTGCCTTAAACGAACACATTTTGCTCTCAAATAGTTTCAGGCTACTCATAGTATCTACACAGCTATAAAATATGAAGTGAAAGCTCTTTATTTGCGGGGTATACGTTCCGAAAATATGCCGCGAATACATAAACCGTTCAAAATGAAGAAAAAAATATGAAAAAATTAATTTAAATGAAGTTTTTTATCATATTGCTTAATTATTATGTTCAGGCTTAGGCAATGGTTTAAAGAATTTTGTAATTTTTTCTAGCTTGGAGGTTTTTGAAGGTTTCTTCAATTCAGACTGATGATAAGCAATGACTTGATGAAGCCTCTTTCTCAATAGACTGTGCATTGAACATTTCCTCCAAGTTGCTTTTAGTCAAATCTTCATCTTGCGATTGAAGCAACATCTGAATGTCACTTGATTCTACCTGTTCAAGTCTATCTCTTCCTATTACATTCGCAATTTCAGCTATATATGTAGTCAAAGTTTGAATGTGCACATATTCTTTGTCATTTTCTGCAGTCAGAATAAGTCACAGTTTTTCCAGCATGAATTCTATGTGTATGGCTTGAGTTCTTCCAATGATTCCTTTATGTTTACTTTGCATTCCTTAACATTAATATCAAGATCACATTCCACGTCATCCAATATGATTTTGAAGGTTCGTCTAATGTAATAGAGCTTCAAGGCCTGGATTATCTCTTGCTCCATAGGTTGAAGCAAGCCATCATGTTGGGAGGAAAAAATGTCACTTTATATTTGGATGCATAATTTTAAGTTCGTGAGGTTGACCTGTTGCGTTATCCGAAACTAGATGTGCTCAAAGTCTTTATTCTTTTTTTTCAATAATAATAATAATAATAATTTTATTCGTACTTAGGCTACAATGAGCATGTACATGCTATATAATATATAATAATTAATAGTTAAGAACATAACAAAAAGATATAGTAGTAAACATTTGAATATATAGACATATACATTACACTCACACAAAAAGAAAACTATGATCAGAATTCACCAATGTTGAATAGAATTCCTGAAGAGTATAAAATGCTCTAGAAAATAAAAATTATTTTAGTTCTTTTTTGAACTTTTTTAGAGTACTGAAGTTAGTAATCTAAGCTGGTAATTTATTGTAAATGGCCACAGATACATACTTGGGACTCTTCTCATATAAGGCACTTTTGTGCTTTTGAAAAAGTAACTTGTTTCAGTTTCTAGTGCCATATGATACCCCAGTTTAATGAAATAGTCAGAATTTTTCCTCACATACATAGCTGCTTTGAGGATAAATATAGAGGGCAGAGTCAGTATTTTATTTTCTATAAAATATTTCCTACGAGATTCAGTGGGATGGAGACGAAACAAAAACCTTATTACCCTCTTTTGCGCAATGAAAACTCTCTCCCAATCAGTCGAAATTCCCCATAATAGAGTATTATAGGATTGATGTGTATGTATGATTGAACAGTATACACCTATAAGATCATTTTGCGCAACACTACTCCTCAACTGGAGGAGAGCATAGTAGCCTCTACTCAGTTTTCTGCAGACATGGTCCACATGAGAGCCCCATCTTAACTAAGAGTCAAGAAAACATCCCAAAGATTGAATTTCATGGTTATTGGTATTCACCAACATTACTAGGTAGCCTATTATTATGAAACTGTAGCTCCACCATTTTACCCTCATTGAGAATAAGTTTCAACTTCCGAAACAAAAAAATTCCAGAACCAAAAATAGCTCTTAGATCAGCGAATAAAGAAATCTATTGCCTCGAATATAGAAATTGGGTTGCATTTTTTCAATCCGCGAATACTAAAAACGCGAATAAAGGAAGCGCTAATAAGGGGCTTTTACTGTACTGCAAAAACTTGCATGTAAAAACTATCAGCATTTCTAGTCTTGTGAGCGTACACATCACTGATACATTCTATATTTCATAATTTTTTTTTAATCTTTAGTTTTTAATATATATATATATATATATACATGTATTCAGTACAAGGTGAGATCCGTACATATGATAGACAACCTGAGATCCACTAGTAGAAATCACTTTAGCTTTGAATTGTTTTCACAAATCAGTCTAAAGATGCGTACTGGTCAATGATATGAACCGAGGGGTAAGATAAATTAAAATTTTTTTCATACACCAAGTATGAAGGTAAGTAGAGATCCATGATAAATGTAAGTAAGACGAGATCCGATATACTATTTGTATAGATACGCTGTACAAGACGAAATCCAGCGATGTTGCCACTTTATACAGAATTTCGTTTACAACTCGAAACAAGATGATATATAATTACTGTGATTATTTCTGATGGAAAATCAAAACGTGAATGATTTAGTCATTTAAGTATTTGACATTTCGCGTTGTTCATCTTGCACAACGTGGATTTCACAAATTTTTTTCGGTAGAAGATGTGCGTTGTGATACTCGTTTTTCTCACAAGTTCCTTTCTTGATGGCATATATCATACAAAATTAAATACAGCGAACTTGTCACTTCATGCAGAATTTCGTTTATAAATCGAAAAAAATTGAAAAATATTTCGAATATTTCTGCAGGATATGCCAATTGAGAATATTCATTCATTGAAGTTTCTCATATATCACGTTGAGCATTGTACTATTTTTCGTTATATGTCGTTGAAAGAAAAATTTTGTTCGACTTTTGAAGGTAACTTAGTTCTTTCGATAACATATTGATTTGTTTGGATACATGGCTTTTGTATGACTTTCAAGATTTTATTGATGAAAAGAAAATGCTACAATTCGTGCATTCAAATGCATTTTGTAATGTGTGTGAAAAAAGTATTATTAGTGTTTCATTTTTTTTTATATGAATGAAGTTTATTTGGCTATATTATATGGATTACATTATTTCTTACAATGAATAACTTCAAATAAACTGATTAACTCACTGAAGTTCAAAACTTGTACGTGAGAGTAACTTCACAATACAAAAGGTATCATAATGCAAATTTGAGAAAAATTAATAAAAACTGAGGAAATATAACAAAATATGACAAGTGGTAGGTGGTATTAGTTCATACAAAAAATTAATGTTGAAAATTACATTAATATAATCTTCTTTAATGTGAATTCTACGCTAAAATAAATGTAGCTTAAATCAAAATTTTTCAAGAAATTACAGATAACAATGTGAGGCATATAAGCCTCAAATTTGTTACTATTAACGTTATCCGGAAATGTCCAATTATATCCTGTAGCTGAGAATTTGTTTTAAACGGGGCTCTTATAGGCTAATTTACAGAGTAGAGTACTCTACAGAATACTTTAAAATGAGAAACACTCTGTGGAATACCCTACTTCTTACTCATAGAATTGTTTTGAGTTTTCAGTAGAAGGCATACCTCTTGTATAATTTTTTTTCAAATATTATCTGAAATTTCATAATCAGCTTGACGATTTAAACGAAAAAATAATAAAGGAAGAAAAAATTTGGGTATTAAATAAAATTTTCGAGTGAGATCATTGTGAAGAATATGTACTATCCTGATGAAGGTTTAGAAACAGAATAATGAGGGGAATGGCTCCAATGAAAATAATTCAGATTTACATAAATACAAAAGTATAGAAATACACAAGATAGATTAACATAGAAATGATGATATTTTTACTGAAGAAACTGAACAAGATGAAAATGTTCATTCACTAACAAATTTCGGAGGAAGTTTCTTTACACTGAAGCTTTCATTCGAAGTGGATAATATAATTCATCAATATGTATGAATTATTCGCTTCAATAGTACCATTCTATTATAACAGCTGAAATAAAAGTGAAAACCACATTTTATATACCTATTTATGAGAAGGTATCAATATTTTATCAGGCTACTCATGAATATATAAACAGGAATTAGGTTGAAAGAACGAGGAAAAATTCTTGACCAGTTCAATATTCAATTACGAGATTTGGTAAATGATCAATCTGAAAAGATATCGTATGTTTAGTTAACTTGGAGGAATAGAACATATAAACATAAAGTCGGCGTAAAAACATAAAACCGTACAGTCATCGGTAAATAATCAAGTTGGAGATAAGGAAACGAAACAAAAATCAACAATATGTGAGCAGATGAAGCATTTGAATGAACTTAATCCATCCAGAGGTTTGAAATACAAGTGAGAATGAAATTTCTGAAAATGGGTTGAATTTTAAAAGAGGAACAAAAAAAATTATCGCATAGTAGTTCAACAAAAACACTCTCATTAGTTTCAGAATAGGTATTCGAATCAAATTTTGTATCAAGCCTTCATGTGTATAGGCCATTTTAATTGATCAGAAGTAATTCATAATGATATATACCTATATATAATGCTAATTAATAAATTTTTGATATTAAAGAATTGTTCCAATTATTTTCCAGATTGTTGAATGGAATCACTCGAGATTTGAACACATTTCAGGAATTTAAAAAAATTGCATAATTATAAGTATATTGTCCACTGGAATAATGTAGTGGACATTATATATAATAATGTGAAATTCTTGAAATGTGTCTAATAAATTCATAGTTTTGACATGGAATTTCAACACGTATCTCTCTTCTTAATCAACTGTTCACTTGAGAATGCATTCGTTTTACTAAATTATAGTTGACTGCAAATAAATAATCTATAATGATGAAAAGCAAATGAATGATTTATTATGATGAAAATAAAGTTCTTTTCTGCTATAATAATTGAAATGATCTGATAACTGTTATAATATAGATAATTTGAATGAATGAACAAATGTTATTTGTTATGAATATTACAAACAGTATATATTATATTATATAGAATAACTTCTCAGGTTAGAACAACCAGAAAATAACTTTTTTAATTTTTTGTTCGTGATTAATAACCTACCCACCTATTATACTTTAGGAATTTTTTTCAGGATCCATATAGATACAACGCGATCAAAATATTTCGCAAGAATTGGTAATAAATATTAAGTGAGCGTTTAGTTCAGTTTTTCTAAGGAGACGTACGTTTCCTTCATGTGACTAGTGCACATTATAAGATCTGATAACACTTCGTTTGCTTTTCAGATCTGAAGAAGTCGTTTGTAAAGACGAAACGCATCATGCTATGTAGTCAATAGAGTATAAATCATAAGTTCAAGTGTTTGAATTTAAGTTCATATTCAAATATTTAATAATGTGAAATTATGATTAGAGTCATGATTATAGTTGAATAAATATAAAATACGAAGTGTCTCATATTCCTCTACAGTGCTAATTTGTGTATGATAGAATTGTTTGGACAGCGACAGTTTCTCTTTATATTAATAACATTCTGCGCGTGTACCGCAGAATGTTATTTCTTTCTTAGAAAAAAAAACTGCGTGATTATTTCAATGGTTCGAAATCGATCCTATCGATCTGAGCGAAAAATTAATTCCAGGGAGAATATCTAGATATCATTTCACGGTATTTGAAATTCTACAATTTGAGCGTTGAAATTATGCATGAACCTATTCATCATGGTACCTTATCGTCATTTGAAGACATTTGTTTATACAATTTTAGCAAATACACGAAACTGAATAGTTATTGAAAACAACGCATTCTTTAATCTATAGCCATTTCAGGAAACGTTTGTTTCTTAACACATCAGGGGCGCCATGAGATCAATGAAAATATTAATAAATGATTATATTATATTATATTATCGAATATGATATAATTCCTCATATATGTAGGTGTTTTGTGGCAGATGAATCGAATTTCATTTGAGCGTGAATATTAAGAATGTAAAATTTTTCGAAATATGTTATGAATGTATTTTTGAAATAAGGACACAAAAGTTTGATACTATTAGCATATACCCTGTATAACATTGAGAATTTCAGAAATTTTAGCTCTTTCATTTCATGAGCAATAAAAATCTGTTAAAAATGAATATTGATCTTTCAACTCGAACTGTAAGAGAATCTTGGTCAGCTGAAAGTTGTATTATCAGATCGGATCATTTAACTGATATCACATGATATATAAATACTATTCCGAAATATTTGCATTACTTGATATGGATTCACATATATTGATTGACCTACCGTATTATGCTGTTTCATTTTAGTAGAGTAAACATTTAGATTCTGACTAATAAAATGATATTTTGTCTGCTCAGCCTTCATCCTTAGAAAAGAGCAGTTTATATTATACCTACAAATTTTTTCGTAAATATGGAAATCTTGCATTCTATAATCTCTAGACATTTCACGAAATGTTTGTTCCCACATCAGGGACAATAGGAAATGAAAGACAATCGAAATTTAAGTATAATATAAAACAGGCTTAACAAAAAATATATTTCTTTTAGCTATCGATACTTGTGAGGATTTCATGCACCTTATGGTTAAAATTTTTGTCATTATTCTACAGAAAACTATATTTCAAATAAGTGTTTTCTGTCTTTGTTCAAATAAGAAATACTTGACCCGTTGTTCTACATTATTTCTGAATTCAATGTCAACTATTGCACTTATAGAAATAAATTGTGGAAAATTATATACCTACCTAATTCCTTATATATGTAATTGTTTCGCGAAATATGAATCAATTTCAGCGTGAATATTCGAATTACACAATTATTCTAAATATGTTCTGAATATATTTCCGAAATGGGGGTTCTAAATTTCGATTTAACATCATTTCTCGTGTATAACATCAAGACCTTCCATGAGCAACAACATTGTCTGAAAAATGAAAATCAAAAATATTGACATTTCGACTTACACTGTATGAGAATCTATTGAAGATTTAAGTTGTATTGATCTGAATACTTTACTGAATCACCTGGTTTATGTTTATAAACATTTAAATAATCATTTAAATCATTTGCTGCTCAGAAATATTTGCATTATGTATCGTTGACAAATATCGATTGTTAAACAGGATTATACTGTTTCGGGAAAGTTTCATATTATATATTATATTGAATGCTTGGTTCATATTTTGAAATTACATTCTCTGATATTGAAGATTTGAGTTGTATTGATCTGAATACTCTTCTGAATCACTTGGCTTATAAATGCTACTCAGAAATATTTGCATTATGTATCGTTGATAAATGTCGATTGTTAAACAGGATTATACTGTTTCGGGAAAGTTTCATATTATATTTTATATTGTATGCTTGGTACATATTTTGAAATTAAATTCTCTGATATTAAAGATTTGAGTTGTATTGATCTGAATACTTTTCTGAATCACCTGGCTTATAAATGCTACTCAGAAATATTTGCATTATGTATCGTTGACAAATATCCATTGTTGAACCGGATTCTACTGTTTCGGGAAATTTTAATATTATATTTTATATTGTACGCTTGGTTTATATTTTGAAGTCATATTCTCTGATACTAAAGATTTAAGTTGTATTGATCTGAATACTTCACTGAATCACCTGGTTCATAAATGTTACCCAGAAATATTTGCATTATGTATCGTTGACAAGTATCGATTGTTAAACCGGATTTTACAGTTTCGGGAAAGTTTCATATTATATTTTATATTGTATGCTTGGTTCATATTTTGAAGTCATATGCTACAATTCGTGCATTCATGCATTTTGTAATGTATGTGAAGAAAGTATTATTAGTTTTATAATTTTTATCTTATCAAGTATTATCATTTTTTTTTATGAATGAAATTTATTTGGCCATACTATATAATATATCATAATGCAAATTTGAAACAAATTAATATAAACTGAAGAAATTACGACTAGTGGTAGTGAAATTAATTCATAAAAGGAAATAATGTTGGAAATAACATTGATATAATCTTCATGAATGTTAATTCTATGCTAAAAAAAAAGTAGCTTTTATACACACATTTTATATACGTATTTATGGGAAGGTATCAATAATTTATCAGGCTACTCATGAATATAGAAATAGAAATTACGCTGGAAGAATAAGGAAAAATTCTTGAGAGGTTCAATATTTAATTACGAGATTTGGTAAATGATCAACCTGAAAAGATATCGTATGTTTAGTAAACTCCGAGGAATACAACACATGAACATAGCCTCGGAACAGTCAGCGGTCGTTAATCAACATAAGGAAACGAAACAAACATCAATAATATGTGAGCGGATGAAGCATTTGAATGAACTTAATCGATCGAGAGGTTTGGAATAGAAGTGAAAATGAACATTCTGAAAATGTGTTGAATTTTAAAAGACGAACAAAAAAAAATTATCGCATAGAAGCTCAACAAAAACTCATTTGTTTCACAACAGGTAGGTATTCGGCTCAAATTGAAGCCTTCATCTATATTAGCAATAGTAATTGATACATAAGTAATTCATAATGATATATGTACATATAATATATTGCTCATTAATAAATTTTTGATATTAAAGAATTGTTCCAATTATTTATTTTCCAGATTGTTGAATGGAATCACTCAAGATTTGAACACATTTCATGAATTTAAAAAAATAACATAATCATAATTATAATTATAATTATATTGTTCACTACAATAATGTAGTGGACATTATATATAATAATATTTAATAGTATTGTCTTTGCCTGATGTAAATCCATCATAATTGAATATAAACTCAAATTCTAACACTTGAGCTTATGATTTACTTTATTGACTACATAGCACGACAAGTTTCGTCGTCACAAACGACTTATTCAGATACTAATAGAATAATCATTATTTTGTCCTTTGTAATGACGAAACGCATCATGCTATGTAGTCAATAAAGTGTAAATTTAAAGTTCACGTGTTCGAATTTAAGTTTATATTCAAATATATAATAATGTGAAATTATGATGATGGTCATGATTATAAATGAATAAATATAAAATACGAAGTGTGTCATACTCTACAGTTCTAATTTGTGTGTGATAGAATTGTTTGGGCTTGCTGCGACAGTTTGTCTTTATATTTATAACATTCTGCTTGTACCGATTAAAAATAATAATCCTAAAGAAAATCTTTTAATGGTTCGAAATCGATCTTAGCGATCTGAGCGGAAAATTAATTCCAGGGAGATATCATTTCAGTGTATTTGAAATTCCAAAATTTGAGCGGTGAAATTATGCATGAACCTATTTATCATAGTACCTTATCGTCATTCAAAGACAAAAAGTTTACACAATTTCAGCAAGTACACGAAACTTAATAGTTATTGAAAACAACGCATTCTTTAATCTATAGCCATTTTACGAAACGTTTGTTTCTTGCCACGTCAGGGGCGCCAGGAAATGAAAAACATTTGAAATTGGTAACTATATTTCTTTCGTGCTTTGTTACTTATCAGAAGTTTTTGCACCATATAGGTGAAATTTTTATCATCCTTTCTACAGAAAACCACATTTCAAACATTTGCTAACAGAGACCTGTATGTCTTGAAGACGTTTTCAATATAAGAAATAATTCACACGTTGTTCTGTATTATTTTTGAGGTCAACTATTGCACTTATTTTATCGTCATTTATTGCCAGATCAATAGAAATATACATCCAGCTGGTCAGTAGATCAATAAAAACATATATCCACCTAAACAGACAGATCAATAAAAATGTAGATCCACCTAAACAGACAAATCAATGAAAATATGAATGAATAATTATATCATATTATATTGTCGAATATGATATAATTCCTCATATATGTAGGTGTTTTGTGACAGATCAATTTTCATTTGAGCGTGAATATTCGAAATGTAAAATTTTTCGAAATATGTTATGAAAGTATTTTTGAAATAAGGACAAAAAAGTTTGATACTAACATCATATCCTCTCTATAACATTGAGAATTACAGAAATTCACGCTATTTCATTTCATGAGTAATAAAATGCTCTGAAAAATGAATACAAGAATATTGATCTTTCGACTCGCACTGTAAGAGAATCTTAGTCAGCTGAAAGTTGTATTATCAGATCTGATAATTAAACTGATATCTGATATGTAAATACTTTTCTGAAATATTAGCATTACTTGATATGGATTCACAAATATCGATTGACCTACGTATTATGGTGTTGCATTTCAGTAGAGTAAACATTTAGATTCTGACTAATCTAATGATGTCTGCTCACACTTGATCTTAAGAAAAAAGCAGTTCATCAGATACCTGCAAATTTTTTCGTGAATATGGAAATCTTGCATTCTATAATATCTTTGCCATTTCACGAAATGTTTTTCTTCCCACATCAGACACAACAGGAACTACTACAACTAGTCATCTATTCGACAAAAAACTATATTTCAAATGGGTGTCTTCTGTCTGTTCAAATAAGAAATACTTGACCCGTTGTTCTGCATTATTTCTGAGGTCAATGTCAACTATTGCACTCATTGAAATAAATTGTGTAAAATTATATAAGTACCTAATTCCTTATGTATGTAATTGTTTCGCGAAATATGAATCAGTTTCAGCGTGAATATTCGAATTGCCCAATTATTCTAAATATGTTCTGAATATGTATATTTGAAATGAGCGCTCTAAATTTCGGCATTAATGTCATTTCTCGCGTATAACATCAAGAACTTCCACGAGCAACAAGATTCTCTGAAAAATGAATACAAAAATATTCACATTTCGACTTACATTGTATGATAAACTATGAAAGATTTAAGTTGTATTGATCTGAATACTTTACTGAATCGCCTTGTTTATAAATGCTACTCTTTTCTATTTTGTTCGGGGTTCATTCCCTCCAATTCAATAACTACACACTGCAGTATTGGGGGATACGTTTGCGATCACTCACATGTGCTTATCATTATCAATATAGTAAAAGTAAAATATTGAAAAGATTTTTTTCTACTATAACACACCTCATAAATATGTAAAAACCGGGATATGGCGGTATAATCTGTTGTCGAATGGGGAATATATGTTATATTCGGATAGGCATTCCAATTCAACGTTTATTCATGAAAATATATTAACCTTCTAACATGTCAAGACATAAATTACCTCAATTTGAAATTGATTAGATCTTCTTGTTCTGCAACATAAGCAGAACGCTACATTTTTAGCATTTCGATGCAGCTTGTCTAGGCATTTCATATTTCAACGTAATACTCATACCCGCCAATTTAAAGTATTTAGTCTATAATGGCTTATCAATGTATACAATAAAGGAATATCTTATCCAAACAGCAATATATTTCTCAATGTTCACCACATAGGGAGTTTGGACTGTTGCATATGAAACTTAAGAAGACATATGTCCGGGCCTCTATAAACTTTATGACTTTCGTCCAATTTTTCCCTTTGAGTTAAAAATACAGATGAATATAGGATCTATGGATTGCGCAAGGTTGGCTATCTCTGCACCTGTTATAATTGAATATCAAGTAGTTAAACTACTTCAACTTAGAAAAATTAAACTTGAAAATATTCAGGCATCTTATGAAAAGATGAGCGGACAATATTCCGAAGTCAAAAATTTTTATCGCGATTTTTCTATCAATTCTGCATCAGTACATTAACAGTTTTCTCCTACTTGAACATGAAGGAAATTGAAATTTTTCCCTTTTCTGTATCTATGATTGAAGGTTTTCAAAAGAGATTTAGGATATGTGAAAATGGTTATTTATCACTTGTCATGAATAATTTACTCAGGTTGAATATCAAAAATTCAATCTAGAATTCAACCCAAGAAAATCATTCATAACGAAGTGATCGGAAAAATTTTTCCAACAAGAGTTTTTTCGGAAACCTTTCAAAAATAGCTCCAAAAAGGAAAAAAAGCGTAGATGTTTCATTTAACATTTTCGCACTAGTAATACTCATGCTCATGTAAGAAAAATAGTTAGGAAACTTATGCAAAACCAATGAAAACAATTTCACTTAATTTTGAAGAATGTTAGTTATTATTATAAACAGAGGCACTCCGTGCTTGAGCGAAAGTTGCACCTGCAGTTTAACGCCGTTTCCAAACGGCCCAAGATCATGATGGGAATAGAACCCACCAGCACCAAAGAGCCGAAAGCGTTTTAGAGTCACTACACCATTAATTATTTGTTCATTCATCTATGACGAGGGGACCATGGATTCGGAAGAGTATATAATATTAGGTATTTTATTCTATCAGTAGATTATTTACACTAATTACTTACCGGATTTTTATTATCTTATAGAAGTTGACGTAATATTTTTTATTGAATATATTTGTATTAACTAGTTGTATTAACTATCACTAACTTATTCTCATCTCAATAGAAAAATAATGAATTTCGTTCCAACAGTTTCGTGAAATGAGTTGTTTCGAGATAAATTTTTATTTCCTTTTGATTCTTTTCTAAAATAATCTAATGACAGTAATAATATACATACTCCTCCGAATCCAATGACCCCTCGTTCATATTTTACGGAGTCATAGAAAAAAATTAAATCCAAAAGTAATTCAAATAAAAATGAACTTCAATTCTGTCCAAACAAATGTATTCTAAATGAATAAGTTCTGAAACTCTAACGAGTAGATATTGCTCTTCATGAATCGATATTATTTACATTATAATACATTACTTTCGATAAACCATCAAAATCCATTTGTTTTCATACCTAAACACCGAATTCAAACGTAACGCCGAGATACAGTACAACGCGATAGTGTCATATTACAGATAACGACAAGAAGTCCAAGACGTGCATGTTGCCAAACCTTTGGATCTCTACTTTGCGTTATTTATCAAACTTTTATACAATGGCAGATCGGCCCCCTATAGGAAGGTTGGTGAACTAAAGTTGTATATAATGTGATATTTGGCTGAAAGACGAGATCCGACCGAAAATCTGGAAATCGGCTAATTCGGCCAAATTATCCACACCCACGACGATATACACGTTAAACAAGGTGAGATCCGAAATCGGATCTCACCTTACCAAACGGATCTCGACTTGTACAGAATTTGTATACAAAGGATCTCACCTTGTAGCGCTTATATATATATATATATATATATATATATATATATATATATATATATATATATATATATATGTATAATATAAAGTACTCTCTGTTTAACTGACTCAAGTTCTGAGCAATTCAATATTCTTTCTATTGGAGAATATCTATTATATTTCGAAATTTTATGCATAACCCTATTACGTTACTTTTGTAACTTGAGTTTTTCATATAGTTGTTGAATTTCTTTGATATGAAGTTCAACGACTGGCCGCGAAAGCCTCAACCAATTTGTTGAACAAAAAATATTGAATATAATATAAAGCATATTAGTTACTAACGCTTTAACCATTTTTGATTGCAATAATGGAAATTTCGATTTGTATATACCTGAAACCCTTTATAAGTACATAAATGTTCAATTAACTTTTATGTTTGAGATAGTTCAGCTTGTTTTCAAAATGTTTTGAAGTGCCTTTCGTAATTTGTCACGATAATAGTAGGTACACTAATTACAGATTCTATTCTAAGGTTAGGTTGATTCAAATCAGGTATTATTTATCAAGTAGGCAGTTAAAAATGTATGAACATAATGAATGCAACAAATACGGATTTGAATT
Organism: Henosepilachna vigintioctopunctata; assembly: GCA_030704895.1. Classification (NCBI taxonomy): domain Eukaryota; kingdom Metazoa; phylum Arthropoda; class Insecta; order Coleoptera; family Coccinellidae; genus Henosepilachna; species Henosepilachna vigintioctopunctata. Next base: position 10,034,115 of record JARQZJ010000091.1, read on the forward strand.
TAAATGTGTGTAATGAATACCTGTCAGATTTGAATGTCCGGATACCTATGAAATTTTAATAATCAAATTTGATTAAATGTCAGTGGCGGTAATAATAGACAATACACATAGGTAAATACAAACGGATTACACATCACTTGATCATTTACCAGAAGGTTAATATCAAACAGTATATTTTAATTTCATTTACCAAAATGTCAAGAGGAAATGTGAAAGAGGAATACGCAGATCACATTCAGAAAATGAATTGTATCAAATATATATATATATATATATATATATATATATATATATATATATATATATATATATATATATATATAGTTGAATGTTTAACGACTTTAGATATGTATTTTCAGTGTTTAATTGGTATTGCAGTCTAGGACAGGAGAATCAGTTACCTCTTTAGTATTTTCCAAGCTTTCGAAAATGTTTAATTTCTTCTTCAGGGCTAAAATAGTACAAAAATTAACAGTTTATATAGTAAGGCACTATAAAAAGTTTTTTCTTACAATTACTGTGAAGTTAGTCCGAAAGTACATTAGTTTTTTGAATTTTGAAAATAAGTACAAGTGTTCCCAAATGCATTGGGTTGGAATATTACTGCATTCTACGTGCTAGATAGTCGAAGGAAGCGACGACAATAACTGTATTTCTCAATTTCGCTTTTCAAGTGGAGTGTTCCCAGATGTTTTTAAGGGCGTTTCTTAAAATGCATAACGTTGGCCGAAGTTTTATGACTAACGAAAAGAGAATGAATTTGTTTTGAGTATTTAGAATGGATTTTTCGGTGAATAGGATATCAGAATATGAGCCATTAATCAGAAGAACCTATGAGATTTATATATATATATATATATATATATATATATATATATATATATATATATATACATATTGCTTAAATTATCTGTATCAGATTTTTTGTTAATACAATTACCTGTCTTTTTGATATGAACCATTTCTAGGAAAAGGCGTTTGTTGTAATTATTTGCGTGATCTAAAATTTTTGTGACATTGCAATTCATATTATGACCAGTGGCTTGTACGTGTTGGGTTAATGCAGAGGAATTCGTCTTGTTGTTACTGCCGATTGCCGAAATACCAACAAGACGAATTCCTCTGCATTAACCCAACACGTACAAGCCACTGGTCATAATATGAATTACAATTTCCTAGAAATGGTTCATATCAAAAAGACAGGTAATTGTATTAACAAAAAACCTGATACAGATAATTTAAGCAATATATATATATATATATATATATATATATATATATATATATATATATATATATATATATATATATATATATATATATATATATATATATATATATATATATATATATAAATCTCATAGGTTATTCTGATTAATGGCTCATATTCTGATATCCTATTCACAGAAAAATCCATTCTAAATACACTAATCAAATTCATTCTCTTTTCGTTAGTCATAAAACTTCGGCCAACGTTATGCATTTTAAGAAACGCCCTTAAAAACATCTGAGAACACTCTACTTGAAAAGCGAAATTGAGAAATACAGTCATTGTCGTCGCTTCCTTCGACTATTCTACACGTAGAATGCAGTAATATTCCAACCCAATGCATTTGGGAAAACTTTTACTTACTTTCAAAATTCGAAAAACAAATGTACTTTCGGACTAACTTCACAGTAATAGAAAGAAAAAACTTTTTATAGTGCCTTACTATATAAACTGTTAATTTTTGTACTATTTTAGCCATGAAGAAGAAAATAAACATTTTCGAAAGCTTGGAAAATACTAAAGAGTTAACTGATTTTCCTGTCCTAGACTGCAATCCCAATTAAACACTGAAAAAAAAAATATATATATATATATATATATATATATATATATATATATATATATATATATATATATATATATATATATATATATATATATATATATATTTATGTATGTATAATAAAAAGAACCCCAGAATATTCATTCGAAAAATTAAAATTAACCAAAAGAATGTTATAGAAGAGCTAGATATGTGAACGTGTACGATGCACGCAGAGGCAAAGATTTTAACTCCAAGCTTCTTCTTATGACTCCAAGTCATAAGAAGATGCTCAAGCAATAAAAACTTCACAATTCCATCTATAGGAATCAATAGAAAACACCTCTCAGATTACAGACACACCAAGCATCGAAATTTCACATATCTTCTATACCTGTAGGTATCTACTAAATTGCAACGTCTATTTGACAAATGTCATCATATGACATTCCAAATGTCAATAGGTTGCGTAAGTGGTACGCTCGAGATTGTTCTCGTATTTCCGAAGCTTATTCGGCGATATTTTTAAGAAAACGATGTTTTTGTGCTTATGGCACTGAATGAAACATACCGTAGAATAATCATTGAAAAATTCAAATACACCAAAATAATGTTATAGTAGGGCTAGATATATGAACGTGTTAGTTGTGATGCCTCCATATTATACCTCAATTATCGTTCATTATTCCTTGAGGGATAATGGGATAATGGGATAATGTAGGCATCACATCGTACACGTTCACATATCTAGCTATTGGTTAGTTTGAATCTTTCGAATGAATGTTGTAGGTTTCATTTCCTCAAATATTTCATTTAGTAACTTCATAACTTCATGTTATATATATATATATATATATATATATATATATATATATATATATATATATATATATATATATATACATATATATATATATATATATATATATATATATATATATATATACATATATATATATATATATATATATATATATATATATATATATATATGTATGTATAGATAGATATAGATATATATATATATATATATATATATATATATATATATATATATATATATATAACGGGTGATTTTTTAAGAGTTAAGTTTTTCAGGTTGGTGGCACTGGTTGGTAATGCCATCCAAACATGATCTGTTAAAGTGGAAAGTTTTCAGTATACTCTGCCATTTCATCGACGAAAGACCTACGAACGAGCAAGGATTGCAAATTGTTGAAATTTACTATCAAAATTCGTTTTCTGGTTACGACCATATTTTGGTCGTCATAATCGACCTGGTGAATATACAATTCGTGCTGTTATCACCAAATTTTGCACCAAATTTACTTTGTTGGACATTAGACTATTGTACTGAAGAGAATATTACAGTCGTAGTGTACAGTGTTAATGAGTATCGTGAAATGTCAATTAGTCTCCGTTCTCAGCAATTGGGCATGTGTTGCCCAATTGAAAAACTTTACGTGTTGATTTGGATTTGAAAGCCTGTAGAATTCAACCTCTGCAAGAATTGAAGCCGAATGACCTACCACAACATCTAATTTTTGGTGAATGAGCCCTAAAACAGCTTAATGAAAATCCGCTGTTTTATCGAAAATTTGTGTACAGCTATGAGGCCTATTTCTATCGTAATGGATATGTAAGTAAACAAACCTGTCGCATCTGGAGTGATGAACAGCCACATGCCGTACAAGAATTACTGATGCATCCTGAAAAAACAACAGTTTGGTGTGGTTTATGGGCTGATGGCATCATCGGTCCATTTTTCTTCAAAGACGACCGTGGAACAAACGTTATCGTCAACGGCGAACGATATCGAGCTATGATACGCAACTTTATTTTGCCCCAGTTGGCCGAGTTCGACTTGGCTGGCACGTGGTTCAACACGTGAAACAATGAACATGTTGAAGAATGAATTTAGTGAGCAGCTTATCACTCGAAATGACCCTGTGAATTGGCCGCCAAGATCGTGCGATTTGACGCCTCTGGATTATTTCTTGTGGGGTTACGTAAATTCGTTAGTGTATGTGGACAAGCCGAACACAATTGAAGCCTTACAGGATAACATAACACGCGTAATTCGTGGGAAACAGACCGCAATGCTCGAAAAAGTGATGCAAAATTAGGCCAATTACATCGTTATCAATTTCGATGAAGATTTTGAATATATGATTCAAATTGAGTGTTTTATTACGCTTGAAAAATCACCCATTATATATATATATATATATATATATATATATATATATATATATATATATATATATATATATATATATATATATATATATATATATATATATATATATATATATATATATATATATATATATATATATATATATATATATATATATATATATATATATATATATATATATATATATATATATATATATATATATATATATATATATATATATATATATATATATATATATATATATATATATATAAATGTTTGAAAGTATGAAAATGTTGAATTATTTTTTGATATAAAAACTTGTATGTCTTATATTATTTGCATTCATTTGGTGGAATTCAATTGTAATAACTATAGGATAATTCAGATACTTGAATTTAATTTACATTTTCATTGTTAAGCTTTTAACGTGAAGCATTTCGTCGGGTTAATGATATCTTCAGACGCTTACAGCATATGATTTAAGACAGATCTGACTGTACCTAAAAGTATAAGTAGAATTAATAACATCAATATAAACACATATTTCACACAATAATCATAAAAGTAGACTACCTATCTGATTCATGAGAAAGAGTGAAAATCAATGCACAAAAAAAATTAATTCGTTCAATACTCCAATTGGATTTAGATTATTCACCTTTTATTGACAGTTTTCAGGTTAAAAAACCTATACTTCAGTATGGAAGACGTTTGGGAATAACTCTATTGTTTTCTTATTCCTATGACATCTAGTGTTGTTTATTAATACTTGAGATAAATTGTTGAATGATAATATGTCTGCGTGTTTGTGTCCTATAATTATTATAATGGATTTGTACCAAGTGAATATCGGTAATATTCAAGACTTACAATTTTTCATATCAAGAAATAATTAAACATTTTTTTCACTGATTATATCACATATAATCGAACGATTGGTGGAGAATATTATACCTTCCAAATGTATTCCTCATAAATCCCGTTGAACTGATAGCTACCTAATTATTACATCTTCAGGATTATCACTACTTGGGTTCATTCGACAAAAGCACTAGAGCACAAACATATTTAATCGATTATGGTAAATCATGTTCCAACCGTACGGGTATAAATGTATGCGAACACGTATACATCGCTTCTTCAACAATTTTATCAAATGCATATTTCTCATTAGGAATCCAGAAGTACGAAGTGCAATTCTCTTTTCTTTATAAGAACTATCGCATAGGTATGTCACTATCGTGGTACTAGATAGATAAATTCAAAAGAGATGGAATATAGTACAATTGAACAACCTTGGATAGTTATTCCTTATAAAAAAGTGTTTGTTTTCAAATTCATTACAAGAAAAATATCGGAGTTTGTACATCAAATGATTCAATGAAATCGGCAAACTAGGTAATTTATGCAATCTTGTCAATTCTCATACTAAAAATAGTCTTAAATGATCTTTTCTAAAGGTTCTCTCATTTTAATCCCAATTGTGAAAAGTTCATGGCAAGCAGCTGTAAATGGGAAGTATCGATTCGATTTTATGGTGCCTTACTCAGGTTTGAATATTTCAAAGATGTATCTGTTCAGATACTCCTCGATATTTCGGTGTTTCGTGCACTGTAATAGGTACGCATGCATTGCTCGTGAATTTTAAAGAAGCATTCGAATGATAATGAGCAGGATCTAATAGTTGATTCATGAACATTCAAGAATACGTCGAATTACGTCGAATTGCTGGATTCCGCCACATCACGATATGTTCGGGAATATTCGTTTAATTTTTCAACTCAATATGAATGCTAATGATATCTATAAATAGTTTCAGAGTTGTCATTTCAACTGAAAATAATTTCATTCCTCTAAATATTCATTCCTACAGCGTATGTCTACGCATTTCCAATTTTTGAATGGTCGTCTGTGCGAGTGAAGGTGTGCCACTTTCTGATATACAAAATATAGGAAAATTTTCCTTCATCTATAACATAAAATTGAATCGTAAAATGTGTTGGTAGGCGCATAACTCAACAACGCATGTACCAATTTTGCCAATTCTTTTTTTAAAATGTTAGTTGAAGTCCATGGATGGTTTTTCCGGCAAACAAATTCGATTAATTAAGAGAAAACCTTAAAAACAGCCCATTTCTTTTTTCCATACTAACCTTCTCTAACTAAAATTTAGAGTCAACGGCTGGACCGAATTCACAATTTTCTTTGTTGTATTGCGCGTAAAACTAGAAAACTCAAGAATACTTAATTATTAATCAAATATATTATATATTAATTATTATATTAATTGTATATTAAAAAAATAATTATTAATTCTCAAAAAGAGGATGTGAAAGAATCACACATTCCGATTATCACAATTCCGATTAGTTTAGAGGTATCACGACTAAAATATTAAAACTTCTATTGAACATAAAATTATTGTAAATTTTTAAATAGACTAACATACACGTTACTAACATAGTACAAGGTATATTTGATTATACGGAAAAATCCATAGTTTCTTTAATTTACAGTTGAAATTTCGTTTTTTAAAATGATAGCTCTTAGATGTACAGTCTTAAGTCGCAAAACTCGCAACGCAGCAAGTCAAAGGGATGAAAGAGCAAGTCAAACTGACGAGCAACGCCAAGCTCGTTATGAAGTTGAACGGAATCGATAGAATCGAAATTAACAATATGAAAAGTTTGCGGTTAACTCCTATCGACCTGCATTCACTTATAAGGTTTTAATAGATTACAATTCACAGCAAATCGTTGCTTTTGGTCCAATGAACGTTGTGTGTTAATATTGCAAGGCGAAGTTTAATTGTTATTGATATGAAAAAACTACCAATGGTGCGACAAAATATTGCGTGAAGAGTCCATTCAAATAGACGACATTCGTGCAGCCACCAGAACCACTATATTCATTGCTTTCAGGGAATGGACTAAATTCTGAACATTTTTTGAATTATATCCTGCAAATATTTCATATAATTAATGATGAAATATATGGGACAAGCACATGATACGAAATAAGGAATGCCGTTCAATTATAGAACGGAGAGGTTAATAACTTTCACATCAAACGTGTTATTATAGGAATTTTATGATAATTCGACTGATTTGAAATAACAGGAAGTATTGTAGTCCCTCCGTTAGTGAGTAAGTCACTTGATCGCCAAGGGATAAACATTAAAAACAAGACAGTAGATCACAAATAGTAAAACATGTAATTCCGGCTTTTTCAAAAATAGTCGGACAAAAATAAATGGTCGTACAAAGTTCGCCGAGTCAACTAGTCTTCTATAATATAAAAATGAATCGCAAAATGTGTTGGTGAGCGCATAACTCAACAATGCCTGGACCAATTTTGCCACTTCTTTTTTTTAATGCTCGTTGAAGTCCAAGGGTGGTTTTACGGCACGAATAATTCGAATAATTGCCAGGAAAACCCTAGAAACAGCCCATTTCTTTTTCCATACAAACGGTTTCTAACTGAAATGTATAGTCAATATTTGGATCGATTTCACTATTTTTTTTGTTGTGTATGTTATTGTCAGGAAAAAAATTCAAAAAATTGCGTGTAAAATTAGAAAATTTGAAAATACTTCATTGATAATATAAGTATAAAATAATTATTAATTTTCAAAAATAGGATGTAAAAAAAACTGAATATCTTATCACATATTGTGGTTAGTTTACAGCTATCATGGCTCATATTAAAACTTCCATTTAATATGAAATTTTGGTAAGTTTAAATTACTATTATTATTATTATTACATATAATTGAAGGCAGGGGTCTGAAGACCCATAAGCCCATTAACTCTTTTTACAGAATACTGCAATGTGAGGATAATACATTAGATAAACATTTGAGAAAAGAAAAAAAAACAATAACAACAAGAGGAAAAAAAATAGTGATCAGTAGGTACACATTGACAATGAAAATATATGGCAAAAACAATTTCTCAAAATGAAAACAAAAATTCATCTACCGCCCTCTTGAACACGTTAACTGACTGAGAGTTCACAACTTCAGCTGGTAAACTGTTCCATACACTGAATACACGATTAGGTAAAAAATTCTGCCGCCTAGATGTATGAAATGATTCCTTCTTTAGCTTTAAATTGTCACCACGTAGTCGTCGAGCTTCAAATGTTGGTAATCCAGCTGAAGCAAGCCTTAGAGGGTAATTCGGTCTTTTAAGCTTGAATGATAGTCCAGTAGCCCTACGCTGAATGTTTTCAAGTAGATCTCTGTCCCGCACCAACTCCGGACACCACACAGCACCACAATACTCCATAGTAGGACGTATGAATGTTTTATATAATCGAATTGATGCCTGAAAGGATATTTTCACAAACGCTCTTTTCAAAAGGTAAAGTTTACTATTTGCTTTTCTAGTTATGCAAGAAATATGTTCCGACCAACTCAAATTATCAGTTATTGTGACTCCGAGATCGTTATAAGAATTAACTTCGATTAATTTTTGTCCGTCTATGGAATAATCAAAACGTGGATTGTCTTTACCCATATGCATAACTACACACTTGTCTTTATTGAGAGGCAATAACCAATCCACGCACCATTCGAAAATTGAGTTTAAATCGTCCTGAATTTGGGCACCGCCTGAAACTGGATTTGCGAAAATTTTTGTGTCGTCTGCATAAAAGGCGTTCTCATTTTGAACATGTAAATGAAGATCACTGGCGTATAAAACAAATAACAATGGACCCAAAACGGATCCCTGAGGTACTCCACTTAAAACTGGCCTTGGCGTAGAAAAAGAATCTCCAGCCCTAACACAAAAATGTCTGTCCGATAAAAAAGCACTAATCCACTCTAAAAGACATCCACGTATACCGAAATGTTCCAATTTATGCAGAAGCCGTCGTTTGGGCACTCTATCAAATGCCTTTGCAAAATCCAAATAAACAACATCCATAGGCTGTTTTCTATCAAGCGCAATTGTCCACTCATTTACACACCAAAGCAAATTAGTCATTGTTGATCGACCTTTAACAAAGCCGTGTTGTTGTCTAGGTATAATTTTTTCAAAGAGAAGAAACTGAGACACAGATTCCGCAATAATAGATTCCATAACCTTACAAATTAAAGGTGTGAGACTAATAGGTCTATAATTGCTGGGGTCTAACTTGTCTCCCTTTTTGAAAATAGGGGTTTCTGATGCCGTCTTCCAAATATGTGGTAGGACATGAGCATTAAAAGAAGTTACCATTAAACGGCACAAAGGAAACGCAAGTGCTTCGGAACATTTTTTAAGAAACAGGGAAGAAATATCATCTGGTCCCGGCGACGAGTTATTTTTCAACCTTTGAAGATGTCGTTTGACAACTGTTGGTGTGAAGCTGATATTCTGTAGTGCGGATTCAACCCGCGGATGACGAATCTCTGGAAAGTGTCCTTCAGATGGCTCAACCGAGAAAACCGACGAGAATGTATTGGCAAGCGTTTCAGCAACCTCTGAAGTATCTGGACAGAGTAATCCATCATCCTTTTTCAATAATGGTATTGAAACTTTTGACGATAAGGAAGCCCGAATATGCCTATAAAATCTCTTAGAATCGTCACATTCTGCTATGGAATTTTCATAAGCTACTCTTGACTCGTGTATGGACTTCCTCAACTCCCTTGCGTACTCTCTGTGAATTTGTAAATCCCGCAGATTCTTTGAGCGTGTATATTTACGCCACAATTTTCTTTTGTGCCTTATAAGGGAGATCAGTTCACCGTTAATCCATGGTTTGATTTTGTTTTTATAGAAAGTTTTCTTGGATGTATTCTCTTTCTTGCAGTTATCAATAATCCTTTTGAAATTGCACCACATTTCCTCCGGGTTCCCCGGGTCGCCCAACTCCGCAGTCCAATCCATAGCACCCAACCGGTGATTAAGCCCCTCGAAATCAGTTATTTCGTGGACAACGGTGTTTTCAATAAAATTAACATTTTCCATGTTAAACTGAATATTGGTGGTGATAACAGTGTGATCGGAACTCCCAACAGGTGAGCAGATAGCAGGCTCCGTCACCAACTGAACATCATTTGCAAAAACCAAGTCCAGCGTCGATGGCAGATTATTTATTCTGAAGCGGGTGGGCTCAGTTATGAATTGGTGCAGACCAGAGCTCCGAACAAAGTCCACAAATACATTTCTAGCATTCGACAAATCATAAGGTGTCACAGACAATGGCCAACAAATATCTCTGAAATTAAAGTCCCCCATCAGTAAAAGATTTTCCAGACCAGACAGATATTCCATCTTCTCAACCAAAATTTTATCATTAGAAAAAGATGAGTCACCAGGGCGATATATACATGCTAAATGCAAAACAAAGGAGGCGCGAAAAATTTTTAAGCATAAGCATTCAATATCAGGAACAACAACATCAATAGGTTCAACGGAGAAGGTTCTAGTGATAACTGTAGATAAATATATGCATACACCTCCGCCCCTACGATTTTGACGATCATATCTATAAAGTGAGTAACCATCTATTCCAAAACTGAGGTCAAGATCCTTCGAACTTAACCAAGTTTCCGTGATTAGTATTATCTTTGGTTTTTTATCTTGAATATAACATAATAATTCATCAAATTTAGAATTTAGAGTTGCCAAGTTAGTGTAAAAACAGGGCCAGTTATGAAAGCTTGACTCCTGGAAATTAGTTACGAAAATTCACAATTTTTGGTACACCTCGTATATACTTTATCGTTAAATTCTGCTCACCGTTCCCCTTTCTCACCTCGAGCTCCGATCGCACAGCCCTCAGGTACTCAACCTGAACAGGCGTCTTATCATCTATAATTGTGACTTTTCTGGTGTTTCCCCTTTCAAGAAGTTTACTCTTATTACGCAAAATCTGTCTTGCCTCATACTCGCTGCTCATAACCACCTTAATCATCCTTGGATATCTATTTGCGACGCTACCCACCCTAAAGAACGTTATCGGGACTGAATTACATTCGACAGTTTGCAGAATTTCTGTTAAAATATGTTTATCGTGATCTTTTTTCTGCTGAATATCCCCTGTGTGTTCCGGTATGCCCCTAACAAATATATTTTTAGCCCGATTCATGCGATCAACAGCTTCATTCGCTATTTTATCGGTATCTTGGGCCGTAGAATACTGGCCTGCTACAGACAGCTTATCCTCAAGTCCAACAATCCTCCCGGCCATTTCGTCGACCTTTCCATCAATTTTGCTAATTTTCTGCTGAAGATCCTCATTGTATTTATCCAACATTGATTTTAAGTTAGCGAAAATTTCAATATTGGAACTACAAGGATTACAAATAATTTTAATTCCGCGCACCTTGTGTCTAGTAACGCGATCTTCTGCTCGTAAATCTGTGCAGGTCAAGTGTATGCTTCCCTTACAAGCATCGCACTGAATATTTGACTGTTGGTCACCTACTGCTTTCGAACAATTAACACATGTGGTCGGCATACTGAAGTGTGAACGAATATAAATGGAATTTGACTGACCTTCAAACAATGAAGGATCGAAATAACTAACTCAAAATGCACTTTTTGACTGACGAATTAACCAGAAACACAATCCAACCTGCACCTCCAATTTCTGATATCAAAAATGTATGTACTTATTATCAATGATCAAAGAAAAATGCGGAAAATTGCGGAAAGAGAAATTATACCACCTCACGATTGCACGATTGCACGAACACATGAAAAATGAACACATGCAAATGAACTAACATACACGTTATTAATATAGCACATGGTATATTTGATTATGAAGAAGAATACATAGTTTCTTTAATTTACAGTTGAATCGATGGAATCGAAATTAACAATATGGAAAGGTTGTGTTTAACTCCTATCGACCAGCATTCAATTATAACGTTGAAATAGATTACAGTTCACAGCAAATCGTTGCTACTGGACCAATGAAAGTTATGTATCAATATTGCGAGGCAAAGTTTAATTGTTATTGATAGGAAAACACTACCATTGATGCTCCAAAATATTTCGCAAAGAGTCAGTTCAAATAGACGCTATTGGTACAGTCACCAGAGCCACTATATTCATTGGTTTTCTGGAATGGACCAAACTGTGAACATTTTTTGACTTATATCCAGCAAATATTCCATATAATTAATGATGAGATATATGGGACAAGTACTTGATACGAAATAAGGAACATGCTGTTCAACTATAGAACGGACAGGTTAATAACTTTCAATACAACAAACGTTTTAATATAGAATTTTTTTGTTAATTCGACTGATTTGAAATAACAGGAAGTATTGCAGTCCCCTTCGTGAGTGAGTAAGTCCCTGGCTCCACAAGGGATAAATATTAAAAACAGGGTAGTATAGCACAAATAGTAGAACATGTCTGCCCGGCTTTTTGAAAAATACTGAGATGAAAATAAGAGGGCTTACAAAGTTCGCCTTGTCAGCTAGTATATTATGAAACTACAGGAAAACTACGATCAACGGACAATGTATATGAAAATCAAGAAGAGTGAGCCAATCGAGTATATTCATGATATTCCACGACTCGAAAACAAAGAAATCATAGTGTTTTCCAACTACTTAGCAGTATAAGACAAATTTTTCTCAGCTCAAGCAGTATTACCATTATCGGAAAATAATTGTGGGGTAATAGTAAAGAATTTCAACAAGAACCAGCAAAAGAATAATCATGACAAGAAAATTCACTAACAACAAAATTTTGACTGACTCAATATCAAGAGTCACGAAATGAATTTCACAAAATCGATGTAATACCTACCTAGATGTATTAATGAGGTATCAACTATAGAACCAAAGAGAGATTGTGCTCACTTCTCAATGAAAGCTACGATTTAACTGAAATTAACAAAGAGTTATTTATACACTATAATTACAATGGGGAACAATTCGTAACATAATTTCTGTTGACTTCGATTTTCAGGCTATTTTAGAGATAAATTGACATGCTGATTCCAAAACAGTTCTCAAACAAATCAGTTTTCTTCTTTCACGTTAAGTTTTTACATTAGCTAAGTTTTAGATTAAGTTTTTAGTTAATAGGTTTAGATTCGCATTGTCTAGACTAATTTGGTCTGTTACGCATGGGACACTGTAGTAGACAGGTGTACTTGTCGCTCTGAAATAGTGAAGCCTGAGTCCGAAGCGTGGTGTAAGGTTTTGTATGTACACAAGATGAGCAGTATTTTATCCCTATTTATATATAAACTAAAAAATTTCTTTCAAAATTGCAGATCAAAAATTGCAGTGAATGTGGCCGCCAAGATCTGATCCTGGTGATCCAAACATTCTGAATGAGCCACTTGTCGACAGAAAAAAACATTATATTTTCGCCTTTGCATATAAAACTAGGTCCCATTAAGCAATTTGTTGAAGCTTTGTCATCAGAAGGGGACTGTTTTAAGTATATCATTTCGGTATTTTCTAGTTTGTCATATGAGAAGATAAAAGTTGGAGTCTTTGATGGGGCACAGATTCGGCAACTTATTAAAGATGAACGTTTCATTGAAACAATGACCGAACTTGAAAAAAATGCTTGATTGGCATTCAAAACTATTGTCAAGGACTTTCTTGGAAACATACGAGCCCAGAATTACGTCGAAATTGTTCAACAACTCTTAGAAAGCTTCAAAAAAACTTGGCTGTAACATGAGTATTAAACTGTATTTCTTACATAACTATCATGCTAACTTTCGAGAAAATCTTGGCGCTGTTAGTGAAGAACAGGGTGAGCGATTCCACCAAAATTTGAAGGTCATGGAGGAAAGGTATCAAGGTAGATGAGATTTCAGTATGATGGCTGACTACTGTGGAAGCATCAAGCGAGAATGTCCCCAGATTGAACACTCTGGGAAAAGTTATAAGTGAAATATTTCTACACTAATATTTCTTTGTTGTTATTGTCAAGGACTTTCTTGGAAACATACGAGCCCAGAATGATGTCAAAATTGTTCAATAACTCTTAGAAAGCTTCAAAAAGCTTGGCTATATCATGAGTATCAAACTGCATTTATAACATAGCCATCTTGCTAACTTTCCAGAAAATCTAACAGGCGCTGTGAGTGATGAAGAGGGTGAGCGATTCCATCAAGATTTGAAGGTTATGGAGGCAAGGTATCAAGATAGATGGGATGCAAGTATGTAGGCTGACTACTGTTAGAGCATCAAGCGAAAATGTCCCTTGACTGAACGTTGTAGGAAATGTTTTAAGCGAAAATTTTCACCCGAATATCGTTTTTTATTTTTTGTATGAACACAATTTGTAATAATAACCTTTGTTTGAACAAAATATTTCGATAAGATTGGTTAGTACCCACTTTATTTTCCTCCGTATGCTCATTTGCTCTGACTTTCAGGGTAGATAGGGTCCTGTAGTTTAAAAACTTGTCGCGACAGAGAAAAATTGATAACATTTTTGAATTCAAAGAAAAAAATTTAGTTAAAAACAAGTCACAGAACTAAGACAATAAAATTGCTGTTCCCCAGTGTTATTAGACTAATTATATTACTTATGACTTTTCACTGAAGTAATTGAATCACGGTAATTATTATCTCTGATAATGGTAACAATAATAATTCTAATAAAATTCAAGTAAAGAATTATAACTCAACAATAAACTAATAAGAATATCACTAACGGAATAATTTATAACATAATTCTTTTAATACAAGAAATTGAAGACAGAAATTACTCTATCAACACTTACTCATTTTCCAAGAAAGGATATGATGAACAGAGTATCTTTTTGACGACTTTAACTTCAATGAACTTTCTGTAAAGAGGTATTTCATTTGCAAATAATGTTGAATATTACTTCATATTATATTCATACCAATATATAAATATATTAACATAGAGTTTGAAACATACTAAATACCTGGAGACGCATGCTGAATTTTAAATTTCAAATGTCAAAATGATGTCAAGCAAATCAAATAAAGTGAAAGTCAAACAGTCATCCATCTTGGAGATGAACCAACGTGTGGAGATGCAAACTACAATACGAAGAAATGAAGATATAATATATGGAAAGGCATTTGGAGTTTGATAGTTCATACTATTTCATAAAGTTGTTAAGTTGAAATTAAAGTTATAAACAGTTTACAAGATCGAACAAACCGCTAAAAACGTGAAGAGGTATTATTTTGACAATGATTTTCATCAAAACCCAGTTGTTTGTTTCATTTATATTGAGATGGATTTCCATGTAATAAATAGGGTGAAATACTGAACATGTCCTTCGTGAATGTTTTGTGGTGAACTTGAGTGACTGAATTTCGTTTGTTGCTGCCAGCTCTGTTTATATATAGTTTGTGAAGTGAAATAACAAGTAAGTTGAGCTCTTGAAACAGTTAAATTTGTCTGGTTTTGGAATTTCAGTATTCTCTGCTGATGTCTGCCGCAAAACAAGGAAGAGAATCTCAGGTGGTACGATTACCATTTCATCACGTCAACAAGCCATGAAAGCTTTCAACAATATTAACTTTGAGAATTATGAATACTATCTTCTTGTTTCTACTACAAATAGTAAAATCGAAAGAAAATTCTAAATTTTGTTAATTTAAAGATTAGCAAATTATTTAATACTAGTGAATACTGAGACTCTTAATCGAAATATCCAAATATTTTAAACGAAACTCTAATGAAGCTGTCAACACCAAAAAAAATTAAATTATTTATAGTTTTATATTTTTTACATATTGAATTTGATCATTGTAGTCATTATTTTACAGCTTGTTTTTTTCCTGCGGAAGACACAAAAAAAATCGAAATATCGAGAATTGTAATGAATAAATGAGTTTTTGAACACTTCACCAGAACCATCACCTAAATTCTACATTCTACATATATATATATATATATATATATATATATATATATATATATATATATATATATATATATATATATATATATATATGTGAGTAGATATGTATTTTCAGTGTTCAATTGGGATTGCAGTCCAGGACAGGAAAATAAGTTACCTCTTTAGTATTTTCCAAGCTTTCGAAAATGTTTATTTTCTTCTTCAGGTCTAAAAATGTACAGTATTAATACTTTTATATAAACTGTCAATAACGTACTATTTTAGCCCTGAAGCAAAAAATACACATTTTCGAAAGCTTGGAAAGGTTGCATTTTCCTGTCCTGGACTGCAATCTGAATTGAACACTGAAAAAAAAAATATATATATATATATATATATATATATATATATATATATATATATATATATATATATATATATATATATATATATATATATATATATATATATATATATATATATATATATATATATATATATATATTTATATATATATTTATATGTATATATATATATATATATATATATATATATATTTATATATATATATATATATTTATATGTATATATGTATATATATATATATATATATATATATATATATATATATATATATATATATATATATATATATATATATATATATATATATATATATATATATATATATATATATATATATATATATATATATATATATATATATATATATATATATATATATATTCAGCTATATATAGCTTGGGGTACAGTTGGCCGACTGAAACACATCTTCAAATCAGATATGCCACTATCCTTAAAGAGCAAAGTGTTTGATCTATGCGTTTTACCAGCTATAACCTACTCCAGCGAAACTTGGACCCTGGATGTGAGCTTCTGCTCACATCCAGAAGCTTCGAACAACCCAGCGGTGTATAGAAAGATACATGATGGGCCTAAACATACGAGATAGAATACGCTGCAGCTGGATAAGAGTTCAAACAAAGGTGAAGGATGTCGTGGAGTGTGTAAAAAAATGGAACTATGTGGAATTAAAGACAAACAACTGAATCTTATGAAAAGTTACCTTAACAATCGAAAACAGAAGGTTTCGATCACTGTGAAGGGAGTGAGTTATACTTCAGATGAACTAGTGTCACCTATGAGAGTACCGCAAGGGAGTATTTTAGGACCCTTCCTATTTATTATATACATAAATGACATAACGAAATATTTACCAATAGAAATCTGCCAACCAGTTATATATGCTGATGACACAAACCTTTTGGTCCGAGCTTCAAACATCTCTTCTTCAACTTTGGCATTGCAGTCCGTTTCGTGTGATGTTGAGGAATGGTGCTTCGATAATAAACTAGTATTGAATGTGCAGAAAACTGAGTGTGTATTTCTCAATACAGAAAAACAATGCTGGATTCCACCGGATGTTTTGCATTATGAGGATCGGAGAATATCTGTTGGTAAACAATCAGAATTTCTTGGGGCTCAAATAGACGGTGCATTGAAGTGGTATACTCATATCGACCAATTGAAAAGGAAACTTTGCTGTGATATACACTGAAAATATTGAAAAAGCAAGTCGAAAATGATGCATTTAAGGTCATTTATTATGCTAATTTTCAATCTTTGGCTTCGTATTGCATAATTTTTTGGGGTGGTTCAGTATATGTAGAGAAAATTTTTGTCGTCCAGAAATGGGCAATTCGCACAATTTTAGGAATAGGATACAGGGACTCATGTCGAACCTATTTCAGGCATAATAACATCCTGACTATATATGGCCTATATATCTATGTACTGCTTATATTTCTACATAATCATAGTCAGTACTTTGAAGAATGCTAGAACACAAATAACACCAGACAAATTTCTCCGTATTTATATCCAATTCACTGCCCTGCATTGAGAGAGAAGGGGGCACAATATGCGGGTATAAAATTATTCAACAGATTGCCGAAGTCGATTCAAAAGATCGAGAACCACCGACTGTTCATGAAATCTGTTAACAATTCAATTTTGATATGTGAACCATATAGTATAGAAGAATTTGAATATTTTTGTAGAATTAATGTAGTATAGGATCAAATTTTTGGGTGATTCTGTAATTGTTTTGTAAACGAATTTTGACTTTTTTTCATTTTATTTGTCGCACCTTCAACATTGATATGTGTAGCAATAATTCTTGAAAATAAAAATTATATATATATATATATAAATATATTATAACAATAATAATAACAATATTGCTATTATTGTTCCTGTGTATGAAGGAGGTAATAAAAAATTAACTACAAATTACAGACCCATTGCATTGGTTAGCACTATGGGGGGAAAATTAATAGAGAAGTGTATCAAACCAGTGGATGGAGAAAGGGTTATAGCAATTTTTTTAGATATTGCCAAGGCGTTTGACACTGTGGCTAATTGCATCCTATTGGAAAGACTGCATGATGTTGGAATAAGAGGAACTGAAAATAATCTATTCCGATCCTATCTCAGTAACAGAACTCAAAAGGTACAAATTGGTCAAGTTATAAGTGAACCCTTGAAAATTGAGTCAGGGGTAGCACAAGGAACAGTGCTGGGTTCAGTTTTGTTTACACTCTACATAGATGAAGTTTTATCTGGGTTAGATGAAGAAGATATTTTTTGTTATGCAGATGATACAGCAATAATCATGAGGAGCAAAACTTGGGAAATGGCATACAAAAAAGCAGAATTGGCTCTTTCAAAAATTAAGAAATGGTTTGATGAAAGCATGTTAACCTTGAATATTTCTAAAACGAAGTTCATAACCTTTGGTCTTACCCAGAAAACGATACCTTTCTCAAATAGTTTAAAAATCAGTAACACTATGTCCAGTGAATCAGAAAATGTAAATGAAGATGGAGGTACAGTGGAAAAAGTGAAGTGCATTAAATATTTGGGTGTATATATAGATGAGTGTCTAACATGGAGGAAACACAAATATTATGTTACAGATAAAAATCAGGAAATTGATTTATAAATTTGTGGAGCTCCGTCAAATAGTATCTATGAGCACTTCAAAAGTAGTTTATTATTCACTAGTGGAATCTATTATAAGTTATGGTATAATTGTCTGGGGTAACGCATATAAATCTGTTTCAATACCATTAAATGTTATTCAAAAACGTGTCATAAAAACTATGTTTTTTAAGAGTAGTAGATACTCAACAGCACTATTGTTCCGAGAATGTGGATTGCTCAGTATTGCCCAAATGTACATTAAGTCTGTTGTTAGATTCATGATAACAAAATCTTATTATAAGAACTATGTACAACACGAGGTACAGACTCGTAAAATTACAAGAAGTCATGTGTTAACTCCTCATGTGAATTTCACCGCTGTACAATTGCACATTAGTTTTACTGGCCCAAAGGTTTATAATGCGTTGCCTTCCAATTTCAGATCATTGCCATATGATAAGAATAAAGCTAGGCTTCTGAATAAGTGGCTCTTAGAAAGTTTGTTTGCACTAGAGACATGATAAAGTACAAATAGGAATATAAATTATGGTCATCTCAATTGTGTAAAATTATGATGTATTGTATAGTATGTATGATTTTTGTATGTTATCAATTAGGGATAATAATGTTAAGAAGTGTTTTCATGTATGATTCGTAATGCACACACAGGTTCATTGAACCCATAATGCATTAAAATAGCAATTTTTGGTTGTAAAAATAAATGAATGTAAAAATAATATATATATATATAAAATATAAATATATATATATATATATATATATATATATATATATATATATATATATATGTATGGTTATCGGATCTAAGGTTAATTGTCAAATATTTCATGAATCGGGACATTTGTTCTATATAGAGGGTAAAAAAATTGAGACTATTTCTGAAATTAAGTATTTGGGAGTTATCTTGGACCCACAGTTGAGTTTTAGCAGTCATGTTGAATATATATGCAAGAAGATTGGTAAAAAAATAGGGTTTTTAAAGCGTATATCGCGTTTATTATCTCAATGGACAAAAATACTAGTGTATAATACCATGATTTTTCCTCACTTTTCATATGTTTGTTCATTATTGATATCTTGTACTAATGAAAAGTTAAGTAGGTTGCAATTGCAGCAAAATAAGGTTATGAGAGTTATATTGAATTGTGATAAGTATACGCCTATTAAGAATAGGCTGGACAGGCTGAATTGGCTTGATGTTAGGCAGTTCAACAGAAGAGCGAATTTGATATTGGTATATAACATTGAACATGATGGTCAGCCTAGCTATTTGAAATCATATTTGGAGGTAAGATCAAATTTTCATGGGTACGGGTTGAGGTCAAATAAGGATTTTGATATTTCTTTAGTGAGAACTTCTAACTTGCAGAAGACTTTATTTTATGATGGAATTCGCTTTTTCAATGGTCTGCTTGATGATATTAAAAGTGCGCCTACTTTAAAAGTATTTAAGAGATTGCTTGATGTATATTTGCATAGTTGTATTGTTGTGTAAATTAAGAAAACATTTTTTTTTATGTAAATAGCAGAAGGCTAAATAAAGATATTATTATTATTATTATTATATATATACTAGCAGGAAATGTAGTAATCTTGATAGGAACCACTTTCATTTCAAATTATTTACATAACAATAAACACATATCTGTGGTTTCAGATGAATTCTCAATATTTCAATAAACTTCACCGGTGTGCAACACCTGGCATTCGTTAGGAGTAAATACCTGCTTCATTCACCGAAATAATATAATAGGAACATCTGGAGCGTTGAATTATTCGACTAATTGAAGCTGAATGTTTGTCGGCGGTGCCTTTGGATTATAATTTGATGGCACACAATGAATGCAGGGATCTTACGTCACATGGAAAGATTAATTAGAAGGTATATTGGAAATAAGCAATTTAGACCTATTTAGCGATGCCAAATTGATTTTCTACTCAGGTATGATATATTGAATGTTATTACTTATGAAATTGGTAGATTGATGAACGAATTCGTAAAATAATCATTCTCAACAGATTTACATCCAATTGTACAGAAAATCCTGAAAGATAATATGTAGGCTCTTATGCTTAAGAATGAGGGTCATATATAATACAAATGTCGTATGGAAGGATAATTTCAATAATAGGGAAAAAATTATGTGAAAAAGAGAGTTATAAGATAATAAGATGGTATTTCATATAAAAATGAATTATAATTAGGTATTGGAATCAGTTTGATCAATTTTTATTGAACTGAAATTGTTTAGCGGGTTAATCAGTCATGTGAATAAAAACTAGCACTTTCTAACTAGCATAAGCTAGGTCTAGTAAGCATTTGGTCAAATCAGTGTGAAAAAAGATTCGTAGAAAATACTAGAAGAAGTCTAGTAGAATTCGGAAAAACCCAAGACTTACTTGCTAGACCAAGTAAATGCTAGGTTTAACATTCCTGCTGTATGAATGCTAAGAAAGAAGCTTGAGAAGCCTTACGCTCTGACTACTGTGGTGCATTGGGAAAACAAATAGGCCAACTAATAAAAGCATTGAACAATGTGAAGCCTACCGTCAAGAAGATGACTGACGTAAATGTGACGGGTAATAGGAAAATAAAACTACAACCGTGGAAAACAACATTTTTGGAGTTGATAGAAGATGATAACCCAGTATTCCATAAAATCCCGGATAATATTTCAGTTGGCACAAGAACCGGGCTCCCAGTTCAGCTAGGTGATGACATCCAATAAAGTTTGCCGAATACAAAACTGAAGGGAAACCGAATAAAAATGAAGAACCGAAGAGCCAGAAACGAAGAAGCCGATGAACGCTAAATCTGATGCCGACCACCACAAAAATAAGTTCAGAAAAGGGGAAAAAATTATGTCGAATCATGAAGCAGATGAAACTAAAGACCCGTCCACACCGCAGTTGCAAAGGATTGTTTCGTTGCAACAATACAAACTGAATAAGATCAAACTGGAGAAGGAGATTATATTGTTGGAAACCACTAACAAGCAAACCGTTGAAAAGTCTTCTCAAAATAACCGTGCAGTCCAGGCTTTTGTATCTCAATTTGAGTACAATCAGTGGCACCAATTACAGACAGCAAACGAAAATGTCTCCGCCACAGCCTCGGTCATATCTTCAGCTGTAGTTGGAAACCGTATCCAATCATTTGATTGCTCAATTACTCTACTCATCACGTACCTTATAGTCTTGTTAGCTGTAGTACGATGTACACCCACATCTTGAGCTGCTACATCAGACTGAAAGCGAGCATCACCCACAAAACTCAGAAATATTTCCATTTGCTGTCTTCTGGAAATACCACCGCCACGAGTACCACTTTCTTCATGAAACTTTGCCGCAAGGAAATCAACACTCTCACTGTTAAACCTTTACAGTTCTTTACAATTACGTTCGTTTATTACATAGCGAACAGAATAAATTTTATGTTGACGAATATGCATAAACTGAGCTATGATCAACAACAAAATGTGGACTGAGCAAGCAGGTATTAAATGATAGGAAAAAGTCTAGCATGCCCCAGACCAGGCTTGAAAATATCGAAGCATATGCTACAGAATAATCTACTTCAAAAGTTTCATTCACACCATTTTTCAAGCATTTACTACTCGTCCGGGAAATTCTAGAACTTACTACCCCTGCAAATGCTAGTCTGCTTATTCACACAAAACGTAGCGTTTACTTAGAACAACCCCTAGTATTTGCTTATACTAGTTTCTATTCAAATTACCCATTGTTTAGAACAATAACTCTAAGAATTAGCTTTTTTATTGTCGGTTCTATTATTCGTTCTTAAATCGGGAAATAAAGTTATGGATTATATCAGTGGGTTCACTACTGAATGCTTCTGGATAATGACATCTACATTCCAGAAGAAGATTTCGAAATATATTTGAGGCATTGCGTTATGCAATTCCTCAAATCTATTTGAGATTTATCTAAATCTACATGGAAATTTAACTAGAAACAAACCACCCTCAACAAGCTGAAATCACAGCTGATATAAAAAATAGTGAACAAAAATTCACTATCTTTTATTAAATAATAATGAGTCGTTTAAAATTTGGATATACTGTCTTGACACATGAATACCTCTACACAAAACTAACAGACCGAAATGTTTATATGCTTTATCTAATCAATAAGTAATCTACTTGTCCCAAGGTATTTGTTGGTCAAATTGGCAGGAATTTCACACTTAGAATATCTGAACACCAAAGCTGCTTAGCAAAGAATAAAACTTATTCTACATATGCAACACATCTTTTAGAAGAGAACTATGTCTTCGACTACAAATTTGGAATATTGCATACGGAATGTAAAGGTTATAAACTAACCCTGTTAGAAGCCATGGAAATTAATAAGATGAAGAAATCAAACAGTTTATTAAGTGATCAAGATATAATCAATAATTATCCTTTATTAAATTTATGCCGGTAAAAATGCAATCGAAGAAAAGAATTTTATGGTCATACCCCACAATTCAGAAGAAATATATCTATATCTATAGTCATTCCCTACAAAAGAAGAGCAATGTTCTATGGTCATTTCCACGCACTTCGGGATAAACACAAGCAGTCCACAATGTAATAGCTCAGTTTATCATCAACATCTGATGAAGGCACTGGGTTGGTGAAACGATATTGTCATTTTTTAAATTAATTATAGCGAAAATAAATTTGGTAGACAACAAAAGAAATAGAATATTTAAGTATTCATGCAGATTATGTATGCATAAACTTTATTTACTCTTGTCTTTCGGCTTTGATTATAATTTACATTATATAATACACAGTTATATATTTTCAAATTTTTTTTAATAAGTATCCATCTGTATATAATAACATTGTTCTTCAAAAAAATAATATGGTTACTATGAAAATATGAAAATATATTGTTTTTATTTATTCGAACCCTTTGCTTATTAACTCGTTTCACTATTATAAAAATATTTACATCCTTATAAGTAGAAGTTATGCATAAAAAACGAATAATTGTTTTTGAAGTTATTTAATTCTGTTCAACTATTACTTCATTGTTCTACTAAATTGCATTAAAAATATTACTATCAATAAAATTGAACAGTAAATAATTTCAATCAAAACTGCTTTTAATCACTCTAAATTTTCTGTTAAAAGTTTTTGTTTACAGAATATTGGAGCAAAAATTTTTTTATAAAAATTCGAAACCAGTCAAAACCGGTTTTCTGGAAAAATTACTATTCGGAAACCGGTTTTCTGAATGTCGGTTTTTGTATAAACCCTACTCACTACTAACCCATTGGGAATTTGGTATCTCTGGTGAATAAAAATAACAATTTATCTATCAATAATATTCACTTGACTCACATTAAAAACTTGAAATAGTCCCCTTCTTCGTAACAGTTGAAATTCGTTTCTTCTTTTCTATATTACCGTATAAAAAATGCGGAAAATGCTCAATTCCGTTGTTGACCTGATTCAAATGGAAGTCATTAAATCTATTTTTCGTCCTTGGTTTAAGTAATTGAATATTTCTGGTTTATTTTCCTATATTATACGGTTATTTTTTATGACAGCATCAGATGTTCTTTTGAAGCGTTTTTTATGATAGTTTTTCGTGTTTTTCTACACTTATACTGGTTTTTCAGGTGCAGTTTGTCGTATATAAAACTTTTCACCATCCGAGCATTTTAATTCGAACTTATTATCTGAAGAACCTTTTGTTATAAAAAGAAAAAGCGATTATTTGAAATTTTTTCAATCATTTATTAAATAACTTAGTCCAATATGTAGATTGACTATTGAAGACAATGGATAGGATCAATAATATACGTTGCTATAGGTACTAAAATATAATTATGCTTTTTTCTTCAATAAATAAAATAGCGGAGTCAGCATTCTCATTGGTCATGGCACACTTTGCTTCTTATTAGGCAACGTTGATTTCAATCGAATTAAAAATCGAATGTTTTACGCTTGCTTGTGATATAACTTTCAAGTTTCCACTCATTCATTTCGAAACTACGAGTGATAATACTTTCGTTTACTTCTAGTATCCATTATTCCTTGAAATAATACGTTTTTTATCTTATCTTCGAGCAACTCAAATTAGTTTGGCGATGCAGTCGTATTGTAGCATATTTGAGTTCCGTAACTGGAACAGTAAGAATGATTTTTAATGATATGAATATTGTGGATGAAAGTGACAGTGAGTTGAGTGAATTTATTGAGAATATAACTCCACATTTCGAAGAGAGTTTGACAAGAGTACGTAGTTGTTTTTGTGATTAAATATTATTGAAATGTTTTCAGATGTGTAGTAGGTTTTATTGTTCAACGAATATGTGCCATAATTTGAGTATCCATTTATATATGTATATATATATATATATATATATATATATATATATATATATATATATATATATATATATATATATATATATATATATATATATATATATATATATATATATATATATATATATATATATATATATATATATATATATATATATATATATATATATATTCATATGTTTCTGAAGAGAATTTATAAAGTTGTGTATTTCCCTTGAATTGAGTTACTATATTACCTCGAAATTTCCGTCGACATAAACTAATTCCTTCGAACTCGAATGTTATATTTAAAATATTGAGCATTAAAAAAAAACAATGCCATGCAATGAGCACGGTACGTATATTGATTCATTTTCGTGTACTCATATAGTTGATTTCAATAAATATATATATATATATATATATATATATATATATATATATATATATATATATATATATATATATATATATATATCAAAAACAGGATTTATTACAGGCAACAAACGAAAAACTTCATTTTCCTTAACGTTTCGTTGTTGATTATAAATTTGTCAAAACTAATGAATAATTGAATTTTGTAAATTACTATGGATTCGAACATCGAGTCTTTTTATGAACTTGGCTCTTTTGCCTCTTCAATATTCAGAGGAGTTTTTCTCCCTCAGCATTCGCCTCAGAAGTGTTCTAGTCTGCTACACCATCAGGAAACTTCTGAAAAACTCAAAACGAAAACGAGTTTTTTTTTGAGTTTTGAAAAACTCAAACAAAACCGTAAGTTTTTCAGAGGTGCTCTCATGCTGGGCCAGAAACATTTTCCTTGATATTTTAGAGGCAAAACAGCCAAGTTGATGGAAAAAATAACAATTGACATTTGAGTTCATAGTAATTCATAAAATTCAATTAACCACTAGTTTTGACAAAGTTGTTATCAAGCAGGAAACGTCAACGGAAATAAAGTTTTTCCATATAATAAATAATGTAAATTATATATATATATATATATATATATATATATATATATATATATATATATATATATATATATATATATATATATATAATAATAGAAAATATATATTTGGGATAGCAGTCTTCAGGTTGAAATAAGTGTACTCTTTTCTTTGTATCTCAAGCTTTCGAGAATTATATTTATCTCTTCATCAGGAGCAACTAGAATATTGAAAGTGAGAAAATGTCAAATATACATAGATATGTGGTAACTTACGAATTGAGGTTGTATCAAAAAGATGTTGAAATCTACTGAAAATTATATAAAAGATACTCAAAATGAAAAAAACGCATAACATGTAGGGATGGAGTATCAAAAATGATCTAGACAAGGTTATAGTTGAATCCGAAAACAAAGAATGACACTTATAGGTTAACGTTCCATCATAGAAAAATCGCGAATTACGCGATGTCTCCATCATTCACAGAATCACTACACATCGCCAGTACCAACCCACACACACATCCACAAACACAACAAATCAAACCGAGTGACATGTTTAACTACTGACACTGACAGTATTCAGACTGGGACAACTGTTATGTCTTTTGGCATCGTAGTCAATTAAGTAGGAAAATATCGAACTCAGACCGTCAATGTCTCTACGAGAGTTCATGCTGTTCTTATTCTGGTATATCCCCACCATCTCCAGAAACAGTCTTCTCTTGGTATTATTCTCTTTATCCAATATTTTCACTGAAGACTGTTTCTGGAGATGGTGCGGATATACCAGAATAAGAACAGCATGAACTCTCGTAGAGACATTGACGGTCTGAGTTCGATATTTTCCTACTTAATAGGATTTCGATATTTACCTACTTTGGCATCTACGATGCCAAAAGACATAACAGTTGTCCCAGTCTGAATACTGTCAGTGTCAGTAGTTAAACATGTCACTCGGTTTGATTTGTTGTGTTTGTGGATGTGTGTGTGGGTTGGTACTGGCGATGTGTAGTGATTCTGTGAATGATGGAGACATCGCGTAATTCGCGATTTTTCTATGATGGAACGTTAACCTATAAGTGTCATTCTTTGTTTTCGGATTCAACTATAACCTTGTCTAGATCATTTTTGATACTCCATCCCTACATGTTATGCGTTTTTTTCATTTTGAGTATCTTTTATATAATTTTCAGTAGATTTCAACATCTTTTTGATACAACCTCAATTCGTAAGTTACCACATATCTATGTATATTTGACATTTTCTCACTTTCAATATTCTAGTTGCTCCTGATGAAGAGATAAATATAATTCTCGAAAGCTTGAGATACAAAGAAAAGAGTACACTTATTTCAACCTGAAGACTGCTATCCCAAATATATATTTTCTATTATTATATTATCAAACCAGTCAAAATATATTTGTTATTTATATATATATATATATATATATATATATATATATATATATATATATATATATATATATATATATATATATAAGAAATGAAATTTTTTTGTGCTTATGGCACTGAATGAAATATTTAAGAAAATGAACACTAAAAAAAATATATATGTCTATATTATATATTAAATATATATATATATAATAAATATATATATATATATATATATATATATATATATATATATATATATATATATATATATATATATATATATATATATATATATATATATATATATATATATATATATATATATATATATATATATATATATATATATATATATATATATATATATATATATATATATGTCTCGCACTTTCATCAGGTGTGGCATCGATTTCAATATTTCTCTAATATTTATCCCTTGAAGGATGGAGACATCCCTTGTACGATGTGATGGAGACATCACATCGTACACATTTACATATCTAGCTCTACTATAACATTCTTAAGATTAATTTCAGTTTTTCGAATGAATGTTCTAGTGTTCATTTTCTTAAAAATTTCATTCAGTGCCATAAGCACAAAAAAATTTCATTTCCTTAAAAATATCGCCGAATTGGCCCCTGAAATACGGGAATAAACGCGAGCGTACTACTAACGCAACCTATTGACATTTGAAAACATCGTATGATGATATTTGTCAAATAGACATTGCAATTTAGTAGATACCTACGGGTATTAAAGATATGTGAAATTTCGATGCTTGGTGTGTCTGTAATCCGACAGAGATGTTTTCTACTGATTTCTATAGATGGAATTGTAGAGTATTCATTACTCTACGATCTTCCGCTTGAAGTCACAAGAAGATGCTTGGAGGTTGAAATCGTTGCCTCACTTCGATGGACGTGGTGCGACTGACGAGTTCTTTGCAGAACGAAACATATATGTCTCGCACTTTCATCAGGTGTGGCATCGATTTCAGTATTTCTCTAACATTTATCCCTTGAGGGATAATGGAGACATCACATCGTACACATTCACATATCTTGGTCTACTATAACATTCTTTTGATTAATTTAAATTTTTCGAATGAATGTTCTAGTGTTCATTTTCTTATATATATATATATAGTAAAATTTAACGGGAATAATCGGTCTGGTTTTTCATTTACATTGTATGTTGTTCTGTCAGCTAATAATTGGTCTTAACGGTGTATTTAGTTTGTGTATTTTAGATAAACTTTGAAATTACACCATTATGAGTTGTTAATTTCTTGGTTTCAATTTCGTCAATCTGATGTTTAGAAATCAAAGATTTCATTAAACTGTTTAGTTTTGTTTGTAATTGTGACGTGGGATCTTTTTTTATCGATTTATAAGTATCTGTATCTTGTAATAAAAATTTGACTTTTTGTTTATAATCATTTTTATTCAAAGCGACTGTACACCCACCTTTGTCTGCAGGTATGATATATAAGTCATCGTTCTCTTTTACAAAATTTTTTGCTTTTAGGTATAAATTTTGGATATTCGTTAGTTACGTGGATTTCAATTTTGATTTGTAATTTGTAATGTTGTTGGTGCTACGTGATCTTAAGTTGTTTTTTTCGTTCTCTGGAGTTTCTTGTAGGATGTCTTCTATATCAGCTAAAAAGTTTTTCGCGTTAAATTGATTGATTGTTGAAGAAACCCCAAAGTACGGACCTAGTGACGAAAAATCTGCAATGTCCTTTGGTATATTGATATCCGACATGTTTTTGAACCATTTATTGTTATTACTGAACAATTGAGCATCTCTTAAACTGTTTTCTTTTAACTCGAGAAATTTGTTAATATTTGTATTCTTTGCAGTGTTGAATCTTTTGCCATATAATAAATTTAATCTATGAGAGTATTCCATGTATAAATTCTCCGGGAGTATATTCACTAGTTTACTCTGTATATATAAAATTTTTCGATTCAGTCTACCTATATTGTCATAACATACCTTGATCTCTTAATTTAAATTAGTCCAATTAAATTCATTAATATGTCTATACATTACATTAATTATTTTAATATCGTTAGTATGAAGAAGTCCAATTATTTTCTTTGTGGATTCCATGATATGTTTGGGGAATATGTTTGATCTTCTACATCGTAATAAGAATTGTTAATTATTTTGGGCGTTAGCCAGCTTTGAGTTTAATGTTGACCATGTTTTCATCATTGTAGTTATATCTCTGCCAAAGGTGTTAGTAATTTCTTGATAAAATTTTCCCGTTACCTAAATTTTACTAAGTATCGCACTGTCGAGAAATTACCTTTTATATATATATATATATATATATATATATATATATATATATATATATATATATATATATATATATATATAAGAAAATAAACACTAGAACATTCATTTGAAATTAATCAAGAGAATGTTATAGCAGAGCTAGATATGTGAACGTGTACGATGTGATGTCTCCATCATCCTTCAAGGGATAAATGTTAGAGAAATATTGAAATCGATGCCACACCTGATGAAAGTGCGAGACATATATGTTTCGTTCTCCAAGGAACTCGTCAGTCGCACCACGTCCATCGAAGTGAGGCAACGATTTCAATCTCCAAGCATCTTCTTGTGACTTCAAGTGGAAGATCGTAGAGTAATGAATACTCTACAATTCCATCTATAGAAATCAGTAGAAAACACCTCTGTCAGATTACAGACACACCAAGCATCGAAATTTCACATATCTTCTATACCCGTAGGTGTCTGTAATCTGACAGAGGTGTTTTCTACTGATTTCTATAGATGGAATTGTAGAGTATTCATTACTCTACGATCTTCCACTTGAAGTCACAAGAAGATGCTTGGAGATTGAAATCGTTGCCTCACTTCGATGGACGTGGTGCGACTGACGGGTTCCTTGCAGAACGAAACATATATGTCTAGCACTTCCATCAGGTGTGGCATCGATTTCAATATTTCTCTAACATTTATCCCTTGAAGGATAATGGAGACATCACATTGTACACGTTCACATATCTAGCTCTGCTATAACATTCTCTTGATTAATTTCAAATGAATGTTCTAGTGTTCATTTTCTTAAATATTTCATTCAGTGCCATAAGCACAAAAAAATTTCATTTCCTTATATATATATATAAACATAAAGAATTCGAATTAAAGAAAAATATTCTGTAGTTATCAAGTGCTCATAGCATCGCTTTTGTAAATGTTCAATATTGAAGGTATACTATAACTTCCCATATTTTTTTGAGGAAGAATATTCAAAAGAACATTATAGCATATCTGGCTATGTGAAACATGAACAATGTGATGTCTCCATTATTCTTCTAGAGATTAATGTTAGAAAATATTGAAATCGTTCCCACATTTGTGGTAACGTAAAACAGTCACTGTTTCGAGCTACCAGGGTCTCTACAGTTACGTCACGCTTACAAACGAAAAGCATCGAGTTCAATCTTCAAATTGTCTTATGGATCATAAGAGAGAAATATGCTGTTAAATTGTAAGCGATTTACGTTACGTTATCAATTTGTTGGCACCGGTTTCAATATTCTCTAACATTTTATCCCTCTTACCATTTTTTTTAGTGAACATTAATAGTGAAAAATTTCAAGTAGGTATCTATCTAATCCAAAATGTCCTCATTCATATATTCCTGACAAAACACTAATTCTAGTATTGTCAACCGACAACTCAATTGACTTGATTGCATGCATTCTTTCTTTGAACACTGTTCTCGAAATATTTTAAGAAAAACCTACATCAAATTACCAGGGTTGTTTTTAATTGAGAATTTTTGAACTCGGATCTAGAATTTCATTCGAATAGCGAACGGTGATTGGACTAATAATTTTGTACAGTACCCATTACTTTTGTGATATACGTAATCAGTTATTTCGCAAACATATACATAAGTTTCCTGTTGAGATATATCGTGGGGTTCGATCCCGGAACATCTGCTTTACAGACGTCTCATCACATATCTAAACCTTTTTCTCACATATCTATATATTACTATAGTTTTTTTTTTAATTCAGTGAACCTACTGTTTAACGCCTGTTCCGAACGGACAATGGGCTTGTAATCAATGTACATTACCCAGCATACATCATTCTTCAAACTGCTCAAAGAATAGACAAACACAAACTTCCATGCCGTCAGCGGGGCTCGAACCCTAGTTCTACCGCATCATAGTCGGGTGTTCTGCCGACTAAGCTACGTACACTTGCATTACTATAGCTAATGGCGAAGACAGAAATCAAAGTAATAAAATGAAAAAGTTTTCTACAGTTGAAAGACTTCCATAAAAATAATAGAACATACTACCCAAAAATTTTGATCTTATTTTTAGAGTGCAGCTCTCCACAAATTAAGTAACAAGGTATATAATGAACAAACAAAATATTGAAACTATGTCATACAAATTAAATAGTACTGAAGATTTGTTTGAGAAATAAGGGTGTATAAATTGAAACGTTTAAATTGAGAAACGTTTTATATAGACTATAGAGGATAAATTGAACGAATCATCCGCCAATAAAAAAAACACAAAAAATCTAATCTACAAAACAGAAGTCATAGAATTTGAGGCCACCATTTGGAAAAAAAATTTGTACCTACATAAATATAATGTACACATTGATATAAACAGAAATAAAATTTCAAATCAATATTATGAATTCATAAATAGAGATTCATTCTTTCAATCAAGCTATCTATATTAGACTTTCAATAATGATTCACTTACTCGAACATATATCATGTATATTGAAGAATGTTTTCCAATTTAGGTGAGTGGTTTGAGGGTCTCGATACATTTTTGATTGATTGAAACGTTTTTGCATTATCCAATTCAATCTAATTATTGAATATGAAAAAACAATATTTGATTTAAAGATAGGAACAAAATATTCATATTCATTGAGAATAAAATGAATTTGTTCTTTTTATGCTTAATATATTTCTATGAACTGTTCATTAAACAGAGCTACTGTTTCTAGGCGTTCAAAAATGAAACTTTGGTTTTCCACAGAGAAGAAAAGAAGCATTCATTTCAAACAATCCATGATGTGTTATTCAAATCTGGAGATACAATAATGTGAGTTTTCATTATTTTTAAGGAACAAGTAAGTATTATAATTTGTTATATGTGGAAATGTAATATCATTATTATACATTATTCTATTCATACGAAATTCACTATATCGTAAATTGAAAACACTTGATAAATTCTACAATTTTTTTATATAGGTACAGTCGCAGTATATTTCGGGCTATTACATTGTCAACGGTTTAATACCACTGATTAAAACCGACAACGCAGTTTTCCTATTATCAGAATAGAATAGCAAAGTTGTATAGTTCGAATCCTAGACCCAAAGTAAAAGTATAATTTTCTAAATATATTTTGTGACATGTGATAATATCCTTATTAGGTGAAAAATTCCTCAAGGTAAATCATCCTATTTACATTAAAAATGAGAAGACTCATCGTCATTGCAGATTTGATTTCAATTGACTCTAATTCGAACAAAAATACGCTGAATATTATAAATAGTAAGCTTCAAACATTTTTCAATTTCAAAAATTTTTCAAATTAGTTTCATTAAACTCTTGAAGAAGGGGCTTGGTAACCCGATATGTCGAGTGTATTGAGGAGTTTTGTGCCACTGAATTAAAAGAGTGCCAATGAATTTAAGGACTCAACTTATGGAAAATTGATTCGAAGTTTTCTTCCTGGCAAAACTTTCTCCTACCAGAGTTTACAGAAAGTCTGAATATAACTCGATGAGTATGTAGAATATTGACAACAACCTTTCCTATGAAATTTCAAGCATCTTCAGCAATCACCACATGAATCATATATGTTTACATACACTGAAGATGTATGTAAACAGAACCAGGTCCATGAAGTGTTTGATAAGATTTTAGATAGTAGCACTGTAAAGTTTATTTTGATTATTTTCCATAACACTTTATTATCATTCAGGTACTAAATTGAAAGATAAAATATTAGAAAATGGAGGAATATTGGGAATATCTCAAAAAGCATTATATATTTCATAAAGTGCGTTACATAAAGACATGATAAAACAGTTTCATCATCTACTGAAGCAATGGTAATGGGAGATAAATAGATTTCTGATTTTCCGAGATCATAGAGAATTAAATCAATCTGTGTCAACACTACCACTCAATCCCTTCATATTATTAATACTTCGACATCAAATGCATTTTTGTTTAATCTTGTTCACATCTAGTTTTTTTAGAACGCTCGATATTCCCAATATAGTTTTACTAATGTTATATGATCATTGAAATTGTAATGCATTGAGAATATCACAATATAGTAGATATAATGGGTGTTTTCTTAGAGGTATAGAACTTTAAGTTGGCATTGCTGTTGAACATGGCGACCGATTTAACAGCTGAGAAGTGATTTATTCTCAGTTTAGTTTGGCAATTCATCAAGAATAGCCAATTGATCATCAAGTAAGGCGTAGATTCGTATAATGGGCCAGAAACGAGATTGCCGTTGTTCCCAATTTTCATAAGCGAATTTTGTTTAGCCATGAAGCGCACTTCTGGTTGAATAGCTACGTCAACACACAAAGCTGCCGCATTTTGAGTGAAGATAATTCTCAAGTGTATGTCAAAACACCGTTACATCCAGAAAAACTGACTGTTTGGTGCGCTTTATGGGCTGCTGGAATCATTGGTCCGTACTTCTTAAAAAACGACGATGGCCAGAACGATACAGCGAAAGGTGATCGGTATAGAGCCATGACTACTAACCTCTTCATACCTGAATTAAACAACTATGATGACCAGGAGCTGTGGTTTCAACAAGGCGGGGCTACATGTCACACAGCTCGTGCCACAATCGATTTATTGATAGACACGTTTGGTGACCCCTTAATTTTACGTTTTGGACCTGTGAATTGGCCTCCAGGATCTTGTGATTTAACACCACTAGACTACTTTCTGTGGGGCTATGTGAAGTCATTGGTCTATGCGGATAAGCCACAAACGCTTGACCATTTGGAAGATAATATTCGCCGTGTTGGGAAATGTTGGAAAAAGTCATCGAACATTGGACGTCCAGATTGGACTACATCCGAGCCTGCCGTGGCGGTCAAATTCCAGATATCTTATTTAAAGTATAATGCCGCAAGATTATCTTCCGAATTGAAAACAATTCTTGTCAATTGAATGATCCATCGTTGTTTTATTGCAGTTTAAATGTCGATACCTCTAAAAAAACACCTTTTACATAAATAAGTATTATCAATATCATACATATGAGAGTTGTTCAAAATCAAAGGTATATTTCGAATTTTTTCGGAAAGTATCTATTTATTCTTCAATATCCATTTTGTCACATTCAAAGTTCTCCCGGACAGATTTAATCCACCTATGCCATCGCTTCTTCTTATTCTCGAAACACTTCGGAAATGCGCTTTTCGTTATGGCCATCAGCTGTTTCTTCGATTCCAACTTTATCTCATTAATTATGGCAAAATGCTTTCCTTTCAATGGTCACTTCAGTTCTGGGAATAGGAAAAAGTCGCCGGGAGCCAAATTTGGTGATTACGGCGGTTGAGCCATGAATACGGTGTACTTTTTGGCTAAAAAAATCACGAACTAGCATTGATGTGTAAGCTGGTGGATACCGTGATGCAGAATCCATGATTTGTTTTCCCACAATTCGTTTTTCCCACAATAAGCTTCACGCACACGTTGCATAACTTCCTTGTTGTATCTCTTATTAACCGTACAACCTATTGGCAAGAATCCATGGTGCTCCACGCGTTGTAATCGAAGAAATTCGTGAGCAAAATTTCCTCGTTTAATCGAACTTGTCGTGTCTTTTTCGGTTTTGGCTCTTCTGGCTTCTTCCATTGGGATGGTGGGGCCTTGGTTTCGACGTCATAACCATATACGCACGTTTCGTCACCAGTTATGACCTTTTTGAGCAAAACTAAATAGCCGTTGACGTCATTCAACAACTACTGAGCGATACTAATGCGACGTTGATTCTGCTCAAAATTTAGCAGTTCCGGAACAAAGTTCAAAGTTCAAAACATCGCATAAAATTGTATGGCATTTGCCGATTGATATGCCAAGAACCTCTGCATCTTTCCTAATAGTGATTCGACGATTTCCCAAAATCATATTTTTCACTGTTTCGATGTTTTCTTTGTTTGTTGACGTGGTTTCAACTCCAGGACGCTAATCGCCATCAACATCTTCTTGGCCTTCTGTAAAGCGCTTGTACCACTTATAAACACTTTTTTGAAACAAAGTAGTCTCTCCGAATGCAACAGTCAAAATTGTTTTTGACTGTTGCATTCGGAAAGTGCGTTGGAGTGCTTTATTACATTCTTAACGCAAAATTTAATATAGATTCTTTCGTCGATTTTTTTCAAAAGTAAAAAAATCGAAGAACACACAAAAATGAAAGACCTTTTCAGTTTTCGAAACAAACTACTATACCAAAATGGCTAATAATGTCAACATATGAGAAACCTATGTGTACCAACGTAACAAAAAAAAATTCTTCTTCGGATAATAATAATAGTAAGTTCTTTATTCTCAACAGGTATAACACCCTTGTCGAATGTGCACAGATCCCGAAAATTCAAAATTCACCTTTTCTTTTGAACAGACCTTGAATATAGCATGAAAGGTTTCTCATCAGTAATTTACAAGGAAATGGTTCGTAAAAAATCTAAAAATTTATCGATTTGTCAAATTTGTGAAATTAATAATTTATACTGATTTACGGTATGAAGTGACATAAACATAATATTTTAAAAGTAAGTTTTCTAAATGTTCTCATTTATCAGAGAAATACTGTCTCAGCATTCGCTTCGGAAATATATTTATTCCCTTTCCTATGAGAAAACGTCTGAAGAATTTATATTATCACATGAAAAAGTTTTTTCTCTTTTTATTCAAAACAAATTCGCCTTGACAAATATCAAAAGCACCGATGTACATATTATCATGTTGATTATATAAACGTATAAATAATTCTTACAATAAACTATGGAATACTAAAAATAATTTAACATTCATCAAAACTTCAAAATTTCAATATGTTCACAAATAAATTGAAAATTTCAGTATTATTTGAAGATGAAAGAACATATAGATTCGAAGCTTAATAAACTTAATGATATGAATTAATTTCGATTAAAAAGAACCAATCTGATTACTAGAGTTAACATATTATCATAATCGGTGGTAACAAATTGACCACAGTTGTAAAAATGATCATCCTTTTTACAAATCCTGTGAAGAGCAGAAAGCGTAGAAACGTCGAATTTTCAATCGAGATATAATTCGAATGAAATCCTTATTGCACTCTTAATCCTTAAACCAGATTTTAACTGGATTTTTTCCATACTCAACTAACCACTGTCTATTCTGCTGAATTTTTACTACAGTATCCGACCCAGTACATTTGTCTCGTTCCATTTGCAGAAATGGATTTAGTACCTATATCAACATTTTTATTTTAGACATACGATTGTTTTACGAGTACTGATTTGAAAATTGATAAAATATTCATAAGTATAAAAATTTCCTAGATTTTCATCCCCATAAGAAGCAAAAACTCTTTTATTCTTATCATTTTATTCATTCAGTGTTAATGAAGTGTATTTATGAGCTTCCAGTCGTTCCTTCTGATTTTAGGATGTCTGATGTATATAACATTTACTACAATCAAACATGAAATGATAGGTTTTTTTTGAAGTTTTAAATTGTTTTACTTCTTCAATTTTGTATTAATTTCTCTCACCTGACTGTGGCGTGCCGTGTGCACTATAATGAGATTATATGGTCTCAATATCTTAGCATTATTTGAGGTCACAATATTTTTTGTACTTTGTAATGTATTACGAGAATTTTGAATTCTATTTTTCACTATTTTTTGAATTGAATTGTACGGATAATCTTTCTTCGCGAAAAGAGTGCTTACTTCTTGGATTGCTTCAAGTAGAGCTTGATTTCATCCTATGTGTACGAATTTAGTATTTAAGGTTTTTGAGGTACGTAATGGAAATTTTTCCTAATTTAATGCAACGAAACATTATTAAATAATATTTTGACGAAATAAATTTTACTCACCATTCAGTAAATGGAATTATAATTGTTTTGTGGAGATAAGAATTATAATAATAGTATAAATAATGAATGAATTTATTGTGGAGGTTAAAATATTAAAAAACTCAAAGAGAGGGGGCGTCTTCTCCTGAAGTATAATACATAATTTGAAATCAAAATTAATACAAACATTATATACAAAAGAGGAATAGTTAATTTAGAGAAAGAGGCTTGGTAATTCCCGCTTAATACACTTCTTGAAGACACTTTCACCCAGTTGGGAATGGGGCAACATCTTGTTCCCCAGAGATGCCACACAATAAAAAACTCCTTTTATATTTAGACGAACGATGTGATGGCAACTCTGATGATTCTTATATTCACATCGTGCACATCCAACCGCATGACAATCTTGCAATGCAAATACTCAAGACTCTTTCATTTAAATAGCTTATATAGGGACATTAAAAACATGTTATTAACACTGAAGCTGCTTTTCATCTCAGATGCCACAGACAAATACGTTGTCAAATTGCACTTGAAGAACCCGAAAACAAAACTCATTGCAGCGTATTCAATTTTTTTCAGACTTTATTTGTTATATTGGTTCAAAACCCCATAGAAGACAGCGCTGCAGTAGTTGATATGGGGCCATTCAAGTATTACGTAGGCAGACTTATTACAAATATTTACCACCTCCTCCCCACCCCCTTGTAAGTAAAAGTAAGCAAACCTCTTAACCCCTTCTATATAAATTTATATATTGGTTTTTTTTAATGATTCATGAACAGAAGTTATAATTCTAAAAATAATGAAATAGTTTTAGGAAAGAGATTAGATTTGACTGATACGGTATTCAACATGGAGTAAGGTACAAAAATAGTGGGGGTTTTTTTTAGAGGTGTAGAAATTCAAATTGCAATAAAACAACGATGGATCATTCGATTGACAAGAATTTCTTTTTCTTCGAAAGATAATCTTGTGGCATTACATTTCAAATATGATTTCTGGCATATAACCGCCACGGCTGGCTGGGATGCAGTTCATTCTGAACGCCCAATTTTCGATGACTTCTTTCAACATTTGTGGCCGTATATCGGCAATAACACGGCGAATATTGTCTTCCAAATGGTCAAGCGTTCGTGGCTTATCCGCATAGACCAATGACTTCACATAGCCCAACAGAAAGTAGTCCAGTGGTGTTAAATCACAAGATCTTGGAGGCCAATTTACAGGTCCAAAACGTAAAATTAGGCGGTCACCAAACGTGTCTTTCAATAAATCGATTGTGGCACGAGCTGTGTGACATGTTGCGCCGTTTTGCTGAAACCACAGCTCCTGGACATCATGGTTGTTTAATTCAGGAATGAAAAAGTTATTAATCATGGCTCTATACCGATCATCATCGACTGTAACGTTCTGGTCATCATCGTTTTTTGAGAAGTACGGACAAATGATTCAATCAGCCTATAAAGCGTAAAATACCCAGTGTTTCTGGATGTAACGGTGTTTTGCCATACACTTGAGCATTATCTTCACTCCAAATGCGGCAGTTTTGTTCGTTGACGTAGCCATTCAACCAAATGTGCGCTTCATCGCTAAACAAAATTTTACGACGTAGTGCGCGATACGTATTCCGCACAGAACCATTATTTTCGTGACAAAATTGCACTATTTGCAAGCGTTGTTCAGGCGTGAGTCTATTCATGATGAATTGCCAAACCAAACTGAGAATAAATCACTTCTCAGTTGTTAAATCGGTCGCCATCTTCAATAGTAATGCCAAGTTGAAGTTCTAAAAAAAAAACAGCCGTTATTATAATCTTCAGTAATATTACGAACATAAAAACTTACTCAAATTTTTTTGATACATATTTTATCGAATTAACAGTTCTCAGACCATGATACCCGAATCCAGGATTCTAAGTTTTCGATGACATTGGATGTTTGATGCTCAGCATTGTGAGTCTGCTCACTTTCATCCAATTTTGGAATGTCTACGTCATTTTCTTCGAGTCATTCAAAGTCATCGTGCTCTAAATTTTGAATAATGCACATCAGCACGACGACCAGCAACTCTTACAGGTCTAACTTTCCTATCACTGTGCGTGTTCACTTTTTACTCTCGGTAGTTAAAACATTATTATGTATTATTTCAGGTAGTCCCAGAAAATACCCAGTTTTCCACCAAAGACAACGTGAAGATTGCCATATGTGTAAAAAAGTAAATAAATACTGATGAGTAAATCAATTTGAGTTTAATATTGGATGGAAAATAAATCCCACAGAGTATATATACAGAACGCTTTCAGTATGAATATATATTGTGAAAAAAAATTGAGACAAAGCTTCTCAGCAATTTCTAGCGAACGTTAACGACAAACACGTTTTCAATTTTAAAGTCTGTGAATGCTAAGGAAAACGATTTTGAATAAAGATGAATTTCTTTTGAATTCTCTTGCACTACAGAGGCGTTTTCCGGAAATGAAGATAACTCTTCAATGACGATGCTTAATAAAATATTGAAAATAATTCAACACAAACATAAAATCAATTAAATATGCATCTCAGTTTTTTCAAACGATGAATGATGAGCAAATGAAATTTCCACTTACAATCACTATATATCATCGAATAATAAACTGTAATTTACTGTTCCGAATACTTGTTAATCCAGCGCAAAGCTGTAAAAGATGTTTTGTGTTACAAATGACACGAGAGATGTTATATTCAGAATACGGGTTTCGAGAAATCTTCAATCAAGTGACAAATTCCCCTCTGCTATGCTTTCAATTGGATCCTTGAAAAGACGCACTTGTCTTGACGACAACTTAAGTGGCTTTGTTTCTCTTACAAGAGTAGGATATTGCTCTCACTCATAGCCATGAATGCAAAACTAAATTTGAATTCTTTATGTGAACACCTCTATGATTTAATTAAATTGAAAATTCTCATTTCTGCAATTTTATTCGCGAAAGCTATTGAAATAATGATTGGAAGGATTATTATCGGACAAAGGAATCTGCATCCTTCGTAATTATACAATTTAATATTCAAGTAGGAATAAGACCATGAAAAGGAAGAACAATTTCAATCAACTTCTAACATAGGTTTCTAGGCAGGATCAGCATGATGAGGTTAGTTAATTCCGAAATAAATTCGTCAACTCATAGTTTATGTACCTGAGGAGGAGGTGAAGATAGGGAAAATATGAATTCGTAAAACTATGAGATCAATATTTCAATTCTCCTTTCAATGGGTGATTTTTTAAACGTTTTTTAACACTCAATTTGAATTATAAGTTCGAAATTTTTATTGAAATTAATAAGTTTGGCCTTTGCCATTTACATTTTGAAGATAACTTCATGTATATATTGTCCGCGGTTCCGTATCTAATGGTCCATTCGGAAGGTCCAATTTTGAGTCACTTTTTCGAGCGTTTCGGCCTGTATCGAACGAATAACGCGTGTTATGTTATCATATATTCAATCGTGTTCAGCTTGTCCACATACACTAACGACTTTACATAACCCCACAAGAAATAATCCAGAGGCGTCAAATCGCATGATCTTGGCGGCCAATTCACAGGGCCGCTTGGCATCGTCTTGATGAAACCACATATCAACCAAGTTCAACTCGTCCAACTGGGGCGAAAAAAGTTGCGTATCATAACTCGATATCGTTCGCTGTTGACGGTAACGTTTCTTCCACGGTCGTCTTTGAAGAAAAATGGACCGATGATGCCACCAGACCATAAACCACACCAGACTCTCGTTTTTTCGGGATAGATCGGTAATTCTTGTATGGCATGTGGCTGATCATCACTCCAGATGCGACAGTATTGTTTATTTACATATCCGTTAAGCCAGAAATGAGCCATCGCTGACTCAATTTTTCGATGAAGCAGCGGATTTTCTCAGATAAAAAGCTGTTGAATTTTTCAGATAAAAAGCTATTCTATGGCCCATTCACCAAAAATGAGACGTTGTGGTAGGTCACTCGGCTTCAATTCTTGCAGAAGTTGAATTTTATAGGCTTTCAAATCTAAATCAACACGTAAAATTTCTAATGTGATTGAGTAACACATGCCCATTTGCTGAGAACGGCGACGAATTGACATTTCACGATTCTCATTAACACTGTATTGAATCAACACTGAATTGTTTATTCACCAGGTCGATTATGATGACCATAATTATAATATGGTAGTAACAAACGATACACATGTTGCACAGAGCAAGAATTTTGAGAGTTAATTTCAAAAACTTGCAATCGTTGATCGTTTGTTAGTCTTTCCAGAATGAAATGGCAGAGTATACTGAAAACTTTTCACTTCGACAAGTGACGCTTGGATACCAGAACCAACCAGTGCCTATATATATATATATATATATATATATATATATATATATATATATATATATATATATATATATATATATATATATATATATAATTATATATTATAAAGAATTACCAAGCTCCAAAGGGCCTACAAGGTAACATGGCTGTACTTAAATGCAAAGTGCATTTTGAGAGGCGCATTGTATTGAGGTATTGTAGTAAATATTTCAAATTAAACAGTTAGGGAGCTGTCTATACAAATTTTGTCAACGAGAACGAACCTATCACTTTCGAGAGTGAATATTAAATGCGCTTCGAAAAAATCATCGATCTTATTTAATGATAATTGGATACAATTTTTTCATAATTATTATGAATCATCAGTCCGTAGTTAATCAATCAATGAAGAATCGATGACTTTCAAACTGCACACAGGTCCTATATCTGATTGAGGGGAAAATAACATTTTGTGAAAATTAACGTAAGCTCCTTCTATCGAAGAAAAGACGTATAAACTTTCCTAGCGTTCTAGATTCCTACTTATGACAACACTAGTGCAAGTACGTGAGGCTTCGTAGGCATTTCATTCGAACACCACAGAAATCTATCTGCAATGTGTAAGAATGGTCCATGCCTAATCGCTCCAGATCACGCTCCGGAGGGCGAAAGGATAGCTAGTTTTAGGATGAATGGGTTAATCACCCGAAACATATCTAGAAGTTTTAATATATTAAGTGAAACTTAAGCCAAGTGTGTTAATTCATTGCTTTCAATAGGTTAAATTTTGTCTATAAGCATTAATGATTACTAGTTCTTTCCAGAGACAAATTTTGCTTTCATCGAAATAACATAACCTGGATATTTATTATTATCAATGAACAATTATTTTCGTACGTTATTTTTTTTTATTCATAGGACCTATAGTTTAACGCCGGTTCCAAACGGCCAATGAGCTTGTAATCAGTGTACATTAGTCAAAAATTATCATCATTAAACTACTTAAATCATGGTCAAACACATACACCATAGTCGTGTGTTTTCCAGACTAAACCACAGAGGCTGGCTTCGTACACTAATTCGTGAATAAAAAGCCAGTTTTCAGATCTAAGAAAAATACTTTATTACCGAATTAACATCTAATGAGATATTATTAAGTCGAAAATAAAACCAAAAAATTAGGGATATATCATTGAAATCATAAAGTATATGTTCAGTAAGGTATTCATCAAAGCCCTTAGATGATAGAATGAAACAAAGAAGAAATATTGGATAAAGAAGAGATTTCGTTAGAACAATTTTTCGACTTAAAAGTGACCATAACATATGTCAAGCATATCTCCACAAAATTTGCAAAAATGACAATCATCTGTGCGACTCCGGTGAATATGGTTCAGCTGATCATATTATTAAGACATGCAGTAACTTCAGACATAAAATTTCGGAGTTTTTGTACAAATTAAACTTGCATATACAATATCAACAACCATATTCTTTAAATTTGTGTAGTGAATATAATTAATTAAACACGTCTTTTTACATTTAAACACTGTATTGATGAAATACACAATTCAATTAGTACCGTCTAATACAAAGCTACCAAACAGAATGCCTCTAACGTCTTATGAATTTTGGAGACGCAGCAGTTCGGCCGAAATAATATGTACGTCATCTATGGCGTGACATTCCAACGATGAGGTCA
Source organism: Henosepilachna vigintioctopunctata (assembly GCA_030704895.1). NCBI lineage: Eukaryota > Metazoa > Arthropoda > Insecta > Coleoptera > Coccinellidae > Henosepilachna > Henosepilachna vigintioctopunctata. The sequence goes on from JARQZJ010000091.1 coordinate 10,077,817, forward strand.
TTGATTCGTCATCAATACTTCGTCATCGTAAGATCCAAATGAATTCCTTACATTTGATCTTTAGTTTAAATAATGTGAGAGTATATGAAACTGTCTACGCTTGCTTATATAAAATCCATTGGTCTGAAAATATGAATCAAACAATCACAATCGTTTTCTCATCATTTTTTCTCACCCTGTGTATTATATTCTGCCTTCCTACCGTGGCTTGATTGTTGTATGTGTATGATGAGTAAAATTGCTTTGAAGAGCCCCTTAGCGTAATGTGTCCCTGTCTTACTCCTTTTAGTATTTCACTACAATTTATATTGGTTATAAAACTCTCAAATTTCGCTGGATAATGACGCTAGTCAAGGCCAAATTAGGGTAAACCTCTGGTTGCCTGTTCGAGATAAAAAAACTAAACACGCCAAGACTTTCAGAAATGATTACATAAGCACACTCACGAAATATCAATTGAAGAAGAATTGGGGAGTGCTTGAAATGAAATTGAATCATATTATGAATTACGCAAAAACTCATTTAAGTCTATAGATTGATATGCAAGATTACACCCTATTTGCATTATTCTACTCGTTATAATCTGGATCGACTTATTGTCTGTGGGGTGAACTGAGTTGAACTAACAATCATAGTTTCTAATTTTCAGAGAACTTCGCAAGTTACAACTACCATGGGTTCCCGACTTCAGAATAAATCAATTGAAGGCACATCTGGGTACGCTGTGCTTGGATTTGAACTTGAATTTAGGATCTTTGAAAGTCGAGGGGGAATACGAAGCAAATAATATTAATTTACAAACGTTCTTGCCTATCACTCATGAGGGAAAAATCATGTGAGTAATCGTAGAATAATAACAATCATGTATCACTATTTCTGACAAAATCACGTTTAGGTAACAATTGGTAGAGGAAATAATCGATTCTTTGAAAACTTCTCTATAAGATATATATTTATTATAATTAACATTTCCTTCAACTTAGCCTCAAAAACTTTTAGAGTAGGAATTAGGAAACTCTGTGACATCTTTTGGCAGTTTGTTAAATTGTGGCAACAAAATTTGAGGTGACCTACATTTTACTCAATTCTGAAGGCTAGTTAGGATTTCAGAAGCACTCTGTGCTAGTGGCACAGTTTACGGACTTACTGTTTAACACCGATTCCAAACGGCCGAAGAACATGTTAGTAATCGAATCAGCTTCAGTAAGTCAAAACCGTTAGATTGTTGTTAAATTTGCTATAAGGTTTGTAAGGCCTTAATAACAATGTATAGGGTGTTTTTTTTAGAGGTATAGAACTTTAAATTGCAATAAAACAACGATGGATCATTCGATTGACAGGAATTTAGTTTCACTGAATATATTAAAAACTCTACATTTGTTTCGGGTAACTAACCCATTATTTGGGGCCGTATATCGGCAATAACACGGCGAATATTGTCTTCCAAATGGACAAGCGTTTATGGCCTATCCGCATAGAACAATTACTTTACATAGACCCACAGAAAGTAGTCTAGCGGTGTTAAATCACAAGATCTTGGAGGCCAATTCACAGGTCCAAAACGTGAAATTAGGCGGTCACCAAACGTCTCTTTCAATAAATCGATTGTGGCACGAGCTGTGTGACATGTTGCGCCGTCTTGTTGAAACAATAGCTCCTGGACATCATGGTTTTTCAATTCACGAATGAAAAAATTAGTAATTATGGCTCTATAATGATCACCATTGACTTTAACGTTCTGGCCATCATCGTTTTTGAAGAAGTACGGACCAATGATTCCACCAGCCCATAAAGCGCACCAAACAGTCAGTTTTTCTGGATGTAACGGTGTTTTGACATACACTTGAGGATTATCTTCAATCCAAATGCGGCAGTTTTGTTTGTTGACGTAGCCATTCAACCAGAAGTGCATATAACTTAAAATGGACGTAGTGCGCGATACGTATTCCGCAGAGAACCATTATTTTCGAAACAAAATTGCACTATTTGCAAGCGTTGTTCAGGCGTGAGTCTATTTATGATGAATTGCAAAACCAAATTGAAAATAAATCACTTCTCAGCTGTTAAATCGGTCGCCATCTTCAACAGCAATGCCAACTCAAAGTTCTATACCCCTAAAAAATCATCCTTTATAGGGCACTGTACAACGTATAACTATTGTTAACTTGATAGACTGCTGTTTCTCTCAAACTAATATGAGACTCCAGTTATAAGGGTTGAGGACAATCAATGATATGACGAGTTTGAATTCTCGCTTAACTCTTGGTGAAACATAATCAAATATAAAATCAAACTAAACTCTTGGCTTAATGTTTCACGATTAGATTTAACAACATAAATTAGTCAACATGTTTCGAGCGTTAGCTCATTTTCAAGACTGACACTCTAGAAACATGTTGACTAATTCGTGTTGTTAAATATAATCGTGAAACATTAAGCCAAGAGTTTAATTTAACTTAATATAATCAATGATATAGTATGCTGCACGTATTTTGAGTTACCTTTTTAGTTTTTAGTAGATGTTAACGCTTTGGTGGATGGAATTCGACTTTATTTTTACAAAGATTTAACACAAAGTCAACTGAGTTAACTGTGGTGCTTGGTTCACATCTATTTTTTATCACTCCCCACAAAGCATTAGTTTCACCTGTTATTTTGATTTTTAGGAAGGTAGTCCTTGACCGCAGTCAAGGGGGTGTTTTTGACAATAAGTATTTCGAATCACTAGAATTCTTAACAGTGGTTGCTTTATCTGCCAGCTACTTAATCTCTTAACTTAATATTTACTTTGAAGAACTTACTCATTATCTCATTGAAAAGTATTAACTATGAGTTTGTCTAATACTAAATGAATATTTTGAGCATATATAATTACTATCATTTTTATTGACAGTCCTGTCAATAATGTCCATCCTGATGGGAGTGAGGGTTGAAGATCTTATTATATAATTTGAAATACTTCCAAAGGATGTGTACACATACTGAACAAGTTAAATTAAGCAATCAATCTTCAATCTAAAATTACGTAAGAACAAATTACATCTGAAAAAACAACTCAAATGCTTCCACCCAGGACACGATCAGTAATACTTGAACCAATATAACTAGTTTCTCTTTAAATTTCTATTGAGATTTTTCTCTCAAAGATTCGGGAGATTAATGAAAAAAGCTTTCAACGAATTTCAGATACGTGAAACTATTGTCGCGCATGTATGTTTTGCACAAAGTATGTTGTGCATTTTCAGTGTGAATACTCATAACATCACTTGATCCAAAAAGAGAAAAACACCAACTCAATTATCAGATTGTATTTCAGCCAATATCAAGTACTGATAGTACTCCTTTCTAGCGATATGGTCTTTTTGTCTCACTTATTTTGAATGCGTTTTGGTCCAGTTTTTTTGGAAACGCGATATAAAACCTAACATCATAATATCTTCAATGAAAAGATATCTTTTGTTGTTTGATGAATACGAATAATATTGGTGAATACTCAATTTTAAATAGCTTTAGAATAAAGTGGAACTACAAGGACATATATTTTTACCAAAATACACACTTGTTTCTAAACAAAAATTCAAACTGGAGGTCGCCCGGTTTTTCAAAATCTGACCATAGTTCATTATACCTCTTTATCGTTCTTCCTCCATGCAAACGGGTAAGTTGTATTCCACAAATTATAGTGAACTATTCAAATAAAAACAATTTTCTATTTTCTGAGTTTCATGAATTTCATTTGTCTGTTTTTCTCATTGACATTAAATTAATCAGAGAAAATAAATCATTAGAGCTTATTGACGTACTGTTTGAAAGGTCGTACAATGTTTATTTTAATTAATGCATATTTTATAGGAAAATAGCTATATGCACCTTTTCTCTATATAAACTATAATTGTGTAAAAAAAAAGTTTACGAAGTTTTTGCTTAGCGTATCAATATATAGAATTAATATATAAAACAAATTGAAAATAAATAAATAATGATCTATGCTGGACAACACAAGTCAACATAGGTAATGCTCATTCCGCGATAGAATATATAATTATTGAATATAAGTGGAAATAGAGAAATCTATTTCTTGTTGAATCAAAATTTCAAAATGTAATATTTTCAAAAACTGAGGATGAATTATTTCTAGGTCTAGAGTTTTGAAGTAATTTATAAATTGCTTCAGTTTGTTGTAATTGAAAAGCAATGTTGGAGTTTTTCATATCAAATAATATTGTATCTACTGAAATTATTCCAATATATTTAATTTATTTTTACAGTTTCATATGTAGCCCTCTTCTTCTCGAGAACATATTTTACATGTTTTCACTCAAGTGAAAACTAAAACAAAAAACTTTCATTATCCAGGTTTGAATTAGAAGAGAGGAATTAGAAACACGTAATATATTCATTTATTCCTTATATTTGAAGAGGTTTTTTCCTGAATGTCCGTAAGTACATAGACTGCTTCTCAAAATTACGATTGCAGTATAAAACAAAAAAAATTAATAAGAAAAAAAAATAGATTGGAAAATAAAAGAAATGGAAAAATAGAACATCATATTCAATTATTCTACACTAAAAATTGAAAATATCTGCATACTCATCCAAGTAAACGAAATTCAATAATATAACGTACATCATCGAGAAATACATCAAAAATTTTAAAACTGTAAAACAAAACATGAAAGGTTTGATTTCGTATAATAAACACCAATAACTGTGCCAATTATTGGTAATCACGAACTCTATTCATTTTATGCAAGATGTTCAAAGAACCATCACTAAAGTGAGAAAGAGATTATTATTTTGAATTGAATTATTAATCATTGAATAAAATTTTATTATTGTTACTTTTCAAAATTCTCAATCGATTTATTGAATTTGTTTGGCCATTCCTAATATTGGGATTGAAATTAATTCGTTAAAAACCTCAATATATTTTTTAGTTTTGATGATTCCTACATTTAATTATGTTGAATTCAACATAATCGTTTCGTTAATTGAAAATAGCGTCATATAGTTAATTGCGTGAAAATCCGTTTAAGTTTATTTCTGAACACGTACTAATTTCAGTTTGTATCCCGGTCGGACATAAATTGCATTATTCAGAGCAGTTTCCCGATTCCATGAAATTCCGATTTTGCCTTTGATTATATTTCACTGTTTCTTCCTTCCTTGGTTCATCTGAATTCAATACTGGTAATATTCAGGGCACGTTTGTGGAATCTCGAAGTTCATTATCATTGTATTGTAAAGTGTATCGGAGCTTGCTCATATTTCTTCATTCATTCGATTTTATGAACCTATCATAACTCGAACACTTCAGGTAATAAATCATTCTGTATAAAACTTCCTGGGAATTGACCTTCATAAAGGGAATGAGGAAGGGGGAAGAGGTACCTATACGTTTTGATCTTGATAATTTTCTTCGAGGAAACTACCTGTCCTGTTGAGGTTTCCAAATCAATTTACAAACTGATTATTTAGCGAAAATTATAATCATATTTAATTTTTTTGATCTTCAAATTCTTTTATTGCTAAGAGTGAATATATCGGATGTGTTCTAACACTGATTCTCAACCTCTATTACGCCAATGTACACTTTTAATGATTCAAAATCTTGGTAGCACACTAGCAATTAGATTAATTAAAAATATTCTTGTTAATGAGTCGACCGCTAGGAATGTGTTGATTAAGCGTTATTAATTTAGTTGTGCTCTTTTTCAATATTTTCGCGATACATCAAGCCAAGTGTTCACTTTGAATTATTATTTAAACATGTTTCACCAAGAGGTAAGCGGGAACTCAATCTCAGTAAAATGAAAAACACATACTCATTTAACTGTTACACCTATCGTACCATATAGTCTATTGAAATAGCGGACGATAAAAATTTTCAATGCAATATAAAGTGAAATAGCATACCAAAGTAAATAAAAAGTTCATTCAATGATGCATTGAAAACTACATTTAATGCGAAATCGAATCGAAGGTTAATTCAAGCAAGTATCAATCGATTCTTCTGAATGGTTAGAAATTATTTCGGTTCGATTATTACACACCGAAATTAGTTTCACTACTCATTCAAAATTCACTATTTATCGCTAATGAATTTCGGAAGAAAATATTGAATAAATTGCTCCAGTGTTTTAAAAAAACACTCTTTTGGAACTGATTCAAACTTCGTCAAATCCCAAACTTGATCCCAAATTATCTTCGCGTGCTTCATTCTTCCATTAAATAATTTTCGTTGAAATCCCAATGATTTATCGGACATGATCTGACATCGGATTTATATTTGCTATCAACGCCATCTTCGGGCCATTCACAAAAGGTTCTCGAAATTCTCATTTTGGAGAGAGGATAAAGTTTATCCACAGAGAGGAGTCAATCATAACGAATTATTGAGTCGATTCAGTTTTATCTCGTTGAAGCACACAGGGAATAGAATTTCATAAAGGTGGATGAAGAATAGGGAAGAGTTTTCACGTTTTGATCTTGACAACTTTCTTCGAGGAAACTACCTGTCCTGTGAAACTGGTGAGCTTTCTCAATCAATTTGCAAACTAATTATTCAGCGAAAAATATATTCGTATTTAATTTCAAATTTTTTTAGTGCTAAGCGTGAATATATCGGATGTGTTGTAACACTGATTCTCAACCTCTATTACGTCAATGTACACTTTTAATGATTCAAACATTTGGTAGCAAACTAGCAATTAGATTAATCAAAAAGATTCTTGTTAATGAGTCGACCGCTAGAAATGTGTTGATTAAGCGTTATTAATTTAGTTGTGTTATTTTTCAATATTTTTCCGATACATTAAGCCAAGTGTTTACTTTGAATTATTATTCAAACATGTTTCACCAAGTGGTAAGCAAGAATTCAATCTCAGTGAAATGAAAAGATATACTCATTTCACTGTTATATCTATCGTACCATATATTCCATGAAAATAGCAGACGATAATAATTTTTAATGGAATATGAAGTAAAATAGCATATCAAAGTAAATAAAAAGTTCATTAAATGATCATTGAAAACTACATTTATTGCGAAATCGAATCGAAGGTTAATTCAGCAAGTATCAATCGATTCTTCTGAATGGTTGGAAATTATTTAGGTCCAGTTATTACACACCGAAATTTGTTTTAGTTCTCATTCGAAATTCATTATTTATCGCAAATATTTTTCGGGCGAAAATATTGAATAATTGTTTGCTCTAGTGTTTTCAAACAATACTCTTTTGGAACTGATTCAAACTTCGTCAAATCCCAAACTTGATCCCAAATTATCTTCGTGTATTCTTCCATAAAGTAAGTTTTGTTGAAATCCCATGATTTGACATCGTATTTATACTTGTCATCAACGCCTTCTTTAGGTCATTCACAGAAGGTGCACGAAATTCTCATTTCGGAAAGACGATAAAGTTTATCCACAGAGAGGAGTCAATGATAACGAATTATTGTGTTGAATCAGTTTAATCTTATTGCAGCACACGGGTGAAATTTCATCACTTAAATTTTTGTACAAATTACTGCATACACTATTGAATGTCCACCTCTCTTGTCCGCTTTGCAATTTCGTGTTTCAAGGCAAAATTCTCCTACCACAGAATTATTCCACCTAGAGACTCCAAGGACCAACTCGCTTATAGAATCCCACATTTGGTTTATGGAGTTTATATTCAACACACTTGCTAAAAATGTGACATTCTATTTGACCCCGTAGCAGTTATCATTAGAAGATATGTGAACAAGGGAAATTGACTGAATGAATTGATTAAACTAGATTCAGTTCTTTGTAATATTTCATCTAATTTTATCATTGAGTAATTAGTAAGTTCTTAGATTTTTTAGATTAGATTGAGCTCTTCGTCATTATTCAACATTATGTTATTATTTTCTGTAATTGGGAATATACCTGCTGAGAATGAAGAACTTATTATTATCGAATATAAACTAAAATTCAAACACTTGAACTTTTGATTTAAACTTTATTGACAACACAGCATGACGCGTTTCGTCGTTACAAACGACTTCTTCAGATGCTAACAGAATGCTCTATTAACTCTAACAGACGTATTCTGTTACCATCTGAAGAAGTCGTTTGTAACGACGAAACGCGTCATGCTGTGTTATCAATAAAGTCTGAATCAAAAATTCAAGTGTTTAAGTTTTAGTTTATATTCAATTTTAATGGATTTACATCAAGTAAACTCCAACATTATTAAATGAAAAAAGAAACTTATTATTATTATTATTATCCCCGATTTCAAGCCTTAAGGCTTCACACTTCCTCACTACAAAACTTTTACTTATACCAGATATTATATATCAGAGGGATTAATCTATGTGGGGCTCTTTTCAAGTTATCAGGCCCGTGGCGGCGATCCCCATGGCGGCGATCTTCACAGAGGACACCTCCATGGTGTTGATTTCCATTATGTGCTAGAAATTTCCTGACAAACTTTGACGAAGCGATAAATTATTATTATTATTAATCGATACTATTTTACTAAAAACTCGGTTCTCTAGGACCTGTCCATTAGACTAACCAGCTATTGCACTTGCACAAGATACGCACTGATGTTAGTTATCATGACATGCTTTATCATGAGTTCTTCTTTCTATACCTTTTGTCGATGCATACCCAGGCGGAAAAATGCATTTTCCACAAATTTCCTCCGTTGTTTTACTGTATGCATCCTTGAAATTCGACGGCACATTTCGAGAACCAATAATAGGGCCGCGCCTGAGGGGTTGAGAATTATAAGTTATTATTACTGAATTACTTATTATTCCGTTCAATCGCCACACAGGTTGAAGTCATTCAGGACTATATATTTCACAAATATGCCTAGTAACGAACGATATATTATGAAATAAAATATTTGTGAGATTGTTAAACTCATTCTACACTCGAATCAGCACTCACCTGGGTGTGAGTGAAGCTCACCCTCAATGTTCGCATTCATGAATATCTCATATGAGTGACTTACATGAGTTAAGACTGTAGTGACCTTGAGTATAATACGCCAAAAGATAACTCCAAGTTAGATACAAAATAAACATATCCAACAGATTTAGAAGATAAACTTATAAATCATCTTCAAGACATTAACAGTGTGAAATATAGATGCACACAATTTATGAGATTCATTACAGTCAAAAGTAGATTTATAATTTGGAGAATCCAAGCCTACTTTAATTCGTAAATTAATTGATGATGGAAGCTTTTTATATTTCATTTCTCTCACGCTTATATCAATCTGAATGAATAGAAAATTGCCAGGATTATCATCTTCAAAATGTGGCGGTAATTGTACCCTCGAAATCCCAATATTATGTAGAACTGGTATATCAGCTATCTTTGTCGTGGAATTTCAGGCCTGAATGTCTATTTATTTGTTTATTTATTTACAAATACACCACTCAACATCTTGGGCCAATTTCTGAGTGGGAAAGATACAATATAGTTTACAACTTATGTAAAATAAAACTAGAAATAATACCAATAATGTACAAACAATACACATGAATGGCAAGCTGACATTAAAGCTCACCCACAAGATACAGGAAAAACTAATATCTTAAAAACTTATAACTAAAAAACAGTCAGGCGAGAGCTTGTCTAATATCACCAGGCACGCATGCAAATTAAGTCGATGACGTCATGAAAAGGCTCACAGGGACCACAAATTTTATAAAGTGGTGAAAAAGCCAGAAAAATAGTATGAGACAGAGGTGGATGAAAAATGTTCATACTTCTACAAGTTATTCTCGGAACACTGGCATTTTTGAGGGAAAGAAAAAAAGAACAATCAACAGAAAATCTTATCAGCTTGTATAGGAACATTATTGCCAAATATTTCCTACGTGTTTCAAGTGATGGAACATTAAATATTGTAGTAAGTAACTCATGATTTATACCGCGTTCTGGAGACACACCGTCGAAGCAAAACCATAAATATTTCAAAAATCTTCTTTGCAAGGATTCAAGATTCCTCATATTATACACGTATTCTGGATTCCAAACGACACTAGCATATTATAGTTTTGAACCTGTTGAGGTATTGTATATGAGCATAGTTGATTCAGATTGAGAGAGCCATTTAGAATTTCTTATTACAAAACCTAATATTCTGTAACAACTTGAAACAATATCATCAATGTGAGTAGCAAAAGTTAATTTTGTGTCGAATGTTACTGCTAAATCTCTGAATTCGGTACATCTATTGATTTGATTACTATTCGCATTTCAATCGAAATGAAATATACTTTTTTTTACCAGAAGAAGACATTATGTTGCACTTAGAAAAATTCAGTATCAGTAGATTTCTTTCACACCACCAATGTTGGGACATACATGGAAGGAATTGAAATTGCCCATTTCAAATGTTCGTCTATAACCGTTCTTGTTTGTATGTGATATCTGTTATATCTACATATATTCAGAAGCATTCTGCGGGTTTGACAGAAGAATGAAAAGGTACCTACTTTGCGGATATGCACTATCATCTCAGAGTAAAACTGTATACCAAATTGAACTTTGTATCAGATTTCAATTTGCGATTTAGAGACGTCAAATGCTCAAATCTACATCACAAATAGAGCTGAGAATTGAGTGTATATTGAGGGAGGTTTGAAAGTCCCTTCATTTTTAAGATTATTATTTTAAGTTCATATTTCGTGGGTTGTTACAAGATGTTACTTCCTGCAAGTCAACTTTTTAATTCAATACATGTTTTCAAATGAATATTCAGTTTGAATTCGAAAATACTTGTAATAAATGATTTTTATGAGTTCATTCGGTAATACGGATGCTGACTTTGCCTTTTCTGAGCTAAGTAAAAAAAAATGATTAATTGATTATGACTTTCAATGACTTCTGAGAAGTATTATGCACAATGGAATATGCTTCTTAGTCACGAAATTTTCGATTTCGAGTATCCTCCGGAACTATACACAACTAATAAATTATTTCAGTGATAGCTTTTCTTTGCAATAAAACGAAAAGTTTTATTGAAAAAGGTGTTTTCATTTATTAGCTGGGATTCAAATAGATAACAACTGATTCGATCTTTTTAAAACTGTGTATTGCTTCAAGCTTTCATGCCATTGAAAGTTGAGAGTGTGATATTGAATCGACACCTCAAAAAATGTAACATTGATTGTAGTCTCTGAATTTGGTCTTGTGACAATACTTCTACAATGAGTAGTGCTACTCAGAATAAACATTCACAAACATTAATCAGTAGCGATCGGTAGATTGAGTAACTACTACAAAACATTCGTGACGCAAAAACACACCCCCACTACTTCTTATAAAGCAATTTCTACATGGTTTGACATGAGAATAAAACTAAACCAAATGACTCGCATGCTTAAGGTCGTTACTTGATATAAATTCATTTCAAAATCAAATTTTTGAAGAAACCACTGTTTTTTAGATTCACACACACATTGAACAAAATTATTGAATAGCCGTTTGTGAATCGTTTTTAAAAGATTCACAATTGCAAAACGTAAAAAATGTAGGAAGTGTTTCCTTTACTATTTTTGTTCTTGAAGTTAATGGGGAATGATTTGAGTGATATATTCAAAGGAATTGCGGATGGTCGAGGTAATTCGCTGAAAGTTATGAGCGACAGTTTCAAAATTACGATGAGACAGCCTTTCTTATCTAATCCAGATATGTAAAATGGTTTAACTCATTGGACTCTCGGTTGTTCGAGCAGCATCAAGAAAATCTTCAAAAAATGACGCAAATGACGTCTTCTTAACATCATCTTGTGTCATTATTACATCCACTCATTGTTACCTTCTTACAAAAATTTATTTTCTTGCAGACGTAATTTTTTGTTTGTTTTATTAGATGTAATTTGCTCAGTGGTATTTCAGATTCAACATGTGTACACTTCTTTCATAGGATGTCATGGTATTTTTATCCTCCTTTTTAATCTTTTTACTCATAATAATAATAAATGGAATATATATTCAATATATGTTTCAATTAAATATCAATTTATGAATTAATTATTCCACTCATAAATAAAATGAAATTATTCTCATAAAATTTTCAGCGAAATAAAATTGATACCGAACAATATTATTTCCTCTTACACAAACATAAAACTGATTACTACTGTCTTTCAGAATTAATTTCAAAAACATGACAGCAAGGGGCAAAGTTGGGCTCTTCATTAAAGACGATGGTTTCTTGCCTGAAAATTACGATTTGGTTTATGAGACCAGTGGAGTTGATATCAAAGTAAGTTTGTGTTAGTTTTTTTTTAGTAGTGAAAAGATTTCTACTCGGTTTTGTACGGCCAACGGGATTCTGATCTTATACACAACCACTATGCTCTACTAACAGTAGAACAATCAACACTCTGTTACCTTGGAGCTTGTTGAAAAAGCTAGTTATTTTCACCCACTTCATTACATTGAAACGTTCCTTACATTGTACAATTACATTTATTCAATTGGAATAGTAATTGATTATTGAATGTTCGTTGATGTCTTGGTGAAATATTGTTGAATATATTAAATGAAAAATACTTCGCTTGGTTTCACAAAATTTATAATGAATATTTGACAATTGTTTCGGGGTATTAATCCATTTTCAAAAGTTAAATGGTAAATAGTAATTACTACTAAGAAGAAGGATTGAATCTTGATTCAATAAATTTTGAGCCTGATTTTCCAATCAGTCCTCAAACTGATGTAAGTCAGTTTGCTGTAATTGTCAATATTGCTGTAATTTTACATGGAATTCAGAACAGTATACCTACAACGACATTTGACAGAGAAAGATATTCATTATTGAAGACAATTTCAGATTGTGAAGGATAATCATAGCAGAAAACATAAACAAATGTGTGATAAAATGAAATTGATTCATACATTACTGTCTATATTCGAATCATCAAAGTACTCTGCCCGATCTATGTAGTATAAACACCATGTAGATAGCAGTTTGAATTCTGTGAACAGAATGAAATTTTTGAAAAATTTGGTTTTATAAAAATTACATTATTTTGCTTATCTTCTTATTCACATCATAAAATAATTTGCGCTCAAATAAACTAATTCGAAACTCTTCACTAAATTCCACAAAAACTGTTTCACTCTCTCGATGAATTTATTACATCTAGTAACCCATCTCAATAGACTTAACCATAATCAATAGAAACAAATCCATAATAATGAGAGAATTAATCAAGAAGTGGATTGATGGAATACATTTTTGAAGATTGATTTGAATTTTCATATTTTGTATGAGTGTATTCGAAAATACGTAAGTTTTTGAAAATTTTTTCTCAACATTCACTACTTAAGTTACGGCAAATATTGGAAGAAACATTTTTGGAAATCATAACTGATCTATCAATTTCTTTCTGATAATGATATCTTGAATACTTTTCTGTTGATCATTTCCTGTTGAAGTCAAGTTTCAATTCCAGGAATATAGTCCTTACCTTGCTATTTAACGAAAGAAAAAAGTTCTGAGAACCTTAGAAGTTAGGTAGATCATCTTGTCTTGATGGAAAATATTCTGCCATATTTTTACACTGTAAATGAAAGTCACGAAATGGTACACAATATTGTTTAAGTAAGTAAGACAAGGGTAGGGGTGGATCTTCACTTTGTTTATTTTCGACGACATATTGGATAGGGTGTGCATGGCGTACCTATAACTGTATGCATAAAGAATATAAAGGGTTTACCAATATTCTGGAAGCCCATATCTAATTATTCAGTACGTTTGTTTCAACAGAAGAACAGAAAAATATATAATAGTAATATTACAATAATAATATTAATCGTTATGCTTTTTATTTATTCTGTGTTCGTAAATTGTTAATATATGAAGATTTCAATGGTATAATACGATGTCAATAATTTGTTCGGATAATTATTATATATTAAAGTTAATTAAACACTTGACTTAATGTTTCAAGATTATTGATCACGATGATGAATCACGATTAATGATCATGATAATCGTGAAACATTAAGCAAGTGTTAAATTTAATTTAATATTTAATTATATTTCACCAAGAGTTTGTCATATTATGAATCAATAAAGAAACATGGGTAAAAAGGAAAAGAGCTTTGATTACTCTTTCTGATAGAGGGTTGATAATAATTTTAAAAAATTCACTCACATAATACTCGGATGCTGTTTTTGGGTGTTGAAATAATTAAACATTGACACTCAATTGAAATTTTAACTATTTCAACTGAGCTCCATTTCCAAGAAGAGCATTCATCAAATTCCTATAGTGGTATAAAAATTGACCGCAAACACAACAAGATAGCATTATTGTCGAACCGTCAGTGGAAATGGAGTTGCACTAAACATTACATAATTGAGATAATTCATTAGGTTGAAATCCGATGAATTCAAGTCGGGCAGCTCCAAATTGCACGTGCTGGTCTCCCACTAAAGTAATTATCGGTAAAACCTTGCTAATCAGTTTAACAGGAAGTGTTCGAAACTGAATTACTATGGGATCAGTTTGATGGTCTCCAATAATCAATTTTCTAAATGATTAGCTTATTTAAAAACACGAAAATTATAGTAAGTAAAATACCTACTACTGAATAATTTATGTTGATATATGACATAATTACCACACTCTAAAAATTCTAACATTAATTAGTTCATCACTACATAGTATAAAGCAAAGTCGCTTTTTCTGTCCTTTTGTCCCTTTGTACGCTTTAATCTTTGAAACTACGCAACGGATTTTGATGCGTTCTTTTTAATAGATAGAGTGATTCAAAAGAAAGGTTTATATGTATAATAACATCCACTAAATAGTGGAGAAGTACTGTTATTTTTGAGGTTTCTAATGTGATGTCGTAAATAATTACATTTTTTCCGCCTACATTGCAAACGCAGGCTCAACCCTACGAGTTTTATCAAAAAATAATGTACTAAGTATTGTACACATTGAAAAGGTCTACAGAAAAGTCCGTGATGGTATATGTCTATCTCTTATGGATAACCCACAATAACTTTTTTTTGTCATTTACTTTTTGCGACAAATAATGGCTAATTTTCGAAGCGATTTCAACCAATACAGCATTAATCCTTATATAATTAAATACCTTAAATACATTGTTGATTCAATATGGATCTATATGGCCCTCTACAGCATATGATTCAAACGAACATGGCAAAACAACGTTGGCCGGGTCAGCTAGTTCATTTATAATTCACTGTAATTTTCGAAATGAGAGATGGTACCTGAAAAATATAGGTACAGTAGCTGAATATCTGTTCATCAAATTCGTTCTGAAATGAAAAACACTCGTATGAGAAAATTTTCAGAAATGGTGTGATAGATTTTAAAACTGAGTTTTACGAATAAAAGTCGCAATACTCATCAGAAACAATGACAATAATACCAATCCTCTCATTTTGAAGTGTAGTGTTAATAACTAACGAGTAATTTTTTAAGATTTAAGTTTTTCAAGTTGGCGGCACTGTTTGTTAGTGGCATCCAAACGTCGTCTGTCAAGGTGAATGATTTTCAATATACTCTGCCATTTCATCATGGAAAGACCTACAAACAAGAAACGATTCCAAATTGTTGAAATTTACTATCAAAATTTGTGCTTTGTAAAAAATGTGTATCGTTTGTTAAGACCCTATTATGGTCGTCATAATCGACCTGGTGAATCAACAATTCGTGCTGTTATCACCAAATTTCGTACCAAGTTGACTTTGTTTGAGATTAAACCATTGTCTCGCATGAGTACAGTGCGTACTGAAGAGAATATTGTAACCGTAGCGTACAGTGTTCATGAGGATCGTGAAATGTAGCTGTTCTTAGCAATTGAGCATGTATTACTCAACCGCATAGAAAATTTTACGTGTTGATTTGGGTTTGAAAGTCTATAAAATTCAACTTCTGCAAGAATTAAAGCCGAGTGACCTACCACAACGTCTAATTTTCAGTGAATGGGCCTTACAGCAGCTTAATGAAAATCCGCAGTTTCATAGAAAAATTGTATTCAGCGATGAGGCTCATTTCTGGCTTAACAGATTTGTAAATAAACCAAACTGTCGCAAATGAAGTGATGAACAGCCACATTCTATACAAGAATTATCGATGCATCCCGAAGAAATGACAGTTTGGTGTGGTTTATGTGCTGGTGGCATCATCGGTCAATTTTTTTTCAAAGACGACCGTGGAAGAAACGTTACTGTCAACGGCGAACGATATCGAGACATGACACGCAACTTTTTCGCCCCAGTTGGCCGAGTTGAACTTAGTTGATATGTGGTTTCATCAAGACGGTGCCACATGCCACACAGCTGACGTGAACACGTGAAACAATGGACATGTTGAAGGATGAATTTGGTGAGCAGCTTATCTCTCGAAATGGCCCTGTGAATTGGCCGCCAAGATCATGCGATTTGACGCCTCTGGATTATTTCTTGTGGGCTTATGTAAAGTCGTTAGTGTATGTGGACAGCCGAACACGAATGAAGCCTTACAGGATAACATAACACGAGTAATTCGTGGGATACAAACCGAAATTCACGAAATAGTGACGCAAAATTGGACCTACCGAATTGACCATTGGATACGGAGCCGCGGACAACATTTACATTAAGTTATCTTCGAAATGTAAACGGCAAAGGTCAAGTTATCAATAAAAATTTTGTATATATGATGGAAATTGAGTGTTTTATTCAATTTAAAAAATAAATTACGCTTAAAAAATCAAATTTTGGAGATCGCAAATAAATCATATATGTACTCAATCAAATGTCAATATGAAATTTTTTGTACGCGCTTGCTTTGTTTCGGTCAGCGCACCTTTTGTTAAGATTTTCAATACAAGGATTGTATTCGAACTATTGATAACAAGTTATTTTCTCGACAGATATATCCAATAATTTTCGTAAAAATCAGTGAAATGTTCCGAATTATTCATGAAAATTCTCATCCAGTAGTAAATATTTGAATGGGTAGGTATGTTTTAAGAAATAACACTCAGTAAAGATATATTCTCATCTCTGGTTATTTTGTACAATCCTGAACTTGCAAATTTCAACGAAATAAATGTTGAATTCTTAATTGAATTCGAAATTTCGTATGGAATGGATGCTTTTCAATCACAATCTAAATATATTTGTATCTGTAATTTGTGCAGTAGGAAGTAATATTTATAATTTTTTCAATTAAATCAGAGTTTGACGTGAGTCGTGCGAGTATGAACTATCATTGATTGAATGGCATGTTATTCCAATATCTTCTTGCTTTTGTGAGTACTCGAGAACGGATATATAAAAGGTTTCATAGGATTATTGGTCCATTTTCCAGTCAATTTTTCTCATTTCATTTTCCAGTCCGAAAAAAAATTTTTTTAACTATTATTCACATGAAACAATGCATTATTTCTTATTTTCAAAAAATTATTTCAGTAAATAATAAACTCGTTACGAGAGTATCACATTTCTACACCTCATATTCCGTAGATAAATAAAAATCTACTTATTCATATGCATAAAACAACTAAATTGAACAACTAAATAAAACAACTCTCTCTATTATTAGAGTATTAAAATCTTTAACCATTTACCATCGAATTTGAAAGTACTACAACCTCATTTGTTTAACAGGAGAGTTAAATCTCTGCTCGTAACTAAGGCTATAGTGTGGCAGAGTACTTCGATGATTCGAATGTAGGCAATAATGTATGAGTCAATTTTTTGTGTCATATGTTTGTATATTTTTTCAACACAAATGTTCTTCACTATGTGTAATTTTCTCAAATGTTTAATATTTCTGAGGTAATTTTTTTCTTTTCTTTTCAAATAAAGTTGTGTATTATTGTAAATATACAATAATGTACTATAAAGTATAAATATATTTAATAATATATATTTACCATATACAAAATAAAAATATGTACAATATGTGAAATTGTAAATATTTTTGTTTGAACCAACATTTTTGCTCGAGGTCTGAATGGAAGATCAGACTCAAAACTGAATTCAGTTCTTTTGAGAGCATTCTTCCTAGTTGTAATTATTGTATCATTTGAAATGAATGTAAATTTACAATGTGAGAAATGTTTCTCAATAAATTCATTTTTGAATATAAACTTAAATTCAAACACTTGAACTTATGATTTACACTTTATTGACTACATAGCATGACACGTTTCTTCGTTACAAACGACTTCTTCAGATGCTTACAGAATAATGTTACATTATTCTCTATTAATTGTACTAATTGTATCAATTATAATTCGTATTAATTGTACATTAAGGTTACATTATTCTGTAAGCATCTGAAGAAGTCGTTTGTTAGACGAAACGCGTCATGCTATGTAGTGAATAAAGTGTAAATCATAAGTTCAAGTGTTTGAATTTAAGTTCAATCATAATGGATTCACATCAAGTAAACGCCAACACTATTGAATAAACATTCATTTTTATAATCGTATCACTTTGACAGAATAATCTTTCTGCTTCGTCATTGGATTATTCAAATTCCTAAAGTGATATACTTTGTTATGATGGATATCGGAGAATAACCGATAATTCTGAAATACTATACTATTATCATCGAGAATATCAACTATACAATTTATGCTCACTGTGTTTATCTAGTTTATAATGATAATGACTCTAGTATTTATACTCATTCAATATATACTTTTTCGAACTGTTTAAACTAAAATTTATTGCTTATGTTGAAGTAACGTTACCCGCGGAAAAGCCATATTTGCTGCAAAAAATTATAGATTACTTTCATGTACACACATTGTAAATATTAAGCATTTCAATGTATTATTTCTGTCAGAAAAAGCATGCCATTTTAAAATGGCCAACATGAATTCATTAGATCATGTAATGGTAGAAAATTAATAAATTCATAACTTTTCAGACATCTGGTTTTGACATATTAACCACAAATATAACATTTGAAAGCATCTCAGGTTGAGCAGTAAAAATTCTGTTTCATATTCATCAAATATGCTCATGCTTCGCTAGTCTGAAAATTTTAACTGGAAAGAGGTGATAGTGGCAGACAGGCACACTTTTATTTGGAAATTCCCTAAGCAAAAATCTTTCTATATGTGATTACCTGAGAGTGTATATGATGAATAAAAAATGACAAAATTCTTTGAACATGTAAATTACTCGAATATGTGATGACATTGCATCTATCGTAATTCATATGATATTTTTAATCGTGCTATAAATATTCAAATATTTATCGTGCTCTCAGAATATAAAGAGCCTTAAATACACGAAACTTTGCTCAGAAACGAAAAGCTTCAGCATCAGACATTGATTTTTTGATTCTTCATTCAACTATTATTTGAAAAAAAAAAAAGAAATGTGTGGCACTCGGGGACTCCCATGGTAAAGCTATCATTTTATGCAATTATTCATCAGTTTATGCAAATATAATTATTTATTTATCTTTTATTTATGCAGTCTTTTTTTCATTGATAATAATTCAAGTAACACTTTTTGAGCGTGGTGACCGATAAGAAAACAATTTTTTTTCTTTTATTGAATAAATGAAGTTAATATCGTTTGAAATATTTTTATTATCTTACAATACATGTGGGGTATTCAGGGTTTTCTATCATTGAAACTATAGGTTTATGGTTACTGAAATAAGAAACATAAGTTTGAGACTTGATGTCCTCAAAATATCTGGAAAATACTGCGTCAATTGTGGTACCATTTTTGGTTGTGCATTCTTGTGGATCATTATTCATTTTTCAAATTCAATTTTTCCGAAAGTAAAATTATCAACCGCTCTGTGTTTTTATTAACAAAGTTGATGTTGAAATCGATAGCCAAGATCAGTGGAAATTTATAACCATTTGGTCCAAGTATTTTCGACCCTTCTTCAATGAACTCCAGTAAAGTGCGATGAATAAAATGCTTTACTTCGTTCAGTTTTGGCTTCGGAGAAATGTAAATTGCTACCATGACTATGTGTAGGCCATTTCAAGTTTGCATAAGCACGCAGAAATATCTCCAACAAATGAGCGCCTAACATTAACATTGATAACGTGTGCAATATTTATTTCAATATTCGCAGTCTTAATATTAATAACATTTTTATTATTTTGGTAAATAGCTACCCCACCTTTTGGAACAATATCTCGTTTAAATTGAACAATAAAAGTGTATTTACTCTCTAGCCCAGTGTGTATACTTTCTCACAAACTTATGCAACTTATGTATTTGTCCGATTTCGGAGCAGCTCGTCTCGATCCGTGGAAGCTTCATACAGTCGTACCATATACATACACGTTAAGCGAACGCTCGGCCGAGCTACATAGTAGGCGTAGTTGGGGGTGTTAGGTTTTATTTTCGTTACGGAATTTCCTGATTCAGTCGCCGCGCTCAAAGCCCCCCATAAAAGCTATGCAATAGCTCAAAAATCATCTAAAAGTACTGAACCATTTCAATGAACATCATTTAAGAGTAACTAAGCTAATTAGTAAACTAAGCAGTAAACTACTGATATACATTGAAGAATAAAATTCTCTCGCAGTTTGTATGTTTGTTTTCGAGAATCAAAATTCACTAATCTCAAATACTAATTTTTCAGTCAACATTTACGTGAATATTGTTTCATTGCAGGTTAAATATTACGTAAATGATGGATCAATTATAGATACTGAATTATCCAAGGACAATGTTGGTAAGTGAATTTCTTTTCAGTTATACTTTCGGTTTGATGTCTTCTCGTACAAGATATTGTAATGAATGAGCTCAATTGACCAGTGTCAGATTTAAATTTAACACAATTCCTATCCTTTCGAATATGTAACATTTCTAAGATGATCAATAATATTCAAAAATATGATAATTGTTTCAACTAAAAATCAGATACTGACCAATACACAAACATTTACTGCAATATCGTGAATAAAGAAACAACGGTGCCGTCATATAGTTTTTCCACAGCTGTTGACGCATAGTGTATTGCGTGTGTAATAGTGTCTTGCGTGTATAAACTCTCAGGGAGCTGTCTACACAAATGTTGTCAACGAGAACGAACCTATCACTTTCGAGTGAGAATATTAAGTGCCTTTCGAACAATTCATCGAACTTGTTGAACGATAATAGGATACAATTGTTTTATTATTATTATGGATCATCAGCCCATATTTTATCTATCAATCAAGAATCATGAATTTCAAAACGCCCATATACGCCTATACTAGAATGAGGGGAATAGTTCTCTGTGAGAATTTACGTGAGCTCCCTCTATCGGAGAAAAGACGTATAACCTCTGCCTAGGTTCTAGATTACTACACATACAACAGTAGTGCGAGTTTAAGGTTTTGTAGATATTTCATTCGAACACTACAGAAAACTATCCGCAATAGGAATGGTCCAATGCCTAATCGCTCCAGATCACATCCCGGCGGGCAAAAGTATAGCTAGTTTCAAGATACACAAATCATTCATACTAGTAAATTTTTACTAGAGACTATACGTCTAGACGTATGAACTAGAGGGTTTATACGTCGTTTCTCCGATAGAGGAAGTTAACGTGAATTTTCACTGAGAACTATTCTCCTCATTCTGGTACTTAATATTCACTCTCGAAAGTGATGGGTTCGTTCTCGTTGACAACATTTGTGTAGACAGCTCCCTGAGAGTTTTATTTGAAGTATTTCGATATTTGGATTAAGATTCTGAGTATTTACTAGTATGAATGATTTGTGAATCTTTAAAATATACTATATGAGTACTACGAGTATACGAGTAATATCGTTCAATTATCTTACTAGCGGAAAGTTTGATTTCGGTTCGTTGATGCACACATTAGGAAACCTCGTTTTATTTCAACATCTGTAGGAAGGAAAGCCGACTAAGAAGAAGCCGTTTTATAAACACTACTAAATATTTCCTTCGAAGAATAATCTTCATAAGTATTATATCGGCTTAGATTTGTCTCGATTCTCCACATAATCTTCAAATTCAGCAACAAAGAAGATTATAGACGCAATTCGTCCAAACCGAATATAGAACACGAAAGCTTTTACCATCTTGAAGGATCGATCTTGAAGTAAATCCCCTGATGTTCGTGAAATATACCTATTGTTCTCGAACTGAAGGATTGACTCAAAACAAGTCATTTCAGGCAAATTTATTTAGCGGTTTTATTTTGTCATCCAAACTTGAGTATAAGGGAAAATAATTTACCTAAAAGCTTAGTGGACGTAAGCATTGATCTTTTTACGGCCCTATGAAGTAAAGTATACACGTGTGGACATTACGTAACAGAATTAAACGGGCTGAAAATATTTTGTTCACTTTAGATTTAATGTGCAGAGGTCAAGCTATTATGAGCTTTTACCAAGCGTGTGATGAATTTATTGATTCATCAGTTTTTCTTTCTTTGTGGATAATTCACTCCATTCGCAGAAGAAATGGAAATCTATTCAACAATTTTCTTGAAAAATTTATACCATAACTTTCTATGAAATCGGTGTTTACATTTATTGAAAACGCAAGATTCAGCATATTTCTTCATGTTTCTAGTACTCCCTTCATGGGGAACTTCTAGGAAGGTAGAACCGAGGGGTTCTACAATCGAAAACGAGATGGCATTAGTGCATCAAATTAGATGAAATTGTTCATGAACTAGAGTTGTAAAATGTAGTATCTAAATTGATTAGGCCGTCTGCATCTTTCAATCATACATGTTTCTCTATGGACTCCTAGGATTTGGGAAGTGTAAAAGTCTGTGCATTATATGTGCATACGACTTTGCAATATATTTCTGTCTTCTGATTCATAAGCGAAAAAATATATATATATATATATATATACATATAGATTTATATTTATATTTTGAAAGTTTTTAGTAATAACAGGCTTTTTTGTAATGTTTATGTAAGGCTGTTATTTGATATATAAGTATAAAAAACTATATGTAATTATAGTTTTTTATACTTAGTTTTAGTAAGTGTAAATATAAATCACACTCATAAGAATCACCTGGCTTACCATGAGTTTTCTAGAGGTTTCCTCATGGTGAAGAAGACTAAAACTTCCGAAGCGAATGCTAAGCCAGAAATATTCCTCTGATAATGAAAATCAATGAGTGAGGATACAAAAAAACTAATTTGATTTTTCTAAAAAATAAGTTTGACATTTGATATCTATAGTAACTCAAAAATTCAATTATTCATTAGTTTTGACAAAGTTGTAATATAAAAACGAAACGTCAACAAAAATAAACTTTTTCATATCAAAAAAAGCCTGTTATTGCTAAAAACTTTCAAAGCTGCCAACACAAATGTTGTCAACAAGAACGAACCCATCACTTTCGATGGTGAATATTAAGAGCGGTTCGAAAAATTCATCTATCTTGTTGAATGATAATAGTATAAAATTGTTGCATCATTATTATGAATCATCAGTCCATATTTAAACTATCAATCAAGAATTGATGACTTTCAGAACGCGCATAGGTCCTATACCAGAATGAGGGGAATTTTCTCAGTAAAAATTCACGTGAGCTCCCTCTATCGGAGAAAAGTCGTATTAACTCCCCCAGGCGTTATAGATTCCTACTCCTGGCAGCAGTAGTACGAGTGTGAGAGTGTAGAGAGGCTTTGTAGACATTTCATTCGAACACTATAGAAAACTGCCCGCAATGTGTAAGAATGGCTCCATGCCTAATTGCTCCAGGTAACATCCGAGCGGGCAAAAGAATAGCTATTTTCAAGATTCACAAATCATTCATAGTAGTAAATACTGACATTATTAATCGAAATATCGAAATACTTCAAATAAAACTCTCAGGGAGCTGTCTACAAAAATGTATCACTTTCGAGAGGGAATAATAATTAATGGTTTAATAATAATGAATTAGTCGTCATGAGTAGGAATCTACAACGCAATGGAGAGTTTATACGTCTTTCCTCCGATAGAGACAGCTGACGCGAATTTTCACTGAAAAAAATTCCCCTCATTCTGGTATAGGACCTGAGAGGAGATGAGCGTTTTGAAAGTCATGAATTCTTGATTGATAGATTAAACATTGACTGATGATTCACAATAACGATCAAACAATTGTATCCGTTTATCATTCAACAAGATCGATGAATTTTCTGAAACACTCTTAATATTCACTCTTGAAAGTGATGGGTTCTTTCTCGTTGACAACATTTGTGTAGACAGCTCCCTGAGAGTTTTATTTGAAATATTTCGATTAAAAGTCTCAGTATTTACTAGCATGAATCATTTATGAATATATATATATATATATATATATATATATATATATATATATATATATATATATATCTTGAAATTGATTTATTGCCTGTTTAAGATATTTTATTTTGAATGTTTTTAGCGATAACAGGCTTCTTTTGATATGAAAAACTTTATTTTTGTTAAAGTTTCGTTGTATATCACAACTTTGTTGAAACTAATGAATAATTGAATTTATGAGTTACTATAGATATAAACAATATTGATATTAACAGCCTTACATAAACATAAAATAACAGAAAAACACGATTTCGATTACAAAAATAGGAAGATTTCAGCAGCTGAAAGGAACAAAAAAAGTAGAAGAAATTTTAAAAATATTACACATTCGTAAATATCTAGAAAACACAGTAAATGAAAGAACAGACATTAAATATCTTATTTCTATTTACAACAACTTAATAAACCTCACAAATAACACTCATAAAATAAACACACAACAATCACCAAACATCACATCTCAAAACTCATTTTTTCCAGATCTACCTTCAGTTTCACACATATAAACCAATAATATACATATTCTGAATAAGTATAAAAAACTATATGTTATTATATATATATGTATATATAAATCACACTTATTAGAATCACCTGGCTTACCATGAGTTTTTCAGAGGTTTACTCATGGTGAAGAAGACTAAAACTTCCGAAGAGAATGCTGAGCCAGAAATATTCCTCTGATAATGAGAATCGATAAGTGAAGATACAAAAAAACTAATTTGGTTTTTCTAAAAAATATGTTTGACATTTCGATATCTATAGTAACTCATAAATTCAATTATTCATTAGTTTTGACAAAGTTGTGATATACAACGAAACGTAAACAAAAATAAAGTTTTTCATATCAAAAGAAGCCTGTTATTACCTGTAAAAACATCCAAGATAAAATGTATATATATATATATATATATATATATATATATATATATATATATATATATATATATATATATATATATATATATATATATATATATATATATATATATATATATATATATATATATATATATATATATATATATATATATATATATATAGTTGAATTGGTTAAAATTTACTCATCATTTTAGTGTGAAAACGTGTATATTAAATAAAAGTCGACGTATAGTGTCATTCATCTATTATCATCAGCCCCAGGTTCTCAAGCGTTACATATTCAATATTTGACTCATTCATATTTATCACCGGAAATATGCGTTTTTCATCTTTACTTGCTCTCGCTCTGATGTAAATCAGCCGGTCTTTGTCGCATGAAGGGAATTTCATGAGAAGAGCCCCATTTATTGCCTGACTGGTGGTTTTGCATTTCAGAAGATACTCTAGGAATATCAATGTGGAGCCAAATGACGCAAATCCTCACTGAATTACTTAGCAGACAGCTGGAAAAAGTAATCGCCGAATTTTCACTGAGCGAGCTCTTCGGAGACATGGAGGAATCCTTGAGGCAAGTTACAAATAACTATTCAACCTACTTGACTAATAATTCACCGCGTGAAATACTATCCTTGATGAAATTGATGAATTTAGTAAGAATATAGGATCTACTTGAAAATTTATTGTCATATATCTATATTAGTTGCTTTATCAAAAGATGAATACAAATTGAACCCAACAATAGTAATGTTTGTGGCCGTTTATTCTGCTCAAACTATAAAGGCCTACAGAAAAAATTTCTGGTGCAGCTTTATTTGTGCCTATGGTCGACAAAGTAGGTAATTTACAATATATTGACATATGTCATTTTAACTCATCAGCTCTGGTTTTCTACTACCGTCATTTCGAATGTTTGCCGGTCTTGTTCGTAAATAGTCATTATTACGATAACATGGATAAAGTTTATGTTACTATTTCATTATGGCTAACACGTTCAGAAGTCGGATTAACCATCCTAATATGTTTTGTTATGTTTGTGGTGAATATATTGTGAAAAATCAGTGTAAATCGATCACAAACACTCTCAATCGTTTGTATTTTGCTTATTTCGGTATTTAAAATCGACACCAAGAAGTGTGGGCGCTTCATAGTGTATGTTAATTATGCATTGAACATTTGCGACAATGGGGGAAAGGAAGTTTTTTAAGTTATGAGTGCCGATGATATGGAGAGAACAAAAACTCATTATGACGACTGCTACTTTTTTAAGACTAATATATTGGGCATCTACAAAAACAATCGCCATAAATGGAAATACCCTAATATATCTTCAACAGAAAGACCTATTCCTCATTCAGAAAATGTTCCGATACCGGCTTTTGAACGGGTATTGTCGAAATCTCAGGAGGATCAAGCTGAAATACCTATATCTTGTCAAGTAGATGATGACTTTGAATACTGCGGAAAAACATAAAATCCTAGTACATTTGCGCAAAATGAGCTTAATGAGCTCATTTTATTAGCTATAGCTAGACGCTAGAGTTACTAGCCTCAAGATTAAAATACAAAAATTGTCTTTCCTCAGACGTTCGAGTGTCTACATATCGCCCGAGAGAAGGATGCTTATTTCAGTTTTTCATTCAAAAAATTCACATCATTGGATTCAAAAAAATTGGCCCATAAGAAGTGCTATTCTTGTTGGGGAAAGAAATGTGATCAATAAACCATTAGTTTCAAGAGAAAAAATCATTCATCTGCCATTGTATATAAAATTAGGGCAATTCGTTTTCAGTTCAATGTTTTCAGTTTATTTCACAGAAATTTTCACCACAATTTCGAGATTTCGATGAATGATCTGGAAAGACGTGCGTGGAAATCATTTGTAGCAGTTGCACAAAATTTTCTTGAAAATAATAAGGCTGACAACTATATACAATTAGTAGAGGAAATGCTAGTTCGTTTCAAAGATTTAGGCTGTAATATGAGTATAAAATTACAATATCTCAATAGTCATATAGATAAATTCCAAAACATTTTACGAGATTTAAGCCAAGAGCAAGGAGAACGTTTCCAACAAGATATAAGTGTGTCATTCAAGTACTAGCATGTAATGTTTATTTTAATCAATTATTTGTATTTCTTCATTATGTTTATACAAAAGATTTTTTTTTGGTTTCGAAGGTTTAGTAAACAAATGGTTCAATTCTTATTTACATTCACAATCTCAAACATCACTTGAGTTCAATGGTGTTTTTTCGGACAGCATTGGATTTTGGCGTACCTCAGTGTACGGCCTTAGGTCCTCTGCTATTCTCATTATACATTAATGATATTGTTTTTCATGTAAAAAAATGTTCTATACGATTGTTCGCAGGTGATGCAATGATTCATGTTAGTTGTACAAATATCCAGATCATGATAGTTTGGATCAATAGAGACTTGGCAGCAATAAATTAATGACTAAGCGATAAGAATTCACCGCTGAATGTTACATTGTCTAAATTTATTGTTTTTGGTACAAGTAAAATTCTCAAGGTGAATAGTAACGAAAATATGAATACTAAAATTGAAAACAATAACATTGAAAAGGTGAAACTTGTTAAATATTTAAGCGTAATGTTAGATGAGGAATTGAGTTGCAGTAATCATGTCGACTTCATATCGTCTAAAACCTACAAGAAAATCAACTTGCTCAAAAGAATTGGAAAAAATCTGGCAACATATGTGAATTTGTTGCTCTTTAAGACAATAATAATGCCACACATTGAATATTGTTCCACTCTGTTATTGGGATTAAGTAAAGAAAAAACTCAACAGTTACAAAAGTTACAGAATAGAGCTCTGCGAGCAATTTTGAAATATAACAGATATACTCCAATCCAAAGCATGCAAAATTGTTCAGACCTAATGTCAGTTAAACAGAGAATACTTTTTGCTACATATATATTCATATTTAAAATTAGAGAAAAATTGTGCCCATATAGAGTAATAAAAAATGTAACATGTGTCAGTGACGTGCACAGTTATAATACTAGAAATGCTGACAATTTGCACACGCAAGTTTGTAAGCTTTTTGAATCTAGAAGAAGTATATTTTATGGAGGATTAACGCAGTTCATAAATGCCTAGCTCCATAAAAACAGTTAACCTTAAAGTATTCAAGCATAAATTAGTTAAGTTCCTCTTAAACATTGTAGCAAAAGAAATATATTTTGAACCTATATGTATATATGATTTTGGAATATCTATTGCTAAATAAATATTATTATTATTATCACAAAAATAGCTATATTCCATTCTTTTCCGAATGAACGTTAACTGTGACAAAATTCAAGTTCATTCGTAAGCGCAAAATTCTTGAAAACGTGCAGGTACAAAGTTTCTGCTTCACTTATCAATATATCAATTATCAGATTGTAACATTTCTGTTATTTCTTTCTGAATCCTTCATCAAGCGCGCAGAATAAAATTTGACTAGCGACCAAGGATTCGTAACAAAGTAGACTAATAATAACACTTCATCCATATACCTAGCCATTACGAGTCTTCACCGATGAAGAAAAAATGCCCAATATAATTCAATTAC
Source organism: Henosepilachna vigintioctopunctata (assembly GCA_030704895.1). Classification (NCBI taxonomy): domain Eukaryota; kingdom Metazoa; phylum Arthropoda; class Insecta; order Coleoptera; family Coccinellidae; genus Henosepilachna; species Henosepilachna vigintioctopunctata. The sequence goes on from JARQZJ010000091.1 coordinate 10,106,576, forward strand.
GCTTTCATCCCAACGAATTAGTCCATTAATTTCCAAATGAGTTTCTACAAACTGTGCAAGTGCCAATTATCAATTTATTGGCAGTAACGGAACACATTCCTCTGACACGCAGGATATTAGAAGCTATTTTTAATCATCAGCTTTTCATTTTGCAAGTGAGATGAAAAGCTTCATTTCCTTTCACTCTTTTAAATTGAAATCAACGATTTCGTGTCGAATATTGAATTTTTTCATAGGAAAAGAGATTTCATTAACTTCGAACTGAATTCCATTTTGGATTTTCACTTGGGATAGCGGTTTTTAACGTGTCATATAATATTTTTATTGATTACTAGAGGAATTAATGTTCCGTTTTATTGATTCAATGGATCATCTGAAGGAAAGTATTCTGTAAAACCTGCCGTTACGAAAATTGATTCATTCGACAAATCATTTTGATAACTTACAAGTTAACTTCGGGCCTAAATGACCATTGAACTTCAAATTTGAATACCTATAAATCTATCGATTTTTCAAATCACTCAACTGAAATATGCATAGAAGGTTACGATCTCTGCAATGCGAGATTCACACCGGAGATCTGCTTCACACAATGTTGAACCATTATCAAACAATTTTTTCCAAATACTCTTTCTTTATGAGAACTGTTTTGTACAGGTTTATAGCGGTATACTATATTATTCTATGAGTGAAAATATTAAACGACTTGTATTGCGAATATATATTTGATTATTTACAAGGAACGAACTATTGAACACGTAGTTGTTCTTTTTTCTCGATGGAAGTTAGAACGACAGATGTTGAACATAGAATTGACTGTCAGAGAAGAGCTCTGACAGAAGAGAGAGAATGAATGTTTGTAGCCCTTTTTATATGCTGACAACTGAATCTGGGGCGTCGCAATGTGATCACAGAATGGTGATACTATTCTGTAACATGTTTTCTTCCATCGAATGACAATGACAATGACGAATTCCCTGCAGAACTATTCTGTAATCATCTGAAGAAGTCGTTTGTAACGACGAAACGCGTCATGCTATGTAGCGAATAAAGTGTAAATCATAAGTTCAGGTGTTTGAATATAAGTCTATATTCTATTATTTTTGTATTCAGTTGATTAATCTCTATTATTCCAACTAGGTTATGAACCAAAAAATACATAGTTACTTAAATTGTTCAATATTATTGATAAATAAATATTTGATAACTGATTTTATAACTAGTATGTCATTTTGTGCGCCTTTTCCCTACTGCTCCACTAGAACGATATTAAGAAGATTCTAAAGTCTAAAAAAAATTATAGTGCAAATTATCTGTGGAATTTATCAACTTATCAAACAATTTGACTTCAAAAAACAATTCGTCATGGAATATATAGAAACGACATCTGCGGAAATGAACGATAACCCCACGTTAAATTCATTTTTCCATAACTCCACAAAACAACCTGCAGATATCTAACAAATTCTTCCGCTTGTAGGAACCGTGAAAGGGCCTTAATCCTGAGGGCGGATCGCGTAGCCGACAGTCTGCTTTGTGCCGCTAAAGATTACATCGTTCAAAGGACTTGCCGGCGGGTGATAACTCCGAATTTCGAAAGTGCTTTCAAAAGGAAACCTGGCAGTGTGCATCTAGGCACTGTTCGGACCTGTCAGGGTTACGTGAAGGATTTATCGACGTTAACAAGACGCCGATCGTGGAGCTGCTTCGACGATGGAAAAGAGATGATTATGTTTGGTTATATATCTCTGGAGGATTTCAAAGTGAGTATTATGTCAAAAAAGATGGAGTATCTTTAGTTAGCAGTCTCCAGTTTTCTTGTCATTCATTTATATTCATCATATTTTGAATGTTTATTATTTTTATTGTACAGGGCTTGTGGAAGTACTGTCAAATATAACGGTTAAATTTTTCGGTAACCAAATGAGCAGTATTTTATCAAATTTTAATACTTATTACTCAGAATGATACCATGATTTTCAGAATGATATACCATCTGGCGGTGATGTACCTCCAGATGGTATCACATGAAAATGACAATAATTCATTTAACTCAACCCTGAAATACAGTCAATGTTTACTATGTTTAAACTATGTAACGTGAAAACTTATGAAGACAATGTAAAAATGTAGAATATATTGAACTAATGCGTACTCAAATTGATGAACTATTATTATTTGTCTAACGGTGAACTTGACAATATTTGGAACCGCTTTTATTTCAAAGATTGACTCTTGTTTATCTTGAAAAACTATATTTCATTCGGAAATTAGATGAAAAGAAAAATGACAAAATGAAGGAATTTGAATTTTCCCGACAAAACACTCTATATCTCTCAAAGCTGACGAGTGACGTCATCAACCCCTAAATATTATCCGCTGTTCATGTGGTGTGTAAAAAGTTCATGAGTTTTCTTCATACAAAAGTCAGTATAATCCGTCAAAATGAGCGTAAAGTTTTACAAAAGCTGTGCAGTGCACATGTGTAAGAGTACAACGATTGCTTTACCGAAAAAATTGTTCAGTCGAATTCCAAAAGGTGAGGAAATCAGGGGAAGTGATTAAGACATGCTAGAAGAAATATATCAACATGAGCAACAAAACTACTGCCTATTTTTGTGAGGATCACTTCGATGTTGCACAATTATGGCATTGTGAGCTGACAACATCACCATTTTTTCGTCAACAATTACAGAAAGCTTTGTGGTCAAGCTTGATCCGACATTTAATATAACACAAACTTAAGTGTCTTTTTAATTGGACATATCCACCAGCATCACCGCCATAAGATTTTCTTGAAGATCTCTAACAACCAGCCCAACAAACTATTACAAATTAGTCATTTTTTTCTGCACATATCCTGACTTTGTAAACAGTGATTTGAAAGAAGTGCTAAACAGGAATATATATATATATATATATATATATATATATATATATATATATATATATATATATATATATATATATAAGGTACAACATTATCTATCAATTTTTCATTTTTTCATTTTTTCAAACGGAATTTTTCACTTCAAAAACATGAGGGCGCGAAAAATCGGTTTTTCCGTACGCTCGTATTAAATATATAAATAAATTTCATCCGTTTTTTCGTCAATAAATTTATGCCTTCATCAATTAAATAAAATGAAGCGAATTGGAATCTGTGTCCACTCATTCATTATATTCTGCATGTCTATCGGTTCTCCATCAGTAAACTTTTCACACACATTGAGTGAACCCCATTAAAACAGTTTGTAGTCCATTAAATGAATAAAATGTGTTTTTTTTTCAGCATTCGTTTCGACTGTACGAAGTTGAATATGAATACACCAAAGTAAATGGAAGTATTGATATGACCCTTTATGAAAATAGATTACTAGTGAAGATAGTGTTCGTAAGGAATAATGACCTCTGCGAATGTAGACTGAATGAGCTACAATTTACGTTCATAAGGTAGGTTGAAAGTTATTCTATTCATACAGGATAATATTTATATAGTATAATTAGTAACTTTGTTTGTGATACCCAGCGATTGTGATATTTTCACATATGTTGAACCGAGCAAAATAACGGGTGATTTCTTGAGCGAAGTTTTCTTTAAATCGAATAAAAAACTCAATTTGCATCATTTATTCGAAACTTTTATCGAAATTGATAACTTGGCCTTTGCCATTTGCATTTTGAAGATAATTTCATGTAAATGTTGTCCGCGGCTCCGTATTGAATAGTCCGTTCGGAAAGTCCAATTTTGCGTCACTTTTTCGAACATTTCAGCCCGTATCCCACAAACTACGCGTGTTTTATCCTGTGAGGCTTCAATCGTGTTCGGCTTGTCCACATACATAACTCCACAAGAAATAATCCAGAGGCGTCAAATCGCATGGTCTTGGCGGCCAATTCACAGAAAAGCTGCTCACCAAGTTCATCCTTCAACATGTGCATTGTTTCACAAGCTGTGTGGCATGTGGCACAGCCTTGATGAAACCACATGCCAACCAAGTTCAACTCAGCCAACTGAAAAAAAAGTTGCGTATCATGGCTCGATATCGTTCGCCGTCAACGGTAACGTTTCCTACACGGTCGTCTTGGAAGAAAAATGGACCCATGATGCCACCAGCCCATAAACCACATCAAACTGTCGTTTTTTCGGGATGCATCGCTACTTTTGTATGGCATGTTGCTGTTCATCACTCCAGATGCAAGAGTTTTGTTTATTCACATATCCGTTAAGCCAGAAATGAGCCTCATCGCTGAACACAATTTTTCGATAAAACAGTGGATTTTCATTAAGCAGTTCTAAGGCCCATTCACCTAGAATAAGACCTTGTGGTAGGTCATTCAGCTTCAATTCATGCAGAAGTTGAATTTTATAGGCTTTCAAACCCAAATCAACACGTAAAAATTTCCATGTGGTTGAGTAACACATACCCAGCACTGTACGCATGCGAGACAATGGTGTTATGTCCAACAAGGTGAACGTGGTGCGAAATTTGGTGATTTGGTGGAACAGCACGAACTGTTGATTCACCAGATCTATTATGGCGACCATAATATGGTCGTACCACACGACACATATTTTTCACAGAGCACGAATTTTGATAGTAAATTTAAAAAATTTGCAATCTTTGCTCGTCTGTAAGTTTTTCAGTGATAAAATGGCAGAGTATACTGAAAACTTTTCACTTTGACAGATGACGTTTGGATGCCAATTAGATTTACTTAGATTTATACATATTATTAATTTTTTAAAATCTTATCTAATCAGTCGCCAGATTCCGAGCAATTGACAAATAATTGAAGCATCGATAATGTCAAGTGAGACCTTGACGAAACGTCTGCCAGTTTCAACAGGCATCCAACAAATCAACGGATGTATTCCCGGACCAATATACCATATTTTTCCATCCGTGAATCTTTACGTTCAATAATGTTACCTATATTATATAAACGTATAGATGAATTTTCGGCAGAAGTAGGGCCACTATAATTGATACACAACAAAGTTTTTAACCTGGTCTATATTTCGAATATGGATATATTTTTCATCAGGACTCTGAAAAATATATAAGTGCAGAACAAAATGATCTTAACAAAAAATTACATCTTACGGTTAACTAGACTGAAGATGTAACCAGATTGTACGGAGCAGTGAAAATAGATGGTAAACAAATGTTGAAACTTACAGAACTAAACTATATCATTAAAATATAGAAATATAAAAATTATAAAAATTGAATGTCATAACATTCATACAGGAATAAATACCGGACTGTCAGACTGCCATTTTCGAGGACTCTTTCCAACATTTGTGTCCGTATATCGGCAATAACACGGCCAATATTGTCTTCCAAATAGGCAAGCTTTTGTGGCTTATCCGCATAGACCAAAGACTTTACATGGCCCCACAGAAAGTAGTCTAGCGGAGTTGAATCACAAGATCTTGGAGGCCAATTTACAGGTCCAAAACGTGAAATTAGGCGGTCACCAAAAGTGCCTCTCAATAAATCGATTGTGGCACGAGCTGTGCCACAACAATGTGCCATGTTGAGCCGTTTTGTTGAAACCACAGCTCCTGGACATCATGGTTGTTCAATTCAGGAATGAAAAAGTTAGTAATCATGGCTCTATACTGATCACCATTGACTGTAACGTTCTGGCTGTCATCTTTTTTGAAGCGGTACGGAGTAGTGATTCCACCAGCCCATAAAGCGCACCAAACAGTCAGTTTTTCTGGATGTAACGGTGTTTGACATACACTTGAGGATTATCTTCACTCCAAATACGGCAGTTTTGTTTCTTGACGTAGCCATTCAACCAGAAGTGCGCTTTAGATAAAATGGACGTAGTGCGCGATACGTATTCCGCACAGAACCATTGTTTTCGAAATAAAATTGCACTATCTGTGAGCGTTGTTCAGGCATGAGTCTATTCGTGATGAATTGTCAAACCAAACTGAGAATAAATCACTTGTCAGCTGTTGAATCGGTCCCCATCTTCAACAGTAATGCAAACTTAAAGTATTATACCTCTAAAAAAAACACCCGTTATTACTTACTTAAATCATACGGCAATACTCCTTATATTATCGTTTTATATATATATATATATATATATATATATATATATATATATATATATATATATATATATATATATTAAGAATATTTTCAATATTCTTAAAATATGTTTAATTTATCAATCGTATAAACGAGATGGATGAATCTAAATCATGTCTCGAATGTTTATTGTCCTAGTCAAATGTTTTATTATGGAATTGTCTGATTCAATCTCCTGACTTCATAGGAGAACATGAATATTGACTGAAATACCGAAATATCGAAAAAAATTAAGCAGAGGAAGATAATTCGATTTTCGCACCTTCATCAAACGCCTCCTCCCTAATCTGATTATAGCTCAAATGTTGGTTCAATTTCCGGACATGTAATTTGCTGCGTTAACGCTGGTTTAATAAATTTAGTAGAAGTAGAATGAAATTTCGACGACCTCTTTCATTGAAGAACAACGTAGTAAAAACGTTATCGATAAAATTAATTCCGGGTTGATTGATTTTCTGCATCACACATCGTGAGACTTTCAGTCCAAATAATAATTCTCCAACAGTGTAGGGATAATAGAAATCCTTTACTCAGGAAATTATGAAGTTACATAACTTTGACTCTGTTAACTACTAATTCGAATATCGATGAACTAGTGTATGAAGCGTTCCAGTTTCCTATTTGGAATTTGTTAATCTTACCGTGCAGTCAGGATATTAGCAGTTCAAACTTTGGATATCGCGAGGGGAAAACCCTTTGGCATATATGAGGGCATTCGGGTTACGCCATATTGAGACTTTGCAACTCAACATATCATACTCAATGTGAATATTCTACAATAACAAGAAAAAATAACTTATCAAGCTACAACATTCAATATGAGTAAAGATTAAAGGTAAACGAAAGTGTGTGATTTTTTTATCCAAACAGGTCAACACAAATGAGCCGTAAATTAAATTATATTGAACACAAAAATTGATAAACATGTCTCAATATATAGAGATATCTAAAAACTTTCGGATCTAGATTCTCAATAGCGAAACAGTACCTATAGTTACCTCATATCGCTCTCGGCTTAGAGTTCAACTCCCACCGTATTTTTGGGCTGCTGAAAATAGGTGTTAAACTTGTGATTCGCACTTTTAACAATGATAATAATTAAGTGTAAATATTTAGCATTTTTGGAATTTGTCTCGTTAACAAACATGAATAATAATCAAATGAGAGGTAATAATAAAAACTTGTCTAAAAATCACTGACTGAACAATTCTTTATTCGTCTAGTTTCGCCTTTTACAGCATTATCAAGAAAAGAAAAGGCGAAACTAGTCGAATAACGAATTGTTCAGTCAGTGATTTTTAGACAAGTTTTTATTATTACCTCTCATTTAAATATGAACTATCACAGAGTAGATTCATCGTCCATTGAATTTATGAATAATAATAATCGATAAATTCCATTGTTATTACGTGATGATTTATAATGATGTGAAACTTTTACTATGTTATTTTCATAAAATCATGATTTAATATTTATATTTTATTACTCGAGAGTGATAGGTTCGTTCTCGTTGACAACATTTGCAGTAATACTCGGGTTCGAGCCCCGGTGAAGGCATAGGTGTTCATTTTGGCTATACTTAGTGTTGCCAGTGCTAGATTTTTCCGCGCTTTTTCTGGATGAACACTCATTTGCCAGACTATACATGTGTCACTTTCCAGTAAACAGCACACAGTGGGATGAGACAGAAGACGGTCTCCTGTTTCTCCCACACAATAAGCCTTCTCTCACTCCCTCCACAGTTTTTCGCCATTACATTACGGTGTAGTAGTAACGTTTACAATTATCATTTTACTATTTCAGTGTAACTCTCATGTTAACTATGTTCCCAAGTAAATTTATTATAAATTTTTGGACTATAATAATTCATTCATACTCTTATCAATAATTAATGAAATTATTAATTTTTAGTATTTTTCGCATTATAATCAGTTAATTAAATGATTTACACAACCTAAAAAGAACTCAAAAGTAAGTGTCACTAGTTCACGGCAACAGCAGTTATTGTGTTGTAATTATGAATTATAATTATACATACATTATGAAATCAATAAATTTTTTTATATGTATATCGAAACTGTTGTTGGAAATGGCAAAAAAAAAAGATTTGAGCAAATCATGTTTTTCCCACGGACAAATCTACGTGGCATGCTCTTGAGTGGGTAAACCTTCCAGTTTGTTTGTGTTATCTAAAGATGGGCTAACAAGAAATATTGTTTATTTGTTTAATTTATATGGCAAAACAACGTTGGCCGGATCAGCTAGTATATATATATATATATATATATATATATATATATATATATATATATATATATATATATATATATATAATTATATTTTGAAAGTTTTTAGCAATAACAGGCTTTTTGGATATGAAAAAGTTTATTTTTGTTGACGTTTCGTTGTATATCACAACTTTGTCAAAACTAATGAATAATTGAATTTATGAGTTACTATAGATATCAAATGTCAAAGTTTATTTTTAGAAAAATCAAATCAGTTTTTCTGTATCTTCACTCATTGATTTTTATTATCAGAGGAATATTTCTGGCTTAGCATTCGCTTCGGAAGTTTTAGTCTTCTTCACCATGAGGAAACCTCTGAAAAACTCATGAATCAATTTCAAGAAATATATATATATATATATATATATATATATATATATATATATATATATATATATATATTAGACATTTGATTTGCCGGACATTCAGTCTACCGGACATTAAATGGACATTTGGCTTACTGCACATTTCTGCTAGGCATTTGACCAACTGGACATTGAGCCTACTAAGCATTGTGCCTACTGGACATTGGACATTGAGCCTACTAGTCAATGAGCTACCATTTCTATTTTGCAGATTTGCAATTTCGAATCGTATTTTCAATATTGATGGTAAAGAATGTGATGTCGTCATTTGAAGCTGTCCTATACTTCTATTTGGCAATATTTTTTTTGAATTCGCCATATAGAAAATTTTTGTTTCATTTCAGATGATTTAATTATTCAAATATGTATTTTCATTGATTTAAATTCTACTCGTTTGATTGAATGGCACCAAGTTATTGAGATGCACTAGAACATCAACGATTTTCAAAGAATGAAAGGGTTTAAACAGTGTATTTGGCGCTACAAATCATCAACACTCGACACATCGGAATTTATTTATACAGGAAGATAAATTGAGGGATAACATTCAAGCGGTCGTCTTCGTAACGACATCAACGAGGATGTCTCTTTTGAATATGGAAAAAATATTGTAATGAGAATTTCACTGCTAAACAGTGTGCAAAGAATTTCAATTAGGGCAATGATCAACAAACTCACTTCGTATTATTAATCGCTTTAAAAAATGTTTTTGATAACTGTTCGGATCTGTTGACAAAATAGCACTTAAAAATAAGAAACGAAGGATTAAACTTTGCTTCCTATAAATTTAATCGTAATGTTTCATACAAAAATATATACCTAATATCAATCGACTTTCTCGGAAGGAACGTAATCATACTTCTGTTTGATTTCAGAGATATAGATGTAGATATATCAGGACTAGCATCTTTTGGTTGGTTGTCATCGAGGTTGCGATCATGGAGTATTGGAAGCTTGCATCAGGCTACAGACGTATTAGAAGGCTTTATTAAGGAAGCATTCAATTATGCAATTCAGCATGTGAAATATGAATATGGATCAATCGAAGTACAAACAAATTATAAAAATAAAATTATTTGATAATAAATGCGTTTTATTTTTGTCTAGTTCACTAAGTTCATTCACTTATTCCCAGTTGTTCAATATGAATGTGAATATGGACCCTCCATAGTAAAGTTTAATATCACTTTATGATGTTAATTTAGTAAAGTTTGTCTCGATTAATGATCAACTGTCATAGATTAGATATCTCCGGATTAATTATTTATATTCGCAAACATTTATATTTAAGTTACCTAAATAATAAGTTTGCATCGCAGTGAAAAATTCTCAAAAATTAGTTTGTATAGTATCTATATGTAAACCATGACTTTTCATTTTCATTTGCATCGGCTTCAAAATTGAATTTTCTCAACTTTATTATCGTTGTTGATCACTAGATAATGGATTGTTGATTATGGATAATCACTGTTGGAAAAAAATATGATAAATATGAAAATATAATGGACTATTGCTGCTTCTAGAATTTGAAATTTCAGTATTGATTGGAAACGAACTATTCAATTTTCAACTCAAAAATGAAGTTTTTATGTGCAATCAGTCGTGGATTTATAAATAAGCCGTATAGGCTAGGGGCGGCAGCGTCCTAGGGGCGGCAGATTTCAGAGGAAGTTCACTCCTCTGTAAATTGTAAATTGTAAACCATGATTTTTTTTACCCTCTTAATGACTAATTCAAATTTAATTTAACTTTGAGGCCTTTTTTACTACAAATGGAAAATTATTATTTTAGAAAGGTATGTACATGGGGCGGCGGAAATAAAGTGGCCTACACTCATAAAAAATATAAATCCGGCAATGTGCGAAATTCAAATTGAGATACCTTTTCATATTATGTGTCCAACAAAATATGATGAGGTTTAAAATGAAATTTTATAAAACATTTCGAATTCCTAACACATGGAAACAGAGGACTAAGCATTGAAGTTGCAGTTAAAATATAAAAACCATATGTAGACCTATACCAGAATATGCACACACAATCTATGCAAACCGCAAAATGTCATCGCTTGAGAATATAAAGGTAGCAGAGTTATCTGCTTTGCATATTATCAGAAGAATAAGACACCTACTGAACAGACTACACAACCCCTACTTCAACCCCTCTAATGGGCTGCTTTATTCAATAACAAACATAGAACCAATGGAAAATCGGCTTCAGAAACTTAAACGTAAGTTCTATACAAGAAGTAACAAACTGGAGGATATTTTACCGATGGTCTATAATGCCTACCTATCACAGGAACGAAGACATATCTCAACTTAGATGCTACTTGAAGCATTAAGAATGTTATAAGATAATTTATTAGAACAAAAAATCCGCCTATTGAATATGCTTTGAATAGGCTTGAATAGGAATTTTTCATAAAAAAAGGAAATAATGTTATTATCGCTGATTTCAGGCCTCACGGCTTTCAAACTCGCCCACAGGGGAACTTTCACTTATCCCAGATAAGTGAGAGTTATATCAGAGGAATTCAGCTCTGTGGGGCCCAGTCCAAATTATCAGGCCCGTGGCGGCCGTCCCTATAGCAGCGATCATCGCGTCGGCGACCTTCATGACGTTGATTTCCTTTATATCGTAGAAAATTCCTGACGCCCTTACTATGGCCAGCAGTACCGATTTCAGTAATTCCTTAAAGAGATGTTCGCCGAATTCAAGTCCTCTGATATTTTTCAGGAGATTTTTCGGTATTATACTAGTGGATCCCAAGATAATTGAGACAGTCTTGACCACGTTCATGTGCCACTGCCTCTGGACTCGCACTTCAAGTTCTCGATATTTTGAGATTTTTTCTGCATTCTTTTCAATTAAGTTGAGAATTTTAGCACTCAATTTTAAAAATTTGGAGCTTTTTCGCGCTATTTTGCCAACCAGGAGCAGGTTAGGCCTACTCTTGGGAACTCTTTGATCCGTAAAGATAGTGCGGTTCCAATAGAGTCTAACCTGATCTATTTCCAGACTTTCCGGCATGTACTCGTATTTGTAGAAGGGCACCTTTCCTTCTGTAGAAGATGTAATTCTAATGCCAGTTCTTAATGTACAATCTTTGCTACAGCGTCATGTCTCTCTTTGTATTCCGTTGGTGTGAATATTTGAATATTATATTTAATAATTAATATTATTCATATATAATAACTAGCTGAACCGGCGAACTTTGTACGCCCATTTTTTATTCTCTGAATATTTTTCAAAAAGTCGCAAAAACATGTTCTACTATTTGTGCTACACTATCTTGTTTTTAATATTTATCCCGTGTGGAGGCAGGGACTTACTCACATACGAAGGGACTGCAATAGTTCTCGTCATTTGAAATCAGTCGAATTATCAAAAAATTCCTATATTAAAACGTTTGATGTATTGAAAGTGATTAACCTGACCGTTCTATAGTTGAACGGCATGTTCCTAATTTCGTAGCAAGTATTTGTCCCATATATATCATCATTTATATTTGCTGGATATACCTAAGTCAAAAAATGTTCAAAATTTTGTCCATTCCCGGAAACCAAGGAATATAGTGTCTCTCGTGGCTCTACCAATAGCGTCTATTTGAATTGACTCCCCGCGCAATATTTTGTCGCATTATTGGTAGTGTTTTCTTTTCAATAACAATTGAACTTTGCCTAGCAATATTATGTTAGTAACGTTTATATTATTCGATGCAAAGTTAACAAAATTGTATATTAAATTGCAGTTTTATTATTAGTCGTGATAGTTCTCAACCCATCACACATCAGTGATGTGTGATAAGATATTCCGTTTTTTACATCCTCATTTCGAGAAGTACTAATTATTTCTTACTCATTATTAATAAAGTATTCTTAAATTTTCTAATTTTATATGCAATTTTTTAAAATTTTTCTCTGACAGTATCACACACAACAACAAAATGAGTAAACTAATTGTTGTGGATAATAATAGTGAAAAATAGTGAAATCGGTCCAGGCGTTCACGCGTGATGGCGACACCAAGGTAAAAAGGGATTCATTTTTATATACATAGAAAGCCGATCAAATTGAAAATCAGTACTAATGATTAAAGCTCTTAGATTTTGTGACTATTTAATTTGGTCGAGTTCGCGATATCATCACTTTTGTTCAGTTTCGGAACGCGACATTTGATCCTCCAACGCGCACACGCACACTGTTTTGATAGATATGATTGAATTTGAACTTTGTACAGCGGTAATAACGTGCAAATTGACTCTTTGGCGTTAGGAAAACACTTACATTGCTTAGACAACAGTTAGTGCATGTAATTTTATTGAATAGCAATAAAGTTCAAATTGACTACATTTTAGTTAGAAAACTTTTGTATGAAAAAAAGAAAAACGCTGTTTTCAGGGTTTTCCGGGCAATTATTCGAGTTTTTCTAATATAAAAACCATCCTTGGACCTCAACGAACATTCAAAAGAATATAATAAAAAAAAGAATTTTATGTTATAGATAATAATATTTATTATTATTATAATCATAATTAATAACTATTATTATTATTAAAATGTGTCCAAAAAACGACTTTCAAGAGCTATATTCACTTTTTGAGGAACTCAATGATTTTGTTCCTAGTGATGAAAAACTCATTCGAATTTTGAAACATCGGATGAATTTAAGGAACTTCAGACTGAATCATAGCGTTTCCCATTTTTTCAATGTGCAGACCATAATGAAGAACTTATGACACAATCAAGGGTGTATACACTTTTCATCGATACTAGAAGTATATCACTGTTCTATATATTCATCCATATTTCCAATAATTGAACGTCAAACTTAAATCTACCCTTTCAGAGTTAGATGTGAACAACAATGTGTATAAGTCATCAAACTGAATACAGTAGTTCCATTGACGAATACTTTTACACAAATACTCTCAAAATAAAGATAACATGAAAATATCTGTTTAATATGAACAAACTATTATACTTGCGAAAAAGATTAAATTCTTATATTTGAATGAATCCGGGTAAGAATGTATTCCATTTGCTGAGTAAATACATTTTCCAGAGTAAATAGTTCCATAATTTGGGAGATAGGCAGTCCAATACAGTCTACACAATGTGAACAAAATTAGTAATTCTATCCAAATGGGCGAAATTCCATGAGGGGTAACATTTACTGTTGAAAACGAATGATTCTAATATTCACATTGAAGGAAACGAAACGACTTGAGCGCTTTCAAACAGAAGCAATTTGTTTGTTAAGCTTTGAATTTATGGCTATCATTGTTGGGTTTCTTAGGAAAATAGAATTTATGAAAAATTGTTTATTCATTCAAATAAGTTTGAGCATAATATGAAATGCGTAAAATGTAAAAAAGAAATAAAGGCAGACAATTAAAGGGTTGAAAAATATAATAGATTACAAGTTTGTTTTATTACAGAAAATTTTCTGCTTGAATACTTTAATAAAATTCATATTCAAAATCAGGAACTAAAAATTTGTATTCGAATAATAAAAAAGGGGAAAGTTACTGTCAAACATTCAACGTTGATTTTGAATCATAACAAATAAGTTGATGAAAACGAGAGTTTGGTTCATTTGTTCTCAATATTTTTGAAAGAGATCATTCTTGAAATACATGATAATCAACACTACTTCATAGGGAAGTAATAATTTTTCATATTTTGGGTCAATCGTCTGTTATTTATCGATTTCTCTATAAGATCTAAATTTTAATTTAAATGTATATAGCTTCTTATTTGCTGTTTGCTCCTATGTTTTTCATAAGAATACATTGACTTTCAGAGCAGTTTGATATCTCCTTCCGCCTGCAGATTTAAACCAACGTCCTAAAACTCAACGTCAAAACTCCAATATGCAAAATCTATTTGCCAGAAACATTACCAGAGAAAAATTAGGTTTTTCTTTTAGATCAATTATGACGTAACTGATTCATTTAACAACTGTAAGATATGTCATATTCATGTAGGTATATTATTTCGAAATTTCAAAATGAGAGAAAAGAAATTGTTTTACTGTAAAGAAAATCTCAAATTTCTCTTCTTTAACTTTAAATTGCAATAAAACAATGATGCATCATTTGATTGAAGAGAATGTTTTTTTGTTCGAAAGATAATCTTATGGCATTACATTTTGAATATGATTTTGGTCATATGACCGCCACGACTGGCTCAGATGTTGTCCGATCTGGACGTCCAATTTGTGATGACTTTTTCCATCATTTGTGGCCGTATATCAGCAATAACACGGCGAATATTGTCTTCCAAATGGTCAAGCGTTTGTGGCTTATACGCATAGACCAATGACTTTACATAGCCCCACAGAAAGTAGTCGAGCGGTGTTAAATCACAAGATCTTGGAGGCCAATTCACAGGTCCAAAACGTGAAATTAGGCGGTCACCAAACTTGTCTTTCAATAAATCTATTGTGGCACGAGCTGTGTGACATGTTGCGTCGTCTTGTTGAAACCACACCTCCTGGACATCGTGGTTGTTCAATTCAGGAATGAAAAAGTTAGTAATCATAGCTCTATACCGATCACCATTGACTGTAACGTTGTGGCCATCATCGTTTTTGAAGACCATAAAGCGCACCAAACAGTCAGTTTTTCTGGATGTAACGGTGTTTTGACATACACTTGAGAATTATCTTCACTCCAAATGTGGCAGTTCTGTTTGTTGACGTAGTCATTCAAGCAGAAGTGTGCTTCATCGCTAAACAAAAGTCGCTTATTAAAATCGGAAACAACGGCAATCTAGTTTTGCACTATTTGCAAGCGTTGTTCAGGCGTGAGTTTATTCATGATGAATTGCCAAACCAAACTGAGAATAAATCACTTCCCAGCTGTTAAATCGGTCGCCATGTTCAACAGTATTGCCAAATTAAAGTTATATACCTCCAAAAAAAACACCCGTTACAATCTTTGCTATGGCGTCATGTCTCGCTTTGTATTCCGTTAGTGTGAATATTTGAATATTATATTTAATATAATTAATATCAATCATAGCTGTCAAATCGGTCGCCATCTTCAACAGTAACGCAAACTTAAAGTTCTATACCTCTAAAAAAACACCCGTTATAAGTGAGTAATATAGTATGGAAATTGAGAGACTGTCCTTTATCATAACAGTGAAAATAAATTTCCATCATTTACATGTCATATTCACATCAACATTCATAATGAGTAGCATATCTATTTGAAAAACAGAGTGAGAGGGATTTATATATTTTATCTCATGAAATATGTAAGTAGGTGAAACAAACAGTAATTAGTTGGAGGTGAAATCTTTATCTATTATCCACATTCATTGGAAGTTTTTGCATGCTATTGCTAGAGTGAACTCGAATCCACACTCCTCTTTTAAATTGCAACATGTGAAAAAATACTGAAATAATTTGATATCATAGTGTTGTTACAATATGGATGGAGACCTGGACAGTTAAGGCTTCAATAACTAACGGTTTAAAGCTTTAGAAATCTATACCTTCGAATTCTGAGGATGCCCTGAATTTTTATGCAAATAAACGAGATGATGCTCAACAGCTTGACGGTGGAAAATGGAGACACACTTTTCGATTCTTCTCTCAAAGTTTGTCTAAGAGAAGTGGGCAGTTGTTGGGATTGGAATTAACCGCTTTAGCTAGATCATAGGAGTCGAAGGTGAGTGATCAAGGTGTGTGTGATTACGGGAAAAAAAGAGAAAGATTCAGATGGAGGCTGACCCAGCATTCGTTTCTTAGATTTGCACGCAGTGACTTATGAAAAACCTTCAAAAACTCATGGCAGAATAGTTACCCCTAGGATGTAAATCACTAGCCTCTCGAACGCTAAGTTAGCGTACTTTCGCATAAATATTAGGGTGTCCCAGACTAAAAGGGCAGAATTTCTTTCACAAATTGAGACATGCATACCCTCTTGTCCATGTGTCTTGTTTCACTTGAGCTAAATAACTGAAATAATAAATGTTATAGGAATCGGATAGCGATAACCCGTGCCGATTTGTTCTCAAACTTTTAATATAAAAATTTGTATGGAAACCATAGGGAAATATTTGGAATTAATATTCATTTTGTGCATAAAGCACTTGTACTTTAATTACTGTATTCGTTTTATTATGTATTATACATATTAATCATTTAAAGGATATCATTCATTGAATTTTTTCTTCAAGGTTTGTGTTTCACAGTAAGGATGTACTTTTCCGTGTTCTTGTACGAAACGTAATAAATTTTGTTTTTGTTTCTTGTCAATAATGATTGAGTCTTGAAAGTCTTGCATCAACATAACAGCTCTTTTGGCCGCATCTTTAACTGATTTAAGTGACTGCACCTTCATTTTAGCGTGTTGAAATGATGCATTAAGAGGTCACGAAGTTGGACACTTAATGAGAAAACGAATCCTGAATCCTGAAAACAGCAGATTCTGAGAAAGGATCTGCTGTTCATGGAAATCGATGTTTTTTAGGAAAGAGGCCCGCTAAGTTCTCTCGACATGGATTTTTTTTGGCCAAATTAGCAACTATTTTTACCTGACTTTCTTGGTTAATCATCGTCAAATAGAGATAGAAATTTCGTCTGCCAAATACCACAAATGCTGACGAAACTTCTGTACAGGCGGTTGAAATGTAGTTTTGCCAAACATTTCGTATGATTTCATAGCCATCAAAAAGCACAAATCCTGGAAGGACGCTTTTACTGCTAAAGAGTATTACAGCCAAAGCTTGGCATAGGATGTCGCGATAAACAGGCAGACGTGTAATAGAGCTGTTTCATCACTATTTGACATTTTGAATGGAGATACATTTTTAATGAATAAATAGTTCTCACATCCATCTCTTACAATTTATCTAGCCAATTCAGTTTTGTAGTACTCTAAATGTTTACAGGTACATCGTTTTGAAAATTGAATTTTAGCTCGCTCTTTTCGCTTTTTTGTACAAATTCTTCGGATGGAGGAGCTGCTTATAGGAAATTCGTCAGGGTTATGTTCAAGTGCCTTAATAGTTGCTTCAATAATAAAGACAGAATGTCATACCAAATTGACATCTGTCTAATGCTGCCACCAGTTTCGGAGTAACGAAATTTCTCTTTACAGGTATTTTAAAAGTATACCACTGTTTACTCTCAATTGGAATGGACAAATGAACAGTTTTGTTTAAACAATTCCATCACTATTTTTGAATTTTATGTATTTTGAAATATTGCATCATGTCATAAATCATTTTCGAGATATTTCTGAATGCTAATCCAATTTCTTCAGTATTTTCAGTATATTTGAAGTATATCAGCAGAACCCAATAAATTATATGAAATCCTCTGTCTCGAAGGATTTATTCTGATAAGTTGTAATCAATAATATATCACTTCTATAGATATATTTGTATGATATATACGTATAATTTTTCGAGCAGAGAATTTCAGCTACATCTTCAAATTCAAATTTCGCAATGAAGTCCTTGATTACTGTTTTATTGGCTATTTCGATTTGTGTTCACGCTATTGAAGAAAGTGAAGTTCTTCGCCAATGGAATAATTTCAAGGTGAGATCTTGATTTACAAACTTATGTTCGCGATGTCTAGATAAAGTATTGACATATTTATTGTTTAATAACTTAACGATATGTAATATTTTAGATAGGGGATGTTTTTTTAGAGGTATAGAACTTTCAGTTGGCATTACTGTTGAAGATGGCGACCGATTTAACAGCTGGGAAGTGATTTATTCTCAGTTTGGTTTGGCAATTAATCATGAATAGACTGGCGCCAGAACAACGCTTGCAAATAGTGCAATTTTATTTCGAAAATAATGGTTCTGTGCGGAATACGTATCGCGCACTACGTCCATTTTATCGTCGACAAAATCGTCCATCAGAGCAGTTAATTCGATTAACCATGGAACGTTTTCGCACCACGTTAACTCTTATCGATAACTCGCATCCTCAGACACGCCGTACGGTGCGTACACAAGAAGCTATCGCTACTGTAGAGCGTAGCATTGAGGAAGACCCGAATGAGTCCATCCGCCATCGAGCACAGAATTAGATCTGTGTCCATCCACTTTATGGAAGATTTTGCGGAAGGATCTTGGTTTGTTTGATTACGAAATTCAACTCATGCAAGAATTGAAGCCAAACGATCATCAAACAAGGCGTAGATTCGTCGAATGGGCCCAAAACGGGATTGCCGTTGTTCCCGATTTTCATAAGCGAATTTTGTTTAGCGATGAAACGCACTTCTGGTTGAATGGCTACGTCAAGAAACAAAACTGCCGCATAAGGAGTGAATATAATCCTCAAGTGTATGTCAAAACACCGTTACATCCAGAAAAACTGACTGCTTTATGGGCTGGCGGAATCGTTGCAGTCGATGGGGATCGGTATAGAGCCTTGAATACTATATTTTTCATTCCTGAATTGACCAACCATGATGTCAAGGAGCTGTGGTTTCAACAAGACGGCGCAACATGTCACACAGCTCGTGCCACAATCGATTTATTGAAAGACACCAGACCGCCTAATTTCACGCTTTGGACCTGTGAATTGGCCTCCAAGATATTGTGATTTAACACCGCTAGACTACTTCCTGTGGGCTATGTGAAGTCATTGGTCTATGCTTATAAGCCACAAACGCTCGACCATTTAGAAGACAATATTCGCCATGTGATTGCCGATATACGGCCACAAATTTGTGGAGGAAGTCATCGAAAATTGGACGTGCAGATTGGACTACATCCGAGCCAGCTGTGGCGGTTATATGCCAGAAATCATATTTAAAATGTTATGCTACAAGATTATCTTTCGAATAAAAAAAATTCTTGTCAATCGAATGATCCATCGTTGTTGTATTGCAATTTAAAGTCCTATACCTCTAAAAAAAAACACCCATTGCATTCATCAATATTTTCTTCTCAAATTTTATTTCAGGAGGAATATGGAAAGAATTATAGATCTCTACTAGAAACGGAAAAACGGTTCTCAATATTCAAAAACAATTTGGAAATAATAGAAGCACATAACTTATTGTTCGAAAAAAAGTTAGTTTCCTACAGCCTGGCAGTTAATCAATTCGCTGATTGGACTAGTGATGAATTTAAAAATTATTTGAACCCAGAAATGGTTAGAGAAAAATCTGTTGGTAACAAATTCTTCAATAAAACATTTGGCTTCACTGCCCCAGAATCTATCGATTGGCGGGAAAAACAAGTAGTCACACCAGTGAAAAATCAAGGAACATGTGGATCTTGCTGGGCTTTCAGTACTGTAAGTGGCAACCTAAATTAATATAAAGTATATGTTCTGACTGATTATCACTGATTTTATCGAATAAAATCAATTATAAGTCTCAATGTTACACGATTATATTTAACAATATCAATTCGTCATTATGTTTCGAGCTTGAGCTCATCTTCAAGCCAAAGGTAAACGGGCTACCTATGGGATCACCTTTATCACCCCCACTAAGTGAAATATTTACGAGTAGTTTAGGGAAAAAAAATTTCAGCTCTAACATCACGCTAACAAAAAACGTTCCTCTTTGGGGACGGTATGTAGACGACGTTTTTTGTATCTGGATTGGGTCCGACAGACAATGAGATAACGCTTCGTTTTGAAATATATTAACTCATTTTATACATCCATTAAATTCACGAAAGAAATAGAAAATGACCAAAAAACATTAAACTTTTTAGATTTGACCATTACTAGGAAAGACGACTCTTTGAGATATGATATATACAGAAAACTTACATGCGAAGATACTTTAATGCCTCAAGATAGAAATCAACCATTAAATATTATTTGATAGTATTGGCGTTTACTTGATGTAAATCCATTATAATTGAATATAAACTTAAATTCAAACACTTGAACTTATGATTTACACTTTATTGACTACACACCATGACGCGTTTCGTCGTTACAAACGACTTCTTCATACATTTGAAATATCTCTCTGATTGTACTGGATTTTGCAGTCATCTTTGATCCACGCTTTCCTTCCTTGTATGGCCCCTCTACTTGCAGAACTGCTGGTGTTATCTGTCCTTAATTTGATGTATTTGGGGAACACTCCTCTCTTCAGACGTGTTGTTAAAAACCATATATCCTGCGTGTTGATAGCACTTTTAAGTAACAGCTTAAAGTACCATCGTGTCAAAAAGCTGTTATCAGCTTCTTTTAAATATTTAATATTTAATAGTTGTTTTAAGCTATCCAGAAATAATGTGAAATCTATTCATTTCAGGTAGCATCAATTGAGAGCCAATTAGGAATAGTGAAAAATAATCTAGTCTCGCTAAGCGAACAGAATTTGGTTGATTGTTCCAAAAATGGAAAAAATAGGGGATGCGATAGCGGTTTAATAACAGATTCATTTGATTACATCATTGAGAATGGTATTATCAAAGAAGAAGATTACCCATACACTGGTAAAAATGGAAAATGCAGAGCAGATGAGTTCAAGTACGTCACCAAATTATCAAGCTATGTTAATATTGCTTCAGGTGACGAAGATGCTTTAACAGAAGCCATTGCAACACAAGGACCAGTGTCTGTTGGAATAGATGGTGGTACTTTGGGATTTGAAATGTACAGTCACGGAATATTCTCAGATTTTTTCTGTAGTAATAGATATTTAAATCACGCCGTTTTGGCTATAGGATTTGGAACTGAAAATGGAAATGATTACTACATCATCAAAAACTCATGGGGTGAAAAATGGGGAGAAAAAGGATATGCTAGAATGGCACGAAATAAGAAGAACATGTGTGGTATTGCTACTCTGGCATCATTCCCACAATTATAGAATAAAATTGATTATAATGTAAAGTCTAAAAGAAAAACAAAAAAAAATTTTTTTTTTATAAATTGATTATAATGTAAAATCAGAAAAATATAAGAAAAACAAAACTATATCTACATTTATAAGTTTTTGTCTTCATTTTCAGCAATGAAAGGCTAAATATTGGCCCCACTGCTATCATCTTCAACGAAAGACAACAAGGGGAAACTCTGTAGTTTGAGAGTTTGATTTTTCTGTTAAGTGGTGTAGGTACCTACTACTATTATTTGATTTATAGATTGTTTCATATTTATCGCTTTCAAAGAGCCGACAATAATATTTTCCAATAATTTTCTATATTGTCTCAAGTACTTTTTGGAGATTGTGAAGATTATTACATTTGAAATCATCTAGGTGATTGTTTTTGATAACTGCCACTCATGACATATATTGTGATCTAACGACGTAATGAACTTCCTGGAGTGGTTGACTACGGTGAGGTTTCAGACACTTAGTTTGATTTGTATTATATTACTGTAACTGAAAAGATTCATACACTTATCGTAATACATAGAGAGACCTCTACAGATGTATAGGTCTGAAAGAACCTAGAAAGTATACCCAAAGTGGATAACATAAGAAGTAGAATTGTATGGAGCAGAAAGACACGAGATATTTTATCATTTTGCTGGGATCATAAGGGAGGCGAGAGAGGTGGAAGGTGCAAAAGAGCAAGCTTATTGAAAGAAAAAGCTGGTTATTGGATTAATGACAGTCTTAATGGGAAATAATATCTTGGATTAAAATTATCTGAACTATCTTTCTACTATCCATCTATCTGAACGTTTAGAACTATCACAGTTGTTAACTTGGTGCTCTAGGCATGATCTGAAACTTAATGCTTCAAAATCGGAAGCACTACTTATAGGTAACAAATCCGTTCTATTAAAATCAGATTCGTCTTGTCAAGTGGTAGTGAAGTGCGTAGAGTTAGCATAGGAGTTTAGGCACCAAGTTGGTGCCTCTAACATAAAGGTTAGCTATATGAGGTTGAAGGGACTACAAGGACTTGAATATGAGTTAAATGAAGAAATTGAGTTCAGTTCTGTCAAATCTTTGGTCTACCCTTCATTTGATTCCTGCTGTCCAGAGTACTAGTACTATGGTTTATTAACGAAGAAGGAAAAATATAGCCTAGTCAAGGTTGAAAATTCTTGTCTGCGGTTAGTATGACGTATTCCCTACAAAAGCCATGTGACACCCACCGCAATAGACTCGAAAAAATCACATATGCACAGAGGGTTGAGTATTTGTTGGTTAGTTTTCTTGCGAAAATAATTGCTAGTGAAAGTCCTGACTACCTATCCAATACATTGGAACTACGTAATTCAGCTAATCAGGTGGATATATCTGAGGCTGGAAATTTCAGCGTTCCTAAGCATCTAAGATATAAATTTGCAGGGGTGTTTCCATTATATAGCCCCTATCACATTAAATAGGTTTACGGCGTTGTTTGAGGCTCAAACCTCAACAATCAATTTGAAGTAGAAATTGTACAATCGGCTAAGAGAGGGCAGTTCTAGTTAGTTAGTAAGTTGGATATTTTATTTTATTATTTAGACTTTTATGTTAATTTTATTCAAATTATATCTGAATTCTAATTGATATCTATTTAATTTTAGGTTCGGGTTTATTATTTATATCTTTTATTGAGGAATTACCTTAGTTATTGTGTTTTCGGGTTTTCTTGTTTTTACTGGAGGAGTAGAAGATTAGCCTGGCTAAACGGCTACCATTTGTGATTCCCGTATATAAGGCAATTACAATGAACTCATAATTATTATTATCTGCACAATATGACGAGGACAGCTTTGGCTCACTTTTTCGACTTCAAAACGTCACAAACACCGGACCCCGAATGAATCTATGCGAATTTCAACTGGAAGCATAACGTGTTTTGGAATCTCGTATAAGCTGTGAATATGATTACAGTATTCTTCATATTGATTTAATATCTTCATAGAAGTATTGAAACACTGAAGACATAGAAGATAAATATCTCTAAATTAAAAAAAAAATACAACTATGAATATAACATTCATCAGCTGCTGTCATTTTAGATGTTTTTCATACTAAGAAGTTCCATAAATAACACTCAATTAAACAGTGTCAGATTTAGGGTTAAGAAGCAACCAACCAGGTCATTTCAGATAAAATTTCATGCAGTAGCCGAACGGTGTAGTGACACTTCACCCTCTGGGCTCCCTGAAGCTGCTGTGTTGGATTTCATCGTATCCTTGGGTCGTTCGAGTTAAATGATAGGTCCAATCGGACCTACATAGGTATCTGATCTCGATTCTTGAAACAATGGTTATAATGAAACAGTGAAACATGAAAAAGATACCACTAATTGTGTATTTTGATGATTTTATTGAGACCAAATTACATCGAATCTAAAAGATTAGAGTTTAGGATAGGAGGCAAAACTTGCTACTCCGCACGTATTCCTGGAAAGTTTCATATAACCTTGTTCTCCCCAGTTAGCACCCATTGAGTTTTTGATGATGTAGTACTCCTGACCGTTCTCGTTTCCGTAACCTACAGCTAGGACAGCGTGATTGATTTCTATATTGCTACATGGTCCAGAAAATATACCAGAACTGTAAAAATTAAACGCTTCAGAAGAATCTACACAAACAGATATTGGTCCTTGAGTTACGATTGCTTCTTTCAGTGCTTCATCATCTTCTCTTGGTAAAATAACAAAGCTAGACAATTTTGTTACTAGTTGTTTACCCTCCAAATCGCAGTTGCCAACAACGCCTCTGTAAGGGTAATCTTTTTCACTAACTATACCTCTCTCTTTCACGTAATTGAAAGCAAAATGTGGAAAGCCGCCTCTACAACCTTTGTTAGCGAAGGTAATTGAACAGTCGACGAGATTTTGCTCGCTCAGAGATACTAAATTGCCTTTTGTTATTGCCATCTGAGCTTCTATGGCACCTGTCTGAAATTGATAGCAGTTTTCATACAGAACGAAACTGAGTGATTTATATATATATATATATATATATATATATATATATATATATATATATATATATATATATATATATAAATATATATATATATATATATATATATATATATATATATATATATATATATATATATATATATATATCAACTGAGGAGTATTGCCGTGGTTATGAAAATTAGTGAAAAATTGTTGGATTATCGGCGATTTAGGCAATTAAATTGATCCCAAGACTAATCGTCAGTAATTCTATATTTCGAACTAAATTTCAGTTCTTCTTCAGGAATGCTGGAAATTTTTACAAGACGTTTGATAAATATAAGGAATAGTGAAAAAGTACCTACATCTGACATGAGTTGTTAAACTAACAAAAAAAAATACAGAAGTCATCCAATGATAGATTAAATACTATTAATTTAGATTAAATTATATAATTAATTTAATTATTTAAGTATTCAACGATAACCATGTACACATGAATAATATAAGTGACGTTTTTCATGACATAGACTATTCTTTGAATGACACATAAGTTGCGGTGTTCCCTGTACGTGATGACAAAATGTCTGAAGGTTGGTCTCAGCCATTTTTAATTTGACCAGTCTCATCTGAAGAAAGTGAATAGCTGTATATAGTACTGAGACTCTCAATTCCCGTTCTTTTGTCAATGTTGTTGGGGATGTTATTGATGTAACACATTTCCAAGTATATATTTTTTGTTATAATTTGTCCCTATTGAGAGAACTCTTGGTTGGCTGAGGTCAAAGTTATGGTTCAAAGAAAAAGCATATCTTGCGAATGCGCATCTTTTTGGCTGCAGACGGATGTCACTGCTATGTATCGCCAACCTCCTTTTTGAGGATTTGGTCGTCTGACCGATGTAAACGGATTGGCAGTCCTTACAATTCACTGGATACATACAATCAGAAATGGACAGTGGTGAAATTCTGTCTTTTAATGTGCTGAAGAGTCTATAAACAGAAACTGGGTTATATTTGGCCAATTCAATATTTGGAACATCACTGAGGGCGTGAATTAGCCTTTGTGTCAACCCACGGATATAGGGCAGCACATCATACCTCGTGGAGTTGGTATCTTGAGAGATGTGATCACCCACAGCAACATTGTCCAACGGTCTGGTTGGAGCCATCGTTGGAAGATGCTGAAAAAATTTCATTAAGAAGGATCTGGAGTAGTCATTTTCTAAGAAGATATTCAAGGGCCTAGCTTCAGCAGATTTTAGGTGTTGGGGATGGCAAATTGTTCTAACCCTGTGTACCATTCTCTTTATTAGGTTTATTTTTATTCCCCAATTGTGGTTGGACTTTGCATGGATATAAGTTTTATTGTCTTCTGGAACCAGTCCAGTTTGATAATATTCTCATAAGATCTCATCACGTTCGTATCCAAAAAGGGAACGGAACTGTCACTTATCTCTTCCACTGTGAAATTAATATGTTCGTTGAAGGAAGTGAAAATTGCAAGGATCTCCTACGTTCCATAGTCAGGAATCGATAGGATGAGATCATCAACATACTGATATGTGAAGGGTAATTGGTATGATAATAAAGGAATACAATTTTTTAATAATGCCGACATAGTGATGGATGCCAAGATAGGGCTCAATTTACTACAAATTGGACATCCAAAAATCTGGGAGTATGTGGTTCCTTGAAAGACAAAATAATTTGAGTTGAACAGAAATCTCATCACAATACAAAAGATATCAAAATCCATGCTAGTTACACTGCTGTTCCTATCCCATTCTCTTTCTATAATCTTTAGAACATTGTCGATGGAGATATTGGTGAAAAGGTTAACAACATCTAATGAAATGACTTTGTAACCATCCGGCAGTTAAAAGTTGTTGATTCTTTCACTGAATTGAAAGGAGTCTTTTATGGCATAGATATGATAGTCAGAGAATGCTTCCGATAGCATCGTTGCCATGTATTCACTCAGATCAGAAGTAGCCGAACCAACAGTGGACACAATAGGACTGAGAAGTATATCTACTTTATGAATCTTTGTTGAATATTATGTAAGAAAATGAAATATATACTTACATAGACTGAATTTAGACCCCATATTTAAACATGAAAAAGATACCACTAATTGTGTATTTCAATGTTTTTATTGAGACCGATTCACATCGAATCAAAAAGATTAGAGCTTAGGGTAAGAGGAAAAACTCGCTACTCCGCACGTATTTCTGGAAAGCTTCATATAACCTTGTTCTCCCCAGTTAGCACCCATTGAGTTTTTGATGATGTAGTACTCCTGGCCGTTCTCGTTTCCGTAACCTACAGCTAGGACAGCGTGATTAGTTTCTGTATTGCTGCATGGTCCAGAAAATATACCAGAACTATACAAATTAAACGCTTCAGAAGAATCTACTAAAACAGATATTGGTCCTTGTGTTACTATTGCTTCCTTCAGTGCTTCATCTTCTTCTTTTGGTAAAATAACAAAGCTAGACAATTTTGTTACTAGTTTTTTACCCTTCAAATCGCAGTTGCCAGCAACGCCATTGTAAGGGTAATCTTCTTCACTAACTATACCTCTCTCTTTCACGTAATTGAAAGCAAAATGCGGAAAGCCGCCTCTGCAACCTTTGTTAGCGAAGGTAATTGAGCAGTCGACGAGATTTTGCTCGCTCAGAGATACTAAACTGCCTTTTGTTATTGCCATCTGAGCTTCTATGGCACCTGTCTGAAATTGATAGCCATTTTCATACAAAACGAAGCTGATTGATTAATTTATGAATAATATATTATATATATATATATATATATATATATATATATATATATATATATATATATATATATATATATATATATATATATGTTCAGAAGGTTTCGCGGAAAGTATGTATAAAACTTGGTTCTCGGAATGAGCCGCGTTCTAGATTTATATAATCTCGACGTTTCGGCTTCCATTGTGAAGCCATCTTCAGGAGTTGGAATAGCTCAAAAGCCACCACTCAACGCTCAACGCCAACGCCAAAAAAAAAGCCAACGCTCAAAGCCACCACCACCCATCCCAACTCAACTCAGTAATCAAATCTCTCATCTCCCGTTCCATCCGCCTTTCCGATAACACAAACAGACAAACCGAACTCAACTTCCTCAAGCAAGTCCTCTCACATAACGGCTACAATAATACCCAAATCAACAGAACTATCTGTAAACTCACCAATTCTAGCCCCACTGAAACTCCTACCAATAAAACCGACGAAATAGACACTCCCAAAATAATCCTTCCTTATATCAAAGGAGTGACTGACAAAATCGCACGAACCCTCAAACCCGCCAACATCAAAACGATTTTCACCACGCAACAAAAACTCTCTCACCTTATCCGCTCCGTGAAGGACAAAATCCCTAATGAAAACCACGGCGTCTACGAAATTCCCTGTTCAAACTGTCCCCGTTCATACATCGGACAGACAAACCGACGAATTCACATACGTGCGAATGAACACCGTCTGTCTGTCAGAAACTCTGATCCCACCTCTGCTCTGGCTCAACATCACATACAAACCGGTCACACCATCGACTTCACTCACACCAAAACCATTGCCCCCATTCGTTCCTTCAAATCCCGTATTTTCAGAGAAGCTATTGAAATAGAAAAACGCCCTGATTGTCTAAACACCCGAGACGATAGTCACAGACTACCGGTGGCGTGGAAACCTCTGGTCAGTACAGTGACTGCAGCGACACCCAATCAGCGCTCACCACACACGAACGAACACGCTGAACCTCCCCACCCACCACATATAAATACAGGCACGAGACGATCGACACGCAAGTTGACTCCGAAGAGTAGGCAGGTTGAGACTTCGGAGTTAACTATTAGAAACGATTTGGCTCGTGGAGTAGGCAGATTGAGGCCACGCAACCGAATCATTTCTTATCGTTCCTAGTTTCCCTCATTTGGTTCGTGGAGTAGGCAGATTGAGGCCACGTAACCAGGTAACCTTTTCTCATTTTCCTTCATTCAGTTCGTGGAGTAGGCAGATTGAGGCCACGTAACCGAATAACCCTTTTCCCTACTAATTTATTCCAACTCCTGAAGATGGCTTCACAATGGAAGCCGAAACGTCGAGATTATATAAATCTAGAACGCGGCTCATTCCGAGAACCAAGTTTTATATATATATATATATATATATATATATATATATATATATATATATATATATATATATTCATATATATGTATATATATATATATATATAATATACATAGAATATTATAGGTTCATTGTTGGTTGGAAATTGACTTCAATTTCACAAATCTTTCGTAAAACTGAATAGTGCGAGAATTATGGTCTATGGGTAACATCTGTAGGTTCGTTTGTTTATGACATGCGCATCTTCCGATGAATTCTTATCTTTGGTTTCATGGGCGTGCAGTTTTTGGATTTTAAATGTTATTTTATGAGACTATAGTATATTTAAGATAAACTATTCGTATCTGTTTTTTTACACTAGACAATTTCTTTCACACCTATCAGAATCTATAATCTATAATCTCATTTCCATATTTTGACACCCATTTTCAGTTATTTCTGTCATTTTATGCCTATTCCTATTTATTGTATTTCTATATATTAGACATTGCTGAATCTGTTTCCTGCTTTTTCATGTTGTTTTGTTTTTTATATCGTTTTGTTTTTTTGTGTTTTTTGATTGTTTTAAATCATGATTTTAATTTTGTAATTGCTGCGATTGTCGAAGGAAAAGATGGTATTGGTTCGGGGAATCAAACACTTCATTGTTTATCATCATATCAATAAAGATATTATAAAAACTGGTTATCCTAATACGACCGACTTGCATATTCTACAGTTCTCAATGCTGCTAGTAAAATTAAAACAATGAATTATTGATGTTCTGTTCTAATCTCATCACATCAAATTATGCATTGTTAGATGAATTATTTTTGTAAGTTGTATTAATGCCTAATTGATTGACATTTATATGAAATTGGCTGTTCCTGTTTCAGACAATTAAATTACAATTTGAAAATGTGTCATCGCCGAATCGCGTAAAGGAGAATTTTATCGTAAAAACCTAAAGAACAATTCTCTTCTTTTAGTGTAATATATGACCTAACCCCAAGAATCAGAAATTAAATTAATACATAAGGTCAGGATAAAAACTTATATATATATATATATATATATATATATATATATATATATATATATATATATATCAATCGATATTTGTTCACGAATTATTCAAAAAAATATTATACCAAATATCTTTCTTGAAGTAACGGTCTTGCGTTTCCAACAGATGTAGGCACCGTTTTCAATTTTCTTTGAAAATTATCCCTTGAACGATAATGACATGTGTACATTGTACATTTTCATATAGTTAGCTCTGCTATGGTATGAATACTTGTGATAAAAATTATCGAAGTCATAATCTACTTTTGATATTGAATATTTACAAATGCTATGATATGAGCAAGATAACTATTAATTTTTCGGTGACAATTGGTTCTGTGCTGCTGTCATATCTGCTGGATTATTTCGTTTATATCTCTGTTGGTTAGTTCAAGATAATTTTTATATTCCTTTGAAAAGTTTTCACATATCCTGTACAACATCACATATAATTTAGATTTCACACATTGCTGTTGATGGTGTTGACCGTATTTTTACCTAGTTATCCATAAGTAGTTAAACTGAATGTTATCATGATATCGTGTAAACATCTGTTTTTCAGAGTCCTGATGAAGACTGTAAACACATTCGAAATATAGACCAGGCAAAGAAATTGGTTGAAATTTATTTATAGTGGTCTCCTTTCTTGCCTATAACCCATAACATTTCTATTTAAATTACAAGGCAATACTCCTCTTATCATCGTTATGTATATATATATATATATATATATATATATATATATATATATATATATATATATATATATATATATATATATATAGAGTGAAGTCAATATTATTCGCTCTAACCATGTACGTACGGACAATAGAATATGAAGAAATATTTATTTGTTAATTTGGAATCGAAATTACACCACAAAAGTTTTCAACCTCGACTGGGATACGAAACCAAATCTCTCAGGTTTACGCCCTGTTGCTCTACCAACTAAGCAACAGAGGTCTACACTTCGCGTTGCAATTCCGAATATATCTGATTACTCTTTTGTTCGCAAGCCAGTTATCGACGCACGGGTTGTCGTCTTTCAAACTGCACGAACGTGAGTAAACACCTTCCATCCTCCCAGATGTATTTTTGAATTTTTTCGTTAATAAACATATAAATAAATAATAACAACTATATATATATGTTTAACAGATTAATTAACTCTATTGATTAACAGTTGACGAATTTCTCATAGTTGATATACTGAGACTCTCAATTAGTTGTGGAATTGCCTGTTGAGAAGTGAATCGGAGCTGTAAGGCAGGGATCTGTTCCTACTAGTCTGCACCTACAAGCCTCTACCTCCTCTCACTGATCTTGTTTGAGTCGTTGCTTCGATAGAGGGTACTCAATTAAACAGATTATTCTCTTTGATGCGTTTGAAAAATGATCAAAACGCAATTGTTTGAATATATATCACTGAAGATTGCTCAGAATGAAAAGATTGAATATTTGTATGGTATTACCATTGAACAAGTTCGATGATTTGTCGAAACTCACTACAGGTAATCAATCAGGAAAGTGATACGTTGTGTTCATGTTGAAAACATTCCTGTAGAGAGCTCCCTGAGAGTTCCATTTGAAATAATTTGATATATATATATATATATATATATATATATATATATATATATATATATATATATATATATATACAGAAAAATATATTTACCGCGCTGAAAGCCCAGCAACTGCCACAGTCTCCCTGATACTTCACTTCAGTTACAACCCCTTTTTCTCTCCAGTCAATGGACTCAGGTGCTTTAAAACCTGGTGTTCTGGAAAAAATTTGTGATCCTTTCAATCTCTCTTCAATTAAACTACTCATATTCACATTAGTTCCAAATTCATTACGATGCCAATCTGCAAATGGATTAATGCCCATTCTGTATGTACTCAAACCTTCTTCGTATAATTTGTTGTGGTTTTCGATCAACTCCAAATTGCTTTTGAAGATAGAATAACGTCTACTAGCTTCCACAGGAGATCTATAAGTTTTACCGAAATCAATCTAAAAAAAATAAAATAAGTCATAAATCTGGTGTAAGATAAAGCAATATAAATCAAATACTTGATCAAGATAATTGTTTAAAAAATAAAGAATTTCGAAGAGTTCTTCTTAGAGTTGTTGCATGTCATTCAGATTTAAAATTTTCAATATTTGAAAAAAGGCAAAAACGAAGTAATATTCAAATATTATTGCATATATTGTTCTCCATGAGGAGAGCGATTGAACTTGAGTTCTAAGATATTAGGCCTTTTGCTTTATCTTTCATGAATGCACTTTATTCCATTCATCAGTTCATTTCATTCAATGTTGGCGATTTGACTTTTGCTCAAACTTCACATGTGCGATTTTATAGCGACACTCAGTGAGATCTTCGAGATTTATTATACTGATATGTTGTATATCGATCTTTTCAGACCTCTATTAGCCACTCTGTTCCGCATTTACTCTTTATAATTATATCGACTAGTTTCTTCGGTATTCTGGATTTGTCTTTTGATAAACTTCATTCTGAGGTCTTTTCATCTTTTGTTTCATTTCATCTTATGTAGTGTTAACACAACATAAGAGTGACTGTCGGCTTGGAAAGAATACTTGTTCAGTAGTAGAACATCAACAAACTGGTCACTGCTTTAACTTTCCTAGGGTGAAAGTATTGGAACGTGAGACCAATTATAGGAGTAGATTGTTCCTCGAAATGTGTCACATAAACAAGAAATACAACATTGTGAATTACTAATCGGTTACGGGACAGTTGAGTAACATTTATTACAATATTCTTCAAAAGATTTAGAACATAGCTTTCTGTAGATGTGGGTGTATCTGAGATTTTTTCTGTGAGTCTGTGTAGTGTTGATTTCATCGTTGATATTATGAACTTTTAATTGCTTCTTTTCATTGTGGAACTGCAGAACCATCTGTTCCTTCATCTTTGTCATATAGTATGTATATTACGTTGATCTTATTTAGACCGTGCTGATCAGACAAGGACCGAACATGTTTTATTCATTTTATATTGGTGACTAACTGTATGTTTTGTAAGTGCAATTTATTATTATTGTCTTTCAACTTGTCCATCTTTTGATGTTATTTTAGGTTCTCCTGCAGAAGTCAGTAAGTATTGACGAAATATAGAGAATATAAAACGAATTAGTTATTTGTCACAGACCGCATCCTGAAATTATATTAATTTCTGAGTATATATATATATATATATATATATATATATATATATATATATATATATATATATATATATATATCAATTCAGAAAACTATGTACGTATCGTGCAGAAACTACTGCGCATACCTGAAAAAAGGCATCATTTGAATTAAGAGAGATAACATATCGAAATCAACAGAGATTGTCGACGAGCTATCTCTTCTAAAGCTTCTGAAGAAGTGATGTCCAATTGTGACATCTTTATCATAGTCTAGTAGGTAAACAACATATACCATGCGAATTAACTCCCATTTATTTTTAGATCCCTTCAAACATTCCAAGATTAAAATACTCATTTGTTTGACAAACATATTGAAGTGAATGATGCTGAATAGGCACATAATTTGTTCTTGTTCGGCGATGAAAATTAAGAGGGGATGACAGTTTTGTATCCTAATCCTTCCTATGTAATTATTATACTTCTACAGATAATGAAAACATGTAGAAATTCTCGGTCCAAAACTCAAAATTTCTACACACCGATAGTTAAAAGAAAACAGAAAAAAGAAAAAACGGAAAACAGAAAATAGAGCACGTTGTCGAACTGTGAGATGTAGAGCAGATGGAGATTGCAATTTCTCAACTTCCTGAGGTTAATGAGAAGGTAACTTTATTGTTTCAACTGATTTCAAGGATATCTAAAATAAATACCTGAAATTTGTTCCATTGTTCTAAAATATAGTTGTCCTCTAAAGCTTCAATGCATGCCAAAGCTAATGTTAATATTACCAGGATAGATTTCATCTTGCAAGCCTCTAAATATTATTGAAAACTGAAAATATTGAATATGAAAAATAATATTTTATTTTCGTCCACTTACTTCGATTTAATATTAAAGACTGAACATTTGTACATGTAACGTAGGTATCAATATAGAATTAGAATTCTTATAGAATTATCTCTTTGGATTTTCAATGCTAATCAGAATCTATTGTGATTGCAAATTTCATTCTCGTGTTTGCTTCGATATCAGTTTATCAGTAATATTTTTCAATTTATCGAAAGTTTCAGAGAAATTTTTCGAATATAATCCCTCAATCCCTCATTTTCTGATTTCGCTTATCTTCGAAAATCTGGATTAAAAATATGTTTTTTCTATATTCAAAAGTTCTAATATTCAATTATAATGGATTTACATCAAGTAAACGCCAAAACTCTTGAATATTCTTTCACTGTCAAGTAACATTATTACATATTTAACTATTACTGTGTGGAGAAATGAAATATATATTTTATGGATAAAGTTACTGCATTACTCACTTATAACAGTTTCAGTAATCGAAGATGATACTGTAAAGCAGGGAGGGACCAATAAAAATGAGTAAATATATTGGGAGGCCGCAAAATATTTATAATATCTATAAAATACAAGTATAATAGGTATCATTATTGTTTTATTACTTCTTCGTTAATTCATCTTTCACAAATCGGTCAACATAAACATCAATAGTAGTAGCTAGACGCAGTGCATGTTTAATTGAAGTATCTGTCAATGAAGACCTGTATGTCGATTTTATGAACTTCATTATTGAATATGCACTTTCACAGAGATAAGTACTTCCATAATCGAGCAAATTTTTAGACCGAAATTCGTCAGTTTCTGGAAACGCTAAGGAAGGTTAAAAAATTTAATTCCTGTTTCTGTTCTGTCCTTGTAAAAGAGGTCTGATTGCGGATCACACAGTTTCTGTTGATAATCAATCTTCACACTCTCAACTGCGATCGTTAATGGATGAGTGAAGAGTGCTATATAACTCTCAAATTTTTTAAAATTTGCGAAACCTGAGCAAATTCGACGATTATTTCGTCCATGTAACTGAGGTATTCCAAAGAATTACATTCTTCAAAATTCTCTAAATAATTTCATCTCTAAATAATGTTCTTTACAACTTGAAAAAAAAGAAAAACCGTTGTGGTTCGTCTTTACAAGAATTGTTATGAATGATTGTTGATGATGGACGGAATATAATATTTTCAGTTTACTTGATTTTCTTTATTATTTTAAATCATGCATACGCATTATACTTAAACCGTTCCATTGTTTACCATACGACCATCCTGAATACCTCCTCTTGACCAGATGTGATGGAACCGAAAGTAAGAGAGACATTCAGGTACAAGACGTCGTGAGTGACGGATATTTGATAGTGAATACTATTAATAGGAAACATACATTTTTACTACAAAATATATAGTGTATTACAGACTTATTACGGCAAGTGACTCCGAAGGACAATTCCACATCGTCCTAGTTGCCTTGCAAGTCTCTATCCCTTTCCTGGACTACCACGGGGTGAGTGAAGTGTCGTATGTACATGAATTATATTGATTGATTACTCTACTTTGTTTTATTCATTATATTACTTTGCATTTAAACATATTTATTCTCAGTACGTTGTTTGACGAATTAGCTTCTCCTTAAAATCAAAATACAGTCCATTTTACTACATATTACGTATACGTTTACAATACACGTTGTTTTGTAGAGACGTTTTGAATAATATCACTTTGTTTCTAAATCCATTCACGTGTCGGTAAAAGTTGGCTATATTATGGTTTTCCCTTATAACTTTAAATTCAATTCGTTCAAGTTTTGCGTCACATCAGTTGGAAACTCTAGATCAGTCAGGAATTGAGAATCGTTCATTTTATTTTGTACTTCGGAAGTCGTGTCAGACTGCATTCCATTTTTTAGAAATAAAGGTATTTCTTTTTTTAAAGTGAAAAAGCGTTGCAAGCACTGTCCAGCACTAGTCATCTGATTTCTGAATGTAAAAATAAATTTCCATAGGTTCATCAATTTCGCTTAAAAATTCCCTAAATTTTCTGTATTTATGCCCTGTTTCCACCTCTTATTGAATTGGTTATCCTGACAACCATTTTCATAGCATTCATTTGACGCGAAGATTTTCCACATAGGGCTTCTTAATGTATGATGTATGTATATATCATTAGAATCATGATTTTTCAAATTAGATTATAAACGCGCATCAAATGTGATTTTTGCTGTGGAAGAGTTCATTTTATATATCAGCTTTTTCGTGAAATATCGATTTGAACAATATTCACACACTCTTGTACAATATTCACACAATTTGTAAGCTACTTTCAGTATCTTTACTCGTTTTTCATATTTTACATATATGTTACTTGGATATTATCTGAGGAATTCAACCAGAAAATGTGAACTCCCAAAATTTTTGGTTTTTACAGTGGCTGGTTTATTTAAACCAAGGCTGGGTTTTTAAGTGTTTGATACAAAATATAAATGACTATCTTGTGGAAATATCTATTATTCATTGGTACTAGTTTCGTACAAATATAGGATAATCGATTGGATTCAACGGTACTTTCTGATCATACATATTACAATAGAGAAAATTACATCAGTGACAATACGGAACTGCAGTCGCAAAATGATACGTATGGAGATAAAGAACAAAGTGTATTTTTCCTATAATTTTTTTTTAATTCTGTGGACCTAAGTTTAACGCCGGTTCCGGAAGGCAATTGGGCTTATAATCAATGTACATTACCCAGCATTTATTATTCATTAAACTACTTACATCGTAGAAAAACAGAAACAACCATGCCTTCACCGGGATAGTCGGGTGTTCTCCCGACTTAAATATGTGTTTGATGAATATGTGTCACCGGATATGACCTATGATATATTCAACGAACTGTGCTCTTTCTGTTGGAACGGAGAAAAGTTTGGGTCTTCAACTATAGTTAAGGATTCTTATCTAGATGATGGTCGATATCGACAAGGGTTCGATAAATATATATTCCTCTAACTACTTCAGCATCTACTTCAGTTACCGTGTCAATATTACATCATAGGAGATAATCATTTTGAACTTCAACGTAAAAAGAAAATACGCCAGCTTGTGGGAGATGTAAATATATATATATTACTCTCAAATCAGGACGATCCGAAGAAGATGCCAGCATTCAGCGTATCTTCGAACCGATAACAAAGCGTCTCGATCAGATTGGTGAAACTCGAAAGAAAACAGAAACACACGCTCCGAAATGGAGGGAAACGGAAACCAACACAGATTCGAACGCTCTGAAACGGAAAATCATGTCTTAGGAAACGGACTCGATATGAAAATCTCCGTTTCAACAAAAGGATGAGTTGTACACTATAACTTACTTTTACTATATAGTTATAGAGTTGTATACAACGTCGATCTCACTCACACAAAGATGTATACCTGCGCTTAAACTCTGGTTCAGAACCTGAGTGACTGAACTTTCATCGAGAACTGTAAGTTGAAGGAATTGTACCACACCACAGTTAGCTACAGTGAAGATGGGATGGGTTAATTATGTAAGAAAAATTTAATGCCAGGCGCCAGAGGTTTGAAAGTTCTCGGTACAATTCAATTGGTTTTCTGGAGGATCAAACAACAACTCCACCAGATCTAACAGTTCTTAATCTTAGTTCTCATTAACAGTAATATCCACCTAGTTTGATAAATGATAACATGATTATATATATAGATATATATTAAATATAAAATAAAATTAATAATTTGGAGTACTTAAAAAAGAGAAATTGAAACAAATAAAAGATAAATTAATTCTCCCTTAGCTAAGAGGACTTAATCGTCACAATGAGAAAAAAATATATATAATAAATGTTTGAATAAAAGAGAATCTCCAGCATATAAATTGAACAGTTATTAAATTAATTTAAACTCAAGGTTAATAAAAAAAAATAAAATCAAATATAAATTGTCTCTGCAAACAATGTACTGGAATACTCTCACCTCACCAAGCGTTCTCAATCTTCCAGCTTTAGGCTCAAATATCTTCTACGAAACCTTCTCCAAATAGTTATCCAATAATTTCAGTACCAATAATAATTCCAGTAATAATAATAATTCCACCAATAATAATTCCAGTATCCCAAAAAAAAAAACAAAACGGAGAAATCCAAAAGTAAACGTAAAAATGAAAAGGAAAAAACGTAAAACGAAAAACGAAAAACCGCAAAGATGTAGTGTGCGGTATACTGTGTATCAAGAACACGTGCTTTGATCCCCTAAAGGGCACTTCGTCTGTTCACAAATTCCAAATAACAAACAAATTCCAGAAGAATTCAACGAACATCAAATGATCCCAATACTTGATACTCATTCTTTTCGGCAAATCAAATTTCCATGAAAGAACGAGTATATAATTTGATGAAGGTCTCAACACGTCTCCTATCTTAAAGATAATTGATATCTGATCATTCTTCAGAAAAAAATATCAGCCAACTTTTTTTCAGTCAGGTTAACTTCCATCGTCTTACAAACAACCCAACATGACAATCAGACCTACTTAACAGTGGGACGAAAGAGTACCCCTAACCTCACAAAACTAAACACTCACGAAAAGATGACACTTAACAAAATTATAACGTTATAACACATAGTTGTGCCCATGATAGGTTGTACACATTTCCGTTCGTACAGTCTCCACTGTTCACCAAGCCTAGACCCTTTTCCAGTCCACGCCGGTGGCGTAATCAGAAGTGACAACTTCCATTAGAGGTCGTAGTAAAAACGGATGAGAAACCATCTTCTTTAAGCCACAGAGACCGGCTATTTATACTATTTTACTTGTTTATTATATTCAGCTTTTGACTGACACTAATTTTGAAGATACACATAAATACCTAATTTATATGTTCTCATATTTGTTTGTAACAGTTTTGAAATATTGAACACATTGCCCAGGCCGGTAACTTCTTTCCAAAAATCTAGAAAATGAATTGCATTTTTTTTTCTATTCCTGTCGTTTCTGATGAACTTTTATGATTTCGTGATCAGAGTAGTCTGTTGTCTTTCAGTGTACACAGAAAAGGATGAATATCGTCAGTTTATCAAAGCCAATTTTCTGAATATTAACTAAAAACTTCGCTGAAGATGAAATAAATAAAGAATATCTCGAATTAAATGGCTAAAAAAAATCAAGGTTCATTTTGAATGACTAAACCTTGGTAACCTACAATTACCCATTATTAAATATTTTCCTTGGAAGTGAGACGGTTATCATTGCTCTGTGTTGGGAATAGAAACATTTCTGTAGTTGTTAATTTGTTAGTATTAATTCCAAACAATGTCAGTTACTGCGATCATTCAGTTTGTAAATCATTTTCATTTACTCAATTACTCCTCCGACAGAATATGAAGGCCTAAGCCTAAGACGTTTGTTGGAAATGTTTAGAATGTTTCTAATATTTCCATAACTACTGGCTTCTAAGAGGTTCAAGAATTCTCCTCCATCCGCCTAATATCCCTCCGTTTTTCAATTGTTTTAGCACGATATCAAGCCACCTGTTGTTCCGTCTGCTTTTCTTCGAATCACATTGTTTCTTCTATATCACATCATAGTAGATCTGTTTCTATTCATTTTTTCAATATCATCTTATTCTTTGTCTCGTGATTGATTTCTTAATTGGTTGATTCTTCGCGAAGTTCTTTCATTTCTTTGTTCGGTTACGTTTTTAACCTTTCATCAGAGTTCTCTCATATTATCTATGAACGTTTTCAGTTCTCCAGATTTGGACTTATTCAAATAACCAAGGACAAGATATCATCGATGTTATCACATTAGCTAGACAATCATTTACTATAGCTAGGATTATTTATCATTAATACATTGATTTATATTTATTATTATTTACAGTAAAATTCATTATCAATTGTTTCATGATGCACATTGATAAATTGATTACTAAATCCGAAAATCAGCGGTAACTTTATCAAATTTATTACATTAAATTTGATAAAGAGTTTTTCAGTAATCTTTTTACTGTAGGAAACATTCTTCCAGTAATCTTTTCACCGTGAATGAATTAAAACTGTCAATTGCTTATCTGTATAGACCTGTTTTCATTCCGAGAAATCTAGAGATTACTTTCCATCGAACTATACTTCAGACTGTTTTTTCCGGCACATTAATCTCAAATTCACATCCTAAAAAACAAAACAATCTAAAAAAAACAGGCTTATTTATCTAAAGTTTTTCAATAGCCATACTTTTATAGAAAGCATTATTATAAATGAAATGAAATTTATTGATAAGTTCCTAGTTCCTAACGTAATTCTATGAAATCTATGAAATATCTTAATCAATGAAAATTAACAAGATGACATTTCCTCTTTGAACCATTTTTCATATTAAATTGGAAGCTGTATACAACTTACGAGAAGAATGTACAAATACTGATGATACGAACAGATACAACAAAATGAAAATATTGATCATTTTATGTTATTGATATTTTTTATTGTGCAAGATTGTATTCATGCACTTTCGGATCCATTAACACAAATATTTAGTCTCATAATAAGCAAAGCCACTTTTCCTTGAATATGGATCTAAAATCATGTCTTTGTGTTGAAAGAAGGTGATTCTGTTGTAAACAACTACAGACCAATATCCATCTTATCAAACATTTCCAAACTTTCTGAAATTGTAGTCTATAGGTAGTGCTATTTATCCAGCCGTCAGAAACAGCATTGAGACTGAGCAACAAAGATTTATTTCAATGAGATATTGTTCAAGCAATCCAATGATTTTTTCTCAGTATGTTTCTGAATTCCTCGACATCGGTGAAGTTGATGTGATTAGCACAGATTTTCAGGAAGCCTTTGATAAAGTTGCTATGCGCTCCTGTACAGAAATGATGCTAATACATTTGGATTCTCCGATAGTCTCACATTTTTCATTCTTACCTGATTGACCAAGACAATTCGTACAGATGGGGGAGGAGTCACAAAGTCGTCTGATTTCATACCTACCTCTGGATAACCTCAAGGGTCTGATCTTGGACCAGTGCTAATTATTCTATTCGTAAATGATTTGATGGATAATATTCACTCTCCACATTTGATGCTCGCGGACGATTTCAAACTATAAATGAAATTAGATCACAAGACAAATATGTTCAACTTCAGCTTGCGTTGGAACATTTGCTAGTTGGCGTGAGAGAATTATTTGAGTTTGAATTTTCAAAATTCAATGTTGTCTCCTTAACAAGGAAAAGAGATCAACTTGAGTTTGGTTATAGCCTCGGTGGTAGGTTATTTCTCGTTCTGATAAGGTGAAAGATCTTGGTGTAGTCTTCATCAGAAGCTTGCCTTCATTCCTTATTTCATCTACCTCGAAAATATATGGCTTCGTTATACGCAATGGCAAATATTTCAATAATTCCTGAACATTCATAGGATTTCTTGATACCCTAATCCGTTCCAAGTTGGAAGCTTGATCTGGCTTCCTATTTAAAATTGCCATCAACACCATCTTGAGGCCATTCACAAAATTCTTTCTTTTCTTGAAATTCTCAGTTTGGAGGGAGGATAAAGTTCATCCACAGAGAGGACTTGATCATAACGAATTATTGAGTTGATTTAGTTTAATCCCATTGCAGAGCAGAAGACAAATTTTATCACTCAAATTTTGGTACAAATTACTTCACAACAGTATTGATTGTTCTCCTTTCTTGTTCGCTTTGAGATTTCGTGTTCCTAGGTGAAATTTTCGTACTACAGAAATATTTCACATAGAGACTTCAAGGACCAACTCGCTAATACAATACCCAATTTGGTTTAGGGAGTCTACATTCAATAGAGTTGCCAATAATTGTGACGACATTCACTTTGACTCCATAGAAGGTATTATTAGGAAGTATGTGAACAGAAGACACAATTGAAAACACTGAATTGATTTAGATTGAGTTCTTTGTAATATTTCTCTTATTAAATGCTATTATTTCGTTATTAGTTACTATTTTAGTTTTTTTATACATTAGATTGAGTTCTTTCTTATATCTTTCATTTTAATTATTTATTCATTATTCCAACATTATGTTATCTTTTTCTGTAATTGGGTATTATACCTGTTGAGAATAAAGAACCTATTATCATTATAGCTTTCATACAATTTTCTTCATGTGCAAATAATGATATAGTGCATAAGAATGTTTTCCATTTTTTGGAGCAAAATATCGTTGAACGTGGAACAACTATTTCGAGTTTTTTGTCCTCTATGAATTCTAAGCCATAATTCAGCAGAGGATGTCGCAGTGTGACAAATATTTACTCGGCAATAATGAAAAACAGGTCTCTATCGATATCACTGGGAATTTTCGCTTGGGGAAATTCAAAAATATAAATGGAATAAATGTCAAGAGTGCAGTTATGTGAAATTTTATCATAGAAACAGGTACCTACTTCGTTGTTTACCGAACATTGAATTGAGTTTTGATAATAACTTCAGGGACGTACACTAATACCGAAACATGGAAAAACTTGAAAAATTACTTGGGAAAATAAAAATATTTATTGATTAACATTATGCCGCTGCTAATTATGTTATATATAACATAGAAAATATACCTATTTAGATAATAGCTGATATAATTCGAAGGAGAAAAGATTACCGTTTTCTCTTATATAGAACATTATTATGATGTTTAGTAGACTTTCAGTCGATGCTAATGAACAGACAAGGTATGAATAGAGATAGTTTAACAAATAATCCAATCGATCTTTTGAGTCGGCATAACTTCATTATTTGTGAGCCGATTGACATTAGACAAACACTAAATGTGGAGTACAACATTTGGTGTTTATGAAACACCGCAATATATTGAAAGAAATCACATCTGAATCGGATTAGCCGTTCATAAGTTTTGTGTGCACTAACTCAGAAAGAGAGTTAATCCGTTATATTTCATAATAATTATGGATTATGAATTGAAAGAAACGATTTCGAGAACATTAATATATAAATCTTGTGTACGTGCGTTTTCGAAATTCAAAAGGTGAAGAAAACATTATTTTCTAGTTACAAACATTTTTATGTGACAATTTTAATGTATTCACAATGCAAATATGTCGATGACGTCATGAAAGGCTCAAAGTCACCACAAATTTCATGAAGGGGGGAAAAAGCTAGATCATTAGTACGACGTGAATAAAAATGTTCATATCTCTACAAGTTAATCTCGGAACACAGAAATTTATGAGGGAAAGCAGAAAAGAACAATCAACAAAAAATCTTATCAGCTTGTATAGGAACATTATTCCCATTCAATATTTCCTACGTGTTTAAAGTGATGGAACATTAAATCTTACAGTAAGTAACTAATGATTTATACCTTACACCAATTTTATACCTCAATATAATATAATGTATACAATATAATATAATATAATATAATATAATATAATATAATATAATATAATATAATATAATATAATATAATATAATATAATATAATATAATATAATATAATATAATATAATATAATATAATATAATATAATATAATATAATATAATATAATATAATATAATATAATATAATATAATATAATATAATATAATATAATATAATATAATATAATATAATATAATATAATATAATACAATATAATATAATATAATATAATCTTGTAGTAAGTAACTCATTCTTGATAATGCTGTAAAAGGCGAAACTAGTCGAATAAATAATTGTTCAGTCAGTGATTTTTAGACAAGTTTTTATTATTACCTCTCATTTATTTATACCTAATATCAATTTGAATAATAAAAGACTTCACTTCTTGTTTTCCGCTTTTTATGGGATATTGTTCTATTATTAATGACGAAAATAAAATGACCAGAAAATAAAAGTAACCAGTTCTGCACGCTCACATCTTCACCTTATGACTCAAAATTATATAAAATTCAAGTCAACGATTCGATAACACTCAAAAAATAAACATAACTATGTAGATGAGAGGTATGCATACCTTCGAATGTGATGGGTTTGAATACCAGTAAGGTGTGAAAATTTGTGTTTATCTATCAGTTTAATCGTTAGAAAATAACAAAATATCTGCAAAAATGTACAAAGTTTGCAAGCCGAAATGAACTGAGAAAATTAAACCATAACAAAATATGTGTCAGTTTTATGAAAGTTTATTACATGGTTCACTAACAGAAAATCAGTATATGAGAAATTCTGGATAC
Organism: Henosepilachna vigintioctopunctata; assembly: GCA_030704895.1. Lineage (NCBI taxonomy): Eukaryota > Metazoa > Arthropoda > Insecta > Coleoptera > Coccinellidae > Henosepilachna > Henosepilachna vigintioctopunctata. Next base: position 10,150,621 of record JARQZJ010000091.1, read on the forward strand.
CCTAGAATGCAAGGTGTACAAGATGTTGTTACATCAATAAACATTTATTGATAATATTATTACGTTAATAAACCAAACTTATTTCATCGTATTCATATTATTAAGAATCGTTGCTTTCATATATGGTAGGAATGAACAGCAAAAAACTCCACAAAAAAAAATTAGCTTAGGAAAGAGCAATCAGAAAAAAAATTAATCTAAATTTCACATTAAAGAGATATAACACTTTGGGGAATGAACGAAAATGGTTGAAGAACGGTCTCATGGCAACTTTCGAACGATGAAATATATTATAGATTAGACTATTATTCATTCTTTAGTTTTTATTATTATATCAATTTTTTTTTCAACAGAATAGAACGCCGAGCATATTGAATATTTTTGAGTATAGTAGTCGTTGGAATTGAATGTTTTTTCGATGGTAACATTAAAATTTCAAATACTTTTTGAAAACGAAGGAATGTGAAATGAGGCGGCATATTCGCTTTCAAGAATTCGAAAAAATTATCCTCTCCATTTGTACCCAATATGAATACAGAATTGTAAATTTGACTGTTGCCTTTTTGATGACCTGATAATTATCTTCAAAAATATATTAATTTTCTCCAGTAGAGGAAACCTCTGAACATCACTGAAGAGCCAGATAAAAATGAAAATGTCAAATATTTCCTTTTTATTTTATATCTCAATACCAAATATCCACGTAAATTACTATCATCAATTCATGTTCATTTGAATTTATATCATTAATTATCTGTTGGAAGTATGTAATATGTTTTGCTGATCATGAGGATTTCATAAAATTAATTTGATCATTTCTTTCATATTGTTTCACTCTTTCAGTCATTATTTCACGTTTATATCATTATATTACATTTTCTCTCAGATTTATATTTTATACCGCTATATTCGCTCTGCTCAACTCTATTTTTTTTATCGGTTGCGTATACCGTTCTAATGAGGCCCCCCGATACGCTTCATACTGTTTATTTATTTTTGGATTTTGAAATTTTCCCGCGATAAAACTTTCTCTGTTCATTTGAATTCCATCACGGAAATAATTGTTAGAAATCGCGAAAAGGATAACACACGGCTCAGTGACAATATGAATTTCGAATATGCAAAGTATATATCGTAGATGCAAATGAGCGCAATTTAATCTTGCTCCGTTCGATGAAAGCCTTCAAGCCCGAAACGGTTATATGGCTTTGTGCGAGCTAATCCGATATTTTCTCTATCAGGATGAAAGTGAAGGAGATGAAGGTTTTTCATTGATTCATTTATGATTACATTTGAAAGGGAAAACTTAAACGCAGGAGAAGTCGTAAATTCTGCTCTTGTTTATATATATATATATATATATATATATATATATATATATATATATATATATATATATATATATATATATATATATATAAATGTAATTGTATGGGTTATAGGCAAATGAAAGGCCACTATGAAAAGGTTTTATTCAATTTGGATGCCTGGTCTATATTTCGATTGTGATTACAATCTTCATCAGGACTCTGAAAAACATTTACATACAATTATACTTGTAAAAATTATGTTTATATATATATATATATATATATATATATATATATATATATATATATATATATATGTAAAATGTAAAAAAGAGACTCGTCGTATGATTTGTATATAGTTATATTAAAGTTTCATATAGTTACTGTTGAGAAGAATAAGAATTATATCTGTGAATGAGTATCTTTCAAGAGGGAAGGGAGACTTCGTGTGTTTTTATTTAAACAGACAGAATTGAAGAGATTATTTTTCAAACTCAGAGAGATATAGATCAGACGTATTTGAAAAATAATAGAAAGAGATAGTTTTAAGATTGTATAGAATATAAGGACTTTGAATTGATCACTTTAAGGTAAGTTGAACTCAATGATATTAATGAATATTGTAAATAAAAGTTAGATTTCTTTTAGAATGAATCAATCGTTTGAGATATATCTCAAATGGACGATGCACAACACATCCGATAGAATTGAAATTCAAATCAAATGTCGTCTACAAAATTCCTTGTCAAAATTGCGATTCTGTATATATAGGTCAAACATCTCAAATTCTTCATTCAAGGATCATTTCTCATAAAAGTGATTGCCGAAATACCAACAAGATGAGTATTAACTCTAGTATCAACGAGTATTAACGAGTATCCTCTGCATTAACTGAACACGTACAAGCCACTGGTCACAATATGAATTACAATGCCACGAAAATTTTAGATCACGCAATTAAAATCAAAATAATTAAAACAAACGCCTTTTCCTAGAAATCGTTCATATCAAAAAGACAGGAAATTGTATTAACAAAAAATCTGATACAGATAATTAAAGCAATAATATATATATATATATATATATATATATATATATATATATATATATATATATATATATATATATATAAAAGTCTCATGGGTTTTTCTGATTAATGGCTCAAATTCTGATATCCTATTCACCGAAAAATGCACTCTAAATACACAAAATAAATTAATTCTCTTTTCGTTAGTCAAACGAAACTTGAAAACGCCCTCAAAAAACATCTGGGAACACTTCACTTGAAAAGCGGAATTGAGAAATACAGTCAGTATCGCTTGCTTCGGCTACCTAACACGTAGAATGCAGTAATATTAAACCCAATGCAAATGGGAACACTTGTTCTTAATTTCAAAATTCAAGGAACTAATGTACTTTCGGACTAACTTCATAGCAATTGTAAGGAAAATTTTCTATATTGCCTTGCTATATAAACTGTTAATTTTTGTACTATTTTAGCACTGAAGAAGAAAATAAACATTTTCGAAAGCTTGGAAAATACTAAAGAGGTAAATGATTTTCCTGTCCTAGACTGCAATCCGAATTAAACACTGAAAAATATATATATATATATATATATATATATATATATATATATATATATATATATATATATATATATATATATATATAGACTCTATACATATTGTATTGATACTTACTAGTATTGAATGACCTGTGAATCTCGAAACTAGCTACACTTTGGCCCGCCTGGGCGTGATCTGAAGCGCTTAGGCATGGGATTATTCGTACACATTGCGGACAATTTTCTGTTATGTTCGAATGAAATATCTACAAAGCCTTCCAATTGCACTCTTGTTGTCATGAGTAGGAATCTTGAACGCTAGGGAGAGTTTAAACGTCTTTTCTCCGATAGAGCCTACGTGAATATTTCACTAGATAAAATATCTCTCAATTTGGTATAGGACCAATGTTCGCTTGAAAGTCATAAATTCTTCATTGATAGATTAAATATGGCCTGATGATTCATAATAATTAAGAAACAATTGTATCCTATTATCATTCAACAAGATCGATGAATTTTTCGAAACGCACTTAATATTCACTCTCGAAAGTGATGGGTTCGTTCTCGTTGATAACAATTGTGTAGACAGCTCCCTGAGAGTTTTATAGGAAATATATCTATTAAGAGTCTCAGTATTTACTACTATATATATATATATATATATATATATATATATATATATATATATATATATATATATATATATATATAAATGAAATTTGTAATGAAATATTTAAGAAATATAAGAACACTAGAACATTCATTCGAAAAATTTTACAATATTTTTATGTACACGTTCACATATCTAGCTCTACTATAACATTCTCTTGATTAATTAAAATTTTTCGAATGAATGTTCTAGTGTTCATTTTTTTATATATATATATATATATATATATATATATATATATATATATATATATATATATATATATATATATATATATATATATATATAGTTCAAAGATTCACAGGTAATTCAATACTAGTAAATACTGAGACTCTTAATCGAAATATCGAAATATTTCAAATAAAACTCTCAGGGAGCTGTCTACACAAATGTTGTCAACGAGAACGAACCCATCACTTTCGAGAGTGAATATTAAGAGCGTTTCGAAAAATTCATCGATCTTGTTGAATGATAATAGGATACAATTGTTTCATCATTATTATGAATCATCAGTCCATATGTAATCTATCAATCAAGAATCGATGACTTTCAAAACGAACATAGGTCCCATACCAAATTAAGAGAAGTTCTAGAGAGTGAAATACTCACGTAGGCTCCCTCTATCGGCGAAAGGACGTATAAACACTCCCTAGCGTTCAAGTTTCCTACTCATGACAACAAGACAGGTAGACAGCTCCCTGAGAGTTTTATTTGAAATATTTCGATATTTCGATTAAGAGTCTCAGTATTTACTAGTATTGAATTACCTGTGAATCTTTGAACTAGCTACACTTTTGCCCGCCTGGGCGTGATCTGGAGCGATTACGCATGGGATCATTCGTACACATTTCAGGCAATTTTCTGTTGTGTTCAAATGAAATATCTACAAAGCCTTCCACTCTCACTCTTGTTGTCATGAGTAGGAAACTTGAACGCTAGGGAGTGTTTATACGTCCTTTCGCCGATAGAGGGAGCCTACGTGAGTATTTCACTCTCTAGAACTTCTCTTAATTTGGTATGGGACCTATGTTCGTTTTGAAAGTCATCGATTCTTGATTGATAGATTAAATATGGACTGATGATTCATAATAATGATGAAACAATTGTATCCTATTATCATTCAACAAGATCGATGAATTTTTCGAAACGCTCTTAATATTCACTCTCGAAAGTGATGGTTTCGTTCTCGTTGACAACATTTGTGTAGACAGCTCCCTGAGAGTTTTATTTGAAATATTTCGATATTTCGATTGAGAGTCTCAGTATTTACTAGTATTGAATTACCTGTGAATCTTTGAACTAGCTACACTTTTGCCCGCCTGGGCGTGATCTGGAGCGATTAGGCATGGAATCATTCGTACACATTTCAGACAATTTTCTGTTGTGTTCGAATGAAATATCTACAAAGCCTTCCACTCTCACTCTTGTTGTCATGAGTAGGAAACTTGAACGCTAGGGAGTGTTTATACGTCCTTTCGCCGATAGAGGGAGCCTACGTGAGTATTTCACTCTCTAGAACTTCTCTTAATTTGGTATGGGACCTATGTTCGTTTTGAAAGTCATCGATTCTTGATTGATAGATTGAATATGGACTGATGATTCATAATAATGATGAAACAATTGTATCCTATTATCATTCAACAAGATCGATGAATTTTTCGAAACGCTCTTAATATTCACTCTCGAAAGTGATGGGTTCGTTCTCGTTGACAACATTTGTGTAGACAGCTCCCTCAGAGTTTTATTTGAAATATTTCGATATTTCGATTAAGAGTCTCATATATATATATATATATATATATATATATATATATATATATATATATATATATATATATATATATATATATATATATATATATATATATATATATATATATATATATATATATATATATATATATATATATATATATATATATATATATATATATATATATATATATATATATATATATATATATATATATATATATATATATATATATATATATATATATATATATATAAAGTAAAATTCATAGTTCGTCTGGTCTTAAAATTTCTGAAAACGCCTAGGTAAAAACAGAAATATTGTATAGGGAAATACAAACATTCAATTTTCCAGAGTGAATATTTAGTGCATTCCTAAGAACACCGATCTCGTTGTAAATACCATACAGCGCAGTTCCATCCTATTTTGTAACATCATATGAGCAATCAAGTTTAGACGTTTTTTCCCACAGCATTAAAGCCCTATCTCTTAAAAGGCTGGAGATGACGTGTGTATGCCATTGAACTCATACCGCTCTTTGAATGTTTAAATACATATTGAAAACGTAAAAAATCAAATTCTTCTGAACTTGTTTATTGATAGCCTGCTGTCTTTTTTGAAAATGATGAATCATTGTCGATCTGGGTTAGTTGAATATTTCCATCTGATCACATTTAAGACCGTTGCAAAATAGGGTGCATCTCACCTTTTCAAAGGGTACTTCAGTTGCATCTGACAAAAGTGAAATGAACTATTTACTATAAATACATATATAGTTAAGTAACTTATAATTAAGTTAATTGCAGTCAATTGCTTAGGTCAATTTTTAGAGACACTAGGCAGAAACTTTGATAATAATCGTGAAATTAAATATTTTGCTGGAGAATCTACAGCATTTTATTTATATAAATATATAAAATAAACCTTACCTTTCAACTTTCGGTATGATGTTGCCAAATCTCACGCGATGCTAAGTTGACATGAACTTCATCACCACATTGATGGTACAGGCTTGAAAATCACCATAGTCAATGATATGAGGCCTTAGTTCGTTGGCAACACCTATATAAAAAAAGGATGTTCTAAAAATTATATAGTCCAAAATGACAGAAATATTCAGAGGATATAAAGGGAAAAAATCTATTTCTTTGGCTTTTATTCCACACTAAATTCCAGAAAGATGAAGACATTGTGTCCATATGAGGTCCATTATAATAAATGTATTTTTTGAAGTCTCTATTAATTCAAAAAATATTTCACTTCCAATAAAAGATAACTTTTCAGATGAGAGAAACTAATGAGATGGTGTTATGACCGCTGGCATCGTAGTTATACAAAGACATCAAGAGTATTTTGAATAACTGCTGAATCAATGAACGATATTCACAATTGTCTGTTGTACTGTATTATTCTTTTAACTAATGAAGGATGATCATTTTTATTATTATTATCATTATTCAGGTCTGCATTTTGGGTAGGAGATCCTGTGACATTATGTCACAGGATCTCCTACACACACAGGATAGGATATTAACTTCTATATTCAATATTCATTGTAAACAATTTCATAAGCATTTATGTTTGTAATTTATGAAATAATTTCTGAATAAGAAGTTCACCAGTGATTTTCATGGATGAATTCTATTGATAATTCCATTAATAAGCAATGATAATTCCATCAAAATTATATCGAGAAGTATTTTTTGCTTGATAAAATAGAAAAGCCCACTATATAGTTTTATCGTTCATAGCAATGAGAATAACTATATAAGTAATAAGATTGATAAAAACCAAAAAAAAAAAATCATCAAGAAAAAAGAAGAACAAATTGTAGGTACGTTATTTCAGTGTTTTGGTCATAAACGTCTATCATAGACGTCTAAAGTTTCCTCGTTGGAACAATTCTTATCTGGAAAATCAATCTATGTAGCTCAGCAAGACAGAAATATAATCGATCACTCGTCAGGTGAGGTTTCCCATAAGTTGTAAAGTTATTTTTGGCCTTTACATTGACCCATTTTCCGAAAATATGACTGAGATTTCATGAATGCATGAAATAGTCATAACGCCAGCGGATTTGTCGATATTGAAATGCAGAAACATCTGGCTTGTTCTGTCAGTAACTGACTCAATTACTTTCGAAATGAGAGGAACGACGAAAATAAAATACTATTCAACTAGATTATCCAGTTAATAACAGTTAGTATTTTAACTGCAATTCGTCAGATAATAAAACAAGTTTATCTTTATTCGTGTCCAATCTAATTATCATAAAAATGAATTGAAGTCTTGAATAATTCTAAGGGAGAAGTCCACCTTGACTCTAAAAAACGGTAATTTCTTGCTAGGATAGAAGTGACAATTCAATTTTCGCAAAATTCGAATTGAATTATTTATTGTTCCGTGAATCATGAGAATCAAACTCTTTTTTTGAGGAATTCATCTTATTATATCATCAGCACGATTGAATTTAAATACTTGAAGTAGAATCATCTGGCACATTATACAAGATAAAAACAGGTACCCAAAAAATTTGAGTAGGTTCTCTTTCAAAGTTTTGATTGAAAGTTGATTCAGATCTATACTCCAGTAATTATTTCTAAAAGTATTGTTTTAGATATACCTATGTATATATATATATATATATATATATATATATATATATATATATATATATATATATATATAGCGGTCTCCATAGCTTAGTCGGTAGAACACCCGACTATGGTGCGGTTGAACTCGGGTTCGAGCCCCGCTGAAGGCATGGGTGTTGTGTTGTCTATGATTTAAGTACTTTAACAAATGCTGGGTATATGCTGAGTAATGTACATTGATTACAAGCCCAACGGCCGTTCGGAACTGGCGTTAAACTGTAGGTTCACTGATTGAAAAAAAAAATTTATGAATTATATATATATATATATATATATATATATATATATATATATATATATATATATATATATATATATATATATATATATATATATATATATATTTCTTATAATTGATATATTGCCTATTTAAGATATTTTATTTCGAATGTTTTTAGCAATAACAGGCTTCTTTTAATATGAAAAACTTTATTTTTGTTAACGTTTCGTTGTATATCACAACTTTGTCAAAACTTTTCGACAAAGTTGTGACATACAACGAAACGTTAACAAAACTAAAGTTTTTCATATCAAAGGAAGCCTGTTATTGCTAAAATCTTTGAAAAAATATATATATATATATATATATATATATATATATATATATATATATATATATATATATATATATATATATATATATATATATATATATATATATATTTTTTTCAGTGTTTAATTGGGATTGCAGTCTAGGACATGAAAATCAGTTACCTCTTTAGTATTTTCCGAGAAAATACTAAATTTTCGAAAATGTTTATTTTCTTCTTCAGGGCTAAAATATATAAATATAAAAAATCTCGATGACTGCACTGAGTGCCTCTATAAAATCGCACATGTGAAGTTTGAGCAAAAATCAACTCGCCAACCTAGAATGAAATGCACAGATGAACGAAAGAAAGAGCATTCAGAGAGGATTGCGCGTTTTTGGGAAGCAAAAAAGATGAAGAAAAAGTCCTTATAATTGCGAATTCAAGTTCAATCGCTCTGTTCATGGAGAACAATCGTTATAATAATAATTATTATAATTATTATTGTATTATAGTCTGGCCAGAGACTTTCTCTGCTACTCTAACAGCGAAACAATACTGCCAGTATCGCTAGAAGCGTCTGCACCCACATTGGGCGGCTGAAGACTCGCCAACCCGCCTGTCAAGCGTGGCGTTTTATTGCCAAATACGCCCTATGGATATGTCAAGCATGGCGAAGACAGGGGGAGGCCTTCGTTTTGCAGTGGTCGAACAGAGGCTGATGATGATATATATATATATATATATATATATATATATATATATATATATATATATATATATATATATATATATATATATATATATATATATATATATATATATGTATATATACTATTAAAATTTTGGATTGTGTAGTTCTAACACTCCAAGCTATTTTGAAATTGACACAGATCTACCGACATTGTTGAAATGCATTCATCGACCTCTGCTCTTTGTGGTACGGTTTGCGTGAACCAATTTTGAAATACTCTCCAACACAAATCTGACTGAATTTGAACGATGGTATGTGTAATTTTAACTTCACAGCATCGGTCAATGGTAGTTTATTTGCACATATGTACTCTTGACTCAAGAACTCGCTCTAGAAAAGTCTAGTAGAGTTAAATCGCTCGACCTTGGTGGCCAATTTACATTTTTTCTGCCCACACGCAGAATGTGTTCGCTGTGTGTTCGTTTTGTTTGATATTCGCTATGTGGCACGTAACGCCATCGTGCTATTAAGTATTGTCCTACATTCACACCAAACGGTAACGTTTTGAGAATACATCGTTTCTCGTGAACCTTGTGTCAACCCATGAACAGCAATTTTGCTGGTTACCACAGCTATTCTTCCAGAGGTACCCTTTCAAACGATTTGAAGTCCAGTTAGCAAACAAACCGCATTGTCTTTCATCATGAACTTTGAGCTCCTGCGTCAGTAGGATTTTGTACTCGTATAGGCCTAAGTCCCGATTTGAAATTTGACAAGTTGAAGTGTGAGGAAGGCCAAGTTCTCACGGACGGCTCAGTTGACTGCCTCGGCTTCTGCTGTACAGTTGCATAGGCCGTGGCCTTGTTCCCAAGCAGTCCTGTGTTGCTTGAACTGGAATGTATTGGCTGATTGTTTATCGAAACGATCGTCTCAAGTTTGGTTACCCAATGTTGAAGAGTCGACTGTGAAGAGCCACCACATCTACTGTAAAATGGTTGCAATGATCGCTGCATTTCCACCAACCAATACTCATTTTGATAATTTTATCATATGATCATTTGATCTGTGTAGCAGATACGATTTGAGAAAGACCATCAAGAGCCGCTAAAGTTTGCCTACACCAGTTTGAAAACCATTTAGAACTTAGAAACACTTGAGAAACTTCCACAACTTGTGATAATGAATGTGAAATTGGGTATTATGTGTTATGTTGTACTACATACGGTGTATTGCAATATTGAAGGTAATGAAATTCTTCAAATACCTGAAGTTACCAAGAATTGAACACACATATTTTTTATTCTTATTGAAGATAATTCATACCGAAAAGAGCTCTCGCGACAAAAATTTATAGCTTCATGCCTTCTTAAGTATAAAAAACTGACATTAAACTCTCTATAAGCCATTTAGTTAAATTGAACGCAAAAGTGGAGAGCAATAAATAAGCGATACCCAGAGACTATTTGTTGGAAAAATTATATGGAAACTTGACAATATTTCACATGGAATTTATGGCCTAAACTTGAGTGATACTTTGAAACAAATTAATGTTCTTGGAGTTTCGTGTCGCTCGTATTTGAAGGTGCGTTTATTTCAGTAACAAATTTCTGCTATCAGAATTATTTTATATTCCTCATTTGACACGAGAAAGAATGGATGAATTTTGGCAAATTGTAAAGATTTTTCCATAATATGCACTAGGTACTTCACGATATTTTATTATTAAGTTAGAGTTACTATCCAGCGGAATAGAAATGCAAGAATGTATACAAAACCCTGATTAATTTCCAATGCAATTCAAATTCATTACACGAAAATTTGCGATTTTCACTAGTGTATATTGAAGTAGTGTATTGAACACTGGGTCACTAGCTTCGGCAATTCTATCCTGGTCCATGCTAGGATTACGAATGTGTACAAAACTGTAGCCATTATAATGATTACCCGAGCTTGGCCCAAGGTATTTTTCCTTTGTAGTGCAATCCATTTTTGCCAGTCGTTTCTTTGAAATATTCCATAAATTCTCAATGGGATTGAGATCAGATGAATTCCCCGGCCAATTGAGTACTTTTATTTCATTCTCACGCATAACGGCCTGCACTTGTTTGGAATTGTGGCAGGGAGCCAGGTCGTGCTGAAATGTTCCATCAAACGTTTGCATGAATGGGACAATTCTGGTACGCAATATTTCCATATATTCCACTGAATCCATCATTCTTGTTATAGGAGCTCATCGTCCAGTGCCATTAGTTGTGAAAGACCCCAAAACATTTGTTTCGAAGGATGTTTTACTGTTTGCTGGATGTGATCAGGCCGCAAAGTTTTCCCATCACTTCGTCTAACAACACGTGATTTGTACCCTTGAACAAACAAATGTGTATCATTACTAAAAACCACCTTCTTTCAGTCGTCCACAGTCCACGCACGGTACTTTTTGACCCATGCCAACGTTTCTTCATCATTTTCTGGGTAAGCAGTTGCTTTCTTCTTGGTCTTCCTGCCTTACGGCCAACCTCCATCAGTCGTTTTTGCACAGTCGAGGTGCTCACCTCCACACCAGAAACCATTATATCCCTCCGACGATCAGTGCTTGTCTTTCTCGGATTAATTTTGCTTTTTCTTGTCAAGAATTTGTCTACTCTTGGAGTAGTTTTGCGTTTGCGACCACAGTTTCCTTTTCTTTTTGGAGACGATGAGCCACTTTCTTCATATGTTTTTAAATTTCTCGAAACTTTTGGAATTTTGGAACGCTTCTCCGGAGTGATATCCATCTTTGGACGGGACAATACAGCACGTATCAAAATTGAAACCACCAACTGTCGCACCGGTAGGCTCACAACTGAATTCCTGGCGAGGTGAAACCGGTCAGAATGTAAATGATGGTCAAGGTCGAATCCTCACGGCACCTCAAGTAGTGAACAAGCAGGTGTGAGGGTGTTTGGGCCACTCTGGTACTCACAAACTTACTACAGTATCTCAAACGGAGAAAAAGTACATGTGGATATACATCTATAAACCGACAATTCTCGATTTTTCGGTATCAAGTATCAATCTATACTAATTTCAATATAAACACTACATTCACATTTACGTGTCGTCAGTTTGTGGTTATTTACTGGAACATCTCATCAGTTGAATGTGTGACTCGATCTATTACACAAGTATAGAATCGTGAAAAATAAGGATTAAAGTAAAAGGATTCCATAGATGAAAGTATTTAACAATAACAGGTAGCAGCTAAATTGTCGCCGACAAATATTATAGGTATTTATAATTATGTAGTTCACTAAAATCCTCTTCTTTAACAATAAAAAATTTCGAAAGAAAGAGAAATCAAAAAATTACCACTATTCATGAGCTCAATTAACAAAACAAAAATTTTAACCGCTGAATGGGGTGCCGTGATATTTTCATGAACTTGTGTTGACTAGACATGACTTAGTCATACATAATATTTTCATTTCGATTTGTTCCATTTCGTTACAATTAATTTCAATTTTATTTTCGTTGACTTCATCAACTATATTTCATAAACTTCTGTTTATTACGTGTGTCTTTGTTAGAGATATTTGATTTTAACCATGTTCCATATGGTTATTGTAAATTACTATCTCAATTCATTTCAATTTATTTTCGTTGTAAACATTCGTTCATATACGTTTTTTTTTATTCGTTATTATTTTTATTTAATCTGTTATTTTTGCCCTGTAAATGGTTGCATATCTGTTGGGAATATGTATAATAATTCATTCATTTTCATATTATACTAATTATTCAATCTGCTAGAGACATTCGGATTAATACTTCAATCATCGAAAAGAAAATATTTTTACTATTGAATTGTCGTTTTGAAATATTTGAAATGAATCAATAGCTTTAAATACTTAATACTTCAAACGCAACCTATTGACATTTGAGAACAACATATGATGATATTTGTCAAATAGACATCGCAATTTAGTAAATACCTACGAGTATAGAAGATATGTGAAAGTTCGATGCTTGGTGTGTCTGTAATCTGAGAGATGTTTTCCACTGATTCCTATAGATGGAATTGTGGAGTATTCATTCCTTTGCGGAATTCCACTTGAAGTCACAAGAAGATGCTAGGAGATTGAAATCGTTGCCTCACTTCGATGGACGTGATGCGACTGACGAGTTCCTTACAGAACGAAACATATGTCTCGCACTTCCATCAGATTGCGCATCAATTTCAATATTTCTCTAACATTTATCCCTTGAGGAATAACGAAGATACACATCGCACAAGTTCACATATCTAGCTCTACTATAACATTCTTTTGGTTAATTTGAATTTTATAATCCTTATAATTATATAAATATATATATATATATATATATATATATATATATATATATATATATATATATATATATATATATATATATATATATATATATATATATATATATATGTGTGTCTGTATATTATAATATATTATATATTATGTTATTGTATCATTTTATCCTCATACCGAAAAGTTTAATACCACTCAATCACAACGAGTTAAGGCGTTAATGAGGTTTCATATTCAGACAATTCTATCAGTCCTATATAGGAATGAATATAACTTCCAAATGGAATATTATGCTGCTCTTTAATTCCCTTTATTAAAATTCAGAGTGTGTGGGACAAATGAAAATGAATGAAAATAGTAAACCATAATTTCCATACTTCGGTGTTAATCAAAATATATAACCCTCAACATGACGTTTCGTTTTAAAGTGATCCCTCCATTCTGTATGTTGGGCTTGAATAAGCCGCTCAGCGTTACGAGTAATTTCAATTTTAATCACCACAACTGATCCTTGCAAGGCTATGGAAAGCCAGAGACTTAACAGTGTTTCTTTCTTCAGAACAAACTGCTTTATAATTCCATGTGTCTATTTTGCGTTTTGACACAAAAGAAATTAATTATCGCGATATGTTTTCGAAAGCATATTCACAACAACATTAATAAATAGAAATAAAACACATTGGAATTGAATTTGAAGAGATAGTACCAGTTTTTCAATTATTTTTCAGAGGAATAAAAGTTTGTAATTCATTTGTAGTAGTACCTGTCCAGTGGTTAAAATTGTAGCATACTTCATTCGATCTATTTATCAACGATTTGGACAAAATAGCACCGCCAAATAAGTGCTGTGTTTTATATACAAGGGCTCACTCAACAGACATTTTAAAACTGTCCTATAATAGAGGAGCACATATAACAAATGCCTAATTTCCATAAACTAAGTTATAACTAATATGTATATCTTATAACTACAGATTATTCATACATCTCATCGAAATGAAGTTTTCTAAGCAATGAGTTGAATCTTATCATCTAGAAAGAAAATACTTGATTCTACTAACAGAGATTAGATAAATGCATCATGAAGAGTAACTAGATGAAAACTGATAATTATTCTATTATCGACCTTTAAATAATCTCTTTTTCAAATGTCTCTTAAAATTTATAAAATTCGGAGAGAAAATATCCAAGTTGGTCTCTAATTGGGGAATACCAAGCTGGATTTAGAAAAGGCCGATCATGTGCTGAAGAGATCTGGACTTTGAAGACGATATTACAGATGAGGAAATGTAGAAATACAGTGATCACATTCATTGACTTCAAGAAAACATATGATTCGGTAGACCGCGAAACCCTTTTCGAAATCATGAAAGAATTTGGGATCGATCGAAAGACCCGAACAATCATAGAGTACAACTTACAGGTACAACTTCCAAGGTAAAATTTATGGGTGAAATATCAGATCCCTTTGAAATCAAAACCGGTGTGCGGCAGGGGGACGGATTTTCGCCAATTCTTTTCAATATTGTTTTAGAAAACATCATTAGGGAATGGGAACTTCACGTGAAGGGCATACAAGTGGGTATCAAAAAAGAAAATAGAATAAATGTCAAATGTCTCACCTTTGCAGACGATATTGCTATCATCACAGACAACAGAACTGAAGCCATTCGCGCCGTGGAAAAACTACATGAAATTGCGCAGAAAACCGGGTTACAAATTTCTTATCATAAAACCAAATACATGAAAAGAAAACCAAAAAATAAATCTTCTCTTATGACAAAACATGGTGAAATTCTGTAAGTAGGCCATTTTGAATACCTCGTGGAAGATACACATTCCTCAGGTTTAAACCGAATCGCTAATGAACAGAGAACAACCAAGCTCCAAAGGGCCTACAAACTAACATGGGCTCACTATAACAAAAAGTGCATTTCGAGAGGCGCCAAATTGAGGCATTATATATAACACAACGATTCTTCCAGAAGCAATCTCCGCAGCTAAAACAAAGGTTATTGGCGGCTATTCAAGAATTAGAGAAATAGAAAAACAAGAACGAAAAATTCTCCGAAAGATTTACGGGCCAACGTAATTTAATTGGCCAATCAATAGAAAAGGTATTTGGATGAAAAGACCTCAAAATGAACTGTATAAAAAATCAAATACGATAACGGAAGAAATCAGAAAACGACGAGCAAAGTTCTATGCACTTGTTTGCAGAATGAAACAGTCCAGAATACCGAAGAAACTACTCAATATAATTATGAATAGTAAATGCGGAACAGAGTTGCTAAAAGAGGTCCAAAAGGATCTACAACAGACCAATGTAAAAAATCTCGAAGATCGCACTGAATGTCGCTATAAAATCGCACATTTAAAGTTTGAGCCAAAATGAAATCGTCAATCTGGAGTAAAGTGGACAGATGAACGGAAGAAAGAGCATTCAGAGAGGATGAAGCGTTTTTGGGAGGCAAAAAAGATGAAGCAAAATTCCTAATGATTGCGAATTCAAGTTCAGTCGCTCTCCTCATGGGGGGAATAATCGAAATATATAAATAATAATATATATATATATATATATATATATATATATATATATATATATATATATATATATATATATATATATATATATATATATATATATATATATATATATATATATGTATATAAAAAGTATTCTCTATTTGACTGACATTAGCTTCAAACCATTAAGCATGCATTGGATTGGAGTATACCTATTATTTTTCTGTTGAGTTTTTTTTTTACTCAATCCCAATAACAGAGTGGAACAGTATTCGAAGTGTGCCATTATTATTTACTCAAAGAGCAATAACTCAATATATGTTGTCAGATTTTTATATAATTCTTTCGAGATAGTTGATTGTCTTTGAGATTTTAGACGATATGAAGTCAACATGATCATTGAAACTCAATTTCTCATGTAACATAATGCCTAAGTATTCAACAAGTTTTACCCTTTCAATGTTCTGGTTTTCAATTATAATACTTATATTTTCGTTACTTATTACTTTTAGAATTTTACTTGTACCGAAAACTATAAATTTAGACTTTTTAACATTCAACGATAAACTGTTATCGCTTAGCCATTCATTTATTGCTGCTAAGTCTCTATTGATCCATTCTGTCATAGTCTGGATATTTTAACCACTAACATAAATCATTGTGTCATCTGTGAACAATGGTAGGGAGCATTTTTTTACATGCAAAGCAATATCATTAATGTGTAAGGAGACTAGAAGTGGACCTAAAACCATATCCTGAGGTACTCCAAAATCAACTCCAATGCTGTTCGAAAGAACACCATTAATCCTTTTTGAGGTCACGAATGTAAATAAGAATTGAAACATTTGAATTAAAAATTGAAACTAAACCTTCAAAACCAATTTTATTCAGTTTTTTCATCAGCAACTTTCATCAAAATTCAGATTTTCAGCATAATATTTCCAGATTTCCACATAAAAAATTGAATGCTCTTTTGAAGTTCAATGATACTACAATCACTACCTCTCCTTTATCTATAGACCTATACCATTCATCAAATAGGCTCACCAGTGCTGTCTCATGGGAGCAATTTCTCTTGAAACCTCATTGTAATTCAAAAATAACTGAATGTTTTTCGCATAATTCTAGAACCTGATTTTCAACAGCTAGTTCTAGAATTTCCTCATATGGTGGAGGAAGATTTATGGGTCTAAATTCCTCCAATTTGACAGTGTTACAAATTTCAGGCACTAGTATTATCAATGAACATTCCCATTCATTTGGAAAGATACCATGAAACAGTTATGTTTTTATCAAATCTAGAAATCTAATTTCAGAAATGCCAAAAGCATCTTTTAATATCTTAACAGTTATATCAGCTTCACAACTGCCTGTGACACATTGTTATGTCACAATCATAAACATAAAAATGTTATGTTAACAATCTGAAAAACACAACTGTGTTTTTCAGATTTCTCACGATAGTTTTCAAACCTGCCATATCTATTTTTTCAAAAGTTTCCATTTTCAATAATTTTGGTATAAATTTCATCACATAGTCATGGTTATGTTTCAGTATATAAAATAAATCATTTGTTTTATACTATTAACAAAGTATAAATTGACACATTGAGCAATATGGTGATCATTCCGGATTATTTCATTACCAATTTGTTATGCCAAAAAATTCCATTTTCATTTTGGGAAAATTTATCGAAAGGAGAATTGGACTCCAATAATACTAATATATTATTATAAAGTTATATATTATGAAAATATTGTCATTTCATAATTATTATTTCAAATATGTTTGCTAAGACTACACAGTTTTTGGAGTAACTACTTTTATCCAATTTCCAAAGAAGCCATTAAAACCCAAGCAATTTAATATTAATAATAAATGTTCCCGTTGGACAGGAAGTTGCTATTATTTTCTGATTCCCAGAGAGGATCTTATTGACCTAGTCTTATTGGATTGTTTCCGGCAAAATGACGTTAATAATTGAATTGGCATCTGAAGCGGGAGAATATCGGAGGCGGAAAACAGCCCTAATGAGCAAACTGACATCGGCAACATTTTCAATTCCGCCTGGTATTCTATAGCCTAAAGGATACTTCGACCATAGTGAGGCTTGATCGTAGAAAAATTACATTTTTGGTATAACGGGCATCATTGAACTGAAAAATAACTTATTGACGAATATATTGATATTTCTCGAAGTTTGAGTTCAGTGCTTTCATGTAATGTTACTTAATTATATAATGTTAATTATATAATGTAACTTATAAATCATTATTTCATTAGTACATAATATTATTATTTTTTTACTTTTCGAAAAAAAGCTAATACTAGATACGTGAGAATACAACAAACATAATATATAATATATATATATATATATATATATATATATATATATATATATATATATATATATATATATATATATATATATTAAAAAAGCCTGTTATTGCTAAAAACTTAAAAATATATATATATATATATATATATTTATAATTAGAATTTAGGTTAAAGTGAATGTTGTTATAGGGCATAAGTGGCAATAAAATAAGAGACGATTGTTTAAAAAATGTTAGTTATGTTATCTTCAGTGTATAAACTCTAATTCTTGTTTTTTCTCCTGAAGAAGACACAAAAAGTGTCGAAATATCGAGAATTGTAATGAATAAATGAGTTTTTGAATACTTCACCAGACCGATCATTTCTGTTACCTAAACTCTACATTAGTATCACACGGTCGAGAAATTACCTTTTTATCATATATATATATATATATATATATATATATATATATATATATATATATATATATATATATATATATATATATATATAAATTAAAGAAAGCGATAATATCGGGAAGCGGCCCGTGACAAAGAAAACTTATCTGTTTATAATCTCAATATTTCGTCAATTTTTTATTGACTTCTTCAGGAGAAAATCTACAAGCAAAATACATGAACAGTTAAAAAATCGTACAAAGAACAATAGTAATCTCTACTTACAAATAATTAAAGTCAGTCACTAAAAACTAATAAAGTATCAGATTTGAAATTTATAGCATTTTTGTTTTTGTTTATGTGGTACATCTCAAGGAACAGTCTGCTCCTGTAATTATTTTCCTGTTCCAGAATCCTCACATTGTCGAAATCACAAGGATGGCCGGTTTTCTTATAGTGTTCTACTGCGGCACAAGAATTCTTACCTAGTCGGCAATCACTCTTGTGCTGTGTGAGTCGTTGTTTTAGCCACTGCGCAGTCTGTCCTATATAACAACCACTACATACCTGACACGGGATTTCATAAATGATGTTACTGTGGTAGAGTAAGGGTGTCTTATCTTTAATTTTAGAAAAAGATAAGACACCCTTACTCTACCACAGTAACATCATTTATGAAATCCCGTGTCAGGTATGTATGGTCTTTTTAGAAAGCTCGCTTTTCTCACTGAAAAATGGAAATTGAGTTCATCATAAGTCCGTATGCTTTTCGAATTGTGTTTTCGATATGTTTCTCTAATTGAGTTTACTATCCAGTTCAACTCTTAGATATTTCTCTGATTGTGATGGTTCAATATTGTGAGGGTAACATGAGTATCAAACTGCATGTCTTACAAAGCCAACTTTCCAGAGAATCTTGGCGCTGTTCATGATGAACAGGAAGAACAGGGTGAGCGATTCCACCAATATTTGAAGTTCATAGAGGGAAGGTATCAGGATAGATGGGAAGACAGTATCATGGATGACTTTTGTTGGAAAAGCAAGCGAGAATGTACCGAGATTGAACATTCTAGGAAAAATTATAAACGAAAATTTCTACCCTAATATCTTTTTTTATTTTTTTTATTTTTTGTATAAACACAATTAATCTTTTAATATTATAATAACCTTTGTATGAATAAAATATTCTAATATGTTTGGTTGGTACTCACTTTATTTCCCTCTGCATGCCTATTTTGTGTGTCTTTTAGGGTAAAGAGATGATCTCCTGTAGTAATTAGTAATTAATAGGGAGATATAAGGAATAAGTGCCTACTAATAAATTACGACTCTACAGTTGAACTATGAAATTGATAGTTTCATCACTTTCTATACATCAAACAAGTTGATATATGGAACTACTACTCATGATCAGAATTATTTGAAAGTACTGAAATTGTTGTTTTCTTAGTCTATGGTGTCCCCCTCCGCTCAACTCGACATATATAGTAGAAACATACATAATGTAGCGTAAAAAGTCGAAACATCCTTCAGGATTCTCGAAAATATCCATGAAAAAATTGATGAATGTAAAAAATTCGGTAATTGAGCTAGTAACTTATAAAACTTAAAATTTGACATGTCCTTCAGATTAGTCGATGCACATTCACATAGCACGAAAGTCGCTATCGGTCCACTTACTCGAATAAAATCTCTACAGTACCAACTAGGCAACTTACTTTATAAAATGTTCTGATCACATAGGCCAACGATGAAATACCTTTTTCAATAATTTTATCTGATCCTCATGTTATTGGATGTGCTGATTCCGCAAATAATAATAAAAAGTTGTATCACCAGTTTTTCCATATTAAAAATAGATTTTAAAAAAATGTTCAAAACGTAGGCAGACTACCTTTAATCATTTAAATACATTAAGTTGACAACATATTCTAGTGTTATAAGGTTGGCAATAAAATTGAATGATATTTGGTGGGTAGTTGCAATAAACTCCACAGCTGTTTATGTTTTTTCGATTGACATAATCTCTCATTTAAGAATTTAACCTGAGTGATTTTTGTTCATATTCTAATATGGCTGATCGTGGGTATACAAATTCTCGCAAATTCTGCTTTTTGTTACATATGTGGTGAATTTGTAACTGAAAAAAATTGAGGGAACCTTACTGATTCTGTAAAAAAAGTATGTTTCGCATATTTTGATGTTTAAATCGCTAAATAAGACAAATGTTGGGTTCCTCACAACGTTCGTTATGTTTGTGTGAAGGATCTTCGGAAGTGGTTCAAGAATGAGAAGAAAGCATTCAATTTTTCAGAACGTATGGTATGAAGAGAGCAGAAAAGCCATTTGAATAATCGTTATTTTTGCAGCATAGATGTTTCTGGGTATAATTATAAAAATAAGAGAGTAATTCTCTATCCTAACCCTACTTCGGTTGATTTATTTTTGTTTTGTACAATGAGTACAAAAGAAAAAGAAGCTTGGGTTTCATTTGAAGATGTTGTGACTAAGTTCTTGGGTAATGTGAGAGCTCTTAATTATGAAATTATCTTATCTAACATGATTGACAAATTTGAAAATCTTGATTGTCGATGAGCCTTAAAATCCACTTCTTGTAACAACTAACTTAATGTTTTTCCTGAAAACTTAGGCGATGTGAGTGAGACGCAAGGGGAACGGTTTCATCAGGACATAAAAGAGATGGAGAAACGATACGAAAATGTATCACATCGGAGAAAAAGCTATGCTAGAAATTTTACAGAGAAGAGTGAGAGAAAATACAAAGAAATAAGCACATAATATTCGCAACTTAATAATTCGATATTATTCTAAGGAAAAATTGTAATTCAATGAAAAAAGCTTGATTTTTAATTTTTATATATGAAATTTCCTTATATTTTTCAATATATAATGGATATCATATTTCAGCACCCAAAAATACATAAGATTTAGGTACATTGGTTTTAGAAGTTTTTACAAACATTTTTTTCGTTAATTTTTTTAAATAACAAGTAGTTTTTCGATTTTCACTATAATTAATTCAAAACATGACAATATCGTTTCGCCAACACAGTGGCTTCATCAGATGTTGATGATAAACTGTTCATCATCATATTTGAATTATGTATTTAGATTTTCATCAAGTATCGGCCCAATCGATTAATGATTTTTTTCGTTGGCCTGTATTATCTTCGAATAGTGTGAAAAAATAATCCGCCCAAAGTAACGGTTGAATTTGAATTTTCATAGAACTGTAGAACACAGTTTTTTCTAACTTGAATTAGAATTCACGGAGAATTTCAAACAAAAATAAAAAAAAATAAGACCTCCAAGACAATGAGCTATTGTTCACTACTTCTACTTGGAGTTTGAGATAATTCGTTTAGAATTTAGGACAACGTTACTAGATGCGTACCCACTAGGAGATATTTTCAGCGACGAAACTTTCTTGTTGAATTTCCTTGTGAACGTATTCTTCGCAGCGTCGAGTTAACACTTCGTATAACATAACCTACCAAATTTACTTGGGGCGTGGAAGTGAACATGGGATGAATTTTATAGTTCAGCTATTTGCTTGCGGAACTTCTATTACAAAGTCTGAAAGTGAAAAAGCAGTATATTGTTTTTCGTGTCTAATAAAGTTTCTGCCATGTAGTAATATTCCAGAAAACGTATTTTCTCACATCTGGAACTAATTTTGGCCAAATCCATTCTGAAATATTATAAATGTAAAAGAAGAGTTGAAATACAAAATATTGAATTTTAATGAAATATTCTCATATAAGTAGCAAAAGAATATATGGCTTATGATACAGGTAAATGAGGAGTTTTTGTCTCAAATTAATTTTTCGTTATTTGGTGACAATCAATTGCAATTGCATTCGGTTTGTTGCCGACGCAAAATGACCTTTTGCTATGCCACGCTGTTTCAACATTTTCATCTCTGTTTCCTCTTCTGAATTGAATTTGAAATAAGCAAACAACACTATTTGTTTAGTTTTATAACTTTCTGTTGTGTGTATTTTTGGGTATATATATGGACACAAATATGAAGTGGGCTACTCACCTCGATTATCTACATAAGCGACTGAATTCTGTCCTGTACACTTTAAATATGCTCAAACATCATGTTGATTCATCAATACTGAAGATAGTTTATTATGCAAATTTCCAATCAATACTTACCTATGGAATTATATTCTGGGGTAGTTGCACACACAGTGAGTGTCTGTTTGTGTCGCAAAAGTTGGCAGTAAGAACTATGTTCAACATAAAACATAGAGATTCTTGTAGGAGAGTCTTCTCACGCAACAATCTACTGACACTGACAGGCCGTTATGTATTCAGATGTTTGATGTTTGTTCAGAGGCATAAAGAACTTTTTGAAAAATTTGAGAACCTAAATAACACCAGAAGGATTTTTCCATATCTGTATCTCACGTTGTTTGTTATCTCTCACTCAGAGTAACTGTTGCTATAAAAGTTATTCAATGGAATTCCAAAGCGATACAAAATCACTCAAAGTTCAAAAATCTTCGAGAAGAGGATCTACAGTTTTGTTCGGGGCTGTGAACTGTACACCTTGAAAGAATTTTTAGACTGTTGTACTGTCCGGGATTGTTTTGTGTTTTATCTAGTTTAAATTTTATATATTGGTTTCATTTCAATCTATTTCTTTGATAACGATGTTCTTTTTCATTATATGGTGGTATAATGATTTTTGAATTGAATAAATTATTATTATTATGATTATTATTAGTGAATTCTGCAATCCCTGTGAAATATTATCGGTTCTCCTGAAATTATTGAGCATTTTTGAAGTGACAACTCTTTTAGCCGGCTTGGCACCTTTTGGTAAAGAAAAATCTTACTGGTTCGCGCCTTTGATATCTTGCACCATGTGTTATTCACTTTACGCTTTTCTGACGTTTTTAAGATGGGTGAAATCTGGTCCGTTCGCGTCACCGACATGCTTATAGCGGTCGGTGACCTATTGTGACGTATGAAACAAAGTTATTGTGTTGAGAAATTGCAATGAAACATTTTCATTTCTTAGTTCAGTTACCATAAGCCTTTTAATGTTTTAATGAACACAAGGAAATAAAGTACAAAAAGTCTAAGTAGTGTTGAAATCATTTACGATAATCATGCAAACAATACAACTAATGTTGAAACTCTAGTACATTGAAATTTATGTAAATTCAGATAATATCAATAAATAATATGATTGTATATTCTTATTTCAATCAAATAGTATTTTATGTTGTCATAATCTTCTACACTTCGATATATATTTGAATGATAAAAAACCATATAAGCATGCATATAATTGGCCTAATTTTTGAAGTCGAATCAGAGTTTTTCTTCTAGAACAAAAAGCTACTCTGTCTCCTTGTGGTGTTCTTATAACCATAGTGAATAATATTGGACAATATTCAGCCAAATTCAACTTAAAAAATATGTTCAGTTCAACAAAATCTTCATTCATTTTTACATTACTTGTTGAGAAAACATAATTTTGCCGTGACTGTCTGTCTTCAGATTCTTTTCTAAGAGATTCATTTTAAGCGCCTCGAAAAATGCTTCACGTGATTAATGAACGCACCAAATAATTAATTAGGAATTTTTCAGATATTTTCTCCAGAAAAAACCCTTTTCATGTAAGGAGTTTTCAAAATTCAATAGCAGAATTCAAAACATGATTTCAATCTGAAGTACTCTTTACATTAGAAGAAATTGATTCTATAAACCATTTACTTCGAAAACTACCTTGTAGCCATTCATTTTTGAGGGTAAATCATTGAATTTCACCAGAATCTGAACACTGATTTTTAAATGGGAAGATTGAATTACTGATGAAATTTGCTGAGACCAATTTACTAAAGCCTCAATTCATGAGATTTTCAATCGAAATATGTCAAATAAAAGCCGACAAAAAGCTATTACT
This sequence comes from Henosepilachna vigintioctopunctata, assembly GCA_030704895.1. NCBI lineage: Eukaryota > Metazoa > Arthropoda > Insecta > Coleoptera > Coccinellidae > Henosepilachna > Henosepilachna vigintioctopunctata. The sequence goes on from JARQZJ010000091.1 coordinate 10,175,312, forward strand.
CACTTTCATATCACTTGAAACATCGAACATCCATACAACGCTCTTTCATCCTACGCGTATTATTATGGAAACCATTAGTGCCGTGCAGCCAAACAATCAAGTTTTAATATAATTTGTCGAATCACACCAAGACCATATCTTTTGAAAATACTGGAAACATTAAATGAGCTTTTTCCGTGAGCTCCCTCTATCGAATAAACATAGTGGAACTCAGAGGAATATGGCGAGGTAGTGTTTGTGACAAGAACAATGCGTGCTTCCGTAATTTTCATGGAAGTACTCACAACGTTTAGTTATAAATACGTTCAACTTATAATATTAATAGTAAATTAGCTAATAAGCTCATCAGCAGCAGCCCCCGAAAGAAATTACATCCCAAAAAGAACTGCCAACAAAAATATGTGAAAATTATTCACATTCAACTACTAACCACCTATATATTGTTTCCAGTATAAACCCTGATTGTTCTCATTTTGAATTATAGGAATGTGCGAATAACTGCAGAAATAATAATTAATGAGTCTGAAATATGTATTATCTACCTAATATAAAATCCATGAATGTTATTCGTTTCTTCATTGTAATATTGAGATCATTATTATTGAAAAAACTGCATAAACTTGGCTTTGGTTCGGATTGTAAAATCGGGATTGGCAAATGATTGGTTCGGATCCTACTCGGATTCACGAACACATACAAAAAGATAAGTTTAATGCTGTCGGATAGCACGAAAGTTGATGTAGGCGTACCTCAAGGAACTCTCTTAGGTCCGTTGTTGTCCTCCTTATATATAAACGATATTGTCTGTCTGAAAAAATGTTCTATACGTTTATTCGCTGATGATACTATGCTCTATATATGTGGCAAAGATATTAGAAATATGACAGAGGGGACCAATAATTAACTGCAATTAATGAATGGTTATGTAACAATAGCTCATTCCTAAATGTGCAATAATCTAACTTCATAGTTTTGGGTACAAGTAAAACCCTTAAAACCAATAAAAATGAGAATATAACTATAAAGATTGATGAACAAACGATTAGAAGTGTAGAAACAGTCAAATATTTGGGCATTGTTTCAGACGAAAAATTGAGTTTCAATGATGATATTGATTTCATATAATCTAAAATCTCTAAAAAAATTTTTAAAAAGAATAGGAAAAGATCTGTCGACATATGAAATTATCGTTGTTCAAATCATTAATGATGCCACATTTCGAAAATTGCTCCATTTTGTTATTTGGTTTGACTAAAGATAAAATTCAGCAAATACAAAAATTACAGAATAGAGCCATGCGAACCAATTTAAAGTGCCATAGGTGTACCACTGTTGAAATTATGCTGAACTCTTTGGAACTAATGTCTGTTAAACTGAAAATACTCTTTGCTTCATATATACTCATACTCAAAATAAAAAATCAGTGGCTTCCATGTAATGTAATAAAAAAATAACATATGTCAGTGATGTGTATAGGTATAACACTAAAAATACTGATAGTTTTTATATCCAAAGTTGTAAGCTTTCTTAATCTAAAAATAGCATATACTATGACGGATATCTATGGCTTTCAATAAACTACAAAGTATATTGAAAACTAGTACTAATATTAAGATATTTTAGCATGATCTGAAAAAGTTTATTTGAAATAATGAGATAGTTATGTATTTCAAAATTGACAGTTCGAAATATGTAGGTTTTTTGTAAAGCTTCAGCTTAATAAATACTATCGAATATTATTAATATCCAATGAAACATTCAAGCACTAAACGATTCAATTGAAATTTATGTCATCACATTTCAAAAGAAGTATTCATTTTCAGACATTGGAATGTTTCGATGCTTGGCTTGAAGATGTGAACTAAGGAAACAGACTGGGCCAAACTTTCATAATGAAATCTATTTTTGTGGAGACTATTATTTGGAATTTTATAGCAAATTATGTACTTTTCCGTTCCGTGAATGTTTCGAAAGGTTTAGTACTACAGTTTGAAAAGGATGGGTTACAATTTCAATTCAGTGCTTGCTGTTTTTCATCGTGAAGTTTCATTTTAATTTAATACTGACATTGAGTATTTCGATAATTCAATGACTGAAGGTAATGAAGAATTTCTTGAAGACATCTTACTGTGTTGCCTCCAAATTTTCCAGGGCATCAATGAAATATTATTTTAAAATTGTCATTGTGTGCAGTCATAGCGGCTTATGTTGTGGTACGGCAATTCTTACTTCGAGAGGTCATTTCTAATTGAGAGGTTATCAAATTGAACATTTATCAATTTAATTAGTTGATTATGGTTGATTGAGAGAGGTTTTCCTATCCTTCTTTCCCGTTGTGAGATAGTGTGAGCATTTTCTTGACGCATCAAATCTGACATTCGAATATTTGAAGAGCGTATTTCTATTATTTTTTCTATTTATTCGACAGAGATTGAGTGCACAGTTTGATGAGAAAACAGTTTCAAAAGGGCATGTGTTTGGCTGACATGAAAAGCTCAAGAAGAACGAGGACTATGAGAATGAATAACGTCTCCAGGCTTCCATCAGACACTACTTGAGAGGAACATTGAAGATATTCTGACCTGATTCAATTCGTAACTCAGAGCTGCTTCACCTCACTGAGTAACTAGAGGTGCCATAGAAATCCTGAAGATGAAGTGATGATGAATTAGTCTGACATTCTGAAATTCAAGATTTCGTGAGAAATTCGTTAAAGCGGAATACCCAGTGTGAAAAAATACGCGGGAGTCCAGACGGAACATGGTTATGACCAGTCGGAGGGAGCTACCAAATAATGAAACGTGGTGAAATATGACAAAAACTTTTGCTCAACATGGTAACCAGACGGCGAGAGTTCAAGGAGACCTTAAGCTCCGTATTTCACTTGTCTCTCTTAAGGACCTCTTCGTGAATTGTGGAATGAATGGTATTGGTTTAATGCTCTCGTAATCCATCCTTTGACTTGTTTTCAATACGTAGTTCACCGAAGATGAATGAAGATTGAGCACTTTGAACCTTTTTTAGATTGTTTTTATGTTACCAAATATTTGAAGTATTCTTTTATTGGTCTATCCTATATAATTCATTGCACAACCTCTTACACACCTTGATTTTCTGAATTAAAATTACTTGAAATAATTATTCAGCATTTGATAAAGAAGTAGTACTACGAAATGTCGTCATGCGGTTTAATTTTATTGAAACCGCATGACGACGGTTTTTTGTATTGACGACGGCTTCATTTTTCATTTGTATTGAATTATGGGAAAATTCTAAATATTGTCTTATTATTTGAATTTCTCTTTGAAGTTTCTCATTAATCTTCGGATAGATTTTAGAGCCTCATAAGTCTTTGAAATCCCATATGCATGCAAAATATTATCGATTTTGTCCGATGTGCCCGATATGACCAGACCACTCGCTTATGTTGAATCTTTTTGTCCTTATTAATGGCTGCTGAGAGTTTTTTCCTGAAAATGAAAAATTTAATTTTGTTGATACGTGGATATCGATAGAAAAATGTGAACGGAAATTCCTTACAGTCGGTATGAAATAAATGTGCTCCAAAACATCAAAGCCTGGTGGAATAAACCAATTGCAACTACTGAAAGACTGAGAGTTAATCTAGATGACGAGTGTTCACGCTGGCGTCCATTTTGACCATCTTCATATACATAATTATATATATATATATATATATATATATATATATATATATATATATATATATATATATATATATATATATATATATATATATATATATATATATATATATATATATATATATATATATATATATATATATATATATATATATATATATATATATATATATATATATATATATATATATATATATATATATATATATATATATATATATATATATATATATATATATATATATATATATATATATATATATATATATATATATATATATAATGTCGCTATAAAATATCGCACATGTGCAGTTTGTGCAAAAATTGAATCGTCAACATGGAGTAAAGTGGACAGATGAACGGAAGAAAGAGCATTCAGAGAGGATGAAGCGTTTTTGGGAGGCAAAGAAGATGAAGCAAAATTCCTAACGATTGCGAATTCAAGTTCAGTCGCTCTCCTCATGGGAAACAATCGAAATAATAATATATATATATATATATATATATATATATATATATATATATATATATATATATATATATATATATATATAAAGTGGAAGTAGATCTCTCGTGGAGGCTAAGCAGTGAAGACTTCCTTTACAGGAGTGTTCTTTTATTTTTGATTCCATCTTCAGGTTCGTACACCTTGAACTTGGCTACGCCGTTCTGAGGAGAGCCAATAAGCTCAAAACACGTGTCAACGGCTGCTTCCAATTGAGTTGCGAGCTATACCGAGAATTGTGTTTTTGTCATCTGTACTTTTCACCGCAAGAGGAAATTTTTCATTTGTTGTTAACTTTGTCGGTTGAAGACTCCGTAAAGGATAAATAGTCGCCACATTGGCGATACGTTGACCAAATCTCCAAACCCGGAGAGTTGACGTGGAGGCCTGGCAGTGAAGACTTCCTTCACAGGAGTGTTCTTTTATTGTTGATTCCATCTCCAGGTTCGTACACCTTGAATTTGGCTACGCCGTTCTGAGGAGAGCCAATATGCTGAAAACACGTGTCAACGGCTGCTTCCAACTTTGTGGCCGTATATCGGCAATAACCCGGCGAATATTGTTTTCCAAATGGTCAAGCGTTTGTGGCTTATCCGCATAGACCAATGACCATATTTGATTCTTCTAGTATTCAATAAAAAGTGGGTAACTGGGAATGGTATCCATAAATAGAATCCGAATATCGTAGTGTGAAATATCTGTTATATCTATAAAAATATCCATTCGGATATGATACTACATTATAGACAATTTCTACGCCTTCCACTTCTGTTGATCATATTCAAGATGAGAATACTACGAGGAATTCTAGCGTATTTCCAGACTGCTTTTATTATTATATCAAAGGCTAAGGAGAACATCTTGAATTGCGGAGGATGAAATGTTATATGGAAAATATATTAAGGCACTTTATTGAATTTCTTCAGAAAATGTGGGAATATATTCTCTATCGAAATCGGGTAGGTTTATTGGAATGTTCATCATTGACTCAAGAATGTACAATTTTTTTATACAGAATTTGTACTACTTAACCAAATTAACATCTCTCAGATTCCTTAATACGTCTGAGGATATGAAAACTCTGGTATTTATAGTATTATATCCATGCACATCACTCACATATGTTACATTTTTTATTACAACACATGGAAGAAATTTTTATTTTAAACATGATTATATTTATGTAGCAAAGAGTATTCTCTGATTGACAAACTAGTTCAAAAGAGTTCAGCATGCTTTTAACTGGAAAATGTCTATTGCAGTTCAACCGAACAACAGTTCGAACAAACAGTTTTCAGTGTATAATTGAGGATTTTCTATATTTGCAGAAGTTAAGCAGAATTTCGGTACATAATATAATGATGAAACAATATTTGAAATTTTCTCATGATTTAATAAAATACGTATGACGCGTTTCGAAGTACTACTTCTTTATCAAATGTTGCACAATTTTGACATTTTTTTGACATTTGATGTTTTGACATTTTCGACTTGACATCCCAACATTGTTAATTCAGCATTTCATAAAGAAATAGTACTTTCAAAACGCGTCATGCGTATTTTTATTGAATTATGAGATAAGTCTAAATATTGTTTGGTTATGGATATTAATTTTCTCCCATTATTAGCCTCATCAATCATCAATATAATATAACCTGTAAGTTTCAACGTTGATTTGAAAATTCTTTGTTGCAGATCACTCAACTTTCACATCATCAATTCACGAAAACATAATAGATATAAAATTCAGATATTCTGGAAGTGAAAATTTTTCTACAATCAACGGAAGCTGTGGAGATTGTTAAAATGAACAATAGAGGAAAAGAATCAAGTTTTTTGAAGGGACGAGATTAAAGAGGGGACGCTAAGAGGTGTATAGAGAAACAGTGAGATAGAAATTTATTCAATTCCAACTTGTATTAATATTCGAATCCAGTTTTGATGAATCGAAGTAGGTCCCACGATTTCAAATTTAAAACTGAAGTAAAAAATTAAAACGTAAGATCTCGAAGATGGAAAGAGTCAATAGCTACTTCAATTATTGATTCTCATAACGGTCATTTTCACATATTTTTTCCATTCCTATTCCGGGATTTTTAGAATTGTTCAGCTCAATTGATTCAGGTTATAGTTCTTTCATTCGTTTGTTTTTTGTTCAATGTGTTAGTTGTATTATATGCAGAAATATTGAATAAAAAACACTTTTGTGCCACTCTAGGTGGCACAAAATTATAGTGAATGCTTGAGGCATATTATGAGTGTTTAAAACTAACCTTTGAAATTAAATAATACAATAACTTACTCTGAGAAAGAAGCTGACAATTTGTTGTTATCTCGGTTAATTTCAATTTCTTGCCCATCACACAGAAAGGATTTCATCTAGCAAACTATACTATTGGAAAAAGACATTTTAAAGTACATTTAGACTTATATAATAGTATATTCGAAGCAGATTTATAACTTTTATCTCCAATGAAGAAAAGTGGTATCGAGCCATTCGCTTAAATCTTAGTAATTGTATCTATATTGAGAATACTTCATTGAATTCCTCAAACTCAAGAAAAGTGATCTAATTTCTTTTCACATTCATTACTCATGCTAATGAAAACTGAATGAGTCTTAATAATAATATATGTTTGTCTAAAAATCATTGAATGAACAATTCTTCATGCGCTTTTTCGCCTTTTACGTCATTACGAAGAATGAATACATATTACAAAGACATCTTTCAAATATTTGCAGATCATTTCGGTCCACAGAATATACCCTAAATCTGATATGTTCTGTGGTTCAGTCCCTGCAGGTGGTTGACTACAGAACATCTATATCAACTTCCATAGAACATAGAATGGAGGGGGTAGAGGTGAGGATTTTCATTCTTTCAGAGATTTAACAGTGGGTAGTAGTTTAGGTCTAACTGGTCATTGAGAAGATTTTAATTATCAAATGTTTGGAGTTTATTTATTTCCATGGCTTCTAGGTGGTAGATTTTCATACCTTTTTCTACAGTTATGGAGAATATTTGGTTTAAAACAGGATGAGATGTTATGTCCTGTCGACTGTAGATTTCCCGAAAAACTGATTGCCCGTTTTTTAAATGTTCTTTTAGCCTAGTTTCAAAACATTTTCCGGTCTGGCCTATATATGATGACTTACATTCGTCACAGTCTATTCGATAAATTCCAGACTTCTTCATTGGGTCGAGTTTGGACAATTTGTTATTGAAAACCATTATATCCAAACTGCTGTGACTTTTTAGCTATATTCAAATTATTAATTTCGAAAAATTCAATTTTCAATTATTTTCGAAGAGGGGACGTGTGTATAAAGGATGCTCACATACCTTAGTCCATTTTTATCATTATTATTATTGATGTAGTGTGGTCTATATAAATGTGTATTGATGAAGTTAATTCATCGTCCATTGAATTCATTAAAGATTCACCTTATATGCTTAACCTCATGAATCGCGAACGCAGATATTCTTGAGTTATGAGATCCTCAGAATACCGAATGTCTTGTCTACTTTTTACGTACTTGTACTTTTTTTACGTAAGAATTTTATGTATTAAAGTTTGACAAATTGAATTGGCATTTGAATTGCATTAACATCAAGTGCCACTTCAATATGTTTTGTCCTATTAAGGATATTTCCAATAAATTCTTATAGTTCTAATTGAAAGCGAGATTCTTCAAGTTGCGGATATCCATATGATATATATTGGAGAGCCCAACGAGTATTTTTTCGGTACTCACTCAGATATGATTCTTCCGATGATATCAGATATTTATGGGTTAGTATGGTATGATCTAGATGTTCTTAGTCTTCTCATCGTTGCTTTTTCTCGTCCGTTCAGAATGATTTCCATCGGTTCGTCCATTATCGTTGGATTGCATGTTATTTGATGTTGATGTCATGCTATTGTGTCTTCTATTCGATAGATGTTTTAGTGTTGGTTATGTTTGAAAGCTGAGTGTATAGTAGGATAATTGTTACAAAAACTTCGGAGATTGGTACTCGTTTTGCTGATCGATCTGCTGTTTAATTGCCTATAATAGGCGTGATATGGGATCTAAATTAAGGTGACAGATTTGTCTGTGTTAGTCGTCAGTGAATGACATTTTGCTTGAAATTGAAAAAGCAAATTGTTTCAATTTGTAAGCAAATTGAAATTGACAATTTGCTTGAAACACGCGATATAATCTTTGCGAAATACTCTTTTTATACCCCTGAGGAATTTTAGATTCCTCATGATAAATTAACATTGGCGATATTCCGAATTAAAATTTATCTCTTATCCCATTTCATCAACTGTATCGTTTTATTGAAGCTCCTTTTAATAATTAACTTCCCGGGAGGGATATTTTATGGGATATCCTATGGGAATCAACCAATTTTGGGGATTATAAGTTTGCCATATCTTTATCTTTTTCCTGGATTATTATCATTATTAATGACAATAGTAATAAAATGTAGAAACACTTGTTTTCACTGTGAGAAAAACGGAAGCATTTCTTCTCGACGCAAAAGTAAATGATTTTAGAATACTTCTTATAGATAAATGAAGAAATATTAATTCACTGCTCGCCTTGCAAGTAAAAACTACAAATTTTTACCACACATATATTGCCCTGTCCAAAAATAAGCACATGTATTATTCCATACTATAAAATATCCCTGTATACAAAAGGATCTACAACTGTTCATTTCGTTATGTTAAAATTGATGTACAATATACATCCGAATATCTCAACTTCCACAGTTATAATATTATAATATATTTCTGTAATGCATAAAAACATGATTGTCTTTCAATACTATATTGTCAAGTCAATCACAATTATAATGTATAAGACTAAGTATAGTATTCTAATATATAACAAAATTAGTCACACAGAAAAGAGACTTATAATGGTTTACATTTTATAAAATATATTCGCAGTGAATATATGAGAAATCAGAATTATTCAAATTCAAAACATAACTGCATTTTTCCATTTAGCGACTTGAGAGAGTGGTCCACTCAAGTTATGGTATGTTCTAATTATAATGGTCGTATTGTCACACTTCAGATTATCACCATATCTGATGTCGGATAATAAATTACACGTGTCCAAAGTAACTATAAACTGTACATTATATTTAATGTTATATGGACGGGTAACATGAAATTCAACAGTTCAACAGCGGTGTGAGGGAAACAATGGGCTGAAGGATCGATTTTAATTTGAAATGTTTAAAATTTCACTATATACCTAGGGCCTAATACTTATTCATCTAGGAAACTTTCTATCACATATAGTTTCGTTGGTTTCATATAATATTAGCCGATGTATGATATATATAATAATAATATACCTTGATAAGCAAAAGCTACTCAATACAATTAGATTCGTTACAACCACAATCTACAATTTAAATTTTTATAATTTCTTCAGTATTTCAATTCTGGTAATCCGTTAAGTAACTCAAAACCTTGGCTTAACATGGACTCATTCGTTAAAGTTGTATACAGCGTATTCAGATAAAAATCGTTTCGATGCCGCGTTTCATGATTATGCACATCACAATTGAACTGTAGGTTTTCGTTCAAGTACAAGGACAGCATATCATTTTCAATTTTCTTTTACACAAGAATCAGCATTTCAATATTCTGCATTTAGTTTTATATGATTGTGAATTTTCCTGAAATTCTAGATCTATGCTAGCAAATGCTAGTAGGGAGCAAATTCTAAAAAGTGCTAACTTCAGCTTACTTTTTTCTATAATAATAGGGTATACTTTTATATCTTGTATCAGACCTTTCTTTTCTTTTATTTTTATATTCCTATAAAACGTTGAATTTACCAATATCGTCTTAGATTACATGTATATATAATATATATGAATTAAGCTATAAGAAATAATATATAAAAAATAATCTCATTTGGAGGATTTACTTAGTAACTGAAATTATTGTTGATTTTGAGTTTTAGTATAATTTTTGTTGATGACATTCGTCGATTATATATACTAATTAACTGCTACGGTTCCATACGGCTAGTTATTATATTCTTCATTCCAAGAAAACTGTAAACTTTCTAGAAATAAAACTAACCCATATGGCATTCCAGAGTTCAATCTATTTCTGTGAAAACTTTTTTTCATACCTGTTGTGACGTTCTGATATATTTCAGTAACAAAAATTCATTCATATGTCGTTCCATTCATGTTATCGATGAGATTATATTATTAATCCCTAGTAATTTTCGAAAATGCGGTAACACTCCAAAACAATTGTCAAACAATTGATATAATTTTGTAAAACTATGCCACGTGTTTATCATGGAAATACATGAACAATGGAATGAATAAATTTGTTATGAACAATGAATAATTTATTATGAACAATGGAATGAATAAATTGTTATATCATATTTAGGATTCAAGTGGAACACATGATATTCCCCTAAGGCAATAACCCCATTCATTAGTATTTCTGTGCAATTCTGTAAACAATCCATTTATCGGACTACAGAACGCACCCTGTCTTAAGAATCTTTCGTAATTATCTAGTCAATATTTGAACTCTAGAAATAGACATGAATAACACCTAACGTCTTTGTAACAAGAATTGGAAATTTTCCAATGAAGTAGGAAATTTTATTGCCTCTTAAGTGGATCGGCCCATATAAGTAGAAACGTTTCAGAAGTTCCGCGAGAGCTCAAAGTTTCTTGTTGAATATGAGGAAGTTTGTTTGAATTTAAAATGTTGGCATGTGACAACACTGCAGGATAACTTTTGTCCCTGTAAGTTTCATGAAGTTCTGGCAATGAAGTTCCTTCTCACTGAGATGAATTCATTAATTAGGTTGAAGTTCAAGTTTTGATATAACTTCGTTTTATGAAAAATTACAAATGCATTTATTCTGAAGAACATGAAGATATTTTCAAAACATCATACAAACAGTGGAACCCTAAAAGATATTTGTTCTAGAAACATAAAGATACAAAATATAATTGGAGTTGAAATCGAAATGTGCTCTGCGTAAACTTGAAATAATCATTCGTGTTACAAGACTATCTAGTTTACCATAAGGTGTTAAAACAACGAACGACAGCAACTTAATCTTTCCATCATCTATAATGACGATATGGAAGAGAGAGAAAAAGACATAAAAGGACTATTCCAAATATTGTCAATAGCTTTTTATTATAGACCAGGGTCGATAATTTTTGAAACCAAAAAAATAATAGTACGATGAAACCTTTTTTCCCCCCTTTAAATCCTATATTTATTGCAATTTTTATGGTTCATGGATTTGTAATTTTTTTGTTTATCAATGTAACATAGAATCTCACGTTCTTCAAGTAATGAAAGTGAAAATTTTACTAAATAGCTGAAAATTGTACATAGTGATTGAAAAAAAAAATTCGGATTCGAGTTCTTTCTTTGCATTTTCTGAGAACAATTACCATAGTTATGTATATATTTTTTCAACATTATCAGAAAGAAGAGATTTCAGCGAACGAAAAACTCCCATACTTTTTTTAGAAACCTGATATTTTGACGTGAGAATTTTCGATTGAAAATTAGGGTGTTTTTTCGATATTAAGTCAAAATAAGGTTAAAGAATAAATATTTCAAATCAAAAAATTACTGTGTCTTTACGACAAAGACAGGTAAATTTTCACCAAATTTTGGAAAAAAATTATTTTTGCATAAGATAAAAATAAAAAACCAAAAACTTGATTATTTGAATTTTTCACATAAATTTTGAGGTAATCTGAAAACCGTGTGATCACAAAAGTTGTAGGTCTCTTTATTACCTACAACTTTGTCATTCAATTTTTTCCATAGGACTTGTAGTTTTGCCGGAAATCGAGTTACACCGTTTTTTACTCTTAAAAACTCACGCCTTCCACTTCCTGACCTCAGATCACCCGTAATTTATTTCTCCTTTCATTTTTGTTATATTCTCGTCCTTTTGTAACGGGTTTCATCCTACTATATTTTTTTTCACTTTTAACCATTTTCAAAATTATCGACCCTGGTATATTAGGAAAAATTCATTCTTATAATCGACATTTATTTCGAAATACTTGCCATTAGCAAGAATTTAATAGAGTTTAGTTGCATAACATTTGTTCGCTCTTGATAATGGTTAAGACGCCTGAAACGTATGAGTGTTTGGAAGAATTCTGTGAAATTTAGCCGATTGTTTTGAATTATGCCATATATCCTATGTGCTTTTCAGCAACGATAGCACTTTCGAGTAAAATGCAAGTTTTATATGTTCTTCACGTGGTTTTCTCCAATACAATGGAGATATAACATAACAAAACATAACATAACATAACATAACTAGGATAACATAACATAACATAATCTTAACATAAATAACATAACATAACATAACATAACAAAACATAGCATAACATAACATAACATGAAGAAATGAAAGTCATTCTGGGTTTCTATCCCTTCATTTGGTGACAAATAATGTGAGTTTTCACGACATTTCACCGAAATCTCAACTGGAATTTTTAAGTGATGTGCGTTATAATTCTTGATAACATAACTATGAGTTCTGTATACCTTGAGAATACAACTAATTATAATATGAAAATTATTTCAATTAGTAATATTAATTATGAAATATGAAAATGGTTTAAAATTTTTCAGGGACCTTTTGTTATCAAAATATAGAGTGTTAAAAAAGTGAAGTTTGATCCATTTTTCTATAATTTTATTTCAGCTAACTAATTGAAAATTTTTGCATAGAAACAAAACAAAGCTCTCTTCATTCTCATGTTCATTCAAGATCACAATATTATTTGTCACTAATAAATATAAATTTGGAAAATGAATAGATGTTTTAAGGAATTTAACAACACATTTCTGTTTTATTACCAGTTGAGATTTTTCTTCTCACTTTTTGTAGAGGCAAATAAACACCTTGATAAATTACTTACTTAAAGTCAATAGATATTAACTATTCCATACAAAAAACAATCCATAAAATATAATGATTATATTTCAAGTGTGAGAAGTTCCTTAATATTTAACATAAAGGGACTTTTTCAATATTACTTCGCAAACCCTTTGAAACATTCTAAAATGTTGAATATTTATTTTGTATCACTTCCTAAGATTCCAATTTTTTTTATTTTTCACGATTTCCTGTACTACTAGGACATATGTAATTATTAATTATTATTATTTATTAATTATTATTGAATTGGATAATTATTTCAGTGAATTGTATAATTGATTACGATTTTTGTTATATATATATATATAAAAATGGCACTCATGACACAATGACTATTGAAACTTACAACCATTCAATTTATTATTGGAGAAAACGAAACCATTTACGTACTTCACAAGCAGAAAAAATATGTATGTAAATTTTGTATTTTTAAATTCAAATTAGCAAAAAACCATCGAAACCGGAAAGTTCGATCTTATCTAAAATACTGTTTTCATAAAATTAAAAGCAAACATGACCTTCCAAACAGGCTTCGCATGGGGTAAAGATAGAATTATTCAACTAGAAATACGTGGAATATGTCGGTACAATATCATCTACAAGCTGACTGTGATACAATGAGAGTAAATGTAGCGGAACGTGGAAAGAACAAACGTATTATACGAAAAGTGTTTTTCGGTGGTTTCGAGCTACCGCTTGGGAATTCTAATATGGAATGGATCGATATTCCCTGATTCTGTTTCAAAATGTTTTGTGTTTCACCAGTGACAACATCTGGTGAAATCTGAAATAAATTAGACAAAATATAACGTTATAATTTTGTTTCATTTTGATATCTTTAAGTGATTTCAGTTTTGATATGTTAGGTTACTAAAGGGTACCCCTCTAGTCCTACTGTTTAGTAGGTCTGATTATTATGTTGTCTTGTTTGTAAGTCGATGGAAAGTTAAACTGGCTGGGAAAATTTTTTCTAGAAAAACAATCAGATAAAAATTATCATCAAGATAGGAGACTGTTCATTAAATTATATGCTGTTTCTTTTATGGAAATTTGATATGTTGAGAAAAATTAGTATCCAGTATTGGGATAAATTGATGGTCGCTAATTATTAGTTGATTAGTTAGTAATTTGTAAATAGTGAACAGAAGAAGTAACCTTCAGGGAATCAAAGCACGTCTTTTTGATACAGAGTAAACCGCATACTACATCTTTGCGTAAGTTAAAGTATTTTTCATTTAGTTTTGTTTATTGATTGATGGAGGCTTTTATGTTTCAGGGTTTTTATTTTTATTTTCATTTTTACGCTTCCTTCTTTTGGATTTCTCCGTTTTTATCTTCGAGTACTGGAATTATTGAGAATCGCCATTTTGAGAAGGTTTGGCAAAAGATCTTTAAGTCTAAAGCAGGAAGTTTGAGTACGCTTGGTGTAAGTATTCTAATACATTCTTTGAAGAGACGATTAAAATTTGATTTCATTTCTATTTTACTCGTATTAACCTTGAGTTTATTTTAATTTCCTAACTGTTCAATTTACAAGCTGAAGATTTCTCTTCATTTGAACATTCATGATATATATTTTTGTTGTGACAATAAGTCCTCTGAGCTAAGAGAGAATTAATTTATTTTTTATTAGTTTCAATTTCTTTTTTTTCAGTATTTCAAATTATTAATTTCCCTTTTTATTCGATATATATATATATATATATATATATATATATATTAGGGTGGAGCGAAAAATTTTTTTTCGCATTTCCAACTTCTAAGAGTAAAAAGTTTATGCCTTTTAAGCTCAAACATATACCTGTAAAATATTATTTGATAAAAATAAATATAACTACCTCCGAAAGGTTATTGAACTTTTACTAAATTCAGAATTTATGCAGGAGTTAGTGATTTATTTTTTCTATAACATCTTGATCTTTTTTTCTGTATTACTATATTAATTAATTGGAAATATACTGTATTTTAAATAAAAAATAAAAACCAGGTACTGTAAGTACGAACAAGAAGTGCGGGGGGGGGTTTGCAAACGGGACAATTCGCGCGTGGACCGCGCGGGGCAGTGCACTATTGTCTTTCGAGGTGAACTGTCGCTCGCGCGCAATTAAAACTTAATCTAAAACATTGTTTTTGTTAAATATGGAAAAAACTCGTAGTGCTTCTAAATGCCCACTATTTGGTGAATGTTGTGAATTAAAGAAAAATGTTCTACCTACCTACGAAGATGTTGTGAAACATTAAGAATGGACGAGGCAAAGCATGAAAACGAGCAAACAGGAGCCCAAATTTTCAGAAATTTCCGATAAAATTGTGCCTGAAATCGAGAGCATATGACAAACGGCATCTTTACCAACAGTAACTAGTACCAGAATTTTACATATGTTAAAAACTTACCACGAGAAGCGGAAAAATCTTCTCAAGTCGATGAAAAAGAATTCCCAGCAAACTTTAGAAAATTTTATGAAAAATAAAAAGTTACTTTTTGATATATCAGCTTGTAAATGCAAATATTTTAACTTTTGCACGTGTCCAAGAGAAAAGAATGTCCCTAAACGTGAACAAGCTTTTTTAATTGACCAAAGAACGGCTCGTAAAATGATAATTGGCAGAGTTGATGTTACTGTAAGTAAAAAAAATCTAATGAATCAGGAAAGGAAGCTAAAACAACAATATCGCTCTGTTAGCCCGGCGATTGCAAGTACGTCCTCTGTTAATTTAGATATCAGCACCTCTTCTCTTTCTTCCGAAACGGATGAGCCACCGAAAAACGATGCCTGCGCTGAGAAAATTGAATCCGTTTTTCCTCTAAAGAAAAAGAAAAAAGTGTCGTCCATTGACCCAAGTCTTACAATGGTCCGTTAGGCAAAGCATTAGAAAATTGTGAAGAACTCCCGGTGATAAAATATAAAATAATTTAAGGAGATATGCTAGTTGAAATGCCCAACGATCTAAGTACAGACCAGAAGTACTTGCATATAATTGTTTCAGCAATTATTACAGGCACTTTTTCTGACGATTTAAGACACAAGTCTCCAGGAAAATAGTCTTATGCGCGCTGGCTTACGCGTGCAAATAGACTTTTGCGCCTTTACGTCGCTACCGAAAACCCAACATCTGCCTTGGTTACTTTAACTACATTTATTGTTGAAGTATATACGCCTTCCTGGTTCGCAATTAAGAGTAAACCTTCTTGTAAAGATGGTTCCCGCCATTTATTCAATGTAATATATTCTTAAAGATACTTACCAGATGATTTGAAAAGTATCGTTGACACTGTAATTCAAAGGAACGCATATTTCGCGCATGCTGAGAATGTATTATTGGCTATGATAACCGACGAAAGGAAACATATACGTGAATTGGCTGCCCGGCGTATTTTGAAGGCTCGTAGTAGTGCGGTACAAGCTCCAAGGCTTTTTGCTGTACCAAAAATTCATTTTGATGCATCGAATTATATCGAGATGATAAATTGGCAAAACGAGATAACTGAACCTCAAATTTTTAAAAACTTGTCGACAGAAGAAATTTCCTGTATTGTTCAGTCTGGTGGCGAGAGCCAGCTATCATTTTTGCGTCTTCCGTGTCATACCCAGCCTCGAGAGCGAGCCGTGATCACAACAGAAGCTGCTATGTCTCAGTGTACGAAAAAATCGCGACTTGGTGCCATGAAGGCAAAATTAGAGTCAAGAGCCCAAATGCCAAAATTTGATACAAAATGTCATTTTAAACCAAATTAAAAGGTGTTCCTAGCATTTATTTTATATGTTACATTTACTTCTTTTTGCATTTATTTCATACTTACTTGTCTGATTATTGCTTTATGTATTACTTCACATCCATTTTTCCGTAATTTCCACTAAATATAGTTTTGAACAAAGAAGTCAGTTTTTTCAAGATTTCGAAATTTTAGAGGCGATTCGGAGGTAAAAAGAAATTTTCAATAATTACTAAAATTGGCATATGTTCATGTTTTTACATAAGGCATAAATCCCCCCCATTTAGAAATCAAAAATATCAAAAAAAAATTTCACCATACATTCGTGCTCCACCCTATATATATATATATATATATATATATATATATATATATATATATATATATATATATATATATATATATATATATATATATATATATATATATATATATATATATATATATATATATATATATATATATAATGGGTGATTTTTTAAGCGTAGTTTTTTTTTAATTGAAAATAGCACTCAATTTGCATCATATATTCAAAATTTTTATTGCAATTGATAACTTGATCTTCGTCATTTACATTTTGAAGATAACTTCATGTTAATGTCCGCGGCTCCGTATCAGATGGTCCATTCGGAAGGTCCAATTTTGCGTCACTTTTTAGAGCATGTCGGCCTGTATCCCACGAATTACGGATGTTCTGTTATCCTATAAGGCTTCAATCGTGTTGGTCTTGTCCACATACACTAAAGACTTTACATAACCCCACAACAAATAATCCAAAGGCGTCAAATCGCATGATCTTAGCGGTCAATTAAGAAGGCCATTTCGAGAGATAAGCTGCTCACCAAATTCATCTTTCAACATCTCCATTGTTTCACGAGCTGTGTGTCATGTGGCACAGTCTTGATGAAACCACATGTCAACCAAGTTCAATTCGGCCAAATGGGGCAAAAAAAAATGCGTATCATGACTCGATATCATTCGCCGTTGACAGCAACGTTTCTTCCACGGTCGTCTTTGAAAAAAAATGGACCGATGATGCCACCGGCCCATAAACCACATCAAACTGTCGTTTTTTCGCGATGCATCGGTAATTCTTGTATGGCATGTGGCTCTTCATCACTGCAGATGCGACAGTTTTGTTTATTTACATATCCGTTAAGCCAGAAATGAGCCTCATCGCTGAACACAATTTTTCGATAAAACAGCGGATTTTCATTAACCTGTTCTAAGGCTCATTTACCAAAAATTAGACGTTGTGGCTTCAATTCTTGCAGATATTTAATTTTATAGGCTCTCAAACCCAAATCAATAGTAACACATGCCCAATCGCTGAGAACGGCGACGAATTGACATTTCACGATCCTCATTAACACTGTACGCTACGGTTGCAATATTCTCTTCACTACGCACTGTACGCATGCGAGACAATGGTTTAATGTCCAAAAAAGTAAACTTGTGCAAAATTTGGTGATAAAAGTACGAATTGTTGATTCACCAGGTTGATTATGACGACCATAATATGGTCGTAGCAAACCATACACTTTTTTCACAGACCACGAATGTCAATAGTATATTTCAACAATTTGCAATCGTTGCTCGTTATTAAGTCTTTCCATGATGAAATGACAGAGTATACTGAAAAATTTGCACTTTGACAGATGACGCTTGGATGCCACTACCAACCAGCGCCGCTAACCTGAAAAACTTACCTCTTAAAAAATCACCCGTTATATCATTTATTAAACCAAGTGGATATTGATGTTCAGGAGAACCAAGATTAAGTACTGCTAGATCTGATGGAGTTAATCAGAGGTTAATCGCAGGTACAGATCTTGTGTATGTGAGACCGAAGATGTATACAAATCTATAACTAGATAGCAAAAGTAGGTTATAAAGGTGTAAAGCGGATGCGGTTTTTCAAAATAATCGCGATAACACAAGGATTTATATTTTTACCTCAATATAGCTCTGTATAATTAGCTATTCTCATTGAACCTACTCAAAAAATATCCAAGCGTGTTTTGACATTGTATTTTCTTCAATCGGCAGTGGGTACGCTGCCGAAAGCTCAAGAAACAAATGGTGCTGAAAAGTCACATCTGGTTGACTTTCCAATTCGGTTGATGCAAATATTTCATATCTGGAGAATATCCTTAGAGCAGATTGGTTTACGATCCTGTAGCTGATTAAGAAAGGAGTGGGACTCAAATGGTTTCTTGGTTGAGGAAAACCGGGAGGAGTAGCATACGTAAACCAGGGGATTTGTTTCATTTTGCGCCAGATCGTGAAGGACTAGTCAAAGTTATTGGCAATGTCAGAGACCTGTCACGGCATGCGAGACAAAAGAAGATGGTATTTTCTTCTTTGAGCTCTTAATATTATGTTTGTTCTAAATAGTGTGGATTTTTTTTCCTAACTGACTTAATGAAACTGAGAACAAACAAGCAACATATTGAAGCATATATTATAAAAATAATTGAAAAATGAAATGATAAAATTAAAATTTCATAAACTCTGTTTCAATGATTTCTATTCTGATAACATTGTCTTGTACCTCCGAAGGAGAAAAAAGTCACCTGCAGAAGTTGAAAAGGAACCTTTATAGGTTTTTTCAATTGACGTACATTCTCACTACATGTGTGTACAAACCACATTATGATGGCTCAAATAGACAATTTTTTCACAATATTGATGTATCACAACAAGATCTTCATGACGTCTAAAATTCTCAGTTCTAAGAGTTAATTGGGTGTCTTTGCAGTCTCATCGTACGTCTGAATATAAGGCAGTTTACTTTTCGTGCAGCATCCCTGGTGAACCATATGTTACCTCATTTCCGACTGGATGGATGTCTCTTCATGAAGGATGTTGATTGGCAGTTACTGAGCATGTTGTCTAAGATTTTTCTTTTTTTCTTCTCTACTTACATTTTTTGTATTGATTCATATTTAATGCCATATATGCGAATTACAGTGCCATACAGTCTTGTATGCCGACGATACGACACTAGCTATAAAAGATAAAGACATGAGCAAAGTGGAAATGAGAGCAGCGCGGATAGAGAACGGGAGTGTTGGATGGTTCAATGCCCATAAACTTCATTTGAATGGGGAGCAATCTCACACAGTTATCTTTGCAACATCTAGAAGAATGCCTTTTGGCAGTGAAAAGTTTCTAGGAATGCATATCGACAGTGGACTTTTGTGGAAAACACTGTTCCCTATTAAAAAATAAATTACATAGTGCAATATATGCAATACGCAGAGTTCGAAAAATAATCAGTCACAGTACAGCTTTACTGGCTTATTATGCCTTATTCCTCTCTATATTCCTGTTATCTGCAGGAGCTGCTTCTAGTACAGGAGAGAGCCATTAGAGCCTTGGAAGGTGTGATCTCTATAACGCACTGTAAACCCTTATTTATCAAAAATCGGGTTCTCACACAGCTGAACTTATTATAAAACTGGTGACGGAAGTGATGAAGCATTCAGATATGTATACTACAAGATCCCAAATCATATCATTTAATATTAGGACAGGAGACAACATGAATATTATGAACTCAAGGTTACAAGTCACTTCTAGAAGATCATTAGGAGTTGTATTCTACAATAAATAACCTAGTAATTGGAGAGAATTAGACAAAAAGATCGTCGAGATAAATATAAAGAATTGACTGAGATTGAATTCTCGCTTTAACTGTGAGTCTTGAAAATGAGCTCACGTTCGAAACATGTTGACAAATTCAGATTGTTAAATATAATCGTGAAACATTAAGCCAAGAGTTTAATTTAATTTAATAACTAAAGAATTATTTACTTCAAAATCCTCCTTACAAAATAGATGATTTTGAATTTTCGTTGGAGAACTAACATTTTAAAATTTTTTGTGAACTCTTGATTATGATGTAGTTGAAATAAAGTATTATTATTATTATTATTATTAGTCATGGAAAGTGAAAGAAAGCTTCAGCGAAATCTTTCTATTCGTGTATTATTTGAAGTATTTTGACTTAAAGAATATATTCATTGTTTGCTATTATCAATATGCACTCGTACTTCACTATATAAGTCGTATGGGTTGGAGAGATTATGAAACGATCACAGATAAAAAACCTCTCACTCGAATTCGACAAATCAACTAATAAAAAGAAGAGTAGATATTACATTGAATAAGTGAAAGATTCTGTGTGTTTAATAGATGAATATCGTTGAACGACACTGTGTAACCATAGAATACATGAGACTATTCGTTCCAAGTCGGTGATTTGTAACAAGTTATAGCTTCAAACGCACATAACCTGTAAACTTAGGAACCATTGGTGAACCTATTTGAAAGTCCAGTATCTAATGTTAACTATCTAAGACAATGTCGTTGATCACGTGCACCTGGAAAAGCTGTCAGGAAGAAAGTTATATATGAGTGAATCACGCATTAATATATACATTTAGTAGACAACTTCGTGTTCAGGAAGAGTTATATAAACGATACAATATTGAACATAGAATGCTATTCAGTCGGAATTAGCTTTTTTAAGGAGTGGAAAGGTTGCTCATTAAGAGCACGCACGAATTTGGCAAAGTTAAATAATGGGAACATATATAACATAACACATCATTGAACATATTGAATGATGTGCTAGTTATCACCAACAATCGCTAAAATAGTTTGGTAATGTATTATGATACCCGATATAGAGCCTGAATAGTGACTACATATTGGAAATTGTGAAACGTAATTATTGTTTGAGATTAACATCAAAAAGTTAAATAAATAATTCCAACGTTTCGAAAGTGTTCTTATCTACCTTTAAATTAAGATTATCATGGAATAATTAAACGGAATTGAAGAGGCATTTATCAATAGAGAATTCAGTGAATCTTCTGACTGAATTCACTATTTTAGAGGATTTTGCAGTACCTCAGAGGCTCAATAGTCGGAAGTTGAGTGAGTCTATAACTTTCAGACAAGCACAAAAAGGAACTAGCATTCTTACTGCAGTATTATAAACGAAATACAGAATACGAAGTTAGATGAATTTTGATCTTTGAAATTTTTTGATATATATGGGCTTGATGTATCAATCTGCAACAATCGATTATTTTAACCCATTGCAATTTTACCTGAACGGAATATCGATCTTTTTGTGATATAAAATCGTGAAAGTGAAGTTTGAGCAAAAATCATTGCGCCATACTTGAATGGAATGGACAGATGAACAATAGAGGAGCGATTCTGGGAGGAAAAAAGATGGAGCAAATTCCCTAAAAATTGCGAATGGAAGTTAAATCGCTCTTCTTCTGTGGAATAATCGCTGTCATGAAAATAATCTATAATATGAAAGTGAATCGCAAAATGTGTTTGCGCATAACTCAACAACGCCTGGACGAATTCAGTCAATTCTTTTTTTGAAATATTCGTTGAAGTCCAAGGATGGTTCTTACGGCGGAAAAATTCGAATAATTGCCGAGAAAATCCTGAAAACAGCCCATTTCTTTTTCCCATACAAAGTTCAGTTTTCTAACTGAAATGTAGAGTCAACGCCCAGACCAATTTAGCCAATTCTCTTTGAAATGTTCGTAGAAGTCCAAGGATGGTTTTTAAGGCGGAAAAATTTGAATAATTGCCGAGAAACTTTAAAAACAGACCATTTTTTTCCATACAAACGTTCAGTTTTCTAACTGAAATGTAGAGTCAATGCCTAGACCAATTTAGCCAATTTTTTTTTTAATGTTAGTTGAAGCCCAAGGATGGTTTTTACCGCGGAAAAATTTGAATAATTGCCGAGAAACTCTAAAAACAGCCCATTTCTTTTTCCCATACAAACGTCCAGTTTTCTATCTGAAATGTAGAGTCAACGCCTACACCAATTCTTTTCTTTAAATGTTAGTTGAAGTCCAAGGATGGTTTTTACGGCGGAGAAATTTGAATTATTGCCGAGAAACTCTAAAAACAGCCCATTTCTTTTTCCCATACAAACGTCCAGTTTTCTATCTGAAATGTAGAGTCAACGCCTACACCAATTCTTTTCTTTAAATGTTAGTTGAAGTCCAAGGATGGTTTTTACGGCGGAGAAATTTGAATAATTGCCGAGAAACTCTAAAAACAGCCCATTTCTTTTTCCCATACAAACGTTCAGTTTTCTAACTGAAATGTAGAGTCAACGCCTGGACCAATTTAGAGAATTTTTTTCTCAAAATGTTCGTTGAAGTCAAGGATGGTTTTACCGGCGGAAACATAGGAATGATTGCCGTGAAAACCCAAAAAACAGCCCATTTCTTCGCCATACAAACGTTTCCTAACTCAAATGTAGAGTTAACGAATGGTCCGATTTCATTATTTTATGTTGTTGTTATTGTTATCATCAGGGAAAAACTTCGAAAAATTGTGTGAAAATTATAAAATTTGAGAATACTTAATTAATAATATAAGAAAAAATAAAATAATTGATTCTCAAAAAGGAGATGTGAAAAAGGTGAATATCTTATCACACATTTCGGTGAGTTTAGAGCTATCACGACTTATATTAAAATTTTATTGAGTATAAAATTTTGGTATGTTTAAATAGATAAACATACACGTTACTAACTTAGCACGTGGTATATTTGATTATGAAGAAGAATACATAGTTTCTTTAATTTACTGTTGAAATTTCGTTTTTAAAATTGATAGCTATTAGATGTACAAACTTATGTACAATGAACAAAGTCGCAGAACTCGCAATGCAGCAAGTCAAAGATATAGTAGAGCAAGTCCAACTGACGAGCAACGTGCAGCTTGGTATGAAGTTCAACGGAATCGATGGAATCGGAATTACCATTATTAAATATAATGAAATAGAGAATATCAATAGTTTGAATAGATTACAGTTTACAGCAAATCGTTGACATTGGACCAATGAACGTTGGGGTGTCGATATTGCAAGGCAAAGATTAATTGTTATTGATAAGAAAATACCACCAATGCTGTGACAAAATATTGCGCGAAGAGTCAACTCAAACAGACGCTATAGGTACAGCCACCACAGACACTGTATTCATTGGTTTCCAGGAATGGCCTAAATTCTGAACATTTTCTGACTTACAACCAGCAAATACCTCATATAATTAATGGTGACATATATGGGACATATACTCGATACGAAATTAGGAACATGCCGTCCAACTATAAAACGGACAGATTAATCACTTTCAATACATCAAACGTCTTAATATAGGAATTTTTTAATAATTAGACTGATTTGAAATTACAGGGAGTACTGCAGTGCCTTCGTAAGTGAGTGAGTCCCTGGCTCCACACAGGATAAATATTAGAAACAAGATATTATAGCACAAATATTAGAATAAAATAGCGCAAACGTAGTATAAAAATAAATGGGCATACAAACTTCGCCAGGTCAGCTAGTATAATATGAAATTAAACATACAAACTTGTATGGGTAATGTGTTGAAAACGTTTGTCATAAATGATTAATGTAAAAATAATTTCAATTCATCATGGTGAAAAATAGAATCATCTTGGTTTGATACGATATTAATTATTTCAAAATTTAATTAATTTATATTTCATGTAGTAAGTGATTATTGGAGTTCGAATTTCTGACATATAACGCTAATATGGCTTTCGTCGAGTTTAAAACCCACATTTCAGTATGTCTTTCTTTTTTCCTGGAAAATCTGAAAAAAGCGTGAACGCCAGAAAACTGGATTCCAGTTTAATTACTGCGGTTGAATGGTGTATTCGAAGTTGTGAAAGACTTCAATCACAAAACAAAACGGACGAAATGGATCGGTCGTTTCTCATTATTGAAGTGAATATTTCCGGAAATATCTGAGTGCCCTAGAAGATGAAAGCTGCATTATGACAATATGTTCCCTCAAATAGAAATTTTTGTACGAGTTTTTTTTTGTAGTTCAGATTTCAACATGTCCTAATGTTTAATGCAGCTCTTTGAAGATTACGTTATAAAATTATATAGATATATTGTTGAATGCGTACTATAGTTTTTGCCATGTTCTCCACCCTTTGAAAAAACACGTAAAAATTATAAAAAACAACTGAATCTGTTAGAAAAAAAAATTTTCATAAACTTAACTGGATCTTATTTAATACTTTTACTGCTAAAATATTGTTTCGATGCGTTATATAGGTTTGGATCTATTGAGTTGGAACATATCGTATCATTAAGAAATCTCTGGATAATGACTTAAAAGCCCGAAATAATTATACTACCTACTTCTTCACTGGAATCATGTTTTTGATATCAGTTGAGTCTTATAAAACTTTCGTGGATACTGTTGAATTCGATCTCATTATGAACAAATTTTCAATGTGAATCTATAATATTAGTACAAGTAGGCCAAAATATTTTTCATTTTCCTGAGATACAATTGAAATTCAATTCATTTCGGATTCATTATTACTTATACAATTCGAATATTGAATACAACTATATAAATCTATTAATAACAGCATTAATAATAATAATAAATAACAGCATATTTGCCACAATTTGGTTATTTTTTTCAAACTTCGGAAAAACAATGTCAAAATACGTGATACATTTCAAATAAAGTTTGACGAAATTGTTCAAAACATCGAAATGTCTTTCGTGCAACCAACAAGTTATTAGGGGTTCAACACAATAAGTTACACTGAACTCTCGATTATAAGTCAGTTACACGAAGCATATGTGAATTGAACAATTGCTAATGAATTTAGTATCTCATTTTAATTATATGATACATAGCTTATAACTGAATTATATCATCTGATTTTCAATAGAAATATTGTTCAGAAGTGACGATCAATATTATAACTATAAAATTCGAAATAAATATTTTGAATATTTCGTAAGCTTTTCTTCCTGGACAGAGATTAGGAAGAATTCATTTAAAATTATTTTATAAATGAACAGGAAACCGGAGAAGAATGTGGATCGAAAACTACAAAATGTTGATACAGTTTCTATGATTGATAAATTATAATAATAATAATAATAAGTCTTTATTTTCCTACAGGTAAAAACAACCAGTTACAGGAAATATTCAAAGACATATATATACATTATTAACTCATAATGATGTAACACAAACGTTTAAAAATCATTATCAATAAAAAAAGTAATTATGATAAGTGATACATAAAATTAATAAGTTGACAAAAAACATATACATTAAGAAGACCATATCTATTAATGCAAAGCTAAGACACTACAATACAATTATTAAGCCAGAGGGTCTTCATGCCTCAGAATGCCTTGCACTGAATACGGCCAGACAGTTATAAGAGGTGGAAAAAAAAGAAAGAAAAATTATACGGAAAATCCTGGGACCAAGGTATGAAGATGCAAAATGGAAACTGAGAAGCTATGGAGAGATCTACGTGAAGACAGAGAAGATAACTGACACAATGAGGAGAAAAAGAGTGACTTTCTACGGACACATTAAAAGAATGAATGAAGGAAGACTGATCAAGAGACACATCCTATCGAATAGATAGGATGATCTATAACACATGAATCCGTGTTGCTCAATCTTCACTTGGTTTCTTACTTGGGAATAAATGTACTTAAATACTATGATCTCAAATAATTTTGAGGAGTTGGAAAGAAAAGATGTTGGTCTATAATTACTGATAACCGTTGCATCACCGTTTCTCAGTACAGGTACTATTTTTGCAGTTTCAAAGATTTTCGGAAATATTGTCGATTTAATAATTAAATTGAAAATATGACATAAAGATGCAGAGAGCACATGAATGCAATCCCTTACAAAAAAATTAGGTATTCCATCTGTACCAGCCGTATATTTTCTACTGAATTTCTTAACAGGGAGATATTCACCGATTTCTTTTGTACTCATAACTCAGAAACAACGATTTATGAGTTGTGTCACTTCGTAAATAATAGTGAGATATTGCTCCTGATAATTGAGCAATTGTGTTGATTAATTTGATAGTTGCGTCAGTCATGGTGACATCGTTTGAAAATAATTAGAAATAAGAAAAGAAGAACGAATATTGAATCACTTACTCTTAGAACGAATCGATTGTCTTGAATTTAATGCCGAAATAAATGCAAATACATCGTGAATTGAAGTTTTTAAATTGGGAACTCATTTAAATGCACTTAAAAAATGTCCTACTCCGATGAGTAGTTATTAATTTGATATAAGGGGGAACTACATTGGTTTCATTGAAAAAAATTATGAAGATCAAGAAAACAAAGAAGATTGAGATATTTCTGTATATTATTCCACATAGAATAGTAGGGTTTGAAGAAGTTAGCCAATATAATAGTAAATAATCCGAAACATTCCAATTGTCTGTTATAGCCATATCTAGGAATATCCATTCAGATAATTGAGAATATTCCAGTTAGCAGATCAGATTGATTACCTAGGTTCTAGTTAATTTATATTCAATTTAATGTTTTATGTTCAAAAATTTTAAATTTCCGTTATTTTTTCTCAGAAATCTTAGTGTATATTTGTATCTCTCCTACATTTAGTTGGAATACCTGACTCAAGAAATTGATTTTCTGTGTTCATATCCAGGTACGATCCTCTTGTTAAATATCAGTGTATTCTATGGTCATCATTCCAACTTAGTCATAGAACATACCTGGTATGTTCTGTGAAAATAGCTATAAGTATTGACTTTGTAAAATTACACATAGTATTAATCCAGCATTTGATGAAGAAGTAGTACTTCGAAACGTCGTCATGCGTATTTTATATTAAATTATGAGAAAATTCTAAATATTGTTTTATTATATCCATTCATTTCGGGTGTTTTTTATGGCTCATTTTGATCTTGAACAGTATTATTCAATTGATGTCTCTTCAACTCAATCAATCCAGTGTACAAAAATCTATTCAATCCCTTTCTTCTAGTTCCTTACCATCAATAACAACAAGAAGATTAATAATCACTTTTTCACTACAACTTCCTGAAAATAATTTCTATCGAGGGAATTACTCTACAAAACGTCAAGTTCAGATAGGAGCATTGAAATTTCCAAGCTTATTTTGAACATTTAATAAAGAGCACGGAGATGAATGGGCACAAAATGAAAGAAGTTGATTCATATTTTGTTTGCTTGATGGATCGCAGTAGAAGAGAAGTATCATTAAGTAGACCAACACACTGTTCACTTTCATTTAACTTTTACAGTAGGAAAATTTAATAACATATTTATATAAAATACAGGATTTTAATAGAAAATTGATTTATGTATTAATTGGCGGTGAACAAATATTTCAAATTTCATACTTTCAGGTTTCGTCATAGCATGACGAAACGCGTCATGCTATGTTGTCAATAAAGTGTACATCAAAAGTTCAACTCTTTGAATTTTAGTTTCTATTCAATTTTAACGGATTCACATCAAATAAACGCCAACACTATAAAATACACATAAATAATAATGCTCCTATATACTGGGACATTTATATTGAACTGACAAAATTGTCTTTTGAAATTCGTCAAATATTTTCAAGACGGTATAAGTCTTCTTCAGGAGAAAAAACAAACTGCAAAGTAATGACTACAATGATAAATTTCAATATGTAAAAAATAAAATTACTTTCAATTAGAGTTTATGCAGTGAAGATGACCCGAACCAACATTTTTTTTATAATGAACGTCTCTTGTTTTGTTGCCACTTATTCACTACTGAAATGAAATTTTTTGAAAAAATTTGAAAAATTATACATAATTATATATTAATTATTCATTCTTTATACAGTAATTATACATTATACATAATTGCTTGGCCATTCAGTTTGGCAACATGTAGTGAATAGGTGGCAACAAAATAAGAGACGTTTGTTATGAAAAAATATTAGTTAGGTCATCTTCACTGCATAAACTCTAATTATGATCAATTATTTTTACATATTGAAATTTATCATTGTAGTCATTACTTTGCAGCTTGTTTTTTCAAATAATTGCGAATTCAAGCTCACTCGCTCTCCTCATGGGGAACAATCGTAATAATAATAATAATAATATATATATTATTTGAATATTGAATATGAATAGATTGGGACTTGATATAGTTTTGAAATGCTTTCAGATTTCATGTTATGATTGCTCAATAACAATCAAGTTAAATTTTTCTTTCAAATAATTCGAATTTTTCAGTTGTCCAAACCTTTTGAAGTACGCCTTCTGAAAATCGTATACTAGTCCGTAAATTAAGAGAATAAATAATGAATTTAAGAGCGTCTAGGTAACAGAAATTTCCTCATAAAACCAGTAGTCGAATCAAAACATCCCCATTTTATTCAATTTATTTTTGTAAGTAAACTTGAAACTTTCACACAATCTGTTGAATATAATTTCATTATCGTAATTGAAAAATTAGTTTCGAAGCTTTTATCCAGCTCTTAATATAATAAAATTCTTCGCGTTTTGAGCGATAGTTACCTAACTTTAGCATCCCTTAATCGAATCAGACCCACAATACATTAAGCTGAAACAGATTTTTATGGAGTAGATAACTTTCACCTTTATTTGCCATTTCGTTTTAATTAATTCAGAGTCTTGTGCTCTGGTAGATAAGTCACGATTCAATTTGCTTAGATAATGAATATTGGCCTCACTACATCGAATAAAAAGTGAGAATATACTGAACTATGTTTCATTGAAGATTTGTTTTTAGCTGATGATTCGTAAGAAATATTTCTCAAAAATGAGCAAGCCTTGATGTTTTGAATTGATCATAATCGTCAAAATTACCAACAAATAACTATTTATCAATGAAGCAGTCAATGAGTTAGTTCCTCATTAAAGTCCTCACGAATACATATAATTTTTGAAAACTATTTATCATTTTTCAAACGAATTAAATATAAAAAATTAGAATAATCATCAAAATAATGAATACTTTATTTAATACAGAATTTAAATTATAAAGAAAGAAAATTTATAGTAAAATTACAATTTGTTCTTGTTTGGTGCTTTTCTAGCTGCTGCATATGTGATTGAACCTAAGAAGCAATACATTGGTTATTTCACCTCAATTTCAAAAATTTTAAGATTTTAAGATTTAAAAAACGGTAAGTGAAGGGTGTTTTTTTAGAGGTAAAGAACTTTAAATTGCAATAAAACAACGATGAATCATTCGATTGACAAGCATTTTTTTAATTCGAAAGATAATCTTGTGGCATTACATTTTGAATATGATTTCTGTCACGGCTGGCTCAGATGTAGTCCAATCTGGACGTCCAATTTTCGATGAATTTTCAAGTGTTCGAATGGTCAAGCGTTTGTGGCTTATCCGCATAGACCAATGACTTTACATTGCCCCAATGAAAGAAGTCTAGCGGTGTTAAATCACAAGATTTTGAAGGCCAATTCACAGGTCCAAAACTTGAAATTAGGTGGTCACCAAACGTGTCTTTCAATAAATCGATTGTGGCACGGGCTGTGTAACATGTAGCGCCGTCTTGTTGAAACCACAGATCCTGGACATCATGGTTGTTCAATTCAGGAATGAAAAAGTTAGTGATCAACATTGACTGTAACGTTCTGGCCATCAACGTTTTTGAAGAAGTACGGACCAATGATTCCACCAGCCCATAAAGCCAACCCAAACAGTCAGTTCTTCTGGATGTTACAGTGTTTCGACATACACATGAGGATTAACTTCACTCCAAATGCGGCAGTTTTGTTTGTTGACGTAGCCATTCAACCAGAAGTGCACTTCATCGCTGAACGAAATTCGCTCATGAAAATCGGGAACAACGGCAGTCTCGTTTTGGGCCTATTCGAAGAATCTACGCCTTTCTTGATGATCGTTTGGCTTAAATTCTTGCACAAGTTGGATTTTGTAAGCACGCAAACCAAGATCCTTCCGCAAAATCTTCCATAAAGTGGATGGACACAGATCCAATTCCTGTGCTCGATGGCGGATGGATTAATTCGGGTCTTCCTCAGTGCCACGCTCTACAGTAGCAATAGCTTCTTCTGTACCGTAAGGCGTCTCTGGGGATGTGAGTTATCAATAAGAGGAAACGTGGTGCGAATACGTTCCATGGTTAATCAAATTAACTCCTCTGATGGACGATTTTGTCGACGATAAAATGGACGCAGTGCGCGATACGTACTCCGCATAGAACCATTATTTTCGAAATAAAATTGCACTATTTACAAGCATTGTTCTTGCGTGAGTCTATTCATGATGAATTGCCAAACCAAATTAAGAATAAATCACTTCTCAGCTGTTGAATCGGTCACCATCTTCATCAGTATTGCCAACCTAAAGTTCTATACCTCTTAAAAAAACACCCGTTAGTGCTACTCACAACTGCTCACCCAGTAGAGAGTAGAAGGTACTCGTTCCTCATAACACTCAGTATAATATTTCTCAAGATAGTTTTTTTTCGGTTTGTTGGGTCCTGGAAATGCGCGGTAGATAAGAACACCAAAATAGTGTTGTACTGATTGTGCAGCTTCATGTTCAACTGAAAAAAATCTCGAACTGATTGATATAAATGAAAAACAAGTAAAATATTCACTTTAAAACAATTGTATAGACGACAGATCGAGCTGAAATGGGTATGCCACCAGTTTCATAGTATTTAGAAAAAGTCGATTTAAATTAACTACTAAAATAATTTAAATAAAACTGAGTAGTTTTTCGATTTTCAATATAATTAATTCAACTACTAACTACTTAAATTAACTACTTATTAAACTTAAAGTTATTCACTAAAAGCTAAGTTAAAATAGTTAATTCAACATATTTTAGCTGGTCCTATTATAGTACCTACGCAAAGATTTTGCTAAGTATGACAATGATGTCAAATTGCATTATGCACTAAAATGAGGTACATAACACCAATTGTTTTTATTGAAATGGTTAGTTCATTCTGGTTGACAAGTATTAAGCATTCGTCATAATCTGAAGTCAGGAATCAACTAATCAATTATTTTGATCAGTAGTAAAAGTAGTTGGTCCCCAGGACTTAGTCGGGAAAATATCCGGCTATGGTGCGGTAAGATTCGGAGTCGAACTCCGGAGAAGGCAGGTGTGTGTTTGTTTATGATTGAAGTAGTTATTCGATAGTAATTAGTGGGTCATGTACACTGATTACAAACCTATTGGCCATTCGGAACAGGCGTTAAACTTTAGATGCACTGCATTGTAAAAAAAATTGTAGTGAATCCTATTTAAATTATATATATATATATATATATATATATATATATATATATATATATATATTTATATATATATATATATATATATATATATATATATATATATATATATATATATATAAATCAAAAGTAGACACTGTCGGCATATGCCGCAATTAGTAGCAGCCGTTGACACGTGTTTCGAGCTTATTGGCTCTCCTCAGAACGGCGTAGCCAAGTTTCAGTTGTACGAGTTGTATGGAAAAACAAGAAAGAAACAGACTCTCCACTGAAGGAATTCGACAAATTTCAGACTACTGCGTTTTTACTCTCCGGGTTGGGAGATTTGAAAAAACTACTTCGCCCGTGAGGCGACTACTTAGACTACATCCTTCAAAGATGCCTCTGACCGAGAGATTATAAAATGTATGAATAATTTTTAACGCGGGGAAAAATTTCCAACAAAAGTAGACACTGTCGGCATATCCCGCAATTAGAAGCAGCCGTTGACACGTGTTTCGAGCTTATTGGCTCTCGTCAGAACGGCGTAGCCAAGTTCAGTTGTACGAACCTGAAGATGGCAAGAAAGAAACAGACTCTCCACTGATAACGGCTGCTACTAACTGCGGGATATGCCGACAGTGTCTTCTTTTGATTGAAATTTTTCCCCGCGCGTTGAAAATTATTCATACATTATATATATATATATATATATATATATATATATATATATATATATATATATATATATATATATATATATATATATATATATATATATATATATATATATATATGCAAAATCTCTTGCATAATTTCGTTGAATACAACAATTTTGTCAAAACAAATCAATAATTGAATATTATAAATTACTATGGATATCAAAACGTCAAACATATTTTTTTCAAATCGACTTGGCTTTTTTGTCGAAGCATTCGCTTCAGAAGTTAGCTAGTCTTCTTCAACATGAGAAAACCACTGAAAAACTCATAGTACGCCAGGTGATTCAAATGAGTATGATATATATTCTTTTCGAAAATTGAATTTTACGTAGTTGAGATTTTATATACTCCAGAAAATTTATATTCAAATCTTTACTTTGGTTTTATCTGTGTAAGGATCAAGTGTATCAGTTTTGAGGTATGTTGTTTGATAATTGTTGTGTATTGATTCTATAAGTGTTATTCGTCAGGTTTACCGAATAGTCGTAGATAGAATTTAGATGTTCGATATCGGTTCTTGCATTTATTGTGTTTTAAAAATTTTGACGAGTGTGTAACATTTCTAAAATTTCTCTACATCTTTCGTTCCCAAAATCTTTGAGTTGATGTAATTAAAATCGTATTTTTCAGTATTTTATGTTTATGTAGAAACTCTTGTATTAATATATTGTATTTATTTTCTCTGAATACTTACGAGGTAAAAAAGTCGAATTGATAACAAGCAATAACAGGATATTTTCAATGTTGAAAGCTTTATTTTTGTTTAAGTTTCGTTGTATAACACAACTGTGTCAAAATTAATGGTTAGTAGAATATTATGGATAACCATAAATATCAAAACGTCAAGCTTATTTTTTTGGAAAATCGAATTGGCTTTTTTTTTCTTTAGAATTCAGAATAATATTTCCTGCTAAGCATTCACTTCTTTAGTCTTCTTCACCATGAGGAAACCTCTGAAAAACTCATGGAAAGCTAAGAGATTCAAATGAGTGTGATTTATACATATACATATATACATTCATATAATTTCACATAGTTGAGTTTTCTATACTTATATGAAAATGTAAACTGAAAATTTGTTATAGGTTCATGTGTGTGAAATTGATGGTAGATCAGAAAAGAATGACTTTTGACATATGATGTTTGGTGATCGTTGTGTACTTATTTTATAAGTATTTATTCAAAGATTGATCAAATCATTGTAAATAGAATTCAGATGTTTCATATCATTTCTTCCATTTACTGTGTGTTCCAATTGTTTACGAATGTGTAATACTTCTAAAATTTCTCTACATTCTTTGTCTTTTTCAGTTGCTAAAATATTTGTCATGTTGTAACCAAAATCATTTTTTTTTAGTTTTCATTTAGCTGTTATTTGAGTTTTCGCATATTCATGTGCATTAATTCTTTCTTCAAGATTTTTCGATATTTGACCTATATAAATGTTCCTCTGAATACTAAAGAAACAAAAAAGCCAATTCCATTTTTTTAAAAAAATAAGTTTTTCGTTTTAGTATCTCTGGTAATTCATAAAACTCAATTATTCATTAGTTCTGACAAAGTTGTAATATACAAGGAAACGATAAAAAAATAAAGCTTTCAACATTGAAAATAGTCTGTTATTGCTGAAAATATTGAAAATAACTATCTCAAACAGGCTCATTAAGTGGATATATATATATATATATATATATATATATATATATATATATATATATATATATATATATATATATATATAAAATATATAAAATTCTAGTGTTACGGTGTGCTATTGAACTCCTCCGAAACGGCTTGACCGATTTTCGTGAATCTTACCGTGCATATCGGCTAGGGTGGAGAATCGGACAACCCTAGTTGATATACTAATATTTCAACCCTCTAAATGTTAAGGGTGGTCCACCCTTAAATTCTTATAAGATTTTTGTTGACAAATTTTTTTGTTTTTATTCTTTTATGATAAGCATACAAAAATACATTACATTGTTTTATTATTGTTGCCTTCTCAAGAGTAATTGACATACTTCTATATATATAGAACTTTGCTTTGATAAATCGCACTTTGATAAATTTGATAACCACAACCTAGATGACATTACTTCATCAAATTAGATGAAATTGTTCAAAAACTAGTATATAATATATATATATATATATATATATATATATATATATATATATATATATATATATATATATATATATATATATATATATATATATATATATATATATATATATATATATATATATATATATATATATATATATATATATATATATATATATATATATATATATATATATATATGATAATATTTCTTAAGCAATAGCTACTACAAAATCATATATAGTTACGTTGAGGTTCAAAATATAGTATTTACAATTATATGTTTGAAATAAACTTAGCTAATTTTCGCTTGAATACCTCAAGGTTACCAATTGTTCCTATAGAGCTAGGGAATTTACTAAATGCATTGAATCATTCATAAAATATACTATTCCTACGTTTAGAAAGCTTAAAAACTTGTATGTAGAAATTGTCAGCATTTCTTGTATTATAACTATGCACGTCACTGACACAATGTACATTTTTATTACTCTATATGGGAACAATTTTAACAACTTTAAGTATATATATATATATATATATATATATATATATATATATATATATATATATATACAGATACCAACATATAAATGCTGTTATAATATAATATAAACATCGTTGCAGAAATACTCCTTTGAAAAATTGTCAGTTAATTGTCATTTTAAATAATGCGCCAAGCATTCTTAATATGTATTGTACACTTTAGCGGATATAAACACTATTTGTTTATTTCAAATTGAATTCCTCATATTCTGTTGCATATTCTGATTCAACGCGATATTGGTTAATTAGGTCTACACTTCCTACTCATTTTCAAATATGAATTCTTTAAAATAGAATATGCCTTCAGAAATGTCTATGACAACCCTAATAACTTCTTAAAGAAACGCCAAATGGTGTTGATGCTAGATATTAGTGGAGAGCAGAACGGGTGCTTGAGGCATGTCGACAAACTCGAAAAAGCTTCACCAGAATGATGGAACTTCCTGTTACATATTGAAAATTCTTCATAGCTCTCTCATATCAAATTGTCCACTGTATATGATTTTACCTCTGGTTTTCATATTATATTCCTATTCCAAATTTATAACTTATCTTTGATGACAATAATTGTGGTTTCTCAAATTCTTCAGGAAATGTTTACCATCGATTGGATATTGTTGGGAAATTGAGAGCTTGAAAATATTTTTCAATTCAAAATTGCACAGGAGGTTTTTTTTTCATCAACCTAGTTTGTTTTGTGTATTTACTGAAATTCTATTTCCAAAGAATTAAGACGAGAAAGGGTGTGAATTAATATGAAAAGGTTCAAAAAACCGAAAATATTTTTGCTCGATAGTTTTTCTATTGAATTGCTTGGTCCGCAGGTAATAAAAATATACTCATGGCACGTAACTTTTTGCGCAATACTTGAAACATTTTCTAATTGTTGTATGTGCAATTTAGCCAATGTCAAATAAAAATAACACTAAAACATGAAGTATTCTGTACACATAAGTTTAATTGTCACTGCAAAACAAGAATAAGTTTTAAATCATTAATTTCTCGAACCGTAGAAACAATATTCCAAAAATGTTTCAACTTTATATCTCAAGAACTCACCTCATCATCATTTCTCGAGTAAAAACGTTCAAGGCCTCAATTTCCACTGTTAAAACTGTGAGAAATTTGGAGCACGTTGTTTTCCTAAAATATCCGTGAGTTTCACTCGCCACCCGAATTGGTTTAAAACACGACGCGGACTGTCCAACGATTTAGTGTTGTAAGTTTTGACGTGTTATAGACGCTACCGACGCCGACCCGCGTCTCTTCTGGCGTCGCGCATTCTCGTGCCGTCGTTGCGATAAATATTCAACGGCAATAAGTGACAATCAAGACAACCAAAGAAAAATGTGAAAAGAAAGAAGATAGGGGAGTTTTCCAATGAGTCGAATGAATACTGTTTGTCAAACTTACCATTATTGAAACCAGAGTTTGTCAAATTTACCGAAATTATTTTGAATAACACCAAGTAATAGTGTTTTAACAACAAGAGTAATTAGTTGAAATATTCAGAAACGTAATTTCAAGCGAGGTGGTAGCGAAAAGAAGTATAAAGTGTTTTCATCTTATTAACCTGGAAATTTTACTGAAATTATCAGAATAATAAATGTTGAATTGGATAACTTGACAACTTGTTGAGGTGGTAAACCTTGGAATCAGAGCGGAAAAGAATAAATGATACCTCAATCACGGTAGAGAAGTTCTGCATCGAGGAATACAGAAATATTCGATATTCTGATTCTGTGTATCCATATGACTGAGTGCTATATGAGTAGAATAAGCGCATAATTTGAATGATAGCATCAAATTGAAACGTTTCACCAAATAATAATAATAACAAAAATAATAATAATAATAATAATAATAATAATGATGATATTGATAATAATGATAATGATAATAATTATAATAAAAATAATAATAATAATGATAATAAAATAAATTTATTGAGAAACATTTCTTACATAGTAAAATTACATTCATTTCAATTGATAAAATGACTACAACTAAGAAGGATGCTCTCAAAAGGACTGAATTCAGTTTTGAGTCTGATATTCCATTCAGCCCTCAAACAAAAATTTTGGTTCAACCAAAAATATTGGTTAAATTTTTATTTGCAATGGTATACAACTTTATTTGAAAAGAAAAAAAAAATTGCCTCAGAAATATTCAACATTCAAGACAATTTCACATGGTGAAGAACATTTGTGTTAAAAAAATATACAAACATATGATACAAAAAATTGATTCATACATTATTGTCTACATTCGAATCATCGAAGTACTCTGCCACACTATAGTATGCCTTTGCTAAGAGCAGAGATTTAACTCCCCTCTCAAACAAATGAGCTTTCAGTACTTTCAAATTCGATGGTAAATGGTTGAAAATTCAAATACTCTGATAATAGAGAGATTGCTCAAATTTAGCTGTTTCATGCATAGGGATAAGTAGCATATCCTTGTTCATTGTTGAATACTCATGATTACTATTCAATTCAATAAACCTATCTTCATTTTCTTTAACATATAACAAACATCTATAAATATATAAACACGGTAAGGTGAGTATGGAATTATTAATGAAGATAGGTTTACAAGATATTCGTTGATGAATATTGAATAATAATCGAAGTATTCGCTTCTGTGTAATAAACACCCTATTTATTTCTGTAAAGAAGCCCCACAATCAACGTCTGAACGCAACAAATTTCGATTCTCTGATACCCTCACCCACCTGTTTCTTTCTTACCTGGTTGAGCGACGTCAATTCGTAGAGCTGGAGGGTATACAGTCGTCTGAGTTCATACCTACCTCTGGAATACCACAAGGGTCTAACCTTAGACCACTGTTATTTATTCTGTTCGTAAAGGATATGATAGATAATATTCACTCTCCACATTTGATGTTCGTGGACGATTTGAAACTATATCATCAGCTGGCGCTTGACCATATTAATAGTTGGTGTGACGACAATTATTTGATTTTGATTGAACTTAAAACAGTATGGGGAGCAGACATTTGAGGCCAGCGAACGAATGGAGGAGTGAATCTGCGCCTGATCGATCTGACATGGGCACTATAACCAAAACTCCATTTAGAGAGGAGCCAAACTCAGGCATTATACTACAAAGATTCCTCCAGAAGCAATCTACTCAGCTGAAACAATGGTTATTAACGGACATTAAAGAATGAGAGAAATAGAAACACAAGACCGGAATTTTCTCAGAAAACTTACGGGTCAATCAATAGAAATGGCATTTGGATGGAGAGACCTCAGAATGAACTTTATCAAACGACAAATACGATAACGGAAAAAATCAGAGAACAACGTTTAAAGTTCTATGGAAATGTCTACAAAATGAAACAGTTCAAAATACTGAAGAAACTGCTCGATATAATTATGAGGAGTAAATGCGGAACAGAGTGACTAAAAGAGGTCAAAAAAGGTCTACAACAGATTAGTATAAAAATCTCGAAGATCGCACTGACTATCGCTATAAAATCGCACATGTGTAGTTTGAGCAAAATTCAAATTGCCAACCTGAATAAAATGGACAGATGAACAGAAGAAAGACCGTTCAGAGAGGATGAATCGTTTTTGGGAGCCAAAAAGGATGAAGCGAAGGTTCTAAGAATCACTAATTCAAGTTCGATCATGGGGAACGATAGTTATAATATTAATATATATATATATATATATATATATATATATATATATATATATATATATATATATATATATATATATATATACTTATTATAAATAAATCTTCTCTTATGACAAAACATGATGAAATTCTGCAAGTAGGCAATTTTAAATACCTCGGGGAACTTATACAGTCCTCAGGTTTAAACCGAATCGCTAATGAACAGAAAATAACAGAGCTCCAAAGGGCCTACAAACTAATATGGGCTCACTATAACAAAAAGTGCATTTCGAGAGACGCCAAATTGAGGCATTATAACACAACGATTCTTCCAGAAGCAATCTACGCAGCTAAAACAATGGTGATTGGCGGCCATTCAAGAATTAAAGAAATAGAAAAACGAGAACGAAAAATTCTCAGAACGATTTACTCGATATATAATCAATAGAAACGGTATTTGGATGAAAAGACCTCAGAATGAACTGTATCAAAAGACAAATACGATAACGGAAGAAATCAGAAAACGACGAACAAAGTTCTAAGCACAAGTCTACAGAATGAAACATTCCAGAATACCGAAGAAACTACTCGATATAATTATGAATAGTAAATGTGGAACAGAGCGGCTAAAAGAGGTCCAAAAGGATCTACAACAGATCAATATAAAAAATCTCGAAGAGCACACTGAATGTCGCTATAAAATCGCACATGTGAAGTTTGAGCAAAAATCAAATCGTCAACCTGGAGTAAAGCCTCTCATTACTGGCAATTTTTCCGAGTATTCGTCTGTTTTGATGGTTGATGTGGCATGTTCGTATATATTCTGGATCAGCTCGGTATAGCAAGACTGTATTCCTATCCTCAGTTATGAGGTGGTTGCAGCTAGAGTTCTGAGCAAGTCAAATGCCTGTTGTTATAAAGTGTTGCTATAAATTCACACATGAGGACTTTGAGCAAAAATCAAATCGACAACCTGGAAAAAAAATGGACAGATGAACGAAAGAAAGAGTGTTCAGAAAGGATGAAGCATTTTTGGGAGCCAAGAGAGAGGAAGCAAAAGTCCTTGAAGTTACGAATTCAAGTTAAATCGCTCTTCTCCTAAGGAACAATCGTTATAATATATATATATATATATATATATATATATATATATATATATATATATATATATATATATATATATATATATATATATATATATATATATATATATATATATATATATATATATATATATATATATATATATATATATATATATATATATATATATATATATATATATATATATATATATATATATATATATATATATATAAATATATATATATATATATATATATATTTATCGGCAACCACGAATATGGGGACATTTTTTATCTGCAACCATAACTTTCGGGACATTTGGCAAGTTTGAGGTCTGACCCCAAACATTTCCTGATCGCCAACCATGACTTTGGGTACACACTTATATTAAGACATTTTTCTGAAGGTTGGGGACATTCGTTCCAACTTTGGAGACATTTTGAAATAGAATAAGAATATGATCATTCGGCTGAAGAACCTACAGAAATATGTGTTATTAACCGAATAACTGAAAATATTGCAAACATGCACAAATAATACGAGAAAAATCGTCATTTATAACGGTATTGAACATTTCAAATCTTCAATCCCTAATTCAATTCGCACAGTTTTGAGTCCAAATCTCATTTGATCTGAATAACTGTTTGAAATGAAAATTCCAAATAACATTACGATATCGTTTAGTTATATTGATGACTCCGACTCAGGTATTAAAACCTTCATTTGATGTCATGCGACAACTTGTGAATTGAAATTGTCAGAAAAATTAGAATGTTGCCATTTTGAGGCTTGGAGAATTTATATCGCCTGAAGATGTAAGTACTTGATTTGTTGCGTTTGATTTAAAATATTAAAACATTCAAATATGATTGATATTAATTAATCTTCTCTATAAACAATAATTTTCATCGAATTGAAAAGAAGTACAGCAATTCGATCTTCTCCCATATCAGCGTGTACATCAAATACCTTCTACTGATATCGACTTCGGAATTATATAATTTAGACACTGATAAATTCACGAATGCTTATTTGTTTTCTGTTTCAACTTAATAGAGTATTGAGGAGAAACATACGAAAAAAACGAACTGTGTCAATTGATATTTAGAATAACTGAAAATTTAAAAGTTAACACATCTAACTGTTATCCATAAAAATGGCATTCTTAAACGTGCTACTAATTTCAGAATTTGAAAAAATATTTGGATGACTTTTTCTCCGCTAGGATGTCTATTATCTATAGAAAATTAGGTTTTTTAAGGTTTTCGTATTGAAATATATGTTTTGTCTGTATTCAATATTTTTAAAGTGCATGTATTAAATTATCATAGATATGTACGAGGTAAGCGAATTATTTCGTGGAATAAATTTTCAAAAATGTTAGCGTCTCGATAGACAAGTCCTTTAGAACGAATGGTTCATAATCGATAGTCACGTACTTGCTGTTTAATTCCCAAAAAACAACAAATAATTTTCCGAATTGATGATTGAAGATCGAGATACTGGTCGAGATACTGACCGAGATTCTCGAAATATTAGTTAACAAAAGTAATATGATAAGAATGAAATAAAACGATATAACATAAACTATGTACTTATGCATTGATAAAACACTTTGATTCACTAATCATTATTTAATCATTCATGAATCTTAATTTTAATTTTTGTTCAATTTGTATTTTTCTGACGAAAGTGTGACAAAAAAACTTTCAAATCCCTGTGTTGAACTGTTACAAATCGTGAAATATGAGATGTAATCTAGATGTTATTAACCGAATTCCGAGAAAAATCGTCATTCCTAAATGCAATATAACGGTATTAAATATTTGAAATCTTCAATTCCTCATTCAATTCGCGCAGTATTGAGTCCAAATCTCATGTGATTTGAATGAATGTTAGAATTAAAATCCTCAGTAACAGTACAATATTATTAAGTTATTACGATTCAGATATTAAAACCTTTATTTGATGTCATACATTTATCAATTGAAATTGTCAGAAAAATTAGAATCTTGCCATTTTGAGACATGGTGCATTCAAATCGCCTGAAGATGTAGGTACATACCAGGTTTACGTTGCGTTTGATATGAAATATTTGTAGATAATTTGGTTTTCGAATAATGATAGTATAATAATAAATAAAAAAACATTGATATACAATAATAATTACTTCACGTAAATCAACTCCTCTTGAAGATTTCTACCTGAAGGACTACGGCTACGGGTCTGATTACTGTCAATCTGATATATGATATCTGTGATAAGTGGAAGTCCACCTATGAGTACTAGTGGAAATTTTAACACTAAAAATGGGGAATAATACTGGCTTTTATTAGCGAAGTTATTAACGTTACAAAATCAATATATGGATAAAAAATACATGGATCGAGTAGGTGACTATTATACTCTAATTATATTGATTCCCAAATAATATTACAGAAGTTGAATTCTATTCAATTGCATAAACTTTAGATGGAATAGATAGAAAATTTATTGGTAGAAAAGACGAACCAAATGCGTTCTTGGCCTTTGTGTCAAAATAAAAGGGCAGTATATAC
Organism: Henosepilachna vigintioctopunctata; assembly: GCA_030704895.1. Taxonomy (NCBI): domain Eukaryota; kingdom Metazoa; phylum Arthropoda; class Insecta; order Coleoptera; family Coccinellidae; genus Henosepilachna; species Henosepilachna vigintioctopunctata. The sequence goes on from JARQZJ010000091.1 coordinate 10,217,992, forward strand.
AACACATAGGTAGCCCACTTCCGGCCTACTGGGTAGAGGGTACCATGAATAATCGAAAGCATAAATCAATTGAAAGTGACTGAAGAAAGATTACAATACTGGTCAATATTTTCACTGAATATTGCTTTTCTCTCATTTTTTCTATAAATAGATCAATTTGGTGGAATATGAAATGAAAAGATTTATATAAACTTTCATACATGCGAGATGTTTTTTCTGTGTCTTGATTTAATAGAACTGAAAAACTTCAATACGCTAGAGGTATTTTTTATTTCATATGATCTTAATGAATGTTGAAATCAAGTCTGCAATAACAGTACTATATGAATAATTCGGTAATATGTACTATTATATACTCGAATAATTTTTCCTATCACGAGACAATTTCAGTGGAATGAACAATAAAACGATATATAAATAATTAGATAAAATTCTTTAATTAGGTTTTTTTTTTAAAACAATTGTTAATGAAAGCCTTTAATACAGCAGGAGTGCGATGTCGTAACGTTGTATTTTCCTCTATTGCTTTAGTACAAAGTGACAAGCTTGGTAATTTTTTCGCCTTGAAGTTCTCTGCGAATACGGTTTCAACCAGAGATTTTTCCTCATCTGACCAAAATCTTCTAGGTCCTGAAAAAAGTGATTTTGAAATGAAAGAAATTTGTAATTATCACAACAGCCAATGAATAAAAAGCTCATTGTCTGTTGTTTTATATTATATCATTTTAAATCTAACTAAAATCTTTTCGATCTTGAAAAAACTAATGTTGTAATGAAAATAAATTAGTGATATAGCCCATAAATTGGTTGTTTTTCTGAATATTATTTCAAATAATACATTACAAAGATAATTCAATAAATAACACGATATACCTGTCACCAGATATATTCGATAGTTACCCCTGTTCATTTTTTTCTTAGTACTGGAATTCATAATGTTCTGTTTTCTTTGTTTTATTGCATTCATAATGAATGCTTTCAGAACATAAGGACGTCTCTTTCGGAGAGCTGGTTCTGTGTTTATTAAAGAGGAACAGAAGTCAATTGTCGGAGACTCCATATTCTCTAGATAAAATTTTGCTTTATCTTCCACAACCTTTTTCTCCCATTCACTCCACGATAGCCTTTTGAAATTTGAAGGTGTTTTGAAGGGGCCATCTTTCTGCTTCTGACTGATTATTTGCTGACCTGAAGAGGAAATTAAGTACAAGTTTACAAATAGATTGAATATCTAATACTGAATCTTGAAAAAATGTTCATTAGGAATATTTGATATCTGTCCTCTAGTACAATTTTTTGACAGAGGGTATATTGATTAATAATTGAATTTATGTCTTAATAACTACTCGAACAGAAATTAAAAACACACTCACCGTGATATTCTACCATAGGAGCTGCGTTTTCATTACTAGTACAGGTAGTCACAGTGTTCTTACTACTACAAGGCGTAGAAAGTTCCCTTGACGGTGTTTGAACATTTCCAGAAGCCTCTTCTAATAGTCGCGATATACGAAGGTCCCTATGAGCAGTGGGTAGTCTATAGTGCTCCATATGTATACGTTCCTCGTGGCCCATGTAGTCAGCTATATCCTTCAACTCAATATTCGATAGCTCCATAGTACCGCATTTGGTAGCAAAATGTTTACGCAGTTGCGTTCCCTTCAAATTCTCAGGATTCTCTGATCCACATAAACGAGCAAATTTATTCATTAGCCTGTTTGCTTCGAGATGCTTTGCGTTATCAGTTCCTGGAATACCGAAAACGAACGGATTATCAGGAGGTACACCAGCCAGGCTTCTGGAATCAATGACAAGTTTTAATGCGTCTAATTTCTGTTTGGTTATCAACAAAGGTACGCCCCTACCCCGTTTTCCCCTGATGCATACTCTTACATAATGTTCAGTTTCGATATTTCGAGTGTTGGAAAAATCATCATCATTTTCGAAAGTTTCGCATTCTCGGAGATCGTTTATCTTCATGCGTTCTATTTCTCCCGCTCTTCTCCTGTTAAAAACTTGTAAATACGTCAACAAACATGATTGAAGTTCCTTCCAAGTTGTCAAGCTGAACATTAACTTGAGTTCATCATTGTGAGTAGAGATTTTCGTTTCCAGGTAACTTATTAATTTACTGATATCTCGTGTTGTTGGAAGATTGCAATTTTTCTTTCTTTTCATATCTAACTGATTTTCGGCCACTGTCTTATATACATCATAAGCAAATTCTTCCGTAATGAGTTGTAGAAAGTTCTTCACATCTTCCAATCTTACCTTATTTTTTTGCTTTATCATTTCGCATATCAGGTATTGAGTAATTTTCTTGATACAGGTGCATATACTAGAGGCTGTTGATGGAGCCCTGTAAGCTCCAGTTTCTTCATTCAATCCTGCCATGTCATTTATCGCTTTAACAACTGTATCATAATGAATCGGATCGAATACCGTCTCCAATTTAGATACGTTAGGATTAAATTTTTTAAAACTGAGATAAAAGGTTGCTACACATCGTAGGCGAGCACGTATCATCTTATAAAAATGAGCAGAACGGTATTTGTGCGTTAACTTGTTACCGTACAAAATAATCAGGTCATCTGCCATGATAGTTTCATTTATTTCGTTATTCCTCATCGGAGGGAGGACTTTATTTCTCATTATGTAATTTGCTTTCAAGTTCGTAAACATTTTTTTTTTACTGCTCAAGAAAACATTTTTTGAGTTCGTTTTCTTCTGTTCTGTGCAAATTCTATAATGGATGGATAACGAATTTTTTGAGTACATAGCACCGCAATATCCGCATGGCATGAAATCTGAAGCTGTCCTGCTTTTCCCCATTTGTGGACGTCTGACAACAATGATATCTCCTTGGTTTATTTTAGAATCAGTGTTGTATATGAAATCTCCACGTTTTCGAATGTCTGATATAATGTTCATTCTTTCTGGACATTTCTTCGGCAGTGATAAAAAGGACTGCACTTCCTTTTCAGACCCATGTTTTAATTCCAGATGCCTTGCCAATTTTGTTTGTAATTTCTGACAGAAACAGCAAAAATGTTTCTTGGTCGACGATCCTGAAATGGCTACTTTCAAAGTGACATGATTTTGTGTGATGGTACAATCTGCGGAATCATGTAGATCTTCTGAAAAAATGTGATAAATTTAAATTAAACATTTAATTATTCTTCGTTATCATCAGACTGAATTCAAATTTTTTATTTTTGATAGCTCCTACAAAGCTTGTGATATGTTTTCTTTCAACTTAAAAGTTTCAACAAGTAACTTTATCCGTTGAAAGAAAATGAAAACTCCAATTAGACGTGCGCAAAACAATGCGTCAAGATGTGATGTGTGATTTATCGCGTAATGCGTAATGTATCATTACACCGCAAGGTGATTACTCGCATTACTTACACACGCGTAGTTTCTGTGAAATAATCATCAAACTAGTAATTAACAATTGGTGAAAGAATAGAATACATTTGCTTTTTGATTTGAGAGTAGTTTTCGAAATTATTTTTGAAACAGAAATTTAAGAGATCCAATTTTGCATGAATTATTCTATATGAGCGAAATTCACGAAAAACTATGTAAAAAATTACAACTTACCTAATCACTTTACGTTTTCAAGAATGAACTATTATTTGAGAATAAATGAATAAACGTATGTGGATGAAATGGAAGAATAAAATATTAGTCAACAAAATTACCTTGTTGATTTAAATGAGGACTATCAGACACACGTGAAGAAGGGCCACAACTCTCCTCCGCTATATCCAGATTTTTTTCATTACTTGAATGAATAATATGATTCTTATTGAGTGCCGAATTTTTCACTGAAACAATTCAATATATAGAGGTTAAAGTCAAAAGCTATAAACTACGTTTTATAATTATATTCTTTATATTTATTATATTGATATTCTTTATCATTACTTCCCTGAATATATAATATGATGTTGATTTAAACCGAAATGAATATTCTCTTGTTTTATATACATATTATTCTGAATAGATAAAACTAAGTGTTCATCTATTTTTTGTCAATTTTTGGCTCTCAATTACTGAGAAATATAACGGATTCTAATTTTTACGAAGGAACATCCTTCGATGTTTTTTAATTGTATGCTTAGAGTTCTTAACAAAATATATTCTCATTGGAAGAAAATAACTGATATTTGAGTATCACTTCGTAATACCGATACAGTTCTGGAGATATTAAGAATATATCAAAACAAATGAGGAAATAATATAATTTCAGAAGATGAACTCTTGCATATTTTAAACCAATTTCAGTTTTTTAAACATACCATACGTGAACTATCTCAGTATAATCATAAAAAGTCAGTTGTGGTGTTGCTAATATATAAATCGTATTATGAAATCGTATTCAAATTTTTCATTCGAAAGGGTATATACAATTAGATATATTACCAATTTTATGACAGATACAATGGTTTTATTGGCTGCAATATCCATTAATCATTTTATGATCTTTTTAAAATCTCATTGGAAAAATACAGGTCCAATGATTTTTATATGAACCAAAAATGATTAATCAATTTTGCTCAGATTAAAATCGTAGCAGCAAATTTTTCAATTTTCATTATAATATATAAGTAACTTACCGGTAACTGTTTTCGATAAATTTCTATCATTGAATTTCGAATTTTCTTCATCCGTAACGCTATAATCTTCATCTACTTTGAAACTGGGATCCGCATCTTCATCGTCAAATTCACTTTCTGGTTCTAAAATTAGAAAATGCAATGGAGTATTTTTGTATGGAAACTATATTAACGGTTTACCTTCATTTGTATCACTACTATAAGTTGTATTTGTTTTTTTGATTTTTCTATGAAGTAGGTTTATACTCCTTTTTGATTCTTGAGATATTCCTAAACAAAATTCAATACATATTCTGTTTCAGTTCTAAGCAAGTAACCAATTGATCAAAAATGAGCAGATAAAAAACTATGACGGCATAACAGAAAATACTTTTCTATCACAGTGTTTTCAGTCACAGTGATATAATTTCTATAACCAGAATGTTAATACAATGTTCAAAACAAAATTCTGTAAAAACAATAAGCTTCGCATTAATAATTCTAATCTTCACTCACCATCGTTTTTCCTAACCGAATTCTTTGGAAATTGGACGGTAGGTATAGGAGCATTCATTGCAACCTTTTCCTGAACAAATAAATGAAATATGAAAGTACATGAAAAAAAATTCTACTTCTCGAAATTGGTGAAAAATTTGCAAAAAAAAATAAAATAAAATTTATATTCACCTTCTTATTTTCAGAATTAGCTTTTACGATGTTTGTGTCACTGTCATATTCAGAAGAGACATACGATTCGTTAAAACTTGAGTCACCTAAAACAATCAATTGCTAGAAAGTCAATAAAAAATGCATGAAGAAAAATAGTTTACCACTGTAGCTTTTTTGAATCGTAGGTTTTAGGAGAGACATAATCTTCTTGGCCCTGCTGTTCATTTTTCTTCTTTCGAAATAACTATTTCAAGAACACTAACACTGAATTTACTGAACACTGGTTATTACGAAAGAAACGTCTGCAAACACCGATCTGTACCTAATGGCTGTCTTGAACTTCAGTTCGACTTTATATGCCAAAATTTTTGCATTATTCAAACTAGTAATATCAATATGTTCCTAATTGGTGCAACATGGCTAGACAACTGTCAGTCAGGATAAACCATGATCATAAACCGAAGGGTAGTTCAATTTTTAGACACGTTTCTGCATCAATAATATTGAAATATAATAATAAATATATTTTATGGTTATTGATCTTTACGCTCTCCCTTCCATTATTCAATTTATCTGAAGAATGTGGGTACATTTTCAAATATGTGTTATTAACCGAATTACTGAAAATATTGCAAATATGCACAAATGTTACCAGAACAATTGGCATTTATAACGGTATTGAACATTTCAAATCTTCAATTCCTCATTCAATTCGCACAGTATTGAGTCCAAATCTCAGTTGATCTGAATAACTGTTTGAAATGAAAATCCCCAATAACAGAACGATATTATTTAGTTATATTGATTACTCCGACTCAGTTATTAAAACCTTCATTCGATGTCATGCGATAACTTGTCAATTGAAATTGTCAGAAATATTAAAATATTGCTATTTTAGGATTTGGAGAATTTATATCGCCTGAAGATGTACGTACTTGATTTGCGTTGCGTTTGATTTGAAATATTTGTAGATAATTTGGTTCTAGAATAATTAAAATATAATAATTAAAAACAAAACACATTCAATGTGAAAGGTTTGTATATTTTCGTATTAGTTGGTATCCAAATATGATTAATATTAGGTAAAATTCTCTATAAACAATAATTTTCATCGAATTGAAAAGAAGTACAGCAAATCGATCTCCTCACATATCAGCGTGTACATCAAATACCTTCTACTGATATCGACTTCGGAATTATATAATTGAGGCACTGATAAATTCATACATGCTTATTTGTTTTCTGTTTCAACTCAATAGAGTATTGAGGAGAAACTTATAGAAAAAAACGAACTGTCTCAATTAATATTTAGAATAACTGAAAATTTTTATTTTATTCCGGATTATAAAGTCAACACATATAACTGTTATCCATAAAAATGGCATTCTTAAACGTGCTACTAATTTCAGAATTTGAACAAATATTTGGATGACTTTTTCTCCGCTAAGACGTCTATTATCTATAGAAAATTAGGTTTTTTGAGGTTTTCGTATTGAAATATATGTTTCGTCTATATTCAATATTTTTAAAGTGCATGTATTAAATTATCATAGATATGTAGGAGGTAAGCGAATTATTTCGTGGAATAAAATTTCAAAAATGTTAGCGTTAAAAAACTTGTCGAAAGACAAGTCTTTTAGAACGAATGGTTCATAATCCATAGTCACGTACTTGCTGTTTAATTCCCAAAAAACAACAAATAATTTTCCGAATTGATGATTGAAGATCGAGATACTGGTCGAAGTATTAGTTAAAAAAAGTAATATGATAAGAATGAAATAAAACGATATAACATAAACTATGTACTTATGCATTGATAAAACACTTAGATTCACTAATCATTATTCAATCATTCATGAATCTTAATTTTAATTTTTGTTCAATTTGTATTTTTCTGACGAAAGTGTGACAAAAAAACTTTCAAATCCCTGTGTTGAACTGTTACAAATCGTGAAATATGAGATGTAATCTAGATGTTATTAACCGAATTCCGTGAAAAATCGTCATTCCTAAATGCAATATAACGGTATTAATTATTTCAAATCTTCAATTCCTCATTCAATTCGCGCAGTATTGAGTCCAAATCTCATGTGAGAATGTTAGAATTAAAATCCTCAGTAACAGTACAATATTATTAAGTTATTACGATTCAGATATTAAAACCTTCATTTCATGTCATACGCAATTTATCGATTGAAATTGTCAGAAAAATTAGAATCTTGCCATTTTGAGACATGGAGCATTCATATCGCCTGAAGATGTACATACCAGGTTTACGTTGCGTTTGATATGAAATATTTGTAGATAATTTGGTTTTCGAATAATGATAGTATAATAATAAATAAAAAAACATTGATATACTATAATAATTACTTCACGTAAATCAACTCCTCTTGAAGATTTCTACCTGAGGGACTACGGCTACGGGTCTGATTACTGTCAATCTGATATATGATATCTGTGATAAGTGGAAGTCCACCTATGAGTACTAGTGGAAATTTTAACACTAAAACTGGGGAATAATACTGGCTTTTATTAGCGAAGTTATTAACGTTACAAAATCAATATATGGATAAAAAATACATGGATCGAGTAGGTGACTATTATACTCTAATTATATTGATTCCAAATTATATTACAGAAGTTGAATTCTATTCAAGAATTGCATAGACATAAACTTTAGATGGAATAGATAGAAAATTTATTGGTAGAAAAGACGAACCAAATGCGTTCTTGGCCTTTGTGTCAAAATAAAAGGGTAGTATGTACAACACATAAGTTACACTTCCGGTAGAGGGTACCATGAATAATCGAAAGCATAAATCAATTGAAAGTGACTAAGATTACAATACTGGTCAATATTTTCACTGAATATTGCTTTTCTCTCATTTATTCTAAAAATAGATCAATTTGGTGAAATATGAAATGAAAAGATTTTTATAAACTTTCATACATGCGAGATGTTTTTTCTGTGTCTTGATTTAATAGAACTGAAAAACTTCAATACGCTAGAGGTATAGAGGTAGAGGTAGAGGGTACCATGAATAATCGAAAGCATAAATCAATTGAAAGTGACTAAGATTACAATACTGGTCAATATTTTCACTGAATATTGCTTTTCTCTCATTTTTTCTATAAATAGATCAATTTGGTGAAATATGAAATGAAAAGATTTTTATAAACTTTCATACATGCCAGATGTTTTTTCTGTGTCTTGATTTAATAGAACTGAAAAACTTCAATACGCTAGAGGTATAGAGGTAGAGGTAGAGGGTACCATGAATAATCGAAAGCATAAATCAATTGAAAGTGACTAAGATTACCATACTGGTCAATATTTTCACTGAATATTGCTTTTCTCTCATTTTTTCTATAAATAGATCAATTTGGTGAAATATGAAATGAAAAGATTTTTATAAACTTTCATACATGCGAGATGTTTTTTCTGTGTCTTGATTTAATAGAACTGAAAAACTTCAATACGCTAGAGGTATAGAGGTAGAGGTAGAGGGTACCATGAATAATCGAAAGCATAAATCAATTGAAAGTGACTAAGATTACAATACTGGTCAATATTTTCACTGAATATTGCTTTTCTCTCATTTTTTCTATAAATAGATCAATTTGGTGAAATATGAAATGAAAAGATTTTTATAAACTTTCATACATGCCAGATGTTTTTTCTGTGTCTTGATTTAATAGAACTGAAAAACTTCAATACGCTAAAGGTATTTTTTGTTTCATATGATCTTAATGAATGTTGAAATCAAGTCTGCAATAACAGTACTATATGAATAATTTGGTAACATGTACTATTATATACTCAATACTCAAAAATGGCATTCTTAAACGTGCTACTAATTTCAGAATTTGAAAAAATATTTGGATGACTTTTTCTCCGCTAAGATGTCTATTATTTATAGAAAATTAGGTTTTTTAAGGTTTTCGTATTGAAATATATGTTTTGTCTGTATTCAATATTTTTAAAGTGCATGTATTAAATTATCATAGATATGTACGAGGTAAGCGAATTATTTCGTGGAATAAATATTCAAAAATGTTAGCGTCTCGATAGACAAGTCTTTTAGAACGAATGGTTCATAATCCATAGTCACGTACTTGCTGTTCCCAAAAAAACAACGAATAATTTTCCGAATTGATGATTGAAGATCGAGATACTGGTCGAAATATTAGTTACAAAAGTAATATGATAAGAATGAAATAAAACGATATAACATAAACTATGTACTTATGCATTGATAAAACACTTTGATTCACTAATCATTATTCACTCATTCATGAATCTTAATTTTAATTTTTGTCCAATTTGTATTTTTCTGCCGAAAGTGTGACAAAAAACTCTCAAACCCCTATGTTGAACTGTTACAAATCGTGAAATATGAGATGTAGTCTACAGGGCTGTACCTAAGAAATCTGGCGCTAGACTTAATAAACAATGTCTAAATAGTTTAGAATGGGGCAAATGAAATTCGCTGCTACGAAACCTACAGATGAAAATGGTATTTGAAACCATTTTTTTGTTCTGGTTTTGTATTTTTGTAAAATATATGTTTTCAATCCAAACTAAAATCTGTATCAATCAAAAATATATACATTCTTCTTATCACACAACGTTATTTTAAACATTCAAAAACCTATAACATTCAATGTTCCCATTTTATTATTTCAGTCATTTGTGACTTAAACAATTCATTTTATTAGAATTCTTATATTTAACGTGCAGACTCATTGCTGTGTCAGTTCGGCACTGCTTTCTGAAATTATGTCTATATACTCGTAAATCTTTCACTGCAAGCAAGGAATTTCGGGTATCAGGTAGTTGGGGCCACATCTGTTTCTACAGATTGTACGTTCGTACTTTCGTTTTTTCAACAGATCGTGTTTGCAAAAGTTGTCAGATAATTTCAAAATATGTAATATGTTTCCAATTTCCAATTAATAATAAATGAATAAATAAACAAATGAATTTTATACATCTCATACGCTCATCTATATGAGCGAAAAATTCAATTGATATTTTTCATTTAGCTTCACTTAAGAAGTGCAACGCAATAGAACTTCAGTTTCCTGAATAAGGTTTTCAATTGCAATTTACAGAGGTTGCAAATTATTGAATCGTATTCAAGAAAAAGCAATTCTCTGTTGTATACAATTGTTTATCATTATATTGTTAATTATCCATCCAATCAAATGCGTGTGAAACGAATAATCTAGCGAACATAATCTGGAATACAATTCCACAACATTTTTGAAAAATATTCAATCATTAATTATTGAATGTATTGTAGGACATTCACAGCATAACTCTGATTTTGGAAATCATTTTTAAGTGTAATGTGTATGTTTGTCGATTATGCCGAATATCATTTATGGATGACAGAAAATTTTGTGACTTTCGTGATATTTTCATTTGAAAATACTATCTCGATTATGAAATAACGGACAAATTGGTAATAGAAATACATGATCATGAAAAACCGGATCAGTAGAGAAACTAACACTTCAGTTCATGAATTCCATAAATTGAACACTTCGAATGATAAAATCGAGATTAAAACTGATTTAACAATATTATCGACAAAAAATTCGCCAACAAATGATTTCTCGAATTGTTGTTTGAATTAGGACATACTTCCTGAAATATTGTTGGCTAATTAGTAGTATTCATTATAAAATATATAAATAGTATAAAATAATATTATAACAACTACAAAGGTTTAACAAATCAATCTTCCGAATACATATTTTGTTTCAAATGTTTCAAAAAAATTTCAAAACCCCATACCGGAATTTGCTCAAAAGTTTTAGAACTCTAACCTAGACAATGTATTAATGCAGATATGAAACTTTTTTTCTGAGTTTCTATCTAAGAACAGATATTTTCCCTTCTCTAGACTCTCGATATGAAGACCGAACTCCATTGATCTCCTACAGTTTTAAAAAATTTTAGAAAGTGTGAAATGAGTTGTCAATTACAATTCCGAACCTTGGATATATGTGTACTTAAATATGTGAAAATGTATATAAATATGTATTAAATGTGTACTCGAAAATGTACATTTAGTTCATAAGGGCCTAAATGGGTTTCGCTTCCACAAAACGTACATATGAAAATTGTATTTACCAATAATTCTTTGTTTCTGAGGTCTATATTTTTGAAGTCAATACTAATGAGGTTAATAATTTACATAACATTGAAAATTGTCAGATAATTCTGAGAAATACATTCAAGGTGGTTGAATATTCGTCTACCTAGTAGTGAAACATGCTGAAATATTAATTGAATGAAAACACTTCTTGATAATTGTATCGAAATGCCACCACATTTGCAAAGGTTAAACTTTACAAATTGAATCAATTTAATTTTTGGAACTCAGCTAACAGCCCTCACAACATCGGCCAAAATTATCATACCTTCATGAAACTGTAATAATTTGTTACATTCAATTCATGATAAAATCTTTTTCAATATTTCAAAAATGTTTCAATGCGTACTAGTTACTCCCAAACTTGGAATAAACTTTTAATGTTTGGCTCTGAAAAGAAAATTTCTCTCATGGTTAACGAAATCGTGTAACTTGCGAAGTAGAATGAACTCGAATCTACAGTCATTCTGTGGCTTTGTTCTAAAAGGGCCTAAGTCAAAATAGTTGAGATATTTGAGATTTTTGAGAATGACTTAGAATAGATCTTTCTTATATTAAGATTCCCATTATTATTTTTTGTATTTTTTTATTAATAGTATGAAGAAACATTATTTTATCATATGAATTTTTTTCAACTTGTTTTAACTTGAGAAAAATTGACATCAACTCTTATTATTATAACCAAGCCACAGAATTTAAAATATAATATAGAAGTGATATAAAACAATTGCATATATTTGTACCGCCCGATTTTTACAATCAGTGACTTTCAATGTTTTGCACCTATAACCATCAATGTTTTACCATTCTTGTCATATTGAATTTTACCATCTATTTTATTGTCAATTTTTAAACTTAACTTGCACCCCATTTGTAGTTGTATTTCGGCGCTGGCTCAACAAATCATAAATCTTTCACTTGAAGGGATTTCAGTATTCAGGTACTTGGGACATCTGTTTTGTCAGATTCTTTACTCGTATGCACCAAGAACAACTTTTTCACGAGTAATTAGATTAGCGAATAATTCAGTTTATATTTCCATTATGTTTCACTTAATAAATTCGACACGATAGATCTTTACTTTACTAAATTGATTAGGCTGAAAATTATTCAATCATATTTAGGAAATAATACTTCGCAATTGTATAGAATTGTTTGTACAATTATAATTTATTACTGTCTAATTGAATGAATGTGAAACGAAGATTAATCCAGCGAACACAATCTGGAATCAATACAATTTCCCAAAACACTTAAAATAAATTTGATAATTTTTATATATTATAAGACATTCATAGGAGAACTCTGATTTCGGAAATTTTTTTTGTGTTTTATTCGCATGTTCGTCGATTATACCGAAATATTCATTGTGTACTAATAACAATGAATCTTTGTGCCGTGAACTATAAAATACCAAATATAGTTAGCTTAGCATAAATATATTTAGCATATTTTTGATATTTAAAAACTTTTAACTCGATTATGAAAGAACGAGACAAATTGATCAATGAAATCAATGAAAAACCTGATCTGTAGAGAGAACTAACACAGTAGATGGTAATGACAAAATCAAGATATCAATGGATTGAAAAATATCTTGTGATAAAAACAGAGAGATTGTTTCTACCTATTGAAATATACCAATAGAAGAATTTTTCAGACAATAAAAGTGAAACAAGTGGACAAGAAGTATAAAAATCGTAACCATTTTCAACATTTTCTCTAATGAAGAATTAATATCCGATATTAAAAATTAAAGTCCAAGCAATATTATCAATATTGCTGAAATATATAATTGTGAAAAGTGTAGTTTTCACAATTGAAGTCAGGCGTTAGATGTGGCTGATTTACACAAATTTTTATTGAATCTACAAAGAGTCATCGTAAGAAATTTTTTCGTTATTAATGATTTCTCAAGCAACAACTACAATAATATAAATTTTTAAATCAGACCGTGCTCCTTTTTTACAAGTAGAAAGCTAGCAACCACTGAGTCTCCGTAAACGATTATCATACTCATTCATACTGGTATTAGTCTGGTTCCATTTTTTCATAGAAATAGATTATTCTTCATACATTTTACTCATAAGTTCTTCATTTATATTTATCCTATTCAGTGATAACTATTGATCTCAAAATTTGTGCCTACATTGTCCACTGTACACTGCATTTGTCCAGTCTGCATTCCAATGAAATCCAATTTTCTCTTTTATTATAATAAACTTTCTTAGGTCTCTACAGATAGGTATCTTTACAGATGTTATAAAAAATTGTACCTTTCAAAGCAATTGGAAGCTTAATAACAGATTTTCAATCATGAATACTTTTCATATGATTTCACTCTAACTGATATCACCAACATTTATGTAATATATTCAACTAAAAATTCAATAGCATAATATATAATGGAAACTTTGTCATTATTGAAGAATAAAACTTTTTCACTTATTGATGCTCTTCTTATATACCCACATGTAGCAAAGGTCAATAAATTTCAAAATACCACTCATTCAATTTCATTCAACTTGACCTGATTATGTATAAATATTCTTTCTAAATGTATATGAGTGCATAAGCTCTGAAATGCGCCCATGAGACTTAATGTTGATTAACTGAGCCGAAATTCTTTATTTAAATGAACTGAATTCATTTATCAAAGTATCTAATATTAGTTTATATAGAAAAAAATAAAAAAATTTCTACAATCTGCAATAAAAATCATTTCTTAGGTATCAGATCATAATTGATGTCCTATTTTGATATTTACTATGTATCTCTGAATATCATTATGGTCGTCTGTAATACTATTCAACGTTTGAATACGCATGTATATATTCTCAGAGAACCACATGCGGTATAAAGATATACCACCATGCAGATATCTTTGGAGACAGTATAAACTCAAAAATACGTATCTACAACTATGACTTTCAGGACAGTATATAATATACTCGGTATATCATATACTGTTCCCAAACTTGCAGTTGCCGATAAATATATATATATATATATATATATATATATATATATATATATATATATATATTTATAAGGAAATGAAATTTTTTTGTGCTTATGGCACTGAATGAAACATTTAAGAAAACGAACACTAGAACATTCATTTGAAAAATTGAAATTAATCAAGAGAATGTTATGGTAGAGCTCGATATGTGAACGTGTACGATGTGATGTCTCCATTATCCTTCAAGGGATAAATGTTAGAGAAATATTGAAATCGATGCCACACCTGATGGAAGTGCGAGACATGTATGTTTCGTTCTGCAAGGAACTCGTCAGTCGCACCACGTCCATTGAAGTGAGGCAACGATTTCAACCTCCAAGCATCTTCTTGTGACCTGTGTGAAGCGGAAGATCGTAGAGTAATGGATACTCTACCCTTTTACCTACGTAAAATGCCTACAAAAAAATGCCAAAATCGAAGGAAATGTTTCAGTATATTCAAAAAAATTTATTTCAATATTTTTACTTCACACTGCAGAAAAAGCCAAACATTTTAAAAAGTCATGTGAATATTTGAATGCAAATGTCAATTTTCAATATGAGACATATTATTGCATTCGTATTCTTAGATCAGTTATTTTGAGCAATATGTCTAATTTTTTCCCAATGAATTTGATTAAGAAATTAGGTTTCCCGACATTTCTTCCAAATTGTGATTATTTATAACACCCTCTTACGTTTTAGTGCAGTTTTTTCAGTTTTTTTTAAATATTATATCTGTTTCATCCCCATAGTATGAAACAATGTTGACCGTCAAAATACGTTATTTATAATCGTTTGGTTGTTGAATTTCTTTAAATAGAGCCTATTTGATATTAACAGTGGAAAAAAAATCAATTATTTTCCAATGATACATTTCCTGAATTATTTCTCTGAACAATCTTAAAAAATAATAATAATCATATTAATAGGGCTTTATTGAAATATATATTCATTTCATCAACAACAGTAAAAGTGGTTCTATACCCGTAGGTATAGAAGATATGTGAAATTTCGATGCTTGGTGTTTCTGTAATCTGAGAGAGGTGTTTTCTACTGATTTCTATAGATGGAATTGCAGAGTATTCATTACTCTATGATCTTCCACTTGAAGTCACAAGAAGATGCTTGGAGGTTGAAATCGTTGCCTCACTTCGATGGACGTGGTGCGACTGACGAGTTCCTTGCAGAACAAAACATATATGTCTCGCACTTCCATCAGGTGTGGCATCGATTTCAATATTTCTCTAACATTTATCCCTTGAAGGATAATGGAGACATCACATCGTACACGTTCACATATCTAGCTCTACTATAACATTCTCTTGATTAATTTCAATTTTTCAAATGAATGTTCTAGTGTTCATTTTCTTATATATTTATATATATATATATATATATATATATATATATATATATATATATATATATATATATATATATATATATATATATATATCTAATTTGAGTGAATGTTTTGGTGGTACAGGTTATTTCAAATAAAAACGATATTTTTACCTTTATGTACGTTTCGGAGGTGTTTCCTTCTTCTTCAGCAATTTTAACTTTAATATTCTCTGTAATACAAATATAAATATGTGTAAAAATAATATGCAATACAGTATCGAATGGTCTAATACCTTTATTCATTTCTGGTCTTGTTAACACTGTTAAATCGTCTTCAACACAACATCAATAGTTTCAATCCGATAATCATCGAATATTCTTGTCTTCATTGTTTCATTTGTTGATCTTTCATATGTCGTTGTTCCCATTTGTATCACGTTCCTTGTGTACTGTCTTGGGTCGCGTCAATAGTGGTAGGTACAGTTGACTTAGCTGTTTCACGTCTTGTAGGTCATTTACGGTGTTTTACAAGTTCTGTTGTATGTGTTTCATTTCCCAAAATTCTCTTCTTTTCAGTCTTGGTTCTATCCTCAAAACTTTAGCCTGTCACAGTTAAATGTGTGTTTTCTTGTTATCTGGTGTTTGTTTAGTACAGTTTTTGCATTCTTCGAGTATTTAGGTGCGTTTAGTCTGTCAGGCAGTCTTTGTGTCGTCTGGCCTATGTATTCTATGCCACAGTCTCCGCATGGTATGCTGTATACTACGTTTGATTTTTTAGTTTTAGGGGTCATTGCTTTTAATCTGCTGTATATGTTCTTCAGTTGATGTTTCGGTTCGTTCACGATTTGTGGTTGGTGTGGAGCTAGTATGTTCTTCATTCTGTGAGATAATCCGTTTATATTTGGTATTGAGATTCGTGTTTCCTGATCTTTGGTTTCCTTTTTCGTGGTTGTTTCGTTATACAATCGGTCTACTCTCTGTTTTATGATTCCTTTTATCAAGTTTTGGGGATAGTTGTTGTTTTGTAGTTGTTGAATTAATTTTTTCAGTGTTTGTGGTCTTCGTTCCGGCGACGTCAACAGCCATCAGTTGACCGAGCATTGAGAATGACGTCGCCGGAACGAAGACCACAAACACTAAAAAGATTGATTGAACAACTACAAAACAACAACTATCCCCAAACCTTGATGAAAGGACTCATAAAACAGAGAGTAAACCGATTGTATAAAGGAACAACCACTAAAAAGGAAACCAAAAATCAGGAAATACGAATCTCAATACAATATATAAACGGATTATCTCACAAAATAAAGAACATACTAGCTCCACACCAACTACAAATCGTGCACGAACCGAAACATCAAGTGAATGAAGAACATATACAGCAGATTAAAAGCAATGACCCCTAAAACTAAAAAATCAAATGTAGTGTACAGCATACCATGCGGAGATTGTGGCAAAGAATACATAGGCCAGACGACACAAAGACTGCATGACAGACTAAACGCACATAAATACACGAAGAATGCAAAAACTGCACTAAACAAACACCAGATAACAAGAAAACACACATTTAACTGTGATCAGGCTTAAATTTTGAGGATAGAACCAAAACAGAAAAGAAGAAAACTTTTTGAGATGATACAGATCTAACAGAACTGTAAAGACGTGAAACAGCTGAGTCAACTGTACTTGCCACTATTGACGCGACCAAAGACAGTACACAAGGAACGTGACACAAACGGGAACAATGACATATGAAAGATCAACAAACGAAATAATGAAGACAAGAAAATTCGATGATTATAGGATTGAAACTATTGATGTTGTGTTGAAGACGATTTAACAGTGTTAACAAGACAATGGTCTAATACCCAATAAGGGTATTAGACCATTCGATACTGTATTGCATAGTATTTTTACACATGTTTATATTTGTATTACAGAGAAAATAAAAGTTGACATTGCTGAAGAAGAAGGAAACACCTCCGAAACGTACATAAAGGTAGAAATATCGTTTTTATTTGAAATAACCTGTACCACCAAAACATTCATTCAAATTATATATATATATATATATATATATATATATATATATATATATATATATATATATATATATATAGTCATATATATATATATATATATATATATATATATATATATATATATATATATATATATATATATATATATATATATATATATATATATATATATATATATATATATATATATATATATATATATATATATATATATATATATATATATATATATATGACTAGACAAGAATTTTTACGGCATTATAGGCAATAATAAAACTAGGATCACAAATCTGACAGAGGCTTATTGTTATCATAGCCATCATGAGTTATCAACATATGCCTCTTATTCATAAATACTTCCACAATGAGATAAATATTTGATCTTGTCTCTCTGACAATTAAATAAATGCAAGAGATAAGGATGAGATCTTCAATCTTCGAAATGTTAATTCCTCTCAGATATCATGATCCCTGTTTTAATTGACGATGACAGCATCGATCACTAAGAAACCCAAAGAAGGATGGATACTGTGACAGACACAATAGATAATAACTCAAACTTTTTATCCATGATATTAATAATAACTGATCAATGAATGCGATAAAACGATGACTTCGAATTCAAAAAGTATATAAACCTTACGAAGATATATGTATTTCACACAAAAGTTTTCCTGCGTACAGATATAACTTTGATATTTCAAATATGAAAATTATTCTGTTCAGTTTAGTAGTTGTTGTGGTAGCTGCTAATGCATTAGAGGAAGACGAAATTCTCAGACAATGGACCAACTTTCAGGTAAGAATTTTAATTTTCAAACGTAAATGGACATAATTTCAGAAAATTTACTGAATCGATATGAAATCATTAAGTTCTGTTAGGTTTTTCATCTTTGAGTTCATCATTCATTCAGATATTCAGAAAAATCCTCAGTAACTTTTCGATTAACAGAGAAAAATTATAAGAATACTGGCCTTTATCATATCTATAATATAAAAATGAATCGCAAAATGTGTTGGTAAGCGCATAACTCAACAACGCCTGGACCAATTCTGGCAATTCTTTTTCTAAAATGTTCGATGAAGTCCAAGGATGGTTTTTACGGCGAGAAAAATTCGATTAATTGCCGGGAAAACCCTAAAAGCAGCCCATTTCTTTTTTCCATACAAACGTTTTCTAACTAAAATGTAAAGTCAACGGCTGGACCGATTTCATTATTTTTTTTGTTGGGTTTGTTATTGTCAGGGAAAAAATTTAAAAAATTGCGTGTTAAATAAGAAACTTCAAGAATACTTAATTAATAATTCAAGTAAGAAATAATAATTAATTCTCAAAAAGAGGATGTAAACAAACTGAATATCTTATAACGCATCTTGTTTAGTTCAGAGCTATAACGACTAATATTAAACCTTCAATTCAATATGAAATTTTGGTTAGTTTGAATAGACTTACATACACGTTACTAACATAGCACGTGGTATATTTGAATATAAAGAAGAATCCATAGTTTTCTTCAATTTACAGTGAAATTTCGTTTTTGAAAATGATAGCTATTAGATGAACAAACTTAAGTCGCAGAACTCGCAATGAAGCAAGTCAAAGATGTGAAAGAGCAAGTCAACCTTGCTCTTTTTTGAAGAAACGCGAAGCTCGGAACAAAGTTGAACGGAATTGATGGAATCGAAATTAACAATATAAAAAGGTTGTGTTTAACTTCTATCAATCTGCATTCAATTATAACGTTCAAATAAATTACAGCTCACAGCAAATTGTTGCTATTGGGCGAATGAACGTTGTGTGTCAATATTGCAAGACAAAGTTTGATTGTTATTGATAAGAAAATACTACCAATGATGCGACAAAATATTGCGCGAAGAGTCAATTCAAATAGACACTATTGGTACAGCCACCAGAGCCACTATATTCATTAGTTTCCGGGAATGGACTAAATTCCGAACATTTTTTGACTTATATTAAGCAAATATCTCATACGGATAATGATGAGATATATGAGACGAGTACTTGATACGAAATTAGGAACATACCGTTCAACTATAGACAGGTTAATCACTTTCAGTACATCAAACGTGTTAATGTAGGAATGTTTTGATAATTTGACTGATTTGAAAAATTGAACAGGAAATATTGCAGTGGGCTTCACACGAGATAAATATTAAAAACAAGATAGTGTAGCACAAATAGTAGAGCATGTCTTTCAGGCTTCTTGAAAAATGTTCAGAGAAAAATAATTGGGCGTACAAAGTTCGCCGGGTCAGCTAGTAATTCATAATTTTTTCATTACAGACCACTTTCGGCAAGAGCTATCGATCCCCTGTTGAAGCCCGTAAACGATTTTCGATTTTCAAAAGCAACTTAGAGTTTATCGAAGCTCATAACGAACTCTACAGAAATGGCAAGACAACTTTCACAATGGGTACAAATGAATATGCGGATTGGTCTGACAGTGAATTCAAGCATTATTTGAAGAGTGGCTTATTGAATTCAACACGTAAAGCTGGTGAAATATTTGCTAAAAATTCTGCTTTTGTTGCTCCCGAATCAGTTGACTGGAGGAAAGAAGGAGTAGTCACCCCTGTTAAGAATCAGAAGTCATGTGGTGGATGTTGGGCTTTCAGTAGTGTAAATATACAAATTTTTCAGCTAATTATTCATCACTCTAATTTTCATTCCTCATTTTCAGACTGGTGCCATAGAAGGTCAATATGCAATAAAAAATAAACAATTGAAATCACTAAGTGAGCAACAACTAATTGATTGTTCAAAGAATGGCAACAATGACGGATGCAATGGCGGTTTGATGACCTCAGCGTTTGAATATGTTGAGAAAAATGGTATTGACAGCGAAGATGACTATCCTTATCTAGAAGTTGATGGAATTTGTAGATCAAAGGAATTCACACCTGTAACGAAATTATCTGGCTATGTACAAATTCCATCCGAAGATGAAGATGCTCTGACAGAAGCAATTGCAACAAAGGGACCTATATCAGTTGGTGTAGATGCCTCCACAATGGCATTCAATTTTTATAGAAGTGGAATATACACAGGACCTTGTAGCAGCATTGACTTGGATCACGCAATTCTAGCGGTTGGTTTCGGAAGTGAAAATGGCAAAAACTATTACATCGTCAAAAACTCCTGGGGTTCAAGCTGGGGAGAAGAAGGCTATATAAGAATACCAAGAAATAGCGGAAACAAGTGTGGTATCGCAACGGATGCTTGCTATCCGAAGTTGTGAATAGATATAATCCATATGAATAGCTAAAAGTTTAATAATAAATATAATTTAGATTATTAAGGACTTTCAATTCATTTAAATTTCAACTACTCTACCAAACAGATGAAAAATTTAAGGAATTTTTGGTTATAATTATAGGGATCAAAATGATATCGCGCCGATGTTTTGAACTGAAAAAGTAAGCGAGTCCCACGAATATGGATATTTTTGACTAGTATTCTGTCAGTATTCAGTTAGCATCAGAAGAAGTTGTTAATAGCGTCAAAAGTTCAAATTTCAATTTCAGTTTATATTCAAAACGAAGAGTATTTAGTTGGGAAAATGGGAGCATATTTACAGAACATAATACCCTTACCCAGCATCCATTGCATGTCTTTTGGTCTTCAACATGAGTGGCAACACCTTTCTACTTCCAGTAATCTGATTCACGAGCAACAAAAGCAGGATGTTTGGAAAATATTTCAACATTTCTTTTTATGGAATTCAGTAACCCATTCTTCAAATAAGCTTCACATTTACTGTCCGCCCAATCCGCATATTCATTAGAATACATTGTGAAAGTGTTCTGACCATTTCTATAGAGTTCGTTATGACCTTCGATAACTTGTAAGGTTCTTCTGAAAATCGTGAACCGTTTGCGTGCTGCAACAGGCGATCGATAGCTTTCGATAAACTTCACCCTAATAAATAAGCTATATACAATATGTGAAAAATTGAGTTAATTTCGTCAAAGAATTTCTCATACAAAAATTCTGTATTTCGAATTATCTTATAATAGAAATGTAATTCAAATCATTCATTTGTTGAAGAATCTGCAGTACCTCTATAGCATTGGCAACGACGAGAAAACTGCTGAACTTATAACAATTTCAATTTTGAAATACCAAACATTTTAACCCAACAATAGATTTCTTATGTGAAAAACATCCATTCATAAAAGATTCATATATATTCTTCAATATTCCTCGATTATTACGTTGATTGAGCGACGATTATAAATATCATGAATGAAAGATTAAAAATAAGTATCGTTTCCTATTATGTTTGGAATATTTTTTTCCTTATCACAGAATTAATGCTCCTATGAGATTTGATTTATCTAATGAGATTGAATTCTCGCTTAACTCTTGGTGAAACATAATTGAATATTAAAATGAATTAAACTCTTGGCTTAATGTTTCACGATTTATTTAACAATATGTATAGTCAACATGTTTCGAGCGTTAGCTCATTTGCAAGACTCAACAACTATAAGAAACGTAACAACAAATTTAATCTACAAAATGGATGTGAGTAGGGAGGATAGTTAAAAATCTACTTGTTCATTTACAATTTCTTCTTTTCTCTTCCAAGAACTGCTAATTATAATTGCCTCCAGAAGGTCTAAACGTTTACCTTTAATACCTGAGTGTAGGCATTTAGTTTTATCAAAATCTATGAAGTGATTAGAGCTAATACAATGTTCTGAGAATCCAGTTTTATTAACATTGTACAAAATCGACCTTTTATGTTCGTCAACCCGAGTTTTTATTTTTCTACCTGTTTGGCCGATATAAAATGCTGGACATTCATTACAAAAATCTTATAAACACCGCTTTTGGCTTCAACATTTGTCTTTTCTTTATTATTTACTAAAAGTGACTTGATATTCCTTTTGTTGGTGCAAAAGGTTTTTATTTCTCTCTTCTTTCATCTTTCGCAAATTTTTTCACTCTGATGAGGTATGAAATTATTAAAATGATATTTTTGTTTGTTTTTAATTTTAGATGGATAAATTGAGTTCGAAAGAATTTTTCGTTGCTTTCTTCTTAAGAGATTATCTATTATATTTTCGTCATACCGTTATTTTTCGCTAAACTTTCAAAGTTTTCACTTCTTTATTGAAATTTTCTTCGAGTTGACGAACATAAAAGGTCGATTTTGTACAATGTTAATACAACTGGACTCTCAGAACATTGTATTAGCTCTAATCACTTCATAGATTTTGATAAAACTAAATGCCTACACTCAGGTATTAAAGGTAGACGTTTAAACCTTCTGGAGGCAATTGAAATTAGCAGTTCTTGAAAGAGAAAAGAAGAGATTGTGAATGAACAAGTAGATTTTCAACTATCCTCCCTACTCACATCCATTTTGTAGATTAAATTTGTTGTTACTTTTCTTATAGTAGTTTAGTCTTGAAAATGAGCTAACGCTCGAAACATGTTGACTATACTTATTGTTCAATAAATCGTTTAGATAATTCAACAATATTTGAACTCTTTAGTTAATGAAGAGTTTAATTTATTTTAATATTTGATTTATCATTGATTTCAAATTGATTCAAGTCTTGACAATGGCGTACAAAGAACGATTAAAATTTTCCAGATTGAGTGCATTGTATATTGTATGTGAAATTGAAAACAATGTAATAATAGAAACTTTCGGATGGAAATTAAATAAATCTTGTATAGGCATTTCAGTAGTTACTGAAATCGTTCGAGCCGTATTTATGTGATTCAGGAAAATTGAAATTGGTCACCGATTTTCAGAAGTAATGAAAAGGAATTAAAAAGAGTTGTGAAGTATTTTTTGCTGATTATTGATTAAATAATTCAAATTATTAAATGAAGAAATGAATTGTGAGATATGCAGCAATAACTATTTATGAGGACTAGATTCGTTTCAATTTTTAGAGAGCTTTCGAAGGTGTCTCTTCTTCCTCAATATTTGAATATTGAGATCTATAGGTATGGTGAAACATTTTTGTCGCTAAAACTATAAATTTCAAATTTTGTTAGGTGTTGCTTCAACTTCGGATAACGTTAATCATCGTTAAATAGTTGATAATATGATTTTCAATTTTCCTCCCAATCTAAAAATCTTTTTATACTGAAATCATAATTTATATCTTAAATCATAATATATGTATACATTATGAATCATCATTTTTTTGATCGTATTTAATCAATCAATCAACAATCGATCACTTTCAAAATGCCCACAGGTCCTATACCAGAATGAGGAGAAACACTCTTTTTGATTATTCACGTGAGCTCCCTCTATCGAAGAAAAGACGAATAAACTCTCTCTAGCGTTCTAGATTCATACCCAGGACAACATTGTCGTTCATGACAACTCATCAATGTTAAACTCATGAGAAATATTATTGTCGAGAGCGATGGATTGAACAAATGACAGTAGATGAGAGAAATAAATCAATCATAAAAATTTGGCCTATCAAGTTTTCATAACATATGACGACAAGATAATGTTCTTCTTATACAAATAAGATGTAAATTAATTTGTCAGTGCTCTCTAAGCAGTGATATAAATAACAAGGTTCAAATTAATTTGTCGATTTGAATGAAACTTCAGAGTTTCTCAATATAAACAATTCACGAAATGAATTATTCAAGCATATTCAAGCAAAATTTCAAATCAGAATTCAAATCGATAATGGACATCCGTATTTTTCGGCTTCGTTAGCATATTGAAAGATGGAATTTTGATGTATCTGACGCAAGTGCTGTATAATACACCACGGTTCTTCCACAAAAATTTGCAAATAATGGAAAATAACATTTCAACACATCTGTTGCTTTTTGATATTTACTGGAATGAAAGCAAAATGAATTCAATTCTTTGAGTTTGAATGTGATTTTCTCTCCATTAGTGAATTGTTTGTATAAATAATTTCACATTTGTTTATATGTTGTAAATATATATATATATATATATATATATATATATATATATATATATATATTCTTTAGAAAAATCAAATTAGTTTCTTTGTATCTTCACTCATTGATTTTCATTATCAGAGGAATATTTCTGGCTTAGCATTCGCTTCGGAAGTTTTAGTCTTCTTCACGACGAAGAAACCTCTGAAAAACTCAGGGTAAGCCAGGTGATTCTAATAAGTGTGATTTATATTTACATATATATAATTACATATAGTTTTTCATACTCATTCAGAATATGTATATTGTTGGTTTATGTGTGTGAAACTGAAGGTAGATCTGGAAAAAATGAGTTTTGAGATGTGATGTTTGGTGATTGTTGTGTGTTTATCTTATTAGTGTAATTTTGAGGTTTATTAAGTTGTTGTAAATAGAATTAAGATGTTTAATGTCTGTTCTTTCATTTACTGTGTTTTCAAAATTTTTACGAATGTGCAACATTTCTGAAATTTCTCTACTTTTTTTGTCTCGTTCAGTTGCCAAAATCTTCGTATTTTTGTAATCAAAATCGTGTTTTTCTGTTATTTTATGTTTATATACCTAAGGCTGTTATTTTAAGGAGTTTTTGCGTATTTATGCGCTTTGATCCTCTCTTCGAGATTTTGTGCTGTTTTTCCGATATAGCTTTTATTGCAATTGTTACACGGAATATTATAAACCGTATGAGTTTTTCTCTGATTTACAGTTTTACTTTTCAATTTTGTATGTATTTCTTCGATTTGATTTTTGGCAGTATGTGCTATTCTTAAATTATAAGGTTTTAATATTTTAGCAATGTTTGTACTTAATTTTGGAATATATGGTAAGGGAATGTAATTATTTTCGTTAGATTTACTTCTTTTCGAATGTAAATTTATGAATTCCGTTTTTCATGATTTTGTTGATTAAATTTGATGGGTAATTATTTTTTATGAGAAGAGTACGAACTTCTTTAAGTGTTTCATGTCGTAAACATGATGATGTTAATTTTAGTGATCTATCTATAAAATTAATTATTATTCCTTTTTTCTGGGAATAGTGATGATTACTTATATAATTTATTGTTCGTACCTAACACTCACAACTTGATGAACACCATTCAAGAAAAAATCAGACCTGAAGTGTGAGATACTTAGTGTGTGGGATATTGATGCGGCGCCGGCGTATATAAGACCAGTTGCTGTATCAACAACCGGTGTAGTTCCGAAAGTGCTACACGAACATCTTACGAAGCTGAACTTAGACCCGAGGCTGTATATAAAGATGCAAAAATCTGTGGTTCTGGACACATGTCACATAGTCAGGAAATTCCTGCAAGGATCAAGTAACCGTCAGATTGCTGAGTTGTTTAAATTTAGACCCGGAACTCAACTCTGAAACCCGTTCTGGAGTAAAGAATAAAAAGAGAATAACAATGAAAATAATAATAATAATGTATTTGTAGGTGAGGCATTTACTAGTCAACAATCACTTAGTGTGAATATAAATCAGTATAAACACATCCAACACGAATTACAAGAATTGTACAATCAATCTGACAACAATTCTGAAAAGAAATAGAAAAGAGGTATTTCCTGACAGCTAGTTTGAATGTCTTGAACGACAGAAATTTCAAGTCGGGAGAAAATCTATTGAACACAACCACTGCTGCATATTGAGGTGATTTTTTGAAGAAGGAAGTACGATGTTTCAGTACTTCGAAAGTTTGAGAGTTCCTGGTTCTATACTGGGTATTCGTAAGCTTATCAAACCTATGCAGGCTAGCCCTGGCATAAAGTGCGTCCTTGAAAATGTAAATGGAAGGAATCGTCAATATAGAATTTTTGTTAAATGTCTCCCTACAAGAATCCCTTGGCCCTAACAATTCTCTTTTAGAAAACAAATATTCTATGCCATAAAAAATGTTGTACGACAGATGAGAATAAGCAAGCTGTAATACACGATTATTAAGTCATTACACCTGTAGAGAATAAAGAACTTATTATATATATTATATCATCTACTTATATATTATTTTTGTATATCATCTACCCTGATGATGCCACAGTGTTGGCGAAAAACATTGTCATGTTTGACTGAATTATATCGAAAATCACGAATCTACTCAATTTCATTCAAATTATGTTTCTAGATTTTCATCAAGTATCGGCCTAATATATAAGTGAAGCATTTTTCATATAATTAGAGTTTATGTAAACGATTACTTGTATTAAATAAACTTAAAATTTCCCAAAGAGGGTTTTTTTCTTCTCGCCATTTAACGACAATTCTCTATAACTTGAAGATATACACAATCCCTCAAGTGTCGTTAAACTCTATACATAGTTCACAATGTGGATTTTATACTTATCTCTGTTCAATGGATTATGAACGCAGATTGAAATTCTTCAAAGCGATTGAATATCAAAATTTGCTCTTGAAGTGCTTACTATCCAATTTCACAGATGATATGACAAATTTTCAGATCAACAAAACCAATGGGAATTTTCATCATTGATATGAGGAAAAGTGCCGGAAAATTCCCTTAGTTAACAACTGTAAGTAACCCCTTTTTGTTCATTAATTTATCAACGGATGAGTAGAAGGAAGCAGCACCTATTATCTACAATTTCAGCAATTAGTGAACTGAATCCAGGAATCTCGTCGTTTGTGCTCCAGACCACAATGCCGGGAATGCTCTCGTTTTCGACATCTGTAGAGGAAGTATATTCTGAATGAACCACTAAAAGGGATGCTGGTAATTGAAATCGGATGCGGGTCAGGTAAAAAATATTGTTTTTATGGTCTTTTTGCTTTCGTCCATTTTTGTCCTTTGAAATGGCATTTAATGTAAAATGGTTTTGTTTGTAGAGTCCTAAAACTTATCCTGAGTAATTTAATTCGAAGAGAAAGAATCTTAAAATCCACAGTAGAATTTATTGTTGCTCTTCAAGTCAAGACTAAATTTTGAACATTTCATCGAGCTCTATAAAAGCATATTTTCTGAAGCGGAGTTTCAGATATGAATGTTCTGATACGAAATTCCTATCATCCTATAAGCTATGGCTTGGTTGATTCCTCTTCATCATGAGCCTAATGAACACGAATTTTTCACTTTATGAGGTAAAACATCGTACACAACCTGTTCAGCTAGTTTCTCTCGAGTTATTGTATGAATATTATATATATTTGACAGAAATTCATGAGATTCAAAAAACAATCGTCTAATTTACTTTTTTTTCAAATACTCATGAATACATAGCAATAAATTGATTTTATTATCAACGTTTTCCTATTGAAATTGTAGCTATGTCGAACATTGCTAATTTCGAAATATTATTTTTATTCCGAGATATTATTATTATTTTCAAATTTTTGCAATTAGTGTTGAAAGGTTAACAAAAACGAACGTTTCCACTTTTGTGGCTGAGAAATAAATAAATTGCTGAGAATAACGATTATCAATTGAAATAAATTGAAATTGAAACAAAATATATTTACTTCAAATTTTCTACAAGAATATTCTGTAGTTCTCGTGCTATATGATCGCATTTGTAGAAATTCGATTTCAAAGTATAGCATAACTTTTTTCGATAATTTTTCGACAAATTATTCGAAAGAACATTGGCTATGAGAAACATGAACAATGCGACGTCTCCATTATCCTTGTAGGGATAAATGTTAGAGAATATTGAAATCTCTATTATCCTTCTAGGGATAAATGTCAGAGAATATTAAAATCGATTCCTACTTCTACTGAGAGCGTAAGACAGTTACTGTGTCGTACTAAAAGGTACTCATCAGTTACGCCACGTCCAACAAACGAAAGCCAACGTCTTCAGTCCTCAAATACCCTCATATCGAAGACAGAAATCCACTGTTAAGTCGTATGCATATATAATGAATCATCAGTCCATATTTAATCTATCAATCAAGAATCGATGACTTTCAAAACGAACATTGGTTCTATACCAAATTGAGGGGAATTTTCCCTAGTGAAATATTCACATGAGCTCCCTCTATCGGAGAAAAGACGTATAAACTCTCCCTAGCGGCCAATGTTCCTACTCATGACAACAATAGCGCGAGTGGAAGGCTTTGTAGATATTTCATTCGAACACAACAGAAAATTGTCGGCAATGTGTACGAATAGTCCCATGCCTAATCGCTCCAGATCACGCCCCGGTGGGCAAAAGTATAGCTAGTTTCAAGACACACAAATCATTCAATACTAGTAAATACTGATAAATACTGATACTAGAAAATGATATCAAAGATGCATTCAATTACGAAACGTAAATTTAAACTAAAATTTTTCAATTCAAAATGCGTGTCTAAATACCTGAGTTTACCAAGGCTGCAATGAGAAAAAGCATTATTACAGTGAATCATATTGAATATATTTTTTACATTAATACAATTTTAATCGGTTATACTACTTTATTCTACTGATGACATAATATTTGTACGTACACTGATATTTATTGAAAAAAAAAGCATTGATGGATTTAAAAGAAATGTATCATTAATAAATAAAAATATATTGATGTAGATAATAAGAGTACTTCCATCAATTTTTAGTATCATCAGGGAAAGTATCTCAAGTAACTGATGCCAAACTGACAAACATCGACATTTCATCACAAGACATCGTTCAGACTTCATGTCAGGAAATTCTTCTTCTCGTCCTCTGAAATTTGTCATTAAAAATATCAATCAACAATCATACAACAACAAAATAAAATCTCAAAAAGCCAGTTCACCATGCAAAATCGAATAACAAAATAATTTCAAGCTCACATTATTCTTTAGTTGCAATTAATCTCCGCTTTTTATCTGCAAATAGTTATTCGTTATGAGTTTGTAGATTTTAGAAAATACGGATTATAAAAAGTGTGTTATTTTAGAGGTATAGAACTTTAAGTTGGCATTACTGTTGAAGATGGCGACCGATTTAACAGCTGAGAAGTGATTTATTTTCAGTTTGGTTTGGTAATTCATCATGAATAGACTCACCCCTGAACAACGCTTGCAAATAGTGCAATTTTATTTCGAAAATAATGGTTCTGTGCCGAATACGTCCATTTTATCGTCGACAAAATCGTCCATCAGAACAGTTAATTCGAATAACCATGGAACGTTTTCGCACCACGTTTACTCTTATTGATAACTCGCATCCCCAGAGACTCCGTACGGCGCCTAAAGAAGAAGCTATTGCTACTGTAGAGCGTAGCATTGGGGAAGACCCGAATGAGTCCATCCGCCATCGAGCACATCGAATCACAAAATCCAACTCGTGCAAGAATTGAAGCCAAACGATCATTAAGCAAGGCGTTGATTCGTCGAATGGGCCCAAGACGAGATTGCCGTTGTTCCCGATTTTCATAAGCGAATTTTGTTTAGCGATGAAGTGCACTTCTGGTTGAATGGCTACGTCAACAAACAAAACTGCCGCATTTGGAGTGAAGATGATCCTCAAATGTATGTCAAAACACCATTACATCCAGAAAAATTGACTGTTTGGTGCACTTTATGGGCTGGTGGAATCATTGGTCCGCACTTCTTCAAAAACGATGATGGCCAGAACTCTACAGTCAATGGTGATCATTATAAGAGCCATGATTACTAACTTTTTCATTCCTGATTTGAACAAAGACGACGCTACATGTCACACAGCTCGTGCCACAATCGATTTATTGAAAGACACGTTTGGTGACCGCCTAATTTCAAGGTTTGGATCTGTGAATTGGCCTCGAAGATCTTGTGATTTAACACCGCTAGACTACTTTCTGTGGGGCTATGTAGAGTCATTGTTCTATGCGGATAAGGCAAAACGCTCGACCATTCAAAAGACAATATTCGCCGTGTTATTGCCGATATACGGTCACAAATGTTGGAAAAAGTCATCGAAAATTGGACGTCCAGATTGGACTACATCCGAACCAGCCGTGGCGGTTATATGCTAGAAATCATATTCAATGTGTAATGCCACAAGATTATGTTTCGAAAAATAAAAAGTTCTTGTCAGTCGAATTATCCATCGTTGTTTGATTGCAATTTAAAGTTCTTTTTCTCTAAAAAAACACCCATTATATCTATAATATTTGGCAATGAACTTTTGCGGATCATAATTATTCAGTTATGAGTGAGAAATTCAAAATAACGATCTTTGAGGTCGCAAAGCGGTAGGAAAATATTACTATAATGAAAAACATAAAGCTACAAAATTCCAATATGTTTCACGCTCTCCAAAAGCGATACCTAACATAAGCGTGGGTTAACCAAAGAAGCATCTGATAGAGATTGCTTTCTTTATAGGAATTAATAGAATTGATTATTTTCATATTCTAATTTTGTCATATTATTCACATCGAAATATGATGATTAAACTTTAAAATTATCTCATGTTTGTATAATTTGGTATGACATTTCTTCATTTCGTTAATATGTCACTTGGCTCCAGCTCATGTGTGCCAGCAAATGAATAAATAGAATAAAAACAGAAAAGATCTGTAGAAGAAAGTGGGGCATTCTATTATCACTACAGCAGATTTAAGACTTCTTTAAGTGATAACTCACGTTTAAAGCATTTCCATAGTCCGTATCTTGCCTCCCAATCTTCGAAAAAGAGCTCCGGTTTATCCCAATGTACATGATGCTGATTATATTCGTAAATCCTCTTCAAGGGTGGATTTAAATGGGGTGCGAATTCGGCCCTCCGATCGATGATTGTACTCAGATAGTCATAAAATACCTTGAAATATGATTTGAATAAGAAAAAGCTGGAATCACAAACGCTTTCACGTCACCAAATACAGCTGACGATACAATACAATAATGATACAATCCCGTGCAACACATTAATTATTACAAGGGTTTGTGAGTGAAGTAATATTTTGAAGTTGATCTTTATCTACGAATTGCACAGAACACAATTTTCTTACAGGTTTTGACAACACTGCTCTTTGCAATGGAACGTCAACTGAATCACGGATTTTTTTGTTTTAAATCACAGTTATTTCAAAAACTATTTATTTAAATAAATATATATATATATATATATATATATATATATATATATATATATATATATATATATATATATATATATATATATACATATATATATATATATATATATATATATATATATATATATATATATATATATATATATATATATATATATATATATATATATATATAAGATAAATCGACTACAAAAAAAAAAAAGAATTCTGTAATTTTCGTATAAAATAAAGTAATAGTATAACTTTCCTTTATAAGTTTTTGACAAATTATTCAAAAGAACATTACAGCAGAGCTGGCTATGTGAAACATGAACAATGCGATGCCTTCATTATTCTTCTGAGGATAAATGTTAGAGAATATTTAAATCGGTGTCTACATTTATAAATGAAAATGGAAGCGTAAATAACTCACTGTTTCGTACTACAAGATATTCTTCACTTACGTCACGAATAACAAACGAAAGGCAACGACTTCAAATATCCTTTTATTGGGCATTAGACAGAAATATACTGTTGCGTCGTATGTGTATGTAATAATGCATAGATTAGTGTACATCTCAAATCTTAGGAATCAATTAAAAGTACATGAATACATCTAACATTGAGCCAGCTCTGCTATAATATTCTTTCGAATAATTTGTCAAGAAATTATCGAAAGAAAGTTATGAAATTAAAACTTTGATATTATATATATATTATATATATATATATATATATATATATATATATATATATATATATATATATATATATATATATATATATATATATATATATATATATATATATATATATATATATATATTTATATATATATATATATACTTTAAACACAGAACAAAACTTTTTTGTTCTGTGTTTTTCCTTTTTAATCAACTTTCAAGTGTATAACATCTAATAACTTGAACTACGCCGTTCTGATGAGAGCCAATTAGCTTGAAACATATGTAAACGGCTGTTACAAATAAACAAATAACGTAAATCTCAGGTAAATACCGTAAACTCTTAACTATATATATATATATATATATATATATATATATATATATATATATATATATATATATATATATATATATATATATATATATATTAAGTAATTTATTTGATTTAAGAATTTCCTCACGAATTATGTTTTACCTTGATTTCATTATCAAAAATATTGCATTCAAAGATAAGATCAATTTCATATCATGGTGCATTCACTGAAATATTTTTCAGGCTTTGGTGTTGTTCAATCCCTCACTTTATTTTCTCATTTTATACAGTGAATTTAAGTTGCGTTAATCAAGAATATCATTCCTAAAATATAGTTTCATATCTTGGAATTCATTCTATCGATATATTGATATTTAAATAGAATATAACAAATGTGAAATTCACTCCATCAAGGTACTGAATACTTTTTGAAGTATTATGACTTCATGCTCTTAGCTCTGAGTAATGAGTTCATATTATTTCAAATTGTGATGTGAAAACTCTTTTCGAATATTACGTGAAATTTTATATGATCAGATTTGAAAGAAAAATTCTCATTAGACCTTATAGCGAATTTATTATGATTTATTCTAGCTGAAAATGAAATTAATTTTATATTATTTGAGAAAAGCTGGTCTCTTCAGAATATGTGCTGTATTCTGTTGTAGCGGAAACTCGAACATCATTAACTTAGTGAAATATGAATCAGTCGGGCTCACGCAACCTGAATTTCCTTCATGGTCACAACCTTCACCACAGATATATCAAATGGTCAACCCTCATGAGAACGAGGAACTTGAGATCGATATTCGGTCAGTTTGTTAGATTATTTTACATCTTATATAAGTAGAACGTTTATTTTCTCATCCTTGACTCGCAACGTCCAAAGCATATTTGTTTTATCCAAATAATAATGTATTATGTCCAAAAATCATTATTATATACGATGGTCCATTATTTACATCGTTACATGCATTATTAACACTTATGCAGGCAACCGGTTACTCACCTGGTCACAATCAATTATTCTTTAGAAAAAAATTTTTACGGTCTGATGCTCCGGATGCCCACGATTTAGTCTGTACATGTATAAAAAAATTTTGTGTTAATAAAAATTTAGCTCTTGAAAAAAAATAGCTCTGAGGGTAACCGGATACGCGTGTACCCAGGTACCCATTAAACGAGAAGTGACTTCTTTTTTCGAAATTGAGTATGATAATTATATAATAAAGGTTGATAAATAAATAGTTTCAACAATTATCAAGTGAAAATGTGTATTTTAACAGTAATTTACATGTTTAAAATAAATAATTTTACTTTCATTCGACGCAATCCGAACACAATACCTTTCCAGTTGAGTAGTGGTCGGTAGTTGTGAAAAAGGAAATTATTATTATTGTGGTATGTGGATTACTCTGTTACGGACTCAGTTTTCCTTAATTCGACTGTTATTGTAAAACAAAAATGACACGGCGATCTGATCACAGGAAGGACATCGGCGAATTGCAGCCGCAATATGCAGAGACAACTAGATGTCTACAGTACGTAGGCGAACAACCGGAGAATTACACCCAACCCCAGTAAAACCCAGTCTATTTTATTTTCTCACTATAATTATTCGCACTCCCCGAAATTCAAAAGTAATGATGTTCAACTGACGCTAAGAAGCGAAAACCTCAGACTTCAGGACGAAATCACTTACTTGGGTGTAACATTCTCGAAACACAATTCCTGGAAAATCGACCTGGAGAAAGCTGAAAAAAATCGCAATAGAGCAAACCTTCTATACGCACTCAAAGGCAGAATACGGCGATGCAATCCTCATACTTTGTTGAACACTTACAAGACATTCCTTCGTCCTGTAATCTCGTATACATGTTTGCTCTATGCGACTCTCCAGAAAAGATTTGTCAAACATTCGAAAGCTGCGAGAGAGCAATATGTCGCAATCTTCCGACTCCTCTATCGATACCCTTCTCGCCTCATTCATAAGCACACAAATATGCCCCCAATTTTCGAACATATGAGGAAACTTCAAGCTCGATATGCCCTACGTACTCTACAAGGACCCAATCTGGTTGCCCAAGCGACGCTGATGGCCCTATAGTACACACGCTGAGGTGCACTCTGCAGAGAACCCAGAAATAAATTTCCATTCCCGCCAGCATGAATTCTACAGACTTTACAGAAACCTACAAACGAAGTTCTCGACCATCTTGAGAACATACTTCTACGTATCCGCTAGCGTGCGTGATTAGTGGCGAAGCGCGCGATAATGTGCGGTGTGCTAAAGGTCAAATGTGCGCGAGTGGATAAGCGTGCAATATAGACTACTACTTTATTTCTATCATCCTTGAACCTGAATAATCATATTTCATGTGATTTACATTCAATATTCCATTAAATTTGTAATTTTATACCATTTCACGTGGGTAAAGTTTTCTGTGGTTTCCTTTACCATCAAATGTCTGATGAACTGAAAATCGGACATTAATTCACTTTCGTTAAATTAGTTACTTTCGTTAATTAATTCAGTTACTTTCAACCTGCCAGTCTGATCTCGAGGCACATTATCTCCTTCAGCTAGCGGAGCAAGACCGACTTGAAGTCCCAGAATGTCTTTGATTACATTCTTTGTTGAGTGGTGGCGCATGACTTGACTATTTGAAGATCGATCTTCAGTCTAAGGTTTAGATAATTCATCACTTAATTGACGTAAGAAAACACGACGCATATTGGTCTTTTTCTCCAGCATATTGTTGTTTTCATAGTAAACATAGTTGCAAGTGTAGCCATGTCCAAAATATTATAAAACAAAGCCAGCGGCCACCTTTGAGTGCGTCGGTGAGTTGTATAACTGCCTACTATTTGATCCAGTATCTACGCCAACTTTATACTCGTATTTATGTTATCATTTCTGGGTTTGAGGTTCCTTTTGCTCGTCGTCATTTACAGCAGTATCAGCGTGCATAGTAGAAAGTAATATTAGGGCTTTTTTCTTTTTCGGTACGAAGTAGCAAACTGAAATATTAGGTTCATGAAAACCAAAGAGGGGAGAGTATTTTTCACGCGATTTATTAGCAGCCATTTCTTTAAGAATGTATGGTTCATTTTTTTTTCAAAGTACCGGTGAGTGTTAATTTCCAAGATAGCAAAATGCTTTCAAGAGGCAAAGTCATGTAGTAATTATCCATTGTGATATTTCTTCCACTGTTTTTGAATACCAGTTCTTTTACAGCCCTCTCTCCTTGGCGTCTTTATGCTACACGGCACAGTCTCGTTGCTGAATAGGTCTTTACCATTCACCTAGACACTGCTGTTTGAGGCGCAGCTTACTTACAAACATCTGTCAACCCCCGAAGATGAAAACTGGCCGTGTGCTCCCCGCTTACTGATTAACATCTCTACTGATCTATGACCCATGGAAATAGCCCAACGAGTTGCTATTTGTAATTATTCATGATAATTAATCGGCCTGAGATGATTTTAATAACATATCTACCCAAAATATTGAAAAAAGCAAGGTGCGTACCCAGGTATCCGTTGTATGCCTACCACTATGTAGGCATACAACAACGTGGTGTTGTATGCCTGCATAGGGGTTAAATCTTCCCCTTGAAAAAGCATTGAATGGAATGTATTCTTTCATATTAATATAATATTAAAAGACAATTATTCTAGATTTTCACATTTTCCTAGCCTTCCACCTAAAAATGAAAAGAGTTGATTGAATGTACGTTGGTGTCTTGGTGAAACATTGTTTAATATATTGCATGAAAAACACTTCAATTAGTCACACAAAATTATAGTACTGGATTGATAATTTTTTCGGAGTGTTATCGAATTTTCAAAGCCTAAACTCTAGCTGAACAGTTTAACTTTAGAAAATGGGTTAATAACTCGAAACAATTGTCAAGCAGTTAATATAATTTTGTGTAAGCAAGTGTTTTTCTACTCAATATATTAAGATAAAAACATTTTACGTTATAATCTTCTATATGCCTCTTGAAATTTTCTAGATTTTGAAATATTAGTTTCAAATGACAAAATATACCTCATAACCTCCTGAAAAAATCTGTTTTACAAGGTACTAGAGAAGTCTTTATGGTGGATGATAACCACAGGAGTATATAGTTGATAACAAGAAAAAAATTTCTTCTGACAATTCTCTATTGAATTGTATATTGTTAAAAATATTTTGAAGTGTGACACCCAAGTTTACAATTATGATCATAGAAACATAAGCTCACCTTTGCATTGAAAACATAGCATACCAAAGACATGATGGACATTACAGTTGCATGGAGGCGATGTGACTGGTTCATGTTGAAATTCTCATTTTCGAAAGTAGCTTCCTGGATAGCCATAGCAAGGCACACTCCGGCAGCAGCGGTATAGGCGCACGGTATTTCCACCATCAGCAGAGCAATCAAAGTGTACGAACTTTCCAGGTTCAATCTATTCGCGAAAAAATAACAATTACAAGTCATTTCTAGTTTTAAAAAAGTACTGTTTTCCATACTCAACGAATTAATATGACGTTATATATATGATTTCAACAACAGGTACGGTAATATTTTCAAGATTTCTCAAATCTTTTTTGTCTTTGTTCATATGTATGCATTTAATATTTGAAAGTATTTGAAAATAATTTACTTCAGATTTTAGAGACACTAAAATGACTGATTAGAAGAGTGTATTTAGTTAATTATGTATGAATTAAGTTCATTTTTATTATAATTATATACGCATAACTTTCCTATATATATATATATATATATATATATATATATATATATATATATATATATATATATATATATATATATATATATATATATATATATATATATATATATATATATATATATATATATATATATATATATATATATATATATATATATATATATATATATATAGTTCAAAGATTCACAGGTAATTCAATACTAGTAAATACTGAGACTCTTAATCGAAATATCGAAATATTTCAAATAAAACTCTCAGGGAGCTGTCTGCACAAATGTTGTCAACGAGAACGAACCCATCACTTTCGAGAGTGAATATTAAGAGCGTTTCGAAAAATTCATCGATCTTGTTGAATGATAATAGGATACAATTGTTTCATCATTATTATGAATTTTCAGTCCATATTTAATCTATCAATCAAGAATCGATGACTTTCAAAACGAACATAAGTCCTATACCAAATTAAGAGAAGTTCTAGAGAGTGAAATACTCACGTAGGCTCCCTCTATCGGCGAAAGGACGTATAAACACTCCCTAGCGTTCAAGATTCCTACTCATGACAACAAGAGTGCGAGTGGAAGGCTTTGTAGATATTTCATTCGAACACAACAGAAAATTGTCTGAAATGTGTACGAATGATCCCATGCCTAATCGCTCCAGATCACGCCCAGGCGTGATCGAATTTTCTGTTGTGTTCGAATGAAATATCTTAATATATGAATTAATCTTAATATATTAATAAAAATAGCTGAGAAAGAAATAATATAAACAAATAACATAAATTATTATAATACAGATAATATTTACATGCTTTATGTGATGAATCTTTTCTCCTCAAAATTCGAAAGTAGGTATATATTTCAGAAATACTTCATAATCAAAATTGAATAAACGACGTAATATTTACCTCCCCTTACTTTGACGATCCGTAAAATGAAGTCGGCATCGAAATCGTATTACTGCTCGAATCGAATGTAAAGGAACAGCAACGTTATTTGTTTGCAAAGTGAATTGAATTGAACAGTGAAGAAAAGGGAGATTATTTTAAATCAATATCAATAGAAATATGACCCCTTCATATAATTGCTTTTCTAATCGTGAGCCGAACAAACGTCGAATATTCCGATTTCACGACAAAGGCACGGAAATCCTCTTAAACAAGAAGTTGGCAATGAAACTCGTCTGAAAACAAAAATTTTAGGATGATTTTCAATTTGAATGGATCAATTCCGGCTACTCAGTAGAGCTTGAAGAAAACTGGTGCTTTATATTAGCGAGACGAGACATGATAGGCTGACTATTAAATGTTTTCCATAACACTTGACCGTGAAATATTCACTTGATATCAGACGACTACTATGAATATGTCCACTACATTAATTCTGAAATGAGAGTTGAATTATATCTACTCTCACTGTCTTGAGGTCGTTTAACATAGGATAATGAGTATAAAATAAAAATAAAAACTATATAAATATATAGGCATAAAATTAAAACTTTCTGTTGGTGTATCAATCAATTCATTGTACAAAAAAAGACTTGGACTAAATCTCTTTGGGATCAGGTGTTCCCGTGTATATGCGCGACCACGTACGAACAGTAGGTAGTAGTGAAAGAACGCCTTTGACAAACGCAACGTTAATTAACCTTATTTTCGCAATTTGTTTATTTTTTGTTTCTATAAACATTGTATTGACCCGCGACGAATGTAGATTAGCATATTGGATTATTAATCTCCTTAGAAGTGTAGTCTTTGTGGCCATTTTCAAGGACGAGCTGTTTGAGGAAATAGTTTGAGGAATAGCCCCCTACGAGAGTACTCTCCCACGACTGACTGCTCAACCCATCGGGTAAGTAGATTTAGTGCAGTCAAAATTGTCTCAAATAAAAAAGTCATATATTTTTTACGCCCTATTGAAATTACAGTCCACTTTTCTCTCATCTGTAGAGCTTACCGCAATACTATCAAACCAGCAGAAATGTTGACTACCCTTCGGAGTTGCAACGTTTATCTGACGTTTAACGCAGGCACTTCAATGAATGGAATTTAGTGTTGAACATCATCCCGATTGCTGAACATAATCCTCCCGTAATCGATTCAACTCGTGACGATCTGGTTCTTCGTCAGAAGATATATATATATATATATATATATATATATATATATATATATATATATATATATATATATATATATATAACATATATTTGAGATTTTATTTCGAGCATGGTACTTACTGTCTCATTCCGTGGGTCATTATAGAAGTCAGTACAGACGCATGAAATGCTTCTCTGTGCTTCTGGAGGAATTGCTTATCCTGCTCATGATAATTATTAACAACAATTGTATACTTGGAATTCTCATAGAAAACCCTGGAATAAAAGTAATTCCAAAGTATTATGCTTATTTGATTCTTTGTACTATTGGAATTGTACAAAAAGATTCCAACAACCTACAGTGACGCAATAAAATAGAAAAGAATACTGTAAAGATTTGTGGTTCCTTCTGGACAATACTACATTGTCTAGGAATAGTCAGCATATTCCGTCATCCCCAAATATCCTCATTCTCGAAAATTGTTATTTTTGAGAATGCAGAAATTCCGGACTTTCATATCTCCTCTATATTTTGATGTAAATGGAGTCAATTGTGTTATTTGTATATTTGTGTATTTCGCTTGTACCGCAGAAATATATTTTTTTAGTTTTGGTAAAGAGTGCAATTCTCATTTTGATGCTAGAGAAATATTATAACAAAAATTAATGTAGGAACTAACCCTTTACACCTGAATCATCAAATAAACTTATTTAATATCTATATTTAACTGTTTCAATGCTCAGGAATATAGAGTACTTTTAATTTTTCTTTGCATACATTACCTGGGAGTGTCAAATTTCAAACGATTATTGCAACGATCGATCAGATAATGCATAACCCTATTACCAAGCAAACTCTGCAACATATTTTTCGAGGATATCAATTTCAATAGGGAATCTATCACGTCGTTTGGAAGGGATTCTTTGTACAGCTTTGTTCGATAGTTCATGGCGGCGTATTCAAGCATACTACCAATTTCGAGAAGAATAGATTCACTAACACCTTCATTCTTCACCCAGTTCAGTAGTAGTCTTATCTTGAATACAAATATACATATGGTTAAAAATCTGTCAAATATTTAGCAAGTTTTATCTAATGCATGTCAATGAAATTATACGAAAGTATACCAAGTAAATCACTCCTGGAGTTCGCTTTGTAAATACTAATCACTGAGATCTAGCTAATGAAGCTAAAAATGGAAAAAATTGTCATAGAACCATGAGGTCTGTTGACAGATTCTACCAATTTTGTTAGTTCATGAAGAGAGCGAGACATCGGATAAGACTCTCAGTTACTTTTGAAAAAACTCATCGTAATGTATGTTGGTTGCTTGGAGTCATACTTCGAACAACATAACGTATTACGTATGACGTATGACATCATGCGTCAAGTATGAAAACAAGTGATGCCGACTGTGTGTTTTCTGTAATGCTCAGTTAACGTTACACTTCAAGAAAGTCTGGAGATGAAATTTTTTAAAAGCAACTTCTTGGGTAGTGATTTCACTGTGTAATTTTCGAGGACAAGCAAGTTTTATCTACTATGACGTTATACAGAATAATGCCCTGCAGATGACAATGGACGCCTCCTGGTGTGTGAGAAACTCGCAGATCCGTCGAGACCAAGGAATACCAAATGTTTTGGAGACTATCAAAGGTACAGAAACAAAAATGTACAGAGCACCTCAATAATCAGAACACCGATGTGTCGACACATGAGAACTACTACAAAAAAGACCAATAGAACACAAAAGGTTCATAATAGTGCTTCGGGAAGACCACGATTAGATTAGTATATTCACCAACCCTTACGTTGAATTATTTGGGTTCAGACATGTTTCAGGCACGGTAGGTTATCTTCAGTGTACCTCACTCAAACATTGAGACGTATATTGTATACTCAGGTTTAAGTTTCGGATTGTATAGGTACATACTTTATTCATTATCAGTGTGCCTTTTTGAATCACAAATTTGACACAATATTAATACTTTTTGTATAAAAAGTTTTCTTACCAGTGTAATTATTTTCTATTGAATTATTTTGGTTTGGTTTCGTGAAAAGGATAAATTTAACTTAAGTGGACATATGTATTTGTTATTCAATAAGCAATAATCAATGAATAATTTATGTTTAAATTTTACCCAGATCTCTTCCAGATAAACCTCAAATAGTTTAAACACATTTCTCATATAACATTTACAAGAAAAGTTATATAATAATTTGGAAAAATCTGAACGCGAAAGACAATAATATTAAGTCTAAATTCTTACGAAAACTAGAATAAGTCATTGTATAAATATCAAAAGTTAAAAATGATATCTTCGAAAAAAATGCATCGTTGAATTCCACGATTTTTTCGACAATTCTTGACAAATAATGAAATTGAACAGTACCTATAGATAAAAATTATCTATCAATAAATAACGTTCTAATCATAATCTATATCTCGATAAGTTTGATACAGATTGAGTGCGTGGATATCAATTTTCAGATTGATTGTAATTATGAAAGACATAATTCTTCTTTCTATTTTAGTGATAGCAGTAGAAAGTGTAAGTGACGAAAAGTTGAAAAAAGCCTGGGCGAATTTCAAGGTATGCATTAGCAAAAATCAAATATATATTCTGTGTGACGTGACTCGAAACATGAACATACTTTTTCACTGTTTCAAGTTCGTGAAATTTGTTCGGCTCCCCGAAAATCTTCCGTATTTTGTTCAAGTAAAAATACCGAGTGGTGTTTTCATTAATGCGACTCGAGAGAGGCGCTAACTACCGATAAAATAGAACAAAATGGGCTAATTAGACGAAGTTATTTACTGATACACTCGACTGAATTTTGGATTTTAAAACATCTCCGATTTTTAAACTAGCAGAGGTCAGATTTACTTTTGAAAAATTGGATCTACTTTGAGACCCAATCCTAGAAAATATAGTTTTACTTATAAAGAACCGATAAACCTTTTATGTCGATAAAAATGTACATCCCTGGTTTGGTACGAAAATGTTTATTCCGCATTAAATACATAAAAGTATTCTATGATTGGTTCAAGTGTCAAATTTGAAATTTTTGCGTCGAAACAAAATTGCATATACAATAAAAGCTCTTTATTCGCGGGTATACGAAAGTATGCCTCGAATACAGAAACCGTGAATATGGAATGGTAATTTATATGAGATTATAGTGGATAGGTTCCTGGGTGACAAAATGAAAAAATTTAAATGAAGTTTTTGCTCATATTGATCGATTATTATATTCAGACTTAGGCAATGGTTTTAAGAATTTCGTAATTTTTTCTTCCCTGTCAGTTTTTAAAGGTTCCTTCAATTAAGACTGATATTAAGCAATGCTTTAGCAATTCGCCTTTAAAATAAGACTTTGTTCCAAAGACGAATCTATTTTCATAAATGAAATTACAATGCTTGTTAGCCATTCTTCACCTTCACTACGAATTTTCAAATTGTATGTCACGTTTCCTGTGCTCGTTGATGCCTCTTTCTGAATAGGATATCACTTTAACATTTCCTCCAAGTTAGTTTCAGTCAAATCTTCATCTTACGATTCAAGCAACAACTGAATATTACTTGATTCTATCTGTTCGAACTCATCTTGTCCTATTCCATTCAAGCTATGTTTCGAGTCATGCGTAGAGATTCTCCGTCATTTTCCGCAGTCAGAGTAGGCCACAGTTTTTTTCAGCATGAACTCAGTGTGTACGAGTATGGCTTCAGTTCTTCTTATGATTCTTTTATGTTTACTATGCATTTTGTTATGTCGAAATCCTTCCAGCATTC
Source organism: Henosepilachna vigintioctopunctata (assembly GCA_030704895.1). Taxonomy (NCBI): domain Eukaryota; kingdom Metazoa; phylum Arthropoda; class Insecta; order Coleoptera; family Coccinellidae; genus Henosepilachna; species Henosepilachna vigintioctopunctata. Next base: position 10,261,417 of record JARQZJ010000091.1, read on the forward strand.
CATAACATTCATATCAGGATCACATTCCATATTATGCAATATGATTTTGAAGGTTGATCTAATGTAATAGAGCCTGGATTATCCCTTACTCCATAGGTTGAAGCAATCCGTCATGTTGGAAGGAAAAAAATTTCACTTTTATATTTGAATGCATAATGTCAAGTTCGTGAGGTTGACCTGGAGCATTATCCGAAACTAGATCTCCTTCAAAGTCTAAATTCTTTTTTTTCAATAAGTTTCAACTTTCCAAACAAAAAAAGTTTCTGAAGCAGTAATAAATAGTTATTAGATCGGCGAATAAAGAAATCTATTGCCACGAATATAGTTATTCGGTCGCATTTTTTTAATCCTCGAATAATGAAAACGCGAATAAGAAGCTTCTACTGTATTTTATATCCAACTATAAATTTTATTTTGATGATTTAAGGATCAATTTGGTAGAGAATACGCTTCAGCTGGTGAATCTGATAATCGTAAAGTCATCTTCGAAGAGAACCTGAGGATTATTGAAAATCATAATGCTCTGTATGCCGAAGGAAAAGAAACATATCAAATGGGTATTACGCCATTTACCGACTGGACAACGGAAGAATTCACTGGCTATATAAACAAATTCAAATTGAAAGGTGAGCAACATGGAAAAACACGAGTATACAATAAAAGTCATTCAGTTCCCGAGTCGATGGATTGGAGATTGAAACGTGTCGTTACAGAAGTTAAAACGCAAGGTCATTGTGGTTCATGTTGGACCTTTAGTGCAGTAAGTAAAACTTTTTCGAACGGAATTTTAGGTAGTCAAGTTGTTTCGAAATCGAATGAATTTTAACGAAACAAATTGAAATCAAGTAGGCCTTATCAATGGAAGTTCTCTAAACATTACAACAGAATATTATATATAAATCAATTTTTTTTAATAAAAATGTGTTCTTCGACAATACAATTAATGAGATATAGGTACCAATGGAAATAAAATTAAAACAAGGCAACACAATACATACCACTGCACAATTTATTTAATATTCAACATTATTATAAGAATCTTGAAAAATTGCATTGGTTTGTTTTATATTCAACTTTGTGCAAGGTGAGAATTTTGGCATCATTTTGATGAGAGTCAACGACTTTTAAACTCGTATCACTGACTGCTACCGCACCGATAACTTTTCAATGTCATTTTGTAATTTCTCCTTCAAAAATTCAGTTTTTTTCATCACTAATTTTGTGAATATTAAAATAATATAATCAATTTTGGCTGCATGACCTATTGTAGTTATATATATGTAATCAATTTTTCAGACTGGTGCGTTAGAGAGTCATGCAGCATTACACCTGGGGAAACGTGTTTCTTTGAGTGAACAAAATTTATTAGATTGTGCTGACAAATCGTATGGAAACCTAGGATGCGATGGAGGAGATATGAACATGGCGTTTTTGTATGTTAAAGATAAGGGTATAGAGAAAGAACTCGACTATCCTTACGTAGCTCATCAGGGAACTTGCAAGCAAGAGGGAGCAGAGCTTTACGTTGCCGAATATATGAACATAAAGCCCACAGAAGACGCTCTCAAAGAAGCGGTTGCTAATATTGGGCCAATATCTGTGGCGATTGAAGCCTCTAGTCAATTACAAAATTATGTTAGTGGAGTATTTCTCGATAGAACCTGTACGGCCGATTTGAACCATGCTGTTCTCGCTGTAGGATATGGAGTAGAAAATGGTAACGATTATTGGCTGCTTAAAAATTCTTGGGGATTTGAGTGGGGTGAGCAAGGTTACCTGAAGTTAGCAAGAAATAAATACAATAATTGTGGAGTTGGACTAAGGGCTAGTTATCCTGTTGTATCAAATGACAAGATATAATCATGTTGTTATTCATGATATTTCTTTAATATTCATATTATGAAAATATACTGATTATTAGCTACTCCCCTGTTGTTAATTTGGAATTGTTCTTGAATCTGAATATTGGTTACTCCCCTCTAAAACAAAATTATTTCTAAATTTGAATATAGAGATCTATATGCATTTTCTAAAGAAACCTGAAGGTGTGAAATCACATAAACTATGGAGCCAGTTCTCATCACTGAAACTCGTTCAGCAAATGTCTCAATTTTCGGTATTGTTCTGGAGATCAGAATTAGTCTACAGAGTCGCAACATTTCACGGCATTCAAAACCGATTGAACCGGAAGAAAGTGATCGCTTGATCTGCCTTATTTCAAAGTTAGGTCTCACGGCGCTTCCTGTCCAAAATTCACAGAAAACAGTGACATATCTTCGAAGCATTTGTTTTTTGACAATAATACGTGAATTATGCGAAATCCAAGCACGGCAATTCAGACGAATAACAAAATTATCAACTTCAGTTTCAAACTTCAAACTTAGGGTTTAATCTCTCTAAATGTTTTAGTACTCAAAATCGGCATCTATGTATTGATGCTGAATTCAACCAGCTGCTTTCCATGATCATAAGAGTGCAATTCTAGTGAACGAATCATTTAGACACTGATCTAGTCAAGATTGTCAAGATTGTCAAGTCTGTTGGTAGTCAAGAGTTTCTTGAAACTTTGGAATTGTTTTTGGGCGGTCAATTGATGTTCTAAGGTTTCTTACTATCGATTCTCCATGCAGAATTTGGATAACAAACTTCAAAACGGCTTGCCTTTTGGCAAAAAGTGTTGTTCAACTGATTCAGTCTCCTGCAATTTTCAATCAATTTCGTCACATTTTAACGAAATTATAAATAGTATTTTTCAAAACTTTTTTCAGCATTTATATTCTGCACTCTGGTTGCAATTATTGAGACGGGTTCAGACGACGCGCATCAACCTCGCATCCGACTCGCCTTCAACTCGACCGGCAATAAACTCATCCTCGCCTCACTGTATAGACGACAGGCATTCACTCGCGCACCCAAGGTTTGAGACCGAGTGGCCTTCGATGCGTGTCCAAAAACCGACTGACGAGGGCTCACCCCGTCTTAGCCTCATTGTGAGTGGCCTCGAGGGGTGGAAGGTGTTTACATTGTGCGAGGGACCGGAAGTGAGGCTGGTGCGCGAAGTCTAAACCCACCTCTATGTTAATTGATTGCCACGTTCATTATTGTTAGTAGTTAATTATTCAATATTGTGTGAAGCTTGATTTCTACTAATTCAAAGCTTCCAAGCCATGAACACTCAAAAATTTTTTTCAGGGTTTTTAAATTTACGTTGACTTTGGATACCCCTCAGTAGAAAAGAATTGTCACTATTCTCTTTCTCTCTCTAAAATGGTCAAATATTCTTCAAATTGCTGGGTGGATTCTGAAGAAGAACTCATTTCTTGAAATGATAATTACAACTCGAATTGGAGTGTATATTTCAATTTTAATGATTCACATCTTCAGTTCTCAATATCTTATGAAAATAGAAGTATAAAGGCTTTCAAAACTGTTACATGAGAGTGTTTGTGGACTTGTAATTTATAATCATTGAAAGATATACTCACAGCCGACATCAAATCGTGATTATACAGGCTCTCCAAAACGTGCCTCAAACATACTTCAAGTCCTTTCTGTATGATCAGTAAATTATCCTCATCATCTGCGCCTGGGCCAATACTGGAGAAAAATAACTCGAACAGCTTCTCTAAAAGTGACTCACTTATGCTTTTCCATTCGTAATCCTCGAACATTTTGTCGATTATTCTCAGAAGTTCTCTTGCTTCAGTTATGTTATTTGAGGCTGTGTACTCCTCACAAACCGCTGAAGATATAATTGTTAATTGGATCTATTTCTATATTCAGATATTATCTATGTTGATAACTTACTTAAAAGTTCGTAAATGACAGCACTTTTATCAGAGGTGAACGCAAGAAATCTTGTGAGTAAATCATGGCTCATGAACTCATTACCCCATAACTTTGCCTCTCTGAAAAATTTCAATATTGATTTGAGGATGAGGAAATCCATCTCTGGATATGTTTGAACAAGACGATCGAACGTTTCAAGAGCTTCCTGAGACTGACGCCTACGAAACGAGCAATTTGAATAAGTAAAATTTCGTAGGGAATGAAAATGAGGATACATCACCATTTTCCGAAAGAAACAATATTTTGGCTCTGGCAGAGTCGGATTTGGAAATGATGGACGCAGCTCAATGTACACCAGACTATTTGAACAATGTGCTGTAATGTTACATATGATTTTTCACTATTTTTCAATATCTTGTTGATAATTTTCAACCCTTTAAAAGAAAATTAATAAGGAAATTGAAACATTCAGGGAGCATGCGTATATATTTATACCTTTAATCCTGGCAAGATGAATTTTGTAAGTATCGGAGTTGTGCGTCAAACATTCATTGTTCATTTCGGATATCAATATGTAATAACGAGCTTCATCAATATATACACTCTTTCTGGAGCTGTCATTAGGAGGGGATGGCTCTCGCCTCTCAGATAGATTAGCAACAGGATTCACTGAAATAATTAATATGCATATCATTATTTAATTCTGAAGAAAAATGTTCTAATGAAAAATCAGAACATTTCTGTGGATGCGAACGATTAAAATAACGATAATTAATGTTTGAAATGTGAGAGTAATATCTTGAAACAAAGTAAAGAAGTGAAGAGTAACTACTATAGTACCTATGGTAGTTTGAGTACTATTTGATGGGAATAAGTATCCACTATATGAATGAATGGTGACCAAATGAAGGATTCTCAACACGTGTGACTCAACATATGTGATTCCATATGTGTTACTATGTAGCGTATTTCTAATGTAGCACTCTTCTTTCATTTGAATGATAATTCTCTCTGTGGCGTTGTGGGAGAGTGACAGACTCTCACTAGGGAGATCTGGGTTCGGAACCCGGGTGAGACATGGAGGTTTGTGTAGGTAAATTAGTTTCAGCGGTTATATAAATATTGAAAAAAAAAATGATATAAATGGGTAATGTCCAAAGATGACGAACCCAAAAAAATATTTAAAAAAAAGTATTATTCGCAAAAAATTATTATGTTTCTAGTCAAAAAATTCTAGTTTTTTGCGATCAATTTACCATTAAAGTCATTCTGTATTGTGTCAGTATATATGTATATATATATATAAAGTGAACACTAGAACATTCATTCGAAAAATTCAAATTAACCTAAAGAATGTTAGAGAAATAGTAGAGCTAGATATGTGAACGTGTACAATTTGATGCTTACATTATACTTCAAAGGATAACTGTTAGAGAAATATTGAAATCGATGCCACACCTGATGGAAGTGCGAGACATATGTTTCGTTCTGCATGAAACTCGTCAGTCGCACCACGTCCATCGAAGTGAGGCAAGCATATGACATTTGAAAACATGGTATAATGACATTTTGTCAAATAGACATTGCAATTTGGTAGATATCTGCGGGTATAGAAGAGATGTGAACGTTCGATGCTTGGTGTGTCTATGATTTGAGAGATGTTTTCTACTGATTTCCATAGATGGAATTGTGAAGTATTCATGAATCTACGATACTCTTCTTACTATCATAAGAAGGTGCTTTGAGATTGAACTCATTGCCTTACTTCGCTGGACGTGGTGCGACTGATGAGTTCCTTGCAGAAGGAAACATATGTCTCGCACTTCAATCAGGTGTAGCATCGATTCAAATATTTCTCTAACATTTATCCCTTGAAGGATAATGGAGGCCTCACATTGTATACCACATATCTAGCTCTACTATAGCATTCTTTTGGTTAATTTTAATTTTTAGAATGGTTATTCTAGTGTTCATATTCATTCACTCTTCGTGGAACTTAACATTGAACTAATAGAAAATTAATTGTACCAATTGTTGCTAATAAGTAGAATTCTATATTCTCAAATGGATAACATGCATAAAATTATTCAATGAATGTTGAAGCAGATGAACATTTCAGCACAAGCTAGGAAAATTGTAGTTACAATTCACTCCTATCCTTATTACCTCCAAGTTCATAATCTCCTCCTACATTCCTAGTCATTTCAATGTGTTGATCTAATTATAGGTTTGAAACTAGTTAAATGCGGCTATATCTACTTTTGACAGGGTAGATCTATTTAGAATCGATTCTTGAGAATATAGATCTAGCACACCTCTCATATCGATGAAAAGTACATACCCCCGTTTCAATAATTTCTTTTTTTATGTATGAATTTACCTATACATGCATGTAAAATATATAGTTCGAAAGTAGAATCACTACAGAAAAAATATTTTTACATCTTATTAAAAAGTGTATGTTGGTATCTTGTAGTGTATGCTGGTGAAAAATTGAAGTGTTCTTTTTGGTCATTCTGGCGATGTATTGATGCATACACTACAACTAGACTTACACGACATGGTTTTATGAGCAGTCTGGATTCGGATAGCTGATATGTGGAATTTATATATTGTAAGACTTAGTTCTCAGTTCCATTTTAAATCTTCGAAAACCAGCAGTTTTCCACTACTGAATATATGTGCTGGTTGGACAAATAGAACAAAGGGACAACCTGTTCAATCCAGATAACACAAACTTATTATTGAATCGAAACTAAAATTCAAACACTTGAACTTTTGATGTACACTTTTATTGATAACATATAGCATGACGCGTTTCGTCGTTACAAACGACTTCTTCAGATGGTACTAGCATACTGACTGATACTGAATACTGTCAGTCATTATTCTAGTAGCATCTGAAGAAGTCGTTTATAATGACGAAACGCGTCATGCTATATTATCAATTAAAGTGTAAATCAAAAGTTCAAGTGTTTGAATTTTAGTTTATATTCAATTATAACGGATTTATATCAAGTAAACGCCAACACTATTTGATACAAACTTATTATAAACATGGGAGTGATCAAACTGTAGTTTGAAGCATAGTTATCAAATAGGTAGAGTTAACTGTGCCTAATATAAACTATTCATCACTTACCATTCAAACCAAATGGTGCCTCCTTAGCATACGACATTTCTTCGTCTAGGAAGAATTAATAAAGGATTCAGTTGAGACACAAAATTGGTATATGTTAATAATGACAGTTGAAATGACATTTCAAACGATGCGCTAACTTGAAAAGTGAAATGTCGACCGACATTTTGTTGACTTGATTTTTAATGACTTTATCAAAAATTGCCAATGATCGTGAATCAAACGAATAATTTTCAAAAATACAAATTGAATAAAATCCCTTAGTAATCCCTATCAGAGTCGTGTTCAATGCTATGCTGCACAATTGTTGAGGGATATTAACCCAATTTAAAGAGTTCAATTTCCAATGGGAGTTAAACACTCACCCATCTGGTAACCAGATCAGACGTATTTTTCTTTGAATATTATTGGTTTATCGAAAAATTTTGAAGGTTATTTTGAATTGAATTTATTTTAATCAATCTTTTGAAGCGCTTTCGCTAAGTCAATTGAGCTTCACCTATATGATAACCAATAAAACTTGATCAAAAGAAAGATAATTCAATTACAAAAATATCAATATATGTTTCTGATATATACTATTATATATAGTATTATAATATAATAGAGTTATTTATTTTTGCATTTTCTTAGTTTTCATAATTTCAATTTCTTATAATTTATTGTTGAGCTTGTTCTATAGGGCCCACTACCTGTTGTCACATTTTATCGGATTTCTTGGATTTTTGCTTCACTACCTACAACCGGTTTTTTCTTCGCTACTTACTACCGAATATTTGCATCAATACCTACTACCGGATTTTTGTTCACTACCTGGATTAGGTACTACTCGATTTTCGTTACTCTACCTACTACCGGATTTTTGCATCACTACCTACTACCGGATTTTTGCATCACTACTTACTATCGGATTTTTTTCACCACGTGCTACCTGGATTTACCTTACTCTATTATTACCGGATTTTTCTGGACTGCTACAAAAAATATTTAGCTCGTCCACAAGCTAAACAAGTTCAAAGACAACGCTAAACCGTTGCAAGGGAATCCACCACACGTCTACTAATATCAGAGACATAAGCTAAGAGATAAATTGATAGTATCAATAGAATAGAATTTTCCATATTAATTTCGTTTCTTTGGAATAATCTCCAGAGTATTCCTATTGAGCCTCATGGCGCCCAATAAACAACTCATATTACACATTATTAAACAAAACTCAATTCCAAAACATTTCTAAGAACTATTTTATTCCGTTAACTCATCGGAGTAATCTGATCTCTGGAAGAGGGAACGTTATAATATATATATATATATATATATATATATATATATATATATATATATATATATATATATATATATATATATATATATATATATATGAATGAAAGAAACGGTGTTTTAGGGTAACATTTTTAATAAACTCACATAACAACAACATAACAACATTAACATATATCAATAAAATTCATCGTAATAAATAGCTAGAATCCATATCCCACTTTATTGCACTGAATAAAAATGTCTTGAACTGTGTATATAGAAAAAAAAAACTGATATGAAATAACATTATCAAAATGTAAGAAAATATTTTATGTCGCAGATGAAGAATGACAACCTTTTCGGTGTTTTGGCCAATCAGTGAACTGAAAAAAAAATTCATTATTAGAACTATAAAAACAGAGTTTTATGTGAAAAGTCATCACATTCATTACACAAATCTCCCAAATATCGATCAATTACAACTTATCATTAATTATTCTGAAAATATTTCTGGAGTAAATCCCCAGTAAATAATACAGTACCTACATTACATTGAACAAGAAATGAAAAATTGTGACTGCTTTTTCATGAAAAAAATTTCAATTTGAAGAGGAATCATTCTACTGAATATATGTATCAAATTACCTGACATTCTTGACTGCAGTACATGACAGTATTGCAATGACACAAATAATTTGCCGTTTTTCCGCAAAGGCACAATCGGTTCTCCAATATCAACAGCGGATATTCCATCTGCAAAATAATGAAAAATATATATTAGATAATAACGAAAATTTAGTTGCAGTAATTTCAAGAAATTAGTTTAGGGGTGATTTAGTTAAACTAATTCTACGAATCTTGGTATAGATTTTTGGTACAGATTTAGTATATTAGCTTGGAAATTGTTCATCATCTTTTATAACATTCAAGGAAGGAACCGAGCCTCGACATTAAAGCTATTTTTATCTTTTCTTTTGGAAAACTTTGTATCGTTATTGTTTGAAAAGTTAATTATCATAGAGTTCAGTGGGAAAAATATTTATGAATGAACTGCTTCAGATGAAGTTTCAGAGAAATTCTTTTTGATGACTATCTTGAACTTTGAAAGGTGAAACATTTATCCCAAAATAAACGAAACAGTCAACGATTATCGCACTTTCAATTCACCAGTTCTGCTTTCATGAAGCATACTTGAATTTTGAGATATAATAAGACGCTTAGCAATATAATAAGGATGATTAGTGCTTCCTATATTGATATTTGTTTTTTCAAAAAAATTTTCCTCGCAGATATTGCACCTGTCATGGCGCAAGATCAACCTGAAAATATTCCAAAGGTACAAAAAGAATCACCCTAAGAAAATAATGCTAAACTAACAAAAAATACAAGGCCATTCACAGTTGACCGCCAATGGACGGCGGTAAAAAACGAATAATAAACAAAGTGTATTCTTCTCGATAATACTTCTCACAAAGTAACGAACCAATCTATCCAAAATTGTTAAATACGAGGGCAGTTTGATAAGTCAGTGACGTTTTGAATTTCCCGGAAAGTTATTCCCAATGCAACAGTGCTGCCGTCAACTGTAATCTATTAGTGGGCAATTGTCAAATTTTGAGCAAGCTACGTCATGCAGTTGGTGTTCAATAGCCATTCAAAGCAGACAACCTCGTGAATTTTTACGAAAATGGAAAAAAGTGAATTTCGTGTGCTGATTAAGCATTACTTTTTACGTGAAAAAACCATCACTGAAACTAAGGAAAAGCTTGATAAATACTACGAGGACTCGGCACCATCAAGTTCAATGGTAAAGAAGTGGTTTACAGAGTTCCGTTGTGGTCGTACCAGCACTAGTGACGCCGAACGTTCAGGTCGCCCAAAAGAAGTGATCACGCCGGAAATCGTCGATAAAATCCATGAAATGATATTGGATGATCGGAGAATGAAAGTACGTGAGTTGGCTCATGCTGTAGCTTTCTCAACGGAACGGGTACATCATATTTTACACGAATATTTGTACATGAAAAAACTCTCCGCGAGATGGGTGCGGCGATTGCTCACACTCGACCATAAGCGCAATCGTGTGACAACTTCAAAAGAGTGTTTAGCGATGTTCAGCCGTAATCCGGACGAATTTTTGCGACGTTTTGTTACTGTGGACGAAACATGGATCACAACACGCCAGAGACCAAGGAACAATCGAAACAGTGGGTTGCTCGGGGTGATCGTGGACCAAATAAGGTCATGGTCACAGTTTTTTGGGATGCACGCGGTGTCATTCACATTGATTACCTCGAGAAAGGTAAAACAATCACCGGCGAATATTATTCAAAGCTTTTGGACAGATTCGACTTTGACTTGAATCAAAAACGGCCGTATTTGGCGAAGAAGAAAGTGCTGTTTCATCCAGACAATGCACGTGTGCACACTGGTTTAGTCACGATGGCCAAAATCCGCGAATTGAGATACGAACTGCTACCCCATCCAGCATATTCTCCAGATTTAGCCCCCTGCGACTATTATCTGTTTCCAAACCTAAAGAAATGGCTGGGTGGTAAGAGATTTGAGTCTAATGAAGAAGTCATTACCGAAACAAACGCGTATTTTGAGAGCCTTGAGAAAACATATTATTTGGGAGGTATAAAAAAATTATAAAAACGCTGGACTAAATGTATCGAGCTGAAAGGTTATTATGTAGAAAAATAAAATGTTTATTTGCCGCAAAAAAAAATTTTATTCAAAAAGTCACGGACTTATCGAATCCGCCCTCGTATATTGAATGAATGAACACTTGGCATGGTTCCACAAAAATCATGTTAATATATCGTTCAGGCTAATGCCCTATTCTCGAAAACTCATTTCGACTAACATGGTGGAAGAGAAAAATATGGATGAAGACCAGTACGATTCAGGTACGAATATCTTCGAAAGACAGGAACAGGTCCGCGTATTCAGATGAAAGAATTTTCGAAAATTTTGAAAATTCTCGAACAAATGGGATTAAATTAAGAAATTGAGGACGAAGTAAGTTAAAATGGCGACAAACTGAAGCAATTTCACATATTTCGAATCTACGAAGAGGTTATTAGGAGTTCAATAAGATTATAATTATGTTATGAGTTCAATAACATTATCATTAAGTTCTTTTATTCTGGTTTCAATGTTTTGTCCAGTTTGACTTATGTACTATTCGTCACGACCAGTACAATTACTCTGATATATTCCACTTTTTTCGTTTATTGGTTGTTTCTCTCCACTATTAAATGAAAACATAAATTTTTCATTTCGTGCTAATAGTTCCAATATTGTACTTTCTTATTTATTGTCGATTTCATGAGTAAGATTTGGTATTTGCTGAGATTTCTGATTTATACGGAAGGAAGAAACTAATAATTAATATCAACTCAGCTTCAGTTTGTAGGCATTATCATTACTTTCCTCGTGCTCAACTTCTTAATTCAAACCCTCTGTTCGAAAATTTCCCAAACTGATTTACTTTTATCTGAATACGGACCAGTTCCTATCTTTCGAAGATTTAATCCTTATTTTTGTCTCCCACCATGCCTATAACAGGTATAGATGTAATAGTATATAAATATAATAAATTAAAATTAACACACTTGGCTTAAGTTTCACTAAATATGAAATTCATATTTAGTAAAACTTATCCGAAAGTGTTAATTTTAATTTATTGTTTTTAACATAATGGTTCCGGTTCCCCAACAGATAAGAGAATCCTCCGTGTCGTATATAAATAACGGGTGTTTTTTTTTTAGAGGTATAGAACTTTAAGTTGGCAATACTGTTGAAGATGGCGACCGATTTAACAGCTGAGAAGTGATTTATTCTCAGTTTGGTTTGGCAATTCATCACGAATAGACTCACGCCTGAACAACGCTTGCAAATAGTGCAATTTTATTCCAAAACGAGATTGCCGTTGTTCCCGATTCTCATAAGCGAATTTTGTTTAGCGATGAAGCGCACTTCTGGTTGAATGGCTACGTCAACAAACAAAACTGCCGCATTTGTAGTGAAGATAATCCTCAAGTGTATGTCAAAACACCGTTACATTCAGAAAAACTGACTGTTTGGTGCGCTTTATGGGCTGGTGGAATCATTGGTCCGTACTTCTTCACAAACGATGATGGTCGGAACGTTACAGTCAATGGTGATCGGTTAGAAGCCATGATTACTAATTTTTCATTCCTGAATTGAACATTCCTGATGTCTAGGAGTTGTGGTTTCAACAAGACGGCGCAACATGTCACACAGCTCGTGCCACAATCGATTTATTAAAATACACGTTTGGTGACCACCTAATTTCACGTTTTGTACCTGTGAATTGGCCTCCAAGATCTTGTGATTTAACACCGCTAGACTACTTTCTGTGGGGCTATGTAAAGTCATTGGTCTATGCGGATAAGCCACAAACGCTTGACCATTTGGAAGACAATATTCGCCGTGTTATTGCTGATATACGGCCACAAATGTTGAAAAGAGTCATCGAAAATTGGACGTCCAGATTGGACTACTTCCGAACCAGCCTTGACGGTGATATGCCAGAAATCATATTCAAAATGTAATGCCACAAGATTATCTTTCGAATAAAAAAATTCTTGTCAATCGAATGATCCATCGTTGTTTTATTGCAATTTAAAGTTCTATACCTCTAAAAAAAACACCCTTTATGTTAATCTTAATGACTACTGCTCACTTTAGCTTTTGAAATGGAGTAACACATAGTCAAGCAATCAAATTAATATAATTTTTAAGAAACCAGGGAAAGAAGACTATCACACATAAATAGTTGTTAGTTGAATTCTAAGATACTGAGAATTTAGTGAATCAATAAAACGAGAAATTTACACAACAGAGTACATACATGACGGATAAGTTTTGCTATCTCAGAGATTGTATGGAAAAGCGAAAATCAAAATTGTTTGCAAATAAATATCTTCCAACAATGAAGAATTGAGAGAGTTCAACTTTTTACTAGGATTTATATATTTTTCCTTTTACATAAATCAAAGATCTGTCTCTCAATACGTAAACCAGATATCGAGTTCTAAATTTACAACGAAAGCTTTAAAATTTTGATAATCCGCCAAAAAGAAAAAAATGAAATGAATTTATTCAGGCTGATTGCATTTTTCAAATACTCACTTGTATCGGAGGACTGTCCATTCCACTGTCTTCAGGAGAAGATGGCTGAAAAAATTCAAAAAATGTTATTTCGGAAAATTTTGAATAGAGCAATAAAATCGAACGCAAAAAACTAATATTGCGTATGCATGAAAGATTTATTCATTACAAAAATTTTAATTAGTTAGTGCAGACCAAATCCCTTCTCGAAAATGGTTTTTTATAATTTAAATATACAATTACATTGTATTCAACAAATAGAATGAGAAATAATCAAATCATGCATTATCATAAACTCAAAAAATATAGTCCACTATAATATTTTTTCGTTTAACTTTTCGATTAACTTGAGAATAATAAGCAGTTTTGTTTATTTGTAAAATGAGAGAAACAACAATTGAAGTTTATTATTATCACTCTTTAATTCACTTGGTTAAAACTCTTAAAAATGTATTTGTTATTTACTGAGTTGTCTTTTTTTCCTTTTTAGTTATTCTCTCAAAACGCCATTTTCAAAACTTCGTCATTTTAGTCATGTTATCGATGATTCTGTCTAGCGATAGTTAATTTAACGATGCGCGTATTGAATAAAGGGCGGCAAATTTGAATGAAGAAAGTGCTTTCTTTTTTTTACATCTACACAGCAGAGTATATATATGACAGATTAGTATTACTCTCTCAGAGATTGTATAGAAAAAAGAAAATCAAAATTGTTGGCAAATAAATATCTTGCAATAATGAAGAATTAACACAGTTAACCACATTAAGAGGTTAAGACATTAAGAGAACAAGGAAATGTCTCTCAATACGTAAACCAGATATTGAGTTTTAAATTTACAACGAAGGCTTCAATTTTTTGATAATCCGCCAAAATGAAAAGAATGAAATGAATTTATTCAGGATGATTAAGCATTTTTTAACTCACTTGTATTGGAGGGCTATCCACTGACTTCGAGATAAGATGGCTGAGTGTTCAAAAAAGTTGATTCAATAAAAGTTATTCCGGAAAATTTTGAATAGAGCAAAAAATCGTTCAAATGTACTTATAACGCGTAAGCATGAAATATTCATTCATTACAAAAATGTTTATTAGTTAGTGCAGACCAAGTCCCTTCTCCAGGATGATTTCTTGTAATTTAAATATACAATTACGTTGTATTCAACAAATAAAATGAGAAATGAATCAAATCATGCATTATCCTAAATTCACAAAAAATATAGTCCAATACAATATTTTTTCGGTATACAATCTGCAATCAGGTGAATGAACAGTTCACCAGTAAAATTCTTGAAATGTGTTTAATTTATATAATCTTATATATATATATATATATATATATATATATATATATATATATATATATATATATATATATATATATGTGTGCGTTAACGCTATCTAGTGGACTATGAACTAATGACTGAGATTAAATTCTCGCTTATCACTTGGTGAAACATAAATAAATATTAAATTAAATTAAACACTTGGCTTATTGTTTCACGATTATATTTAACATTATCAATTCATCAACATGTTTCGAGCGTGAGCTCATCTTCAAGACTAAACGATGCATAAACGACGATGACACGAAACATGTTGACGAATTGATATCGTTAAATATAATGGCGAAACATTAAGTCAAGTGTTTAATTTGATACTATGAACTAATATTATGGTTTTTTGTGTACAAGTTACGGTAGATAACACATCGGAAATTCTGTGATCCTCTTATCATTCTATGATCCGTCTTACAGTATTCAAGGCGTGACATAATATTTTACCCTAATGTTGTGTTTGTTCATTTTGTGGACGCAGAAATCAAGATTAATATTCAATCGACACCGATTCTTGTTTCAGGTTTGATGTATTTCATAATTTAAGTTGATAATGTATTAATTAAATATTTTTTTGTTTCAATTTTCAAAAATTCATCGATAGTCATTGACTATTAAATATAAAAAATAACTAAACAAGATTATCTGTTTAAATAAGAAGGTATTGCTTTATAAATGATCTTGTATTTCATGAAGATAAAACGGGGCTTCTTATGTTTACCATAAATGGAGTGGTTCCACTAGAGAGCCCACTTAATTATTAATTATATATCAAATATATAAATATCAAATCGCTATAATCTAAATATAATGTATAAATATCAATATTAATATCAAATCGCCGTGAAAATTCCAATACTATGTATTATAGTCGATGGAAATATATTATGATTATACATATATATATATATATATATAAAAGATTAAAAGCACTAGTTACTTACCACTTCGGTACATATAACTGATGGCTCTTCCTTAATGCACATAAATCCATTATCCTCTTCGTAGCCATTATCCTCTTTCCGCAATTCCTCTTCATTGAAATCATCAATCCAAGTTAAATCAATTATTTCATCATCACAAAATGGGAATTTCTCAACAATTTCTTCTTTGATTTGCACACCCAAGCTGGTGTGATCATCATTCATTTTATCTTCAGAAAATGGAAATTTTTCAACAAATTCTTCTTTGATTTTCACACCCAAGCTGGTGTGATCATCATTCATTTTATCTTCAGAAAATGGAAATTTTTCAAAAAATTCTTCTTTGATTTTCACACCCAAGCTGGTGTGATCATCATTTATTTTATCTTCACAAAATGGAAATTTTTCAACAATTTCTTCTTTGATTTTCACAGCCAAGCTGGTTGAACCCACACAATTATCTGATGATTCGTATTTTTTCGCTTCACCAGAAGATTTTCCGTTTATAACATCTATATTAAATTCATTCAAAGGAGTTTGTTCCTTTTTAACTGTATATGGAACATCTGCAGGAGTCATCTGTGGGATGACTTGAAGTGAACTTGAATGATCTTGTATTCTACTCCCCGGAACGGAAGAATTTATCATAGGTAAGATTGGTAATACTTGGTTATTACTCATTGTGTTCACTGGTGGATTTTCACTGATTTTTATTTCATCGGTCACTGAGTTAATACTGTTAGTCTGTATGGGATAGTTCATCGGGATTGTTACATTCATAAAAGTACAATTGTTACGATCCGAGGTGGATGTTGGAGGTTGTCGACTGCTCGATGAGGTGATGTTACGGGTATTTCGAACAACAACCTGCATGGGAGCTACGTTGGACTGATTGGAATTCTGAATAACAGAATTTTGAGTTTCGTTGGTAGGATATTCATTTCGACATGTTCCGAAAGTTTGCTGAATATTATTTGAGTTGACATTTTGAAGGTAATGCTGCTGTCTGCTGTAAGAGTGATGTAATAGTTTTGAACTCTCGAAGAAAATCTTCTGGTTCTGATACAATTGTAAATATGTTAAAACCTGCATTTTAAGAAGACATCTTTGCGAGAACGTCATCCCAAATTCTGGTTGGTATGTGCCTGAAAAATAAAAGCACATAAAAATCAAATAAAGTATTTCACTATTGACAATAACTCAAATTTTTTTTAATTTTCATAAATGTTTTATGAATCGCAAGATGCAATTACTATTGTATCAAAATTGCTCTAGTAAATTACTGTTGAATTCGAAACCACACGCGCAATGATCTTAGTTATGAACCAAAAAAGTACTCAATTTTCCATTCAATCAAAAATTCGGAAAATTATAACTCCACTAGCTGACCTGTGAAGCTTGTACGCCCATATATTTTCCCTGTGAATATTTTCGAAAATCCTGAAAGAATATTGTTTTTTAATATTTGTGCTACACTGTATTGTTTTTACTATCTATCCCGAGTGGAGCCGATGGAAATACTCCTGGACTAAAGAATACTGATATAATAAAACAATTGTTAAACTGATTTACACATATATTAAAAAGAATACTGCATGACATACATAGTAATTTTGAAAAGATAGAGAAGGTGGCTTAAGGTATGAACAGCCAAATCGATCATACCTGAAGCCCCCTTCTCAATCTTTTCAAAATTACTTAGTTTACTATATAGTTGTTCAGTATGAATTGATCCCTTCTACCTGTTATCTACCTGTTTTCTCTGTATTCATAATTTAAGTTTATATATTGTATGTATTCGAGAAATGTCATTAGTCTGCACGAAGCATTTGAAAAAGGTGAATCTCATCGAAACGTACGTCATAAAGTATTCTTTTTAATAACTATATGTGTAAATCAGTTTAACAATTGTTTCATTATGTTTATCGATTTACATCAAGTATCGGCCTCATCAATTATTAATTGGAATTCTAATACTTCCAGTTCAATTCAGTCGAATTATCAATAATTTTAAATGACTTAATATCCACTCTCGAAAGTGATTTTTGAGGTTTTTTTTTATTGACATTTGTGTAGACAATTTCCTGAGAGTTTTACTTGAAAATTTTCGATGAAAAATCTCTGTATTGAAGTTTGAAGGATTCGTGATATTGGAAACTAGTTATCGAATTGCCAGCTACGGTGTGAATCGGAGCGATAAGTGATGAAAAGGAAGATCTTAGGTATTTGAATGACTCGCCTAAAAAGCCTATGGGTACGCACTGGTGTCATCACGAAACTGGTCACCTTATTTTAAAGATAAGACCTAGGTACGTTCGGAACACCATCGAAACTTCAGTGTTTAAATGAATGTTACTCAAGATTACCATAAGCATGGAAACAATCGCATAGGATTTCCACATTCAACGAGATCGAACAGCTGAGAAGTGATTTATTCTCAGTTTGGTTTGGTAATTCATCATAATATACTCACGCCTGAACAACGCTTGCAAATACTTCAATTTTATTTCGAAAATAATGGTTCTGTGCGGAATACGTATAGGGCACTACGTCCATTTTATCCATATGCGCACTTCTGGTTGAATGGCTACGTCAATAAACAAAACTGCCGCATTTGGAGTGAAGATAATCCTCAAGTGTATGTCAAAACACCGTTACATCCAGAAAAACTGACTGTCTGATGCGCTTTATGGCTGGTGGAATCATTGGTCCGTACTTCTTCAAAAACGATGATGGCCAGAACGTTACAGTCAATGGTGATCGGTATAGAGCCATGATTACTAACTTTTTCATTCCTGAATTGAACAACCATGATATCCAGGAAATGTGGTTTCAACGAGACGGCGCAACATGTCACACAGCTCGTGCCACAATCGATTCATTGAAAGACACGTTTGGTGACCGCCTAATTTCACGTTTTGTACCTGTGAATTGGCCTCCAAGTTCTTGTGATTCAACACAGCTAGACTACTTTCTGTGGGGCTATGTAAAGTCATTGGTCTATGCGGATAAACCACAAACGCTTGACCATTTGCAAGACAATATTCGCCGTGTTATTGCCGATATATTGCCACAAATGTTGGAAAAAGTTATCGAAAATTGGACGTCCAGATTGGACTACATCCGAGCCAGCCGTATCGGTCATATACCAGAAATCATATTTGAAATGTAATGCCACAAGATTATCTGTTTATATATTCATAGATGTTTATAGATGTTTGTTATATGTTGAAGAAAATGAAGGTAGGTTTATTAAATTGAATAGTAATCATGAGTATTCAACAAGAAACAGGGATGTGCTACTTATTCCTATGCATAGAACAGCTAAATTTGAGTACTCTCTCTATTGTCAGAGCATTAAAATTTTCAACCATTTACCATCGAATTTGAAAGTACTGAAAGCTCATTTGTTTAAGAGGAGAGTTAAATCGCTGCTCTTAACAAAGGCGTACTATGGTGTGTCAGAGTACTTCGATGATTCGGATGTAGGCAATAATGTTTGAATCAATTTTTTGTATCATATATTTGTATATCTTTTTAACACTAATGTTCTCCACCATGTGAAATTGTCTCAAATGTTTAATATCTCTGAGGAAATTTTTATTTTCTTTTCTTTTCAATCAAAATTGTATATTACTGTAAATATGAATTTAACCAAGATTTTTGTATGAACCAATATTTTTGCTCGAGGGCTGAATGGAAGATCAGACTCCAAACTGAATTCGGTCCTTTTGAGAGCATTTCTCTTAGTTGTAATTATTTATCAATTGAAATGAATGTAATTTTACTATGTAAGGAATGTTTCTCAATAAAATTATATTATTATTATCTTTCGATTAAAAAAAATTCTTATTAACCGAATGATATTATGATATATATATATATATATATATATATATATATATATATATATATATATATATATATATATATATATATATTTGACTGAGATTGAATTCTCGCTTACCTCTTGATGAAACATAATTAAATATTAAATTGAATTAAACTCTTTTTAAGACTCAAGAGTCTTGAAAATGACCTCACACTCGAAACATAAAGACAAATTCATGTTGTAATATAATCGGGAAACATCAAGCCAAGAAATTAATTTAATTAAATATACATATATAAATTTATTGGACTCACCATTCTTGTTGTCGAAAGCATCGGAAAAAAACTCCAGATTTTTTTTAAATATATCGGAGGTCTTATTCTGTTTGTAATCCAGATTGCATGCAAGCATCACTGCTAACAAGTGTTGAACTACAACAGGAACGCTGACAGGAATGCCCGATCTATTCAACAGCTGGGTAATCAATCTCAAGAAATGTGTGAAATTGAATTGCGGCAAATCTGTTGGTAATTTCAAAATAGCATCCAATAAATATCTGCTACAGAGTTTCATCCTGTTTTGTATGCTCATATCTAGATTTAAGCTTTCTTGACTGAAATTGTTGAAAGAATGTGGGAAACGCCGGAATGTATCATAAACTATCTTATATGATATTCTATATGCTTTATGCAGCGGTATATATCCCTTCAAAACGTAAACAACTTTATCGTAAAACGGATAATAGATTCTGCCAAGTTCGAGGGAATAAAAGTTGAGAATAATGGGATTTGGTGATTGATTCTGATCAGATAAGTTTGGTACTGTCTGTGATGGAAGTGGTGCTGCGGGTTCATGATTTGCATGAGCCTCTTTTGAAGATTGAACATATTTCGGATTGTCTTCTTTCTCGAGTGATGTTGCAAACTTCAAGTTTAACTCTGTAATATCTCTTGATGCTTTTTTTTTAATTTGTCGGCGTTCAGTTACCTCTAATTTTGGCATTGATAATTTTTTCCGTTTCACGTCCTTGTAACTAAATGGAGCACTACAGATTTTCATATTTACATCACGTTCTCCAGTCTCATTGTGTGATTCACTTTCGATCTGAGTTAAAGCATGAATGCTGTTAACAGTTTTCATTTCTACACAGCACTCTTCATATCCTTTCTTGAAATTCTTCAAATTTGTACAGAATTCAAATTCTTTCAGTGTTTTTTCTGTATCTCTTTCAGTTACTTCTTTTTCTATAAAGTCCGACATCATTTGTCGATTTTCATTTCCAGGCGAAAAGCGAGCACAGCATTTTTCCAAATTATTTTCAGGAGAAATATGAGACGGCGATTTAGTGATCTTTAAGAATTTATTTTCGTTTTTAGGAACAATTATTTGTTGTTCGTGATCAGAATTAGCTTCGAGTGCGACATTGGAAATAATTTCGGACCCGCTGACATCACCATCTTGACAAGTAATCCTAAGAGTTCTGACTTGTTTTGTTTTCTCTGAATGATTGCTTACATCGATCATAGCAACTTCCTTCGTAATCAACTGTGTGGTTTCTGCAGAAACATCTTGTGGTGTATTGTTAGGTGTTTCGAATTGTTTCAATTGTTCCAAATGATTGCTAGGATTTGTCATTGCAGTTAAAGGTGAGGTTTCTGCAATAACACTTAGACATGACAATGCAGGTGTGTTATTCTTGGAAATTTCAGTATCTTTTAAAAAGCTTGAAAAATGTATGGTCTTACGCCTATTCGAAATTGGTTTCGGGGTCACATACGCATCTTCACATGTTAGAGAGGTTTGTCTGAATGGGTATTTCCTTCTGAAGTTATCGGCAGAATTCTTCACTATATCTTTTTTACTATTTCTATTAAGTTCTTTCACTGGTTCAGGTACAAATTTCATTTCCTCGTCTTGTTCTTTATCGAAGGCAGTCACTTGTTTTGATTCATTCTGCAAATTTTTCGAAATATGTTCTTCCAAGTTCGAAGCACTAATGGAATTTTTGGCATCTCTTCGAATGGAATTTTCATCTCTTTTGAAAGAATTGTTGCATTCAATGGTTTTTGTTTTCCGTGACGTCTGAGAATCTGAAACCTCTGACTTACTCTGCTTAAAATCGCATCCATGTTTCATTTTAATCGAATTTGGTCGATAAGGATGATCAGTTTTGCTTGACTTATTCATTGAACTTGCAGATTTATCATTAGGACTAACTGGTCCCGTAACTAATTCATTATCCAATCTCTTTATATCAAGTGACCTTCTGATACTTTCAACTTTCAGTTTTTTTAAACTAGTATTTTCAGTCCCTCTATTTACTATTGCGGTCAATCTAGGATCATTCTGATGTGGAAATTTTTTCACCGTTGGAGTTGTTGAATGCTTAGGTTTCCTACACTCGTCTTTGCGTTTGGCACTTCGAGTTTGCGTTGATGTAGAATCAGAATCAGCGATGTTGGTATATATTTTTGAACTTGTTTTACAAAGCAGTGAGTTTGGATCACTCAATGTTGTCATAGTTGATGAATTTTTTGGTTCGACAGCTTCATAATTACTGGTACTCGAATTATGACCAGTGGTTTCTTTTATTGTACATCTAATAGCTTTTTTTATATCGATTGAGTGTTTCGAGATTTTATTTTTTGCCTTCTTGATATTTGAATTTACACTACCAACAACCTGTGGTTCTAAAAGACTACGAGCAGTATGGCATTTTAGCTCAGAAGTTTTAAGATTTACAGCACACTTTTTACGGCTTTCAACCGCAACAGTTGAAACATTAGCGCACTTCCTTAGACTTTTCACGGCATATATTTCTTTGTCACCTTTTACGGATGAAGTAGTTTCCATACACTTGTCATCAATATTCAACAAAGAGCTCTTGTTAGGGTCGTGTGTTGGTTTTCCTCTCGTTTTTATTTCATATTTTTCCGAAGCAGTTCTCGTACTGGAAGCAGTAAACCTTCTACTTCGACCAACAGGCGGCATTCTGTTCTTAGAATAATGGCGATTATTCATCGGATCTCGAATGTGTAATCTGTTGGACCTAGAAAAATAAAAGACAATATGCGTATCATATTTGGTTGGCTAGTGAACGCATCTGAAAAACCTTATACCATAAAATTCAAGAGAAAAAAATTTATCACTTAAACAGACACGATAAAACCTTGGAAATTACATATTTTCAAACTCATCCTATTGGCGTGAGAGGTCCAGTTCAGTGAATGTGATCAAAATTTACACGTTTTTCAATATTTTTTTGATAGTCCATAGATCTAACACGGTACGTGGTATTTATCGACTATACATATAATTAATGAAGCACCACTTAAGTGAACAATTTCTCATTTTGTAGAGAATTTGAACATAAGTAGATTGTTGTTAGTGACGATGCAAGACGAGGTCTCTGAAACGGCAGTCACACCGGCAACGTCAATACCCAACATAAAGTGATTCAAGTGAATTAAATGTCGTCCAAATGATGCCTTATTTTGCTGCCTCTTTCCCTACCAATAATCGAATAGCCCCGTCTTAGGTTAGTATTACATTGATAATGATTCCTGTAATTATATAACGGTCAGAAAATAGAAAGATTTAGAAAACATTCATTACTAAATTTTGGTTGAATATTAATATACTCCTAGGTATAACTTGAACAGAGTCAATTCCATAATTTATTGACGAAAGCTTTCACAATATTGACATTACAAAAATATCAAATGTGAAGTTTCAGAATACATCATCGATCGGATATAAAATTGTATCCAAAAAAAATTGTTATTATCGTCATTGAAATTAAAGCTGTACCTGATACTATAGAACTTGAAAAATAGCTTGTGCATTATACTGATCAATTAATAAACATTCAGTTGCCAATAGTAAATAGCCATAAAAAACCATGCACAACTTTGTACTACCAACTCGTACACCAGAGTTTAATCTTAGAATCTAATCGTTTTTCTCCTTTCCTTAGTTTGAATTATTTTTTGTGCTACGAAATAAACCAGTTTGGACTGCATAGAAACACAGATATACTTTCCGTGATTTTCATTTTAGCTTCATATCTTAGCGGGTGTGTTTCTTGTCAATCAAACCATTGCAATTATTGTTGTTATTGTTTGTCAATCATTGCTATTTAGCATTTGACAACGAAGTAGTACTACTTCGAAACGCGTCATGCGTATTTTATTAAATTATGAAAAATTCTAAATATTGATTCATTCTATCAAATTCCTCCTCTTCGCACAAAGTCAACAATTCGATATGTAGTTTGCAGAAATCTGAATAGACGCCATCCACAAGGCTAGCTTGAACCTTAAACAAGAGCCATTGTTTTATAGGGGTCACTCTGTATACGTTCGGAAACATTAAATATTTCATTAATGCGGGAAGCCGACAACTTACTGGATATCTTCACTAGTTTTCTTGTGGTCGCCATTATGAAGGAAGGTATTCAACTGAGGTGGAAACTTGAACGAGAACTTTGATAGAGGAAGGAGGCAGACAACACTTTTAATGGAAATAACAAAACGAGTGTAACCTGTTCGGAGAAATAGACACAACAAATACTCAAAATTTCAATGCCAACGATGTACAAATAACACTTATAATTTATAACACTAATGCGCAAATTAGCTACAAAAACGTGTATTCCACAAATTACACGGACATTTTAATTAGACACACTAATTAGAATGTCTGTGAATAATCACAACTAATTAGCCACTTAATTACACAAAAGTGTAATTAACGGAATACACAGAAATTAAATAATTCGCAAATTAAATACACAAAAGTGTATTTCAACACTTTTATGATAACACGAATATGTATATTAACTAACTCGAAAATTAATTACACAACAAGATCATACATGAATGTATTTCAACCAAATACATGGAGAATAGCTAATTTGCAAATGAATTACACAACAAAACTACTCAAAAATATGATCTAACAACATTCATTTGACATTAATAACCAATGAAATAGTCTGATTATTATCGCCAACTTTAATTCAAAATAACAATCAACATTAATTTCCAAATAAATTTCAAATAACTGTATTTTCGTGAGATGCTTCAAAAGTATCCGGCTAGAAGGAGCAAAATGTACGGGATTATAGATAAACAGTCACTATTAATGGTAGAGAACAAAGGATTGCCAAAATAAACATGAATTACGTTGAACTCAAGGGTTTGGATTAACATTGTAGATTGTGTTTATTGCACAAACGGACTGTTGTAAAGAACAAAAACTGCATATACTTACATTATGTGAGGATAAGGTACGACTCGATAAGGTAAAACACTTTACTTAAGCAACTATTCGCCACAGTGGTCAATTGACAATAGAGGACGGGGGTAGTTGTTGCGTACTGAGGTGCCTTTCAGGCTTAGATGCGCGCACGCATCTACCTGAAAGAGGGCCTCGGGGGTAGATGCGCGCGCACGCTTCTATCTACGCTATGTGAAAAGCTTTATTTTCGTTGACGTTATTGCTGAAAACATTGAAAATAAACTATCATAAACAGGCAATAAATCAATTTCAAATATATATATATATATTTCTTGAAATTGATTTATTGCCTGTTTAAGATATTTTATTTTGAAAGTTTTTAGCAATAACTTATAGTTACAATAGCAATAGCTAAAAAAAAAAAGTTTTAAAAGTTTTGACAAAGTTGTATATATAATATATATATATATATATATATATATATATATATATATATATATATATATATATATATATATATATATATATATATATATATATATATATATATATATATATATATATATATATATATATATATATAATGTAAAAAGGATTAAGCAGGTATATTTGTATAAATAGAAGAGGAAAAAAATTCTTTCTATTCATACAAATATACCTGCTTAATCCTTTTTACATTATCTTAATTGTGGGTTCAAAATTCCGTGAAGGTATATAATCGCCCCACCGGCATAAAATGAATTAGTCTACAGACTGGAAGATATTCATATACAGTAAAAACTCGATTAACCGGACTAATTGTTGTCGTTAGGCATCCGGATAATCGAAAATCCGGATAAGTATGAAGAAAACCGGTTTTTTTTTGTATATGTAGTATATACATACATATGTAATATTATGTGTTTATTGAAAACAAATACGTATCAACGAAAATCAACATTTATTAAGAAATGTGACTTGATGTACGCATAATTTGGGCGTAATGCCAGTTCCGACATATTCATGTTAGAATAAATTCGGCGCGGTTGCCAGTCCGGATAATGGCGAATCCGTATAACTGAGGGCCGGATAATCGAGTTTCTACTGTATTCATTTCCCTTATCTATAAGGATGTCGATTCCTTTTCGTTGAATTTTGTGTTTGATCTAAAAATCAAGTTCGAACATCTGAAACTTGAACTGCGCCGTTCTGAGGAGAGCCTGAAGAGAAATATACCTGCTTAATCCTTTTACATTATCTTAATCGACGGTTCAAAATTCCGTGAAGGTATAAGAATGGCCCCACCGGAATAAAATGAATTAGTCTACAGACTCGAAGATATTCATTTCCCATATCTACAAGGATGTCGATTCCTTTACATTGAATTTTATGTGTGATCTTATTTTCAAGTTCGAACATCTGAAACTTGAACTGCGCCGTTCTGAGAGCCAATAGCTCGAAACATATGTCAACGGTAAATTCAATGGACGATGAATTTACTCTGTGATAGTTCATATTTAAATGAGAGGTAATAATAAAAACTTGTCTAAAAATCACTCTTTCAATCACTTTCTTGATAATGCTGTAAAAGGCGAAACTAGTCGAATAAAGAATTGTTCAGTCAGTGATTTTTAGACAAGTTTTTATTATTACCTCTCATTTATATGTCAACGGCTTTTACAAGTGCAGGTTTTCTACCGTGAGTTTTTTTTCCTTTCCATTTATACAAATATACCTGCTTAATCCTTTTACATCATCTTAATTGACGGTTCGAAATTCTGTGAAGGTATAGGAATGGCCCCACCGGCATAAAATGAATTAGTCTACAGACTCGAAGATATTCATTTCCCATATCTACAAGGATGTCGATAGCTCTAAACATATGTCAACGGCTGTTAAAGTGCAGGTTTTCTACTGTGAGTTTTTTTTCTTTTCTATTTATACAAATATATCTGCTTAATCCTTTTACATTATCTTAGTTGTCGGTTCAAAATTCCGTGAAAGTATATAATGGCCCCACTGGCGTAAAATGAATTAGTCTTCAGCTATTATATTTATTTATTTATATATATATATATATATATATATATATATATATATATATATATATATATATATATATATGTATATATATATATATATATATATATATATATATATATATATATATATATATATATATATATATATATATATGTGGCGGCTCGTTTTCGTCTCTCAATGAATATATTCATATTTCAGCTTTTACCTGCCATCTTTTGGCTAATACAGCTCCCGCTTGGGTGCACTATTGAAGGGTCGGTAATAAAACTATTTATAACTGATTTGCACGTCCCGCCTAATAGGGTACCCTATTTAAGTATTAAATCCTTTGTTATTCGTTTCTCAGAATCGTTTCTGAAGTAATCTATAGTATTGTAAAATATTGCATTTTATGTTTTAATTGCAATAATTTCTCCGAATATCTTCGATTCGGACTGGCAATTCATAGTTCATCTTTCACCTCCCACCGGGGTACGTTATCGAAGGGAACAGTAATAAAACTTTTAATAACTAACTTTCACGTTCCCGTAATACTGTACCCTCGTTAAGTAATAAACTCTTTGTAATTTTCATTTTTCATTATGTACAAATCTTATGATTCTTCAATCTGTAAATCTTGAATCCTGTCAAATTGCCACGTAGATTTCCATTGTTAAATATTGTTGAAAATGTATAAAAGCAGAGACATAGAAAGATTTGAGAGAGTTGAGAAGAAACGAGTCTAGATAGCAGTTCGTCCTAAGAAGTCATATCCTACCATATTATTAGTTCTAAAATAAAGTTACATTTAAAAGTTCTTCGAAGTGTATTTCAATTGAACTTTCCCTCACACATCAGATAAATAAACAGGCGGTAGTGTAATACAAGTTCATCAAGTAATAACATACACACAACCCCGCCAAATATATATATATATATATATATATATATATATATATATATATATATACTAGCGGACCCGACAGACGTTGTCCTGCCATGACATTCCAAGCTATTAGGATAAACGAATGAATGCATATACAAAAATCACTCTAGCTGACCCGGCAGACTTCGTACTGCCTGAATCGATAAATAAGACCTTAACTTTTGTATAAATAAATTTCAAACAAACAACACGTATTGAATAAAAAAAGCATTTTTCTAATGAAGCATGAAGTTTTATTGTTATTTTCTACACAGCATGTTGCCTTCTTAAAAAAAACAGAGTTTATCTAAAATAATGGTTATTTATAAGGTTTAAATTTGATATTAACAGACACCCGTTATGATACACTTTGCTAATCAATTAAAAGCTTTCTCATAAACTATATTTTTTGTTTTGTTTTGTGGTGCATAAATAAACAAAGAAGACGGTTTTCCGACGCGCGAACACGCGACGTATAATTGTCCATGCGAAAAACAGGGAAACTCCAAGTTTATTCCTCAAACTTCTAAAGACTGTCCTTGTGATTTATTTATTGTCATCGCAAAGGCCAGTCGTACTGGAAATTGTAAGCGTTTAAAATCGAATGGTAAATCCGTTGGAATCATCGGTATTCGCGGGATCAAGACATCCTCTCCTTTGTATTTTCCTTTTATGATTGTTCCTTCAATGACGTTATTCATCAGCTTTTTTACAGCCAGTCTTGTTCCATTGCATAGTCGAGGTTGATTAATGTTACGCAGCATGATGACAACTGACCCTATCTTTAACTGCAAATTGTGAGATGGTAATCCAGGCAATTCCAGTGAATTTAAAAACTCCGTGGGATAATTGACTACGTCATCCTGGTTCATAACGGTGTCGACTGATTTGAAGGAAACCAACTGTCCTGGAAGAAAATTCTGAATGGTCGCATTGAGATCCTCGACATCTTTATTTTTCGCTGCCAATATAGCTCGTTCACCTAGCCAATTATGGTTATTGAACTTTTGCGCTATATCTGGGAAAACACGCTGAATAAGCTCCTCTTTTGAATCTGTAAAGTGACAGAAATCTGTGGGTAATGTGATGAATCCGGTTGAGGTGTCCATTGCAATTTTATTATTTCCAATGTCTAACAATTGCTTCGCAAACACATTTGCAGTTTCATCATGTTGCAAAAATACTCGCATGTTAGTTGTTAATTGGAGTGGCCTTACGTACCGCCACAAATTCGATGATTTCAGACACGCATTCAGTTCATCAGCAACAGTTGATCGAGGCATAACTGGAAGAGTCTGACGAAAATCACCTGACAACAGAATCATGGCCCCACCAAAAATATTTTGGTTGTCACGAAGATCCCTCAATGTTCTGTCCAGTGCCTCCAGTGACCTCTTATGGGCCATTGTGCATTCATCCCAAATAATCAATTTGCATACCTGTAGGATCTTGGCCATTGCACTATTTTTGGCGATGTTGTATATAAATATGAACTTTCTCGGATAGTAGTAAAGTTCAAATTGACTCCACATTTTATTTAGAAACGTTTGTATGGGAAATAGAAAAGTGCTGTTTTTAGAGTTTTCCCGGCAATTATTCGATTTTTTCTCGCCTTTTAAACCTTCCCTGGAACTCCACGAACATTTCAAGACTAAGATAAGATAAATCCGTTCAACCGTTTTCGAGTTTTAGGGAGACTAACGCACAGCAATTCATTTTTATACATATAGAAGAAAGATAGAAGATATATATATATATATATATATATATATATATATATATATATATATATATATATATATATATATATATATAACTTTCAAAATAAATACCTCAAACAGGCAATAAATCAATTTCAAGATATATATATATATATATATATATATATATATATATATATATATATATATATATATATCTGTATAGTGTGCAACTCGTTCTAAAACAGCTGTCTAGCCAGCATTTGCACTTATATATTCAAAAAAATTCATTTGGTAAAAAGTATCCATTCAATTTATTAATGCAAGGCATTTGAAGCAAAAATATTTTCATTATTTTAGAAAATATTGTGCTTTTCCTGAATACAGGGGACTGTTACCCAATATCAAGGAATTGTTAATCTCCTTTAATTGAATAAAAAATACAAGGTTTGTATCAAAATAAATCATTTATTCATTAAACTTGAAGTTGTAGCTAAAGAATGAAAATAACTAAACAATCAAATAATTAAACAGTCTTCTTCTCTATAATATACCAATACTTTTACAAAAATTTTAAACCCAAGATATAGTCACCATGTCACACATCAACAATGCACATATTCTGATTTGTTTCTCACTTTCATGAATAGAATAAGGAAAACTTGAATCTCTGATTATCAACAAAATATGAAAGGATCATACTATAACAGTTTAGAAGAAAAACCTCCTAAGAAATATTGGTATCGACATGTGAAAGAAAGCAAAGAATTTATTAGAATATTTTCTCGTCTTAGGAGCGGTCATGTAATTTCTCCTCATTATCTGCACAATATTGGCAAGACCGATAATCCACTATGTGTTTGTGGGGAAGTGGGCACTCCAGATCACATTATTTTGACTTGTGATAACAGACAAACCTGTTCAAGACTTTTTTCTCGACTTGCCAATGTTCTGAAGTACGAGCAGCCTTTCAATTTCGCATTTTTACTGTATCTCGGGAATATGGAAGTGTACAGATTATTCGAGCATATTAGTTCATTGAAGTGAAATTATAAAGTGGTTTATGTATTGTTTGTGTATGAAGAATAAATCGCCTTGAGGAACCCATTGCCGTATAGTGTTTCTGTGTCTAAACATGAATTTTATTTTGTTTTATACTTTGTTTTGATGATGTATTAAAAAAAAAATAAGTGCTGGCTAATGACATATGTCGAAGCCATTAAGGGTATTTCCAAATATTGGATAACCCTTTTCGATCAAAATAATTTAAAAAATAGGGCAGGAAAATAAGTTACCTCTTTAGTATTTTCCAAGCTTTTGAAAATGTTTATTTTCTTCTTCAGGGCTAAAATAGTACAATATTAACAGTTTGTATAACAAGGCACTATTGAAAATTTTTCGTACAGTTATTGTAGTTAGTCCGAAAGTACATTTGTTTCTTGAAATTCGAGAATAAGTTTTTCATTTATACGTTTTAAGGAAAAAAGTTTTCATTTGGGAATACTCGTACTCATTTTCAAAATTCAAGAAACAAATGTACTTTCGGACTAACTTCACAGTAATTGTAAGAAAAATTTTCAATAGTGCCTTGTTAAATAAACTGTTGTTTAATAATATAATATACTCGTACAATAGATATATAATATTGTAAGAGTTACCCCTGAAGAAGAAAAGCTTGGAAAATTTTCGAAAGCTTGGAACTTATTTTCCTGTCCTGGCCTGCAATCCTAATTAAGCATTGAAAATACACACACACACACACACACACATATATATATATATATATATATATATATATATATATATATATATATATATATATATATATATATATATATATATATATATATATATATATATATATATATATATATATAGTCAGCAACTCGTTCTAAAACAGCTGTCTTATTTGCCTTATACATTTAAAAAACTTCATTTGGAAAAAAGTATCCATTCAATTTATTAATGATGCCTTACATTAAGCATCATTTTGCTTCATTACATGAAGCAAAAATATTTTCATTATTTTAGAAAATATTGAGCTTTTCCTGAAAAATTAATAAGGGGAATGTTACCAATATCAGGGAATTGTCAATCTCCTTGAATATAAAATACAAGGTTTTTATCAAAATGAATCATTTATTCATTAAATTTAAGTTGAACCTAAAGAATGAAAATAACTAAACAATAAAATAATTAAACAGTCCTCTATATAATATACCAATACTCTGACCAAAATTTCTGATAAGAAAAATTTCAAACCCAGATTTAAATCTTAATACTTACTTATTACTAATTAACATATTAACATATATTGAAAGGAAGTTCATTACTTTTAATCTCAATGTATCTAATCAGTCTCATTAAAATTAGTTTTTACCTAAATATAGCAAAAACGAAATATTATCATAGGTCTTAATGTTTTTCGAAGATATCTACAAGTGAATCAAATTTGTGAAATACTCCATTTAGTTTCAAAAATATAATTGGATTATACAGCTTCTGTATCATTTGCTTCATAGTAACGTCAGCCACATGTCTTTATTATATCTAAATAATTGGCCTTCATATTCACCAATATGAAATCTTCTTCGTCAATCTTGTCGATTACGCTTACACATTTATATTCCATATTTTTTGCCAAGTAATTTCACAACAATATAGAATCCAATTTGGAATGGTTTAACTATAATAGAAATAAGTCCAGCTTCATTTTCAGATTCTCAATCGATGAGCATTCTACCAAATTAAATTTTTTGTTTTTCCTGCTGTTTTGCTTTCGTTTTTTGCTTAATTGAAGGACATCTCTGTTCAATGGCTTGTTCTTTGAGAAAATTCCTCCAGATTTTTCGACATCGCATCCAGTAGCATATCCAGATCTCTCAGGTAGCACCAACTCCGTCCGGAGCGCCTTCACCATTGACACAAAGTTCCAAGTTTTTTAAATGCTCTTATTTCTATCGTTCTGCATCTTTCTTTGTATAATATCCTTCCTAGAGGCTTTTTTTCTTTGGATCCATTTTTAAAACACACCTAAAACAATAACAAATACATTTCAGACAGTCCTCTGAATGCGAAAACAATAACATGTCCTATCGAAGGCACGAAGCTGTTGCCAGAGGACTTTTCAATTTGATTTTATTCATGCATGGTACACAATGTGATTGATCCATTTATTTTGCTGTTATATAGGAAATATACCTATATATAATTTCAAGATATTACTAAAATGAATAAATAGAAATCAAAATAATTCTTAGCAGGGGACTGTTGTATGTTAAGTTATAATAACGCAACATCCACGGAATAACTCTTGCGCATCATTAAATATAGGATATATAGGACAAATCTTGGTCAAGTGAAAGTGTTCTTCGAGGAACTTGACAGGATTATGGGGCTGCCATAGTAAATACAAATTTTACAAACTGAATCATGGCGTTCATGCCTTAACGACAACAACCACGCGAGCTTCAGACTTGTTCTGTGTTACCACTGAAGCATCTATGCTGATCGACATGCCTGGGGACTGGATTTTAAGACCTATGAAAACTATTTTTATAATTAGTTCATTTAATGTATGTTAAACTGTGGGCAGCTTTTTTCAATCAATATTCGTCTCGGACAATAAGTAGTCCAGTTTGCAGAGAAACACACACACATATATATATATATATATATATATATATATATATATATATATATATATATATATATATATATATATATATATATATATATATATATATATATATATATATATATATATATATATATATATATATATATATATATATAAATATATATAAATTAATTTATTACCTGTTTAAGATAGTTTATTTTTAATGGTTTTAGCAATAACAGGCTATTTTCAATGTTAAAAACATTATTGACGTTTCGTTGTATATCACAACTTTGTCAAAACTATTAAATAATTGAACTTTAGGAATTACTATAGATATTAAAAAATCAAACTGATTTTTTCGAAAAATATCAAATAAGCCTTTTTGATTTTTTAGTATTCAGAGGAATATTTCTGGCTCAGCATTCGCATCGGAACTTTTAGTCTTCTTCAACATGAGGAAACCTCTGAAAAACACATGGTAAGCCAGGTGATTCTAAAGAGTGTGATTTATAAATAAACCAAATGTTCTATCTTCTATTGGCTAAGAAAAGATGAAGAATCATTCACAAAAACTGGTGGATATAAATGACACCAATCATTCAAGAGAGTAAATTCATCATGGAGGTGTATATGTTAAGGAGGACATAGTGTGTGAAAAAGTGAGTATTCTCAAGCAACTTAGATGATGACATAGTGTACTGGAATAAGAATTCCATTGATATCCAACAGTATCTATCTGTCTCGGTACCTATATATAGGACAAATCTTGGTCAAGTGAAAGTGTTCTTCGGAAGGAACTTGACAGGATTATAGGGCTGCCATAGTAAATACAAATTTTACAAACTGAATCGTTGCGGAGATTTTAACAGAAACCTACTCAAGAAAACACGATATTCTGAGGCATTCTTAGATATAATGAATAGTTTTAATTTGAATCTGCTGTTCGATGAGCCTACAAGGGTAATAGAAAATTGTGATACACTTCCGGACAACATTTTTGAGAATTTTGTTGATTGTGTTGAAAGTTCTGGAAATTGCTCTGTCCGACCATCGTGGACAGATGCTGGTCCTGAATCAGAGCCCAGTGAACGGTGATTTGAATCGGCATCTTAGTAGAGGTTCTTTTTCTCATACAACGACGTTGGATTTCCGAACTTTCGATTCCTGAAATTGAACGTCTAGATTGGGATGATAAGCGTTGAGTTGCCTAGATGTCTATAGCGCTAACAGTATTCTCTATATATATAATAGAAAAAGTTCTTTATGGCAGGCTTGTTAGTTATCTTGAGTTGAACAATATTCTATGGGACAAACTGAGTGCTTTTAAAAGTAGTAAGAATACGATGCGTGCAGTAGATCACCCTTTAAAAAAGTCTTACAATCCTTGAATGATGGGCGGGAAACTGTGGCAGTGTGCCTGGACCTCAAGGGCGTGTGACTCAGTAGACGTGATATTGAGTAATAAACTGAAAATGTATGGCATCAGTGAACTATCATTAAGCCTAATTCAGTCCTATTTGGAGAATGTAAGGCACAATTAGTGGAACATGATAAGAACGGCCAACTGATTAAATCAGACTTGCTAACTGTTCTTAGAGGAGTGCTACAAGGTTCTATTTTAGGCCCTCTATATACTTTATGTCAAAGACATACCATCTTGAAGACAATTAAGTGCTCTAATTGGGTAGTTCTACAAATCAGTTTTAGAGTTTCAATACGGAAACGGGGTGCCATCAGTTAGTGAGAATGTGTCCTTTTTTGGGATTACCGTGAATCAGAAGTCACATTGGAGGAAACACACTGAACAACTTTTTCTGCAATAACAGACTTTATTATATAAAAAAACTTCAAATAATAAAATTTTATAAATTACTTATTATTTTATATATTATTCTATTGTAATTATATATTTCATTATATTATTATTAAATTATTAGTTTTGACAAAGTTGTAACCAACAACGAAACGTCAACGTAAATAAAGTTTTTTCACATAATAAAGCCTTTTATTGCTAAACAAATTAAATATAAAGATTATCAACTGGCAAAAATATCATGTAGACAGAATATATATATATATATATATATATATATATATATATATATATATATATATATATATATATATATATATATATGAAAGAAGCGGCGTTTTAGGGTAACATTTTTATTAAACTCAAACATAACAACATAAACTTACATTGATAAAATTCATCATTATCAACAGCTAGAAACCATTTCCCAGTTTATTGCACTGAATAACAGAGAAGTTGTGAATAAGCTCTAGATAAAATTGCGAACACAAATTGTTTTGAATTTCAATTATTTTCAATGTCTTGAACTGCGTAAATAGAAAAAAAATTGTGTGAAATCATTTTATCGAAATGTAAGAAACTATTTTATGTCGCGCACGAAGAATGACAACCTTTTCGGTGTTTTGGCCAATCAGTGAACTGAAAAAAAAATTCATTATTAGAACTAAAATAAAAACAAAGTTTCATGTAAAAAGTCATCACTTTCATTACACATATCTCCCAAATATTGATCAATTACAACTTATCATTAATTATTCTGAAAATATTTTCCAAGTAAACCCCAAGTAAAAAATACAGTACCTACATTACGTTGGACAAGATATGAAAAGCTGCCACTGCTTTTCATGAATAAAATTTTAATTTGAGGAGGAATCATTCTACTGAATATATGTATCAAGTTACCTGACATTGTTGACTGCAGTACATGGCAGTATTGCAATGACACAAATAAATTGCCATTTTTCCGCAAAGGCACAATCGGTTCTCCAATATCAACATCGGATATTCCATCTGCAAAATAATGAAAAATATCTGTTAGATAATACTGAAAATTTACTTCCCTTTTTTTTAAGTAAGTTTTTTGAAAACTTACTAAGATAATCTGAACTTGCAACAATTTCAAGAAATCAATTCGGGAGTAATACCATAGTTATTTGGTTATACTGGTTTTAAATGGTTATTTGGTTATACTGGTTACAAATTTTAGAATAGATTCAATAACTTGGCAATTGTTCATCTTTTATTTTATAACATTTAATAAATGAACCGAGAACCACAACTTTCAACCTATTTTTACCTTTTCTTTTGGAAAACTCTATATCGTTATTGTTCGAAACATTGATTACCGAAAAAGGATAATACAGTTTAGTGGAAAAAATATTCTTCAGATGAACTTTCAGAGTAATTCATTTTTATGATTATCTCAAACTTTCAAAGTTGAAAAATTTCACCTAAAATAAAGGAAACAGTTAACGATTATCGCACAGTCATTTCAGCAGTTCTGTTTTTATGAAGCATATTTGAATTTTGAGATATAATAAAACACATAAAGCTTTTATAAAATGTATAATTCAACTCTAACTACATAAATATTATTTAGAAAACATAATATCACAGCAATATAAGGAAAACGTGGGTATTGGTAGGTTAACAAATATAACGGAGCATCCTTAATAACACAGTTACTTTATTTTTCCAGAACTAACGTTTCTACTCTCAAGATAATTATATTTCCTCCACTCACCAATATACATTAAGGTTGTATTGGTAAGTAATTGGTGAATATCCATTATAATAAATATAGGATAATAAAAAAATCTAAATTTGATTTACATATTGTACATAACGTGACCCCGTTTCGTTGGATTATAGCCTTGTTCAGACACTAACACAATACGATTTTTCAGTCAGAGTCTGTCAAAATCATATTCTGTTAGTGTCCTAAGAAATCGGTGACACGTCGAAACGCACTGCGTTAATATACAAGAGTTTGAACTATCCTATATTTTTCAGATAGAGTATATAATAAATAATACAGTTCTGATTTTTTCAAATAATGAAACAATGAATATAACATTTTAAATTCATTAGTAAATTAAGAATTATTTTATGAAATAAAAATTTCATTTATTAATTTTAATATATCAAGAATAAAATATCTTGATTGTAAAAATATAAATTTCATCTTAAGTAGATTTCCGGTAGTAATTATACTACCTATACTACTATCTTATACGCATGATATACTACTTTTTATATGATACTTTATGCATATTTATATTAAATTAGGAGAAAATTCTAAATATTGTTTTATTATGGATATTAATTTTCTCCAAGTATCGGCCTCATCAATTATCATGAAGTAATTACCAAAAAGTTACTTCTGCATTACTGCAGAAGAAATTCCTGTTACTTCTGCAGAAGTTACTTCTACAGCAGGGGCGTAGCTACCGCCGTATCTGCCGTATCAATTATACGGGGCCCCCGGGCCACGCGGGTCCCCAAAGTGTGTAAGAGAATTCATTAGAAGTTCGAAAAATCTTTACCCCCATATAAGGACCTCCAAACAAATTTTTTTACGGGGCCCCGACGAGGCACGCTACGCCACTGTATCTACAGACAGTAATTACAAAACATTAATTACTGTTCTGTAATTACTGTTCGAGAAAAACAGAAATTAGTCACTAAAATTATCAACAAATCAATATAAAATATAAATAAATAACCAAGTTATCACTGAGAAAACGACGTCGTCAAATTGAAATGCATTATATTCAAACAGAAATCACTCGTATATAAGTTTCAACTTCGGCTAACAATCATAACTGAAGAACTCTGGGAAATCTTCTTCTTCTACGAGATATGAATAACAAGTAGGTCCAAAATCATCCAAATCACGCTAAAAAGATAGATCACAAATTAGTTACTAATTAAAAAAGTAATAATTAGTGAATAATCAGACATTTTTTCAATTGCCTATTATTTTTTTCTGTCAAAAAGTGGGTACCAGATCCTTTTTTGTTGAAAAAGGTAGATTGACCAAAATGGTAAGATATTATGTATGGTCAATAAAAATGAATTTAAATATAATAAAATAATTTTGTATTGAAGTTATCGACCACCTTTCATGTTGGAGTTTAGACTTTTATGAAGTTAGTGCTAATGATGGCAAAGCAATAATGAATTTGTATTGTCAACATTTCCCAAAGATAAACTCTTTCAGGTTAGTTCTAAAGCTATATTTACAACTGAAGTCGGATTTTCCCCTGTTGAAATGAAATGAACGGAACACTCACACAAAGTGTTGTAAGCTGTAAAAATTTTGAATTATATTACCGGTATTATATTCATATGATATCTACAACAACTACTGTGGAAAAAACTGAATATTATAATTGTATGTTTTTTTGTGATTATAATTTTTGTAATTTCAATTTCACAAGAGTTTTATGGTATTTCAATGTTTTCAATAAAATTTTCATCGAATATAGTCAATATTGAAATAACAGTGTTTCTCATCAACTTTGTAAAAATTGAAAACACAATTTAGAAGAAATAAACGAAAGACAAAATATTTCGGGTGAATATTGTTGATTTTAATAACCAAAACACAGCATTTGTTACTGAACTCCTCAAGGCATCAGCGGACCGTACAAAAATTGTTGATAGTAGTACAGCTTTGGCTGAACCATGTAAAGAACTCGTTGGAAAAAATTATTATTATTGTTCAAGAGTGGAGAACGGTAACCTATTGGACCTACAGTTTAACATCGATTTCGAGAGGAACAAGAATATGTTGTGAATATGCAAATTGTATAATCTTGATCGGAATAATAAGGTTTATTCCTTATTCAATTAAGAAGAGGAAAATGAACGGTTAGAAGTTTACCGTTGCTTTGCGCATATTTCAAATAATACACATGATTTACTAAAGTTCGTTTTTGATGGGACAGTTTGAAGTGAAATCTATATCCAAAAAAGTATAGGAGAGGAAAGAGTTATATTGCAGAAATCAGTATATCCCCCAATTAATAATAAGAAAAATCCTCTTATATGAATTGAAAGAAACAATTTAAGTAAAATACTTTCATACTGAAAGGCCCTGTTTGTATTCTGAATGTGAAAATGAGGAAAATGAACGGTTAGAAGTTTACCGTTGCTTTGCGCATATTTCAGATAATACACATTATTTACTAAAGTTCATTTCTGATGGGACAGTTTGAAGTGAAATCTATATCCAAAAAAGTATAGGAGAGGAAAGAGTTATATTGCAGAAATCAGTATATCCCCCAATTAATAATAAGAAAAATCCTCTTATATGAATTGAAAGAAACAATTTAAGTAAAATACTTTCATACTGAAAGGCCCTGTTTGTATTCTGAATGTGAAAATGAGGAAAATGAACGGTTAGAAGTTTACCGTTGCTTTGCGCATATTTCAGATAATACACATTATTTACTAAAGTTCATTTCTGATGGGACAGTTTGAAGTGAAATCTATATCCAAAAAAGTATAGGAGAGGAAAGAGTTATATTGCAGAAATCAGTATATCCCCCAATTAATAATAAGAAAAATCCTCTTATATGAATTGAAAGAAACAATTTAAGTAAAATACTTTCATACTGAAAGGCCCTGTTTGTATTCTGAATGTGAAAATGAGGAAAATGAACGGTTAGAAGTTTACCGTTGCTTTGCGCATATTTCAGATAATACACATTATTTACTAAAGTTCATTTCTGATGGGACAGTTTGAAGTGAAATCTATATCCAAAAAAGTATAAGAGAGGAAAGAGTAATATGTAATGCAGAAATCAGTAAATCACCCATTTCCTCTCATATGAATTGAAAGAAACAACCTACCTAAGTAAAATACTTTCATACTGAAAGGCCATGTTTATATTCTGAATGTGAAAAGGGCCTTAAAACAATTTCAAAAAGATCAGCATCAGTCTTTGAAAAAGCAGAGAAATACAATTTCATCACATATATAAGCTATAATATAAACACTGTTGAAAGGAAAAATGTCAACCATTTCATAAAAAAAGTATTCGACTTACAAATACAAAAGCGTGTATGTCTAGTTTCAGTGACATCCAATACTTCTTCTGATTGGAGTCGTAGATCAAAACATGTCGAGTGAGTTAAACGGATTTTGAGGCATTTATGGGTTTCAAATATCATCTTTTTCACTTCGTTTAAATTAACGAACACAGAATTTCATTTCGCTCAATTCAGCAGTCAATGAAGACGTGCAATAAATATGTGGCGCATACATGAAGAGAAACAGATAGTTAAGTAAGAGTTACTTAGTATGAAAATGAATGAATGACACAAACGTTTCTCTTATCACTTGTTGAAACATTACGTTATATAATAGTAAATTTAAATTTAAACATTTGCCTCAAGTTTCACTGACTATATTGACAGATCTACATGTCTACCCATAATCAAGATTAATGACGATATTTACATGAGTAACTCATTTATATTGAATAAATAATGTTATTCCTACTCTTGATAATGGGCTAATCACCTGAGACATAGATAGAATTAATTATTAATATACTCAGTGAAATTAAGTGTTCAAATTTACTATTACTAAATATACATGAGTTACAATGATGAGAGAAGATATCAAGATATCGTTAGGATCATTCAAGAAGGTAATATTCTTCGTAATTTCAAATATAAAAGAGGAGAAAATATATTAGACACAAAGATGAATTGAAAATATTTAAAAAATACATAATTCTTACTCATATAATCATTCACCTTATATGCCAAAAGGAGAATCAGATACCTCATTTTTCAACAGAAATTCAATGATAAAAAAGCATTACTTACTGCCTTCATTCGCATTTATGACCGAAGCAAATGTTTTAAAGCAAGCATTAGTATTGCCAATCATACTAATACCATACACACCACTTTCTAGAACACTTCGAACATGGAATTTGGCCAAGTGTTTTATATTATACGATAAATGCAACATTATATCATCTATAGGTTATACTTCTTCAACCGTTACCACCTTCACCAAACCAAAACATACTTATACACACACTTTATCAATTTGAAATTATCTGATAAATGAAAGTATTAAATATAAAATTCTTGGCTGACAATTCTTTCGGGATGTTAGCCCATCTTCAAAAGTAAAGGGCGTTAACCTTTTCTTTTAATTTATGTTGAAGACATCATTCACAAAGAGATCAAAAATCATCAATGAACTAAAAATATGAAATTAATAATTAGGTATGCAAATAGAGATCATATCGAATTTTTATCAATTCCACATAAAGTGATGGAATAAACATCCCTCAGTAAATTTATCTATTAGTATTGGTTTCAATAAGGAAAGCCAGCGAGCGGTTATACGTTTGGACTCGGCCCATTCAATGATCTCTTCGTAGTAAACCCAAAAATTTGATGAAATCAAAGTTTAGTCCTACAAAAAATT
Source organism: Henosepilachna vigintioctopunctata (assembly GCA_030704895.1). Taxonomy (NCBI): domain Eukaryota; kingdom Metazoa; phylum Arthropoda; class Insecta; order Coleoptera; family Coccinellidae; genus Henosepilachna; species Henosepilachna vigintioctopunctata. The sequence goes on from JARQZJ010000091.1 coordinate 10,302,602, forward strand.
CCGCGACAGCATATATTTCTTCTCTACATATAAACTTATTGCTAAAGCAATGAACCATGCATAAAATACTTTGTTTCAATACACAAATTGTAGTAGCAAATTGATTCTTATCGAAATAAATATATAATTTTATGCTTCGGTATTTCATTTCTCATTTCAAAGTTTTTCATAGTAGTCTGTTTTTTCAAAAGCTGTGCTTGTGCGAAATTTGGATATATACTTTTACACCGATTTCGACCGACCCAAGATCATAATGGGAATCGAATCTACCAACACCAGTAAGCGGAAAGCGTTATAGAATCACTACAGAGTCTTATTTGACTACAGAGGTTTATCACTACAGGCTACAGAGTCTTACTTGCAGCGGGTAAACTTTTCTTTTGCAATACGTAATTAGCAGAAATAATTGAAAGTTACAATGGCGACCATTAAATAGTAGTATACATATTTCTACAACTATGTATTCACTATTTTCTCACAAAAAGCAGGCAGACATATACATGACAACTGAAAATATTCTAGGAAAACCAAAATAATGAAGCCCTCGAAAAAAATGCATGTGCTGGTTTCTGAAAATACGAAATAGCCGTAACAACGTCAATACGATGTTTATAATATTCCACGTAAACGAAGTTGTAAGTGTTGAAAGGAAAATCTTTCATCATTACAAACTGGAGTGGCTTCTGCTGAGATTGTGGACAATTCAGCTAAACCAGAGAGACCGCGTTGTTCCCAGTAGTGATGAGATTTCAATGATTTTTAGGTCACTTGTGCAACGAACACGGCGATTTAACAATCACCGTTTATTTCTGCAGAAACTTACGCCATTTTTCTGTTTCGGTTTGCCGACTGCTAACATAACCGTCTAAAGTGGATGTTGAATATTTATAATGAAGGTTAATGGAAGTGAAATAAAAAAATCATTATACCCATCTGCATTTAAAGTTATAGGATTCTCTATTTTTTCGTCAGATGAATTAATGTAGTTGATAGCAATATAATAAGGATGATTAGTTTTCATGTGCTTCCTATATTGATATTCGTCTTTTCAAAAAAAAATTCCTCACACATATTGCACTTGGCATGGCGCAAGATCAACCGTGAAAATATTCCAGAGATCCAAAAAGAATCAAACTAATAGAATAATGCTAAACTAACAAAAAATACAAGGCCATTCAACAGTTGACCGCCAATGGACGGTGGTAAAAAACGTATAATAAACAAAGTGTATTCAAGTGTAAAGCGAGGTTATAGGAATTCTCTATAATACTTATCACAAAGTCGCGGAGAAACCTATCCAATATTGTTAAATATATTGAATAAAATACACTTGGCATGATGTGTATGAAGACGATTACGATTCAGGTACGAATATCTTTGAAGATAGGAACAGGTCCGTGTATTCAGGTGAAAGAATTATCGAAAAATTCGAAAATTCTCGAACAAATGGGATTAAATTAAGAAATTGAGGGCGAAGTATGTTATAATAGCGACAAATTGAAGCAATTTCACGCAGTTCGCATCTATGAAGAGGTTATTAGGTGTTTCGATAGTTCAATGTAATATGGAAAACTTATGTTCTTTTATTCTGGTTTTAATGTTCTGTCCAGTTTGACTTATGTACTATTCGTCACAATCGGTTCAATTACTATAATATATTCAATTTTTTTCGTTTATTGGTTGTTTCTCTCCATTATCAAATGAAAATGATAATGGAGAATTTGAATTGAATAGTTTCAATATTGTGCTTTCTTATTTTATTGTCCATTCAATGAGTAAGATTTGGTATTTGCTGAGGTTTCTGATTTCCACGGAAGGAAGAAATAATTATTGATCAACTTAGCTTCAGTTTGTAGGCATTCTTATTTCTTTCCTCTTGCTCAATTACTTAACTCAAACCCCTTTGTTCTAAAATTTCCTGAACTATTTAATTTTACCTGAATAAGGATCAGTTCCTATATTTCGAAGATTTCATAGCTATTTTTCTCTACCACCAGGTATCTGTCTATAACAGGTATAGATGTAAAAGTATATAAATATGTCAGTTTAGCTTTAACCCCGAAACAATTGTGAAGCAATCAATTTAATATAATTTTAAAGAAAACCCGGAAATAAGATTATCATACATAAATTTTATTAGTTGAATTCTAAGATACTGAGAAATTAGGGAATTAATAAAACGAGAAATTTACACAGCAGAGTACATACATGACAGATAAGTCTTGCTCTCTCAGAGATTGTAAGGAAAAGCGAAAATCAAAATTCTTTGCAAATATCTTCCAATACTGAAGAATTGCGACAGTTCAATTTTTTCCTGGGATTTATATATTTTTCCTTTTACATAAACTGAAGAACTGAGTTTCAATACGTAAACCAGATATAGAGTTTGACATTTACAACGAAGGCTTCAATATTTTGATTATCCGCCAAAATGAAAAGAATGAAATGAATTTATTCAGGCTGATAACATTTTTGAAGTACTCACTTGTATTGGAGGGCTATCTATTCCACTGTCTTCAGAAGAAGATGGCTGAAAAAATTGAAAAATTGTTATTTCTGAAAAATTTTAAAAAGCACTAAAATCAATAAAATGTACTTATAACGCGTATGAATGAAAGATTTATTCATTACAGAGATTTTTATTTCATAGTCAAGACCAAATCCCTTGTCAAGATGGTTTTTTATAATTTAAACATACTATTACGTTGTATTCAACAAATAAAATGAGAAACCGATATAATCATGCATTGCCATAAACTCACAAAAAAATATAGTCCACTACAATATTTTTTCGGTAACAATCCATAAACAGGTGAATGGACAATTCACAAGTGAAATTCTTAAAATGTAGATGCGAGTATTTAAGTGATTCGCTCTTATGATAGTCTAAACGAGAAAAGGTATTGCTGTATGGTCTTGTAGATGAAGTAAATGAAGATTAAACGGGACTTCTAATGTTTACGCAAAATGGAGTGGTTCCAATTAGAGCCCACTTATGACAGCAGTGGATAGTACCAGCTTGAGAATACCTGACACATTCAAGTTCCTGGGTGTTATTCTGGACACTTATCTGGATTGGAAAGTACTTTTCTCCACATTGTGTAAAAAACTGACCGCTCAAAATTTTGCAGTTTATCATATTAGAAGTTGTAGAGACATGCATGTTATTAAGATGTATTATCACAATAAAATGAATTTTATTGTGTAGCAAGAAATTTAATTCAGTTTTCAGGACTCAAAAGAAGATTATAAGAACAATATTCGGTTTCCAGAGAACGGGTTCTTTCGGTGAATACATCGGGAACAACTTCCTAACGGTGCCCTCCCTTTTCATGCTAAGCTGTGCTATCCATGTAAAAAATAATTTACCAAAAATGATAACATGCACTGATGTTGGTTCCTACGTTACGAGCAGTTTCTTCTAATCTTGTCCGTACTCCTTTGTCCCGATTGCCGCAGACGCAGAGAAGCATTAATATTATAAGCATCAGAATCTACAATCATCTGCTACTTAGGATCAGAGACATGAGGCGCCTGAAGAGGTTTAAGATTGAGCTACGTTCATTCAACTTGGAGCGGGTATTCTACTCTAAAAGTGAATACTTTTGTAGTCGCACTTTACTGCTTGTCTGGTTCTTTTCGGAATGTTTTGTGTTAATTTTTTGTATTAATTTCAAATCGCCGTGACATTTTCAATGCTACGTATTATAGTCGATGGAAATATATCATTATTATTATTATATATATAAAACCGATTAAAATCACTAGTTACTTACCACTTCGGTACATGTAACCGATGGTTCATTCTTAATGCACATAAATTCATGGCCATTATCCCCTTTTTGCAATTCCTCTTCAGTGAAATCATCTATCCAAGTCAAATCAATTATTTCATCTTCAGAAAATGAGATTTTCTTAACAATTTCTTCCTTGATTTTAAGATCCAAGCTGGTTGTACCCACACTATCAACACAATTATCTGATGATTCGTGTTTTTTCGCTTCATCAGAAGATTTTCCGTTTTCAACATCTATATTGCATTCATTCACAGGAGTTTGTTCCTTTTTAACTGTATATGGGATATCTGCATTCGAATCAACTGAATTATGAATCCCAGATGATTGCGTTTTAAGTTGTAGTACTTCAGAAGTTGAAGGGGTTGTCATTTCAACTGACTGTGGCTGATTCACTCGAGAAGGACCAACTGGTAAGTCTTTCGATAGAGAATTATTCTCAAGTTGATTTTCGTTCGAAATTATCGATTTATGGGGAATACAGTTATTTGGTACTAGGATTGTATTTTCTTTTGTTATTGGAATCGTAGTATCAGAAGCGTCAGTTTCCTTATCATTGACTTTATCATTTACTGAACAGAGTTCTCGAGAACATTGAACATTCGTTATGGAATGATCTTCAAACGTTTTCGCTGACGGAAATTTCTGCAAAGAGGAGGATTGAACTGGTGAATTAGTCGTCAGTGGGATGACTTGAAGTGAACTTGAATGAGCATGTATTATACTCTGCGGAACAGAAGAATTTATTATAGGTAAGTTTGGTAATACTTGTTTATTAGTAGTCATTTTGTTCACTGGTGGATTTTTCCAGATCTTTATTTTATCGAACACTGAGTTAATACTGTTAGTCTGTATGGGATGATTCGGGATTGTTACCTTCGGTATCGGGATTGTTACATTCATAACAGAACAATTGTTACGATCCGAGGTACATATTGGCGGTTGTCGACAGCTCGATGAGATGATGCTACGAGTATTTGGAACAACATGCATGGGTGGCTCTGAAGACTTGTTATTCAAAATACTTCGAAGATTCGGATATTGCATAGATGTAGAAGACCTGTAGGGCTGATTAGAATTCTGAATCACAGAATATTGAGTTACGTTTGTAGGATTTTCATTTCGACATGTTCCGAAAGTTTGCTGAATATTAATTGAACTAGCATTTTGAATGTAATGCTGCTGTCTGCTGTAATAGTGATTTAATAGTTTTGAACTCTGGGAGCAAATCTTCTGGTTCTGATGCAATTGTAAATATGTCAAAATTTGCGCTTTAAGAAGATATCTTTGCGTGAACGTCATCCCAAATTCTGGTCGATTTGTGCCTGAAAAATAAAAGCACATAAAAAATCGAATAAATAAAGTATATCACATATGGACAAAAACACAAATATTTTTCAATCAGGGAAAAATTGAATCTCAAAGAATTTTTATAATTCACAAGATGCAATTACTATTATATCAAAGTCTTAGTTATGAACCAGAGAAAAAGTGATCAACCTTCCCTTCAATCAAAAATTTGGAAAATTATAACTCCAGTAGCTGACCTGGCGAACTTTGTACGCCCGTATATTTTTCCGCGAATATTTTTGAAAACCCTGAAAGACTATTGTTTTTTAGTATTTGTGCTACACTATATGTTTTTACTATCTATCAAGAATCCTGGATCAAGGAAAAGCAATACTTCCAGTTCAAGTCAGTAGTATTATCAATAATTATAATTGACTTAATATTATTCACTCTCGAAAGTGGTTTTTCTGGAAACTAGTTATCGAATTGCCAGCTACGGTATGAATCCAGCGATAAGGCATGCAGAGGTATTCGAATGATACGTCTACAAAGATTCTGCGTACACACTGATCATATCACAAAAATGTTCCCCTCATTTTAAAGATAGGACCTGAGTGCTTCGAAACTTCAGTATTTAGATGCATGTTACTCAAGATTACCATGATCATGGAAAAAATTTTAAAGGATTTAATATTAAGGCACTTATTATTCATACGATATTATTCACTTTTGAAAGTGATAGATTGTGTTCTCTCACAACATTTGTGTAGACGACAGATCCCTGACAGTTCTATTTGATATGTTGCTATTAAAAATCTCGGTACTGATAAAAATATATATATATATATATATATATATATATATATATATATATATATATATATTTGACTCACCATTTTTGTTGTTGAAAGTATCGGAAAAAGATTCCAGATTTTTCTTAAATTTATCGGAGGTCTTATTCTGTTTGTAATCCCAATTGCACGCAAGTATCACTGCTAACAAGTGTTGAACTACAACAGGAATGCTGATATGTATGCGCGATCTATTCAGTAGCTCGGTAGTCATTCTCAGGAAATGTGCGAAATGAAATTGCGGTAAATCTGTTGGTAATTTTAAAATAGCATCCAATAAATATCTGCTATAGAGTTTCCTCCTGTAATGTATGTTCATATCTAGACTTAAGCTTTCTTGATTGACATTGTTGTAAGAATGTGGGAAACGCCGGAATGTTTCATAAATTACCTTATATGATTCGCTATATGCCTTTTGCAGAGGTATATATCCCTTTAAAATGTAAACAACTCTATCGTAAAACTGATAATAGATTCTGCCAAGCTCGACGGGATAAAATTCGAGGTTAATGGGATTGTGTGATTGATTCTGATCAGATGGGTTTGGTACTGGTTGTGACGGAGGTGGTGTTGCGGGTTTATGATTTGCACGAAGTTCTTCTGAAGATCGAACATTGTTCGGATGGAAAACTGCTCTCACTAGATATTCTGACACTTCTGACGACACAGCAAATGATGGTTCAATTGATGGACGGTCATAAATGAACATGACTTCTTCATAACATTCGTCTTCTTTCTCGAGTGATGTTGCAAACTTCAAGGTTAACTCTGTAATGTCTCTTAATGGTTTTTTTTTGATTTGTCGGTGTTCAGTTACATCTAAATTTGGCATTGATAATAATTTTTTCCGTTTCACGTCATTGTAACCAAATGGAGAACTTATTTTCATATTTACATTACGTTCTCCATTCTTATTGTGAGATTCACTTTCCATCTGAGTCGAAGCATGAATGCTGTTAATGGTTTTTATTTTTACACAGTATTCATGACCTTCTTCCTTGAGATCCTTCACATTTATACAGAATTCTAATTCTTTGTGTGTTCCTGTATCTCTTTCAGTTACTTCTTTTTCTAGCAACTCCGACATCATTTGTCGATTTTCATTTTCAGGCGCAAACCGAGCAGAGTATTCTTCTAAATTATTTTCGGGAGAAATATGAGACGGTGATGTAGTGATCTTTGAGAATTTATTTTCGTTCCTAGGAACAATTACTTGTTGCTCGCGATCAGAATTAGCTTCGGGTACGAAATTCGAAACAATTTTGGATCCGCTGACATCAACATCTTGAGAAGTATTCTTAAGAGTTTCGACTTGTTTCATTTTCTCTGAATGATTGCTTACATCTGTCATTGCAATTTCCTTCGCAATTAACTGTGTGGTTTCTGCAGCAACACTAGCACATTTCGACGACTTAGATGAGCCACTCAAATTATTGATAGTACTTTGTGATGTATTGTTTTGCGTTTCCAATTGATTTAATTGTTCCAAATGATTGCTAGCATTTGTCATTGCAGTTGAAGGTGAGGTTTCTCCAATAACACTTGGACATGACACAGCACGTGTGTTATTCTTGGAAATGTCAGTATCTTTTAAAAAGCTTGAAAAATATATCGTCTTACGCCTATTCGTAATTTTTTTCGGGGTTACATACACATCATCGCACGTTAGTGAGGTTTGTTTGAATGGATATTTTCTTCTTAAATTACTTTCACCAAGAAATTTCGATCCAGTGACATTTTCTACTCTGTCTCCAAGACTGCGGTTGGAGCCCGAAGTTAAATCTCGTAAATCATCATCAAAAAGTTCCAGTAATCTTTTTTCACAAACGTTAGAATCAGATACTGGATCATATAGTTTTTTCCTAATTCTATTGCCCAATGTTGTAGAGCTACCTTTCGGGGGAGATAATACTATCTCTTTTTTGTCCATTTCACTATTTGAGTTCAATGGAATTTTATGGTTTTCCTTATCTAGTGAAATAGGAGCGGCACTTACTTTATTAGGCTTAGTATTATATATTTGCATAAATAATTTTTTCGGAACAATTTTGTCTGCCAGAACTATGGCGTCATCGGCAGAATTCTTCACTATATCTTCTGTACTATTTCTGGTAAGTTCTCTTACTGTTTCAGGTACAAATTCCATTTCCTCTTGTTCTTTATCGAAGGCAGTCACCTGTTTTGATTCATTTTGCAAATTCTCAGATATATGTTCTTCCAAGTTTGAAGCACTAATGGAGTGAATATTACCCGGAAACAAATATGACCGTCTAGTATCTATAATATCAAGAAAATTTGTTCTATTATAACTTTTACCAATTGAATCACATTCCCCCTTTTTAATATACACATGACAACAAAATTTCGATGTGGGAAAGTTATTTCCACAAAACTTATGGATGACAGAACGATTGCACTGACATACATATTTCTCATTCATAATAACTTTGGTTTTATTATTATCTTTACTCTCTTTTTTTACACTCTTTTGGTTTATAGGAATGTTCTTTTTTTTGGCATCTCTTCGAAGGCAATTTTCATCTCTTTTGAAAGAATTGTTGCATTCAATGGTTTTTGTTTCCTGTGACGTCTCGGAATCTGAAACCCCTGACTTATTTAGCTTAAAATCGCATCGATATTTCATACGTATCGAATTTGGTCGATTAGGATGATCAGTGTTGCTTGAATTATTTATTGATTTTGCAGATTTATCCTTAGGACTAATGGGTTCTGTAACTAATTTATTATCCAATGTGTTTATATCAAGTGGCCTGATACTTTTCCATTTCAGCATTTTCAAGAGAATTTTTTCACTTCCTTTAGCTACTATTGCGGTCAATCTAGGATCTTTCTGATGTGGACATTTTTCCACTGTTACAGTTGTTGAATGCTTAGGTGTCCTACACTCGTCTTTGACTTTGGCACTTCGAGTTTGCGTTGATGTAGAATCAGAATCAGCGATGTTGGTATATATTTTTGAACTTGTTTTACAAGGCAGTGAGTTTGGATCACTCAATGTTGTCATAGTTGATGAATTTTTGGGTTCAACAGCTTCATAATTACTGGTACTCGAATTATGTCTAGTGATTTCGTTTATTGTACATCTAATAGCTTTTTTTAAATCGTTTGAGTGTTTCGAGATTTTATTTTTTGCCTTCTTAATATTTGAATTTACACTACCAACAACTTGTGATTCTAAAACACTACGAGCAGTATGGCATTTTCGGTCTGAAGTTTCAAGATTTGCAGCAGACTTTTTACGGCTTTCAACCGCAACAGTTGAAACATTAGCGCAATTCATTAGACTTTTCACGGCACATATTTCTTTGTCGTCTTTTACGGATGAAGTAGTTTCCATACACTTGTCATCAATATTCAACAAAGAGCTCTTGTTAGGGTCGTGTGTTGGTTTTCCTCTCGTTTTTATTTCATATTTTTGCGGAGCAGTTCTCGTACTTGAAGGAGTAAATCTTCTACTTCGACCAACAGGCGGCATTCTGTTCTTCCAATAAGAGCGATTATTCATCGGATCTCGAATGTGTAATCTTTTGGACCTAGAAAAATAAAATACAATATGCATATCAAAATTCAGATGGCTAGTTACCCCAACAGAAAGACCTTATACAGTAAATTCCAGAAAAAAAAAATTCATCACTAAAACAGACACGATAAAACCTTGGAAATGACATATTTTCAAGCACATCATGTTGACATGAGAGGATTTATTTCAGTAAATGTGATGAAAATTCACACGTTTTTCAATATTTTTCTGATAGGCTATAGATCTAACACGGGACGTGATATTTATTGAATTAATAAATTATTAACTAATTAATGAAGCACCACTTAAGTGAACAATTTCTTATTGTGTAGAGAATTCAAACGTAGGTGGATTGTTGTTAGTGACGATTCAAGACCAGGTCTCTAAAACAGCAGCAACACCGGAGCTACGTCAATACGCAACATAAAGTCATTCAAGTAAAGTGATTCAAAAAGATCGACATGTTTTGAAATTGAAGCATCAATGAGGACCTCAAAAATCTCATAAAAATTGAAAGTTTGAAACACTTGCACCTTCCTCTTTCTCTAACTAGAGTAAACTTACTTTGAAACTATCAAAACTATTCAACTATAGATTGAAGTACAAAAGCTTTTCCTCATAAAAATGTTACTTAAAATTTCAAACGATATACTTACAATTCACTGTCATAATTTCGTGAATAAATGTCATCCGAATGATGCCTTATTCTGCTGCCTCTTTCCCTACCAATAATCGAATAGCCACGTCTTAGGTTAGTATTATATGGATAGTGATTCCTGTAATTATATAACGATCAGAAAAAAGAAAGATTTCGAAAACACTCATTATTAAATATTGGTTGAATATTAATATACTCGTAGGTATAACTTGAACAGAATCAATTCCATAATTTATTGATGAAAGCTTTCACAATATTGACATTACAGAAATATCAAATGTGAAGTTTCAGAATACATCATCGATCGGATATAAAATTGTATCCAAAAAAATTTTTATTATCGTCATTGAAATTATAGCTGTACATGATATTATATAATATATAACATAATAATATAAGTTATATGGGCATTTCTCTACTAAATGGAAAATCATTGTCCCAAGCAAATTTTATATAATAAATTTTCATATTTCTCAGATTTTTTTATGAATAATTACAAAGTATTAGGTATTCTTGACACGCCACGGCTTATTTAGTAATTTAATGAGGTAATATTCATTTCAATCAACCTCAAACACCTCAAAACAGTCCCCTGGTATGTCCCTTTTCCCAAATTACAAGTCTTATGGCGAATATTATTTTTTTTGGTGTTGATACTGAATAAAATGTATTAAAATACTTAAAAAAAGAACAGTCAGCATCTTTATAAATCATAATTATATATTTATTATGAAAATTTAATCAAAAAATATCGACGTGAATGCTGTCCTCAAATTTTTTAAACAGTCCCCTGATAAAATTTGAAAACCGCGCTTAAGTCAAATTTTGTATTGGCGCGAAGCGTTAACATCATGAAACGGAACGCAACCCGTGTGAAGTTCGTTTCAGGTGTTTAGATGGGCGGGCAGTTGCCATTTCGTTAGTGCCACCACAGAGTAACTGTAGTGAACCATGTATCTCGGCCGTTAGATAAAACAGTCCACTGGTTAGTGATTTCTTTCTTATTTAAAGAATATTAATTATAAATATTGGCTTAAAACAATTGATTTTTAAATAAGAAGCCACATTTGTTTCGTGAATGTGATAAGTTTCGAGGATTTTGTTTTATTCAATTTACATGTAAAAATGACAGTCCCCTGGCCGCCAGTCCTCTATCATTTCATAGCACAGGGGACTGTTTTATAACGAAGGGGACTGTTTTCTTTAGGTTTTGTCAAGTCTGACATGCCAGATTGCGTATCTATAATCAAAATCATTAACAATATCATCTCTTTCTTAGTAACTCAATATGCCACCTAAAAAGAAGCTTTTTTGCTCTTTGAAGCAAAACGATGTTTTATATTTTAGCTTCAAGGCTTCATGTAGAGGTCCTAAATATAAAGACGTTTTCCTGGAACTTTTCAGAGAGTGGCCATGGCAAGAGTGCCGCAGATGGCGTTGGCGTGACGTGCCAAAGAACTGCAGATGCCCTCGTTGCTACAGGAGGTGACATTGATAGTTTGGATTCATTTATAGATTAAGCGCAAAAAAGATATCCTGCTATTACAATCTTTGCCATTGACGATGATGCAATAAAAAATTTGACTAACGATATTCAGAAAGACGTCAAGAATTTGAAAAGTTTCAATGGTACTCTTAAAATACATCAGATCAAGAGTGAAATAACAAGATGTCCTTTGGGATTACCGCAAGACTCTAAACAACTTATAATGAAAAGTTTAAGTTGTTTTTGTGAAGAAGAATGCCAGCATTTTAACCTGGGGGTAATGAACTACCAAGTGAAAAAATTTCGCGTCGAGAACGTTCACACAGACTCCGAAGACGAAACCAGGCTAGCACATATCTCACTAGATAATAACATTATCACAGAAACCTACATTTCACGACCGTGTGACAAATTTCATACTCATTTTGAGAATATTGCAGGGCCTAGTACAAGCAGACATCAGCAATACAACAATGGTGATTACGTTTTAGTCAGGTTCAACGTCAGAAAAACGGAATATCGCTATGCTGCTGTTATTGATAAAGTAGATGATAATGATAGCGAACTAACAGTCACTTTTATGAAAATTTGTGATGATAAAGGTCACACGTTCAGAATGGATGAAGATGATATTTCTGATGTCAATTTTGACCGAATACTGGAGAAGTTACCACAGCCAGATCTTACTCCAAAAGGAATAAGATTATTTTATTATTTCCCAATACCCGTTTCTGTTTTTGAAAAATAAGTTTATTTTAAGATTTATTCCTAAAGTGGAATGTTAAGGATTTACAAATGTTTTAAAATATGTTTTAACGACTTAATTAGTTAGCAGAGGTTCTATTTCTTTGTTATTATTTAATTTTTTAATGATTATAAAGACTATTAGTGTCATACCATTTTCATTTTAAAAATACTTTTATTCTAAGAAGATGATTTTACCAAGTTAAACACAAATGTTGAGAACATTTGTTAATGTTAATAACTTGAAGTAAAGTAATAAATAATAAGTGAAATTTCTTTTAATATTCTTTACGTATTCCAAAAATAATTATTTAAATAATACGTAAAAACTCCAAATAAAATTTGATTACTTTCATACAGAAATACTTGTTTTATTTATGAAAACATTCCCTTGTGCGTTTACAACAGTCCCCTGTCACGATTTTGGATGAAATCGTTTATAACTCAAAAACCAGGACATAAATAAGTTGGCTTTTCAAAGAGATATATTTAATTAAATATTGTCCTTCATTTTATTAACAAACATTTTCAACATTTAATAAAATTTGCTTCGGACAGTCTTAAATTGGCAAGTTTCCAAATAGTAGAGAAACACCCATATATAATAATATATAACTTAACAAATAACCTGTGCATTATACTAATCAATAAACATTCTGTTGCCAAGTCAAATCACTTCATTCCGTGATTAAGCTGTCTGGTCTGGTTTTCGAACGGAAAATTTATGCATTGATGGTAGTAAATAGCCATAAGAAACCATACACAACTTTGTACTACCAACTTGTACATCAGAGTTTATTCTTAGAATCCTATCGTTTTCCTCTTCTTTTTTTGTAGTTCTTATGCTTCAGTTATACAAATTCTCTGTCTTAATTTTAATTTTCTGTTGTAGTTCACTTTTTGTAATATTAATATTAGTTTCTAGTTGTAATGATCTTTGGCGGGGTTGTGTGTATGCTATTAATAAGGGAAGGTTCGGCACGGGATTCACTTCAACGATTTTCGCGACGTTCCCAGTTGTCATATTATTATGCATTTTTAAGAATATACAGTCACTTTGAATATAAATTTGAATGAACAGTACTCACTTCTTTTATATATCTCCGCAATTTGAAATCTGTTTACTTGAAATAGCGTATCACTGGTTTATCACTTTTTCCACTCACGATCAGATCACGTCGGGGTCACCAATTTGGCTGGGTTGTGTGTACGCTATATTAGCAATGAACTTGTATTACACTACCGCCTATTTATTTATCTGATGTGTGGGGGAAGGTTCAATTGAAACACACTCTACACTCGTTTCTTCTCAACTCTCTGGAATCTTTCCATGTCTCTGCTTTTATACATTTTCAACCGTATTCAACAATGGAAATGTACGTGACAATTTCACAGGATTCAAAGAATCATAAGATTTGTACATAATGAAAAATGAGAATTACAAGAGTTTATTACTGAACGAGGGTATACTAAGCGGAACGTGCAAGTTTAGTTACTATATGTTTTATTACTGTTCCCTTCGATAGCGTACCCCGGTGGGAGATGTTTCAGTCAAAAGACGGCTGGTTATAACGAATCTGAGAAACGAATAACAAAGAATTTATTACTTAAATAGGGTACACTATTAGGCGGAACATGCAAATCAGTTATAAATAGTTTTATTACTGTCCCTTCAATAGTGCACCCCAGAGTGAGTTGTATTAGTCAAAAGACGCCTGGTAAAAGCTGAAATATGAATATGTTCACTGAGGGACGAAAACGAGCTGCCACAGTTCTAATTTTCAATTTCTAGCTGTAACTTCAATTGTATTGATGTGGATATTGTATTTGATATATATGTATATAATATATTGTAATAAATAAATATTCAATAGTGTTGGCGTTTACTTGATATAAATCCATTATAACTGAATATAAACTTAAATTCAAACACCTGAACTTACGATTTACACTTTGACTACATAGCATGACGCGGTTCGTCGTTACAAACGACTTCTTCAGATGCTAAGAGAATAATGCTAATGAATAATAATAGAGTTCGTGCACCTCTCGAACCAACTTTTCTGTGTATTGGACTATAGATTACAGAAAGATATACCACAAAATCATGCAAATGCTGATTGGTTTAAAGAATATATGAAAGTGGAACTACAAACTTTTGAAACTCCGTTAATTAGTTCAATAGACAAAATATCATAAACTTTTGTATTATATTCAAACATTGAAAACACATTCACACATAATTATTTAACTTATTTTCATTTGAGTGAAACTGCAAGTTTTCAGTAGAACTGTAGAAACTGTTTTCAAATTTTATTTGCATAAGAATGTTAATTTAAAAAAAATCACAAAATCATGAGACAATGAAAAATATTGACCGGAACGAAATTGTATTTCAACTCAAAAGGCATGTTATTTTATTATATTTATGAAATGTAAACGAATGTTTTATCAACTGTTTGACTGATGTTGGTCTCCATGGCTTAGTCGGGAGAACACCCGACTATGATACGGTACGATTCGGGTTCGAGCCCCGGTGTATGGGTTTGTCTATTATTTGAGTAGTTCAATGATGATAATTTTCGAGTATTGTACATTGATAGCAAGACCATTGGCCGTTCGGAACCGGCCCCAAACTGTAGATCCACTGAATTTAAAAATAAATAAGACTGATATTTCAAATTCAAAAGTTTGATTTCTAATTCAAGGATTCCGTTTTTGAATCTTAGATTTTTTATTCTCAATTGATTTTCCTACTTCTGTTCCTCGGCAATGCAATAATCTAATCAAATATTGGAAAAAATTCAAATCTCACCAACACATTCTCAGATAAAATGTAATTGGTTAAATCATAGCTGCTGTCATTTTCAACAAATTATGCCCAAACCAGTATCCTTGCGGTCTGCTGGCCAGCATAATTCTATTTTCGAGTTAACAGTAACTTGTCAATGATAAACGACAACAGAGTTTCCACCAACTTTGTTCTAAACTCGTAGGTCGATTAAATGATTCTTAATATTAATCAATTTCCGTTCTCTTTTTATGGGCATTAAAAACAAGTTACTTCATCCGAATATAAAAAATGTAACAGTTGATATATAAAAATTTCATTGCAGTTAGTATTCTGTTTTGCTTATTCTGTAAATTTTATTCAACTTTTTCATAATGGTTTTATGAATTTCGTGCAAAATACGTACAACTACAAAAAATTAAGAAATTCGACACAATTTTGCACACCTACGACTGCTTGATTACCGTGCGAATGTCAACACTTCGATGTGATAATCAGATTCTAGGGATTCTTCTACGGCTTGATAAGTGAAAACTAGTAACAATAACAATAAGATTTTAAGACCGGTGCTCTAAAACTAATGAATTGAGTCATTTTTGGATAACCAAGTGGTTAAATTTAAAACAGCGCATTCGAAACCAACAACGATAAAATATGGTGTGTCGCAGGGGACGACATTAGGTTCCATACTATTTATGCTGTACATAAATGATATTGTTCAGGTAGTTGCACTGTTAAATGGAACTTTTTGCTGACGATACCATGCTGTATATTGATGGTGACAACTTAGGTCATATGCAGAAGAATAACATGAATTTAGAAAAATTAAGTGAATCGCTTAATTGCAACAGTTTGTGTTAACATTTGAAATTGTAAATTTTTGGGAGCAAGTTTGAATTAAATTTGAATAATCATGTAATGAAAAATAAAAATATTACAGAAATAAAATATTTGGGAATAGTTATGGACAGACATTTGAATTTTCACTCACATTATAAATATATTATGAACAAATTATCTAAAAAAATCTATTTTATATCTAGATCTCGTAGAAGCAAGTCTATTTTCTCGAAGTTATTTCTTTTCAAGAGTATTGCATAGCCACATCTGCAGTTTTGTTCTACTTTTTGTTTAATCTACCAAAGTATAAAATAAATTAGATACAAAAAATACGTAAAAGAGCAATGAGAATATTATGGAAGTGCAATCGTTTTACGCCGATCAAAAATATGTCTGTGATGTCTTGGTTTTCATATACAAAATTAGGAATAATTTACTTACGGGATATATGCATGAGGACCTAAAGTATGTAAATGACTGCCACAGCTTTAATGTTAGAAATTTAGAAAATTTCAGTTTACCAAGATGTAGGAGATAAATCGGTATTACGTGGAGGTTTCGTTAAGTTAAATAGTGTGCCAGAAGATTTAAAAAACAGTGTTGATATCAAAGAATTCATGAGCAACTTGAAAAAATATTTAATGATATTGAAATTGTGAATATGAATTATGTATATATAAGATGATATATAGTTCTGCCTGGATTAGTTTGTTTGTTTTTGTAGTATCGTTGATGCTAAATAAAGACTTATTATTATTATTATATTACTGACTACAAGTTACCTACGTTTTATGTCACTATGTAGGCAGATAAAAAGAAGATAAGGCAGTAAACCTGCCAACATTCAAAGAAAAAACTAATAAAGAACCAAGTACTATATAAAACTATGAATTTCATCATGCAAATTATACTGCTATAATCTCTTATTGCGTGCATTTGTTTTTCTTCTTACTTAGTAGTTTGACGATTTTCATAGCGGCAACTTCTCTTGTAAAAACCCTTGGGTGTACTTTAAACTGAACAATTTTACTCATTATGTATTTTATATATTTTTTATATTTATTCATTATGTATTTTTCTGTAACTGGGTAGTTACCTGTTAAAAATATATGCTCATTATTATTATTATTATTTTATTTCCATTGTCCGTGTATATTTATTATTTCATGATTGAAATCAAAAAGGTTGACTGAATAATGATTTTTTCGTCTTCAAATGGTATCTTCATCTTGCCGCCACTTCCGACTCTGATAAATCCAATTTAAAAACTCTCTGTTCAGTTCCGAATGATTCCGTCCGTTACATCCCTGATTCATATTACAAAGCAAACGCTTCGGCGTAACATAAAAGGAAAAAGAGAACGAAAATAAATCATACTTCAACACAAAAGCTTTGGCAGAACATCCAATAATTTCTATTCTGATCTAACTGACTAGATACTAACTAATCAATGATATTTACATTATTCAATTATAATTATATTTATTTGTATTGTTAAATTGCAGAGCAGAAAATATTTACAAAAACCTCCAACGAATCGCATTTCATTCAAATAATTCTTACTGGAATTCAACATTCAGGAAAATACCCAAAATTAAGTGAAATGAATTATAGTAGATTAAAATTGAAACAAGTATTTTAAAACTGACTTAAACCGAATGTTCAGAACCACCAGAATTCAAAAGCTATTGCAAGAAGGATAAATACACGTGGTCGTTGCAAACAGGTATATTTCTCTAACAGCTATCGATATTTCTATTACTTCAAGGATATCTAATCTCTTGCCGTTACTACTTGAATGTAGTAATTTGGTTTTCTTAGAATCGAAGAAGTGATTATTTTCCATGAAATGTTCGGAAAACCCAGTACATTGTCTAGGGCTCTTGCATTCTACGAAAATCAACTTCTTACATTCAGGTAGTGAAGGCAAGAGATTATATACCCCTGAAATAATAGAAATATGGATAGCCATGAAGAAAAATTTAACCGTTTTCAACGACGAGGTAGATTTTTCCTTGAAACCGATGTTGAACTCAGTGGTCTGATGATTTTTATAGCGGCAACTTCTCTTGTAAAAAAAAACCCTTGGGTGTACTTCAAACTGAACAATTTTACATTCTAAGAGTAATCTGGATGTAATAAAATACAGCTGACTGGAGCTAATGCAGCTAATTCAACCTTCATCCCTCAATTTAAACTCCTTTTCAGAAATGAGAAATAATTTTACAGTTCTTAACGTTATAGGAGCCGATCATTATGTAGGTGTACCTGCTTGGTTAACAGGAAATTCCAATACCCATGACAGCTATCAATAAATCCATATCGATACAGTGTGCGAGTTCATTTGTCAAAAAAGTATCGAAAATATACTGTTGGGTAACTCCTGACGCAACTGGATCCTCTTAAAAGAAATTATTTCTACTGATGCACTCTTTACATATAATTATTTATTTGTATTGTTAAATTGCAGAGAACAGAAAATAATTACAGAAACCTCCATCGAATCGCATTTTATTCAAGTAATGCTTACTAGAATTCAACATTCAGGGAAATACCCAAAATTAATTAAAATAAATTATAGTAGATTAAAATAAAAATAAGTAGCTTAAAACTGGCTCAAACCAAGTAGCTTAAACCAAATGTTTAGAACCACTAGAGTTCAAAAGCTATTGCAAGGATAAACGTGGTCGTTGCAAACAGGTATATTTCTCTAACGGCTATCGATATTTCTATTACTTCAAGGATACCTAATCTCTTGCCGTTACTACCTGAATGTAGTAGTTTAGTTTTCTTAGAATCGAAGAAGTGATTATTTTCCATGAAATGTTCGGAAAACCCAGTACATTGTCTAGGGCACTTGGATTCTACGAAAATCAACTTGAAATAATAGAAATATGGATAGCCATGAAGAAAAATTTTTTTCAACGACCAGGTTGAAACCGATGTTGAACTCTGTGGTCTGTGATATAGAAGTGGAAGTTATGCATTTTGAAATCTAGTTGTATTGTTGAATAATCTTGATAAAAGGCTAATCGCCCGAAACATATGTAGATTGTTGATATATTCAGAGAAACTTAAGCTAAGTGTTAAGCATAATATTTCACCAAGTGATAAGCGAAACCTCCGTGTTATTTACTGAATTAAATAGTATCCAAGATTATTAGTGCAAAATGCGTTCACGAAACCATTTAGGCTTAATGAACACATTTAGAAGTCTGAAAATAATTTTTAAATATCCAGAATTGCACATTTATATGAGTTTAAATTGAGAATTGAAAGTGTTTTTTCACAGATGTAAATGATTTATAAGATATAAATTTGCCGATTTCAGACTCAAAATCAGGTTTTTGTTCAGAAATTCAGAACTCCAATTTTCTGAAGCTTTTAACAATATACACCATCATAAATGCCACACAAATTATTTCGAATTCTGTGATAAACAAAAACACAGAAAATGTATTTGTCATGTTTTAATTTTCTCGACGAAATGATGTCACATGAAAATATGTATCTAAGTTTTCAAAAATCCAATTAGTATTAAGAAATCGAACAAAATTACGTTTTCTTCAATAATTAGTTTTTTCTTCTGAAGAGTTTACAAATCGAAGGTTATTTTTTCTATGGAATTTCTTCTATATTGTTTCTATTAAACCGATGTTATAACTTACTTATGCTATCTAGTTATAAATTTGTATACAACTTCGATCTCACACACAAGATTTAATACACACACACACACACACACGACGTAAAAATTAAAATGAAAACGAAAACCCTGAAACAAAATCCTCCATGAAACAAGCAATCAAAACTTAACTGAAAATACCTGGACTTACGTAAAGACGTTGTGTGCGTGTGCGGTTTACTGTGTATCAAGAACACGTGCTTTGATCCCCTGAAGGGCACTTCTGCTGTTCCAAATTTCGAAATCAAACACAATTTCCAAATAACGAACCAATGCCAGAAGAATTCAACGACCACCAAATGAATATTAAAATAAATTAAACTCTTGGCTTAATGTTTCACGATTTATTTAACAATATGTATAGTCAACATGTTTCGAGCGTTAGCTCATTTTCAAGACTGAAAATGAACAATTAAATGAATGAACAAAATGAATGAATTAAAAACGAACAAAAATATCATTTTATTAATTTCATACCTCATCTGAGTGAAAAAATTTGCGAAAGATTAAAGAAGAGAGAAATTAAAACCATTTGTACAAACAAAAGGAATATTAAGTCACTCTTAGTAAATAATAAAGAAAAGACAAATGTTGAAGACAAAAGCGGTATTTATAAGATTTTTTGTAATGAATGTCCAGCATTTTATATCGGCCAAACAGGTAGAAAAATAAAAACTCGGGTTGATGAACATAAAAGGTCGATTTTGTACAATGTTAATAAAACTGGATTCTCAGAACATTGTATTAGCTCAGTCTTGAAAATGAGCTAACGCTCGAAATATGTTGACTATACATATTGTTAAATAAATCGTGAAACATTAAGCCAAGAGTTTAATTTATTTTAATATTCAATTATGTTTCACCAAGAGTAAAGCGAGAATTCAATCTCATTAACCAGCAAATGATCCCAATACTGAGTACGTATTCTTCTCAACAAAGCAAATTTCCATAAAAAAAAAAGTATATAATTTGATGAAGGTCTAACACGTCTCCTATCTTGATGAAAATTAATATCTGATCATTTTTCCGAAAAAAATAGCAGCCAACTTTTTTTTTCAGTCAGGTTAACTTTCCATCGTCTTACAAACAACACAACAATCAGACCTACTTAACAGTAAAACGAAAGAGTACCAACATAACCTAACAAAACTAAACTCTGACGAAAAGATATGACACTAAACAAGATTGTAACGTTATAATGTCAACAGTGATTGCCTCAGATAATGAATTTCAATTATCTTCTATATGAAGTAGAACAATATTTGAATATTATATTCAGAAGAAAAGGAATTTTCAATGTTTTATTATTTAAGCCCACTTACGGAGCATGTCAAGTGCCCAGAAGTTTAACCGTATTTGAAAAGACCGGGCTTGATGGTTCATCATGAAACGAAATACGAAGAATATCCCTGTATCCCACCTTTACCGTATTTTCGGATCCCATCTCGGAATCTTCCTCTATTAGCACATACTGTGGATGTTCCGCAAATTTTATATTGCCAATTGTAACGTTTTAAAATACTTTACACTGGTTGATTGTATATTTGTTAACACCTTATGGAATAATCGTAATTCGAAGTGCGCCGAAGTAAGTGGGGAGTATAGCCCGGTTATTAATTTATTCATGCTGAACTGAAGATTCACGGAGTTAGACCTCGATTAAAATATTCTTATTTTCAACTTTATCTTCTTGTATCTTCAACTTAATTTAATTAATATCGAATTTTTTTTTTGATAATTTTGAGTGCGCTTTCAAGCGCAATTTCCCCTGGAGTTGTGGACAGAAGATTCTGTTCAATAAGGACACTAATTTTCGAGTATAAGACCGTTCTTCAGGTTGGAAACACCGAGGAGTAAAACCAACACCGAAAAAGGAAGAAGAGTGCCGGATCTGAAGATAAGAGAGATCTTCAATCTCAATTTTTTTATATATTTCCTTAATTTTTAGTTGTAATCTTTGGATCATTAATAGAAATTTTAAATATTAAGTTAATTAGTTTCACTGTCTATATTGCATACAAATCAGGTGAATTTATATACGTCTCCTAAATTTTGGAGCTAGCCAGGGTTATCCCTGTTATTTTATCGGGGAGCACGTTATACAATATTTATTTAGTTAATCACGTGATGTTTGAAAGAGGAAGGAGTTCCGAAAGATATTATGAAACATAAGATGTGGGAATGAGTGTAGTGAAAAGAATCATGTGTATTTATTTTTTTGTGTCACCAGACGTGGCACACCTTGCGTCTCCTAAAGTTTTCAAGACAGTTGTTAAAACAACTTGAAATATCATTTTATTACATTCGAATTGGCGCAGACCTGCTTTCATAGGCTAGTTATTACGGTTGGATTTTATCTTTACATGTCCTTATTCTATTTGTATCAATATTGAAGATTATCAATTTGTTTAGAATTTAAATAAACTAAGAATTCAAAGAAAAAAATACAATCGATTTTGGGTAGGAAGGTGCTTTTTCCCAAACCTCAAAACGTATCATTATGGAAAGGGGGAGAGCTAAAAGGCGTAAAGCAACGACTACAATCGTTGTTCATACGGTCTTAAAAATATGACATTGTCAATGGGAAATTCTTCGCTTCAAATATTCCAGACGCAAAATTTACTCAATGTCAGAGCATTGATGTGATTAAGAATAATACATCCTTTGTTCAAGTTATGAGAACAAATGTATGGATAAGCAAAGTAAACATTATCTTCGAGCGATAGTATTACAAATGCAATGACTGAAACTGCAAATTTAAGAATTTTATTTGTCCATCCAGTTAAAATTCATAATAGAAGAAATCGAACAGGTTAATATTCTGATTATATATATATATATATATATATATATATATATATATATATATATATATATATATATATATATATAGTTCAAAGATTCACAGATAATTCAATACTAGTAAATACTGAGACTCCTAATCGAAATATCGAAATATTTCAAATAAAACTCTCACGGAGCTGTCTACACAAATGTTGTCAGCGAGAACGAACCCATCACTTTCGAGAGTTAATATTAAGAGCGTTTCGAAAAATTCATCGATCTTGTTGAATGATAATAGGATACAATTGTTTCATCATTATTATGAATCATCAGTCCATATTTAATCCATCAATGAAGAATCGATGACTTTCAAAACCAACATAGGTCCTATACCAAATTAAGAGAGATTCTACAGAGTGAAATACTCACGTAGGCTCCCTCTGTCGGCGAAAGGACGTATAAACACTCCCTAGCGTTCAAAATTCCTACTCATGACAACAAGAGTGAGAGTGGAAGGCTTTGTAGATATTTCATTCGAACACAACAGAAAATTTCTGAAATGTGTACGAATGATCCCATGCCTAATCGCTCCAGATTACGCCCAGGCAGGCAAAAATGTAGCTAGTTCAAAGATTCACAGGTAATTCAATACTAGTAAATACTGAGACTCTTAATCGAAATATCGAAATATTTCAAATAAAACTCTCAGGGAGCTGTCTACACAAATGTTGTCAACGAGAACGAACCCATCACTTTCGAGAGTGAATATTAAGAGAGATTAAGAGAATATTCGAGAGAATTAGGGAGCGTCTAAAAGAATACTTCACAATTCCATCTATAGGGATCAATAGAAAATATCTCTCAGATCATAGGCGCACCAAGCATCGACCGTCCAATCTTCTAAACCCGTAGGTATCTACTAAATTGCAACGTCTATTTGACAAATGCCATCACATGATGTTTTCAATAGGTTGCGTTAGTAGTACGCTGGAACATTCATTCGAAAAATTAAAATTAACCAAGAGAATGTTAGAGAAATATCGAAATCGATATTTATATTTAAACGACGTTAAATTAAAATGAGAAGTGGCTTATAAAATTCAGCAACGTTCTTCCTTCGCTCTTTATAACGTCAACTATCTGTAACGATAAAAAACATTGATTCTCGTTAATGAATAGTTCCATTGTGTATCTAAGGGAAATCTGACTCAGCATTCTCGCCGGAAGTATATTATCTTATTATACGGGTACAAACATTCCTTCAAATCCCATCAGCATTATTGCTTATTAGGTTGTGTTATTATGTTTGATAAATTTATCAAATCATAGAATATAAATTGAACTAGAAGGTTTTCTTTTGTTTGTCATTGATAGTATTTTCCAAATTTTTTGGTACATACTATATATAAACATTTTCCACATATTGCAGATGATAAGGCGAATCAACACCTGTTATGATTATTTCACATCCGACTAAGCACAAAACTATAGAAATTCCAAATTGAATAATATAAACAAGATATAAAGATGAATTAATTTTGATAATAGTTTTTTATTATATCCGACAATTATAGAACGGATTAGAGAATAAAAATTCAATAGAAAATGGAATATGTAATATTCGGAGAGATATCGAAAACAATAGGAAAAACCTAATCGGAAAGTAAACATAAACATATAGAAATCTGTACATAATGATAAACATTTTGATAAACTTGGAAACAATTGGTTGAAAAACCATTTAGAAAAAACAATGAGGTTTATTAAGAATATACAAATAATAGTACAATTAGCCGGTTTCCGTGGCTTAGTCGGGAGAACACCCGACTATGGTGCGGTAGAACTTGGGTTCGAGTCCCGATGAAGGCATGGGTGTTTGTGTATGTCGTGATTCAAGTAGTTTAAATAATGAAATAAACTGGCTAAAGTAGATTGATTACAAGCCCAATGGCCGTTCGGAACCGACGTTAAACTGTACATCCACTGAAAAAAAAAATTGTACAAATAAAAATACAGTGACGGGAAGATTCTAATGACGAGACTCATCCTGGAGACCTCTTTATTGTACAACTTGTAGAAGCCTAACATATATCCACCTCACAAACTAAAACGAAAGAGAGCAATAACATTAAGCTCCCCCTCTAAAAATGCGAGACTTAGTATAAAAGGGTACGAAGTACAATTACCTGAAAAGCTTTTTTTTTTGAAAATTTATTATCTTTCAAAATCTCAAGAAAAAGACCTTTTTCTTGAAGATATGATGGGTATTCAAAATATAAATAACATTTTGATCTGAAATTACTACGGAGTATCATAAATATTATATAACAATTTTTTATTCATTCAATAATTACTTTTAAAGTATCAGTGGTCGAAGATAGGTTAGAAGTTGCAGGCAAAGTCAGAAATGATGAGAAAGTCAGGGGGCACTCATTTTATCTCCTTAGCGTTTAATTGTCATATAATATTTTGCACTATCAAATCCTTGGAATAACTAGTCGTATGATAAATTTTCTGTTTGTTCCTGACATGACATACAGAAATATTACATTCGAATGTACCAAAGAAGTAAGTTAATATTTGGTAAACTTTGCTCCTATTAACATGCATTTCATTAACCGCATTTCCATCTGCATTAATTGGAACAAAATATGATTATTTAAAGAATTATGTACACCTATAAGAATCATCCTTATCAATGTTTCTATTTCTTCTATAGAGATGATTTGGAATTTTTCTTCTCTCAATTCGACAATCTTGTTCTAGTTCTACATACTACAGATTAACATTAACATTCTTAACTCAATACATCTGTTTTGTCACAAACGAATGAAGTACTCTTCATCGATATGATGCTTCTTCTAATGAGGTATAGGTCATTTGAAGAGTGTCCCTTCTTATTCTTTGGCGCAGCCTTGTCCCGTTGCTCGGGGTTACTTAATCTTGAGGCGCCATTAATTCCGCTGGTTAGCATCGTCATCCGATAGCCCCAACCTCTTCATATCCTTCTGGAAATTCGTCAACCAAGAAGGTGGTGGTATACCTCTCCCTCCCTTTTATGTAGCAATGGAATATCACTTTTTTATCATATGGTCTTTGGGACGTCGCCTAACATGACCATACCACCTTAGTCTGAACTCGGTGAGTTTGTCCGAGATCGGTGCAACTTTAATAGTGCCCCGGATGAATTCCTTCCTTAGTTTGTCTCTCATTGTAACTCCTCCTGCCAATCGCAACATACGCATTTCTGTAGTATGTATTGTTTTTCGTGATTCTTCTTTAAAGTCCCTGTTTCGCTACCATAGAGTAAAACTGGTCCGACAGCTGATTTATAGATCTTCCCTTTTGTCTTTATAAGCATTTTTGGATCACATGAGATTCCAGTAAGCTCACGCCATTTATTCCACCCATCGGTAATGCTGTGATTTATGTCGCCGGATGTAGACATATCCAAGTTTGATTTCTGCGTTTAGCAGGCAAGGTTCCTTAGGGCCAACATTCCACACTCTGTCCCTGACGTTGACAATAACATTGGCTTAGTGTTCTACGACTTTTTGCAATACGAAAGTTCTACTTAGTCCGCTCTTCTCACATTTTTTCACCAAGAAACCCGTCTACGTCCTACTTTTCTGCGAATCACCAATTGGCTTCTCACGATGAGCTTTTGTATCGCTCAGGTCTGAAAATGCCCCAAATTTGAAATTGTTCAGCATTTCACTGTATTCACCAGTGAATGAGATGTATTGCCCTACTTAGTCTCGCCTGATTGGTCTGAAAGCCTCTGCAGGTTTTCTTGATGTATATACGAGTATGTATGTATATTTATTTTTTCTCATTGGATTTTTTTTGAGTTTTCCATCAGTTTTATCACACTCTTTCGTGATTTAGGCTAAAGTATGATAAAAGTTTGGATGTCAAACTGATGTGGATCTATTTCAATAATAATTTGAGTGGATCAATCCTATTCTTGCTTAACCATTAAATGTTCAGATTTGCCGTTTTTGTGCTGAAACTACTAAAAATATCCCAAGCTTTCCGTGCCACAGTTGTCTATCCTGCCAAGTTCACCAACTCATATGGTGGCGATGTATCCACAGTGTGTTCTTCACTATCGTTGGTGATTTTTCAGGTGATGGAAGTGGCAAAGACAAGAACTATAGCTTCGATTTAAGAGCTTCGGGTAAGTCCTACCTAGTTATTTTTGTGTATTATTTCGTGTCTCAATGTACTTAATTATTGAGGGGTTTTTGGCTCTTTGCCAAAATAGCTGTTCATGTTGTAGTTTGGTGCGAATTATCTATTGAGATCTTGACACCCCCGCTATATTTAAGATGAAATCAATGTATTACAGGCAATTGAATTCTATTAATCAGGTTCGTTTTTATAATAGCGCGAAAGAAATCCCAGCAGCTCTACAAAATTTTGTTAATGTTATTTTGTAGGATGAGCATAGTCGGTTGTAATCATGTAATTCAAAACATACTACAGTAAATTACTAATAGAAGTAAATATTTAATGAGTCTCCTAAGGTGTTATTTTCTCAGATGATATCCAGAGAAAATCCAACAGGGTTACAAACATTGAAAAAATATCATAGAACACAAACGAGAGAGGTTTTTACTACCAAGCCATTGGGGGATTTCAATACGTTCACAAAAGTGTACACATATAATGACAAAGTAGTGTGGTTGAAAATTATTTGGATTGAACTCTGAAGGGATGGACATAAAAATGTTTCACAAATGCGACTACTATATAGACTATAACCTTTTCATCCGGCTAGAACTGAGTGAGAAAAAGTTTGAGCCAGTTCTTCTGTTTTTACAACTACTTTCCTTCGTCCTTCCGAAGGGACGGGCTCTAACGATGAAAAAGGAGACCTATTATCATTATCACGTGCCTCCAGAAGATTACGATGTCTACCAGTTCCTTTCAGTCAGATGAGTTAAGCTCAAAATAAGTAAGTAAGTAATAAGTAGTAAATTTATAATAAATAAATACTTGACAATTGTTTCGGGGTGTTACCCCGACTTATGTCTGAACGGTTATGCACCGACACAAAAATTGACTAAATGATAAATTTTATTTTGTATACCTACAGTCATCTATGCAGTTCTGGCTTATATGTCAGTGCCAAATGTGGCTACATATTTGTAAATACCAAGATTTGTTCGTTTATCCACAATGTCTAATCCTTCATTTCGATGTCGTCTTGGATTTGAATGAATGTTCACATATCTAGAGAATACATTCTCTAATTTTCAATTGCTCCACATCTTCACCCTTATTTTAATTAAATTAATTTCATTGGGTTGAGAACTGAGCCAATCATTTGGAAAATTGAAGCACTTACAGGTTTTTACTTGAAAGAACGTTCTCCGAAAAAAATTTTTGGACTGAATAAGCGATTTTAGGAGAAGCCATGGTAATGATAAAACGTACACAATTGTTTTATAAATGTGTACAAATCAAGAAAACAGTGTTTTATTTCTTATTTTATCATTACAGGTTTGAAAGCGACGTATGAAAATCAACAATATAACTCATTAATTGAGATCAAGTTATCAATTTCGATTAAATGTTGACAGTACTCAACGTCAATAATTTCCAGATTTTCGGGTTCAATCGAGCGAATATCGTTTTTCGGAGCATAATGTCGAACATAAAAAACCCGCAGGTGTACTTTGACGTGAAAATAGGACAGAAAGACGCAGGAAGAATAGTCATGGAACTGCGTGCAGATGTAGTTCCAAAGACTGCCGAAAATTTTAGGAGTCTCTGCACACATAAAGAAGGATTCGGGTTCAAGAACAGCACCTTTCACCGGATCATACCGCAGTTTATGTGCCAGGGGGGAGACTTCACCAAAGGCGACGGTACCGGTGGAAAATCCATTTACGGATCTAAATTCAGTGATGAAAATTTCAAACTGAAGCACGACGCAGCGGGTGTTTTGTCAATGGCGAACGCAGGTCCTAATACGAACGGTTCGCAGTTTTTTATATGCACGGAAAAGACGAGCTGGTTGGATGGAAAACACGTCGTTTTCGGAAAAGTTATTAGTGGCATGGATGTTGTGAAAAAAATGGAAAAATGTGGAAGTCAAGGCGGGAAACCATCCGAGAAAGTTGTGATTTCTGAGTGTGGAGAAATAGTTTAATTCAATGACTTGAAAACGTTTCGAATTCCATTGTTATAATATTCAATTAATTCATATGTTTAGTAAAAATGTGAACTTCATAGGCTATTTTTTTTAATTTTTGGAAATATGTGAAACATAATTACTTCTTGCATTTTTTTAGATTTTCTAGGTTTTCAATATTTGAAAAAGAACTCTAAATTCAATCGGAAACAAGAAAATAGCTTAATTAAATTTCAACCAAATTCAAAAAGTTTTGAATTTGGTTGAAAAATTTGAGCGAACAGAGGATTTGCGGAAACACCAATTTAAGTTCCATATAAACCCCCCAGATTGGGAGTATGGTAAAAGTTGAACAAAGAGTGAAAGCCAACAAGTCCTAGATTGGAATGAGGGGAAACACATTTTTGGAAATTCACGTGAGCTCCCTCTATCGAAGAAAAGACGTATAAACTCTCCCTGGCATTCTAGATTCCTACTCATGACAACAGTAGTGCGGGTACGTAAGGCTTTGTGGACATTTCATTCGAACACCACAGAAATCTGTATGGCATGTGTAAGAATGGTCCCATGCCAAATCGCTCCAGATCACGCCCCTACGGGCAAAAGAATAGCTAGTTTCAAGGTAAGTTACGTAGACAGCACCCTGAGAGTTTTATTTAGAATATTTCGATTAAGAATCTCAGTATTTATTAGTATCAATTGTTCGTTAATCTTGAAACTAGCTATACTTTTGTCCGCCAGGGCGTGATCTGGAGCGATTAGGCATGGGACTATTCTTGCAGACAGATTTCTGTGGTGTTCGAATGAAATGTCCACAAAGCCTCACGTACTCGCAATAATGTTGTCACCAGTAGGAACCCAGAACGTTAGGGCGAGTTTATACGTGTTTTCTTCGATAGAGGGAGCTCACGTGACTTTTCACAAAATGTGTTCCCCCTCATTCGCATCTGTTGGCGGTTTGAAGGTCATCGATTTTTGATTGATTGATTAAATACGGACTGTTGATTCATAACAATGATGAAACAATTGCATCCTAGTCCACAAAGCCTCACGTACTCGCAATAATGTTGTCACCAGTAGGAACCCAGAACGCTAGGGCGAGTTTATACGTGTTTTCTTCGATAGAGGGAGCTCACGTGACTTTTCACAAAATGTGTTCCCCCTCATTCGCATCTGTTGGCGGTTTGAAGGTCATCGATTTTTGATTGATTGATTAAATACGGACTGTTGATTCATAATAATGATGAAACAATTGCATCCTATTATCATTTAACAAAACCGATAATTTTTTCGAAGCGCACTTAGTATTCACTCTCGAAAGTGATGTTCTCGTTAAACATTTGTGTAGACAGCTCCCTGAGAGTTTTATTTGAAATATTTAGAATAATAATCTCAGTATTTACTACATAATATGGCATACTACATAATATTTACATTCATTTCGGCATAAAATGCCGAATTGCCAAAATTGAAACAATCAATTGTAAACATCAAAACCATATCATTGTGTGAATTTTCAATTGCAAACACTCAATATAAACTTAAATTCAAACACTTGAACTTATGATTTACACTTTATTGACTACATAGCATGACGCGTTTTGTCGTTACAAACGAATTCTTCAGACGCTTACAGAATAATAACAACATTTTGAAAAACACAGGTATATATATATATCAGGGAATTTTGGTATTCAATGGTTTTGGTTTTACCTACGATATATATCCCTAAGATAATTCCCTGATATATATACCTGTGTTTTTCAAAATGTTGTTATTATTCTGTAAGCATCTGAAGAAGTCGTTTGTAACGACGAAACGCGTCATGCTATGTAGTCAATAAATTGTAAATCATAAGTTCAAGTGTTTGAATTCAAGTTAATATTCAATTATGAATACTTGATAATATGTTTACTTGATTTACATCAAGTAAACGCCAACACTATTAAATATTGCAAACATTCGTTCAATATGAAATTATTAAATAAACTTCCAAGTTTAGAAATTGAACTGATATTTTTTTATAGAACATTCTCAAAACATTATCTTATTTTCATAAAAAAAATTGTCTTGTCAATCTAAATTTAGCGCCCTTCTCAGTTTGTACTAGAGAGAATAATCATTAGAATCGATATAAACTTATTTTTGAAAGTTAGTTGTGTGAATCATTTATTCCATGGGTGATGATTCATATTTTTAATTTCCCAAATTGATACTTCGGATCAAGTGGTTACAAACTTCAGTTCGGTGGTATAATTATCTTGCATCGCGAAGAAAAAAATTTGCTGCAAATTAAGTCTAAAATAGTTTGAGAAAGACTGATTTCTTTACTCATATATAATTTCAATGTCCTGGTTAAGTTCTTCAAGTGAAATGTGTTCTTCTAGAGATATTAGGAGTTATGATTGACTCCTTCATGAAGTTCCAGAGGCTCGGTGACCGAATTGCATAGTGACTCTTTATGACTCACTGGTGCTGCTCAGTTCGAGTCCCACCTTGTTCTTAGGCCGTTAGGAATTGAAATAAAATTTTAGATTCAATCGGAGCTATAAAAGCCAATGAACTCAGTTCTTCGAACAATATATTATATATTGTTCGAAGAATATATATATATAATAATAATAATAATATATTCCGTTATGGTTTCAAAATCTAGTACTTAAAAACATTGTGAAGACAATATTCAACAGATATTGGTTCAAAGCTTCAACTAATCCACTTGGAGCAAAACATCTTGGGACACGTCAGTTATTTAGGCCTACATTTGGTAGAAGAGAGAATATTAGATGTACAAACTAATGCCCTTTTCTTATTAGATTCAGAAATTTATCTAATAGTGTCAAAAAATACAACAAATTAATTGAAAAGATCCTATAAAGCTGAATCATTTCATTGCCATCATCAATTTTAGGGTTGGGCCAGTGTTCAAAATTACATTACTAGAACTGTTACTAGAACTAACTTTATTCAAATTTGGTTATTATCACGCAGAAGATATCGTAGTCTTATTATATGGAAGAAAGGAAATTTTCAGATAACTTACGAGTAACGTCCCATGTTTATGCTACGGAAGTGGATCACAAAACTTTTGAAAATAAGTTCATTGTGATGAATTATGATGAGTATTCACTAGTGCAGACCAAGCAGAAGAACATTGTAGATTTAGTTTGAGGAGACTAAATGTGAAATTACAGTTCGGTCTATTTATGGAGATAAGTAAATGATAGAGAAGTTTACTAAACAAATATCAGTTTAGAATCTACAATTGAAAATTAACATAATTGGATATTGATTGTTTGCAATTCGAAGTTCACTACATTATCAGATGACTATTTGATGTTTACAGTTGATAAATTCAATTTTTGGAATTCAGCGTCGTTGAGTTTCACTATTCTTGTTTATCTGGTCTCGTAGATTAGTGCTGATCTTCTAATCTCATCTATTGGCATAATTATAACTAATATATGTAATTATTTGTCAATTTGCAAAATGGCATTCCGAAAAGAAACGAGTTAACCTGACAAATATTGTCTGAAATATGTAGAATTCTAATTGCGAATCGTAGCTCGTATTTACAACATAATTTCAAAAGATTTTGAAGCTTCGACTTACGTAGATGGTGGTCTGTCGAAAGAATTGTATCTTTGATAACAGTCATCAAAACGCCGTTCATAACCAAGTGTTTCCTGAGTTATGGGATTTTGGTAGTCAGCTGATTCATATTGATGCTCATACTGAAACAAACACGAAATTTAATTTACGCCTTAGGGTGTGTTTATGTTGCACCTGTGATAAGCGATAAAAGCAGTGATAGATCGGAATATGGAGACTGCAAAATTAATTTATGTGGAGTTGGAAGATTGAACTGATATTTGGGAGAAAATGGAAAAGGCATTGCTACTTTTGCTGTCTTGAAACTTGAATTGCAACATCATCTAACTTCACACAAGATCAGTAGAAAAAGAAATATAAAACGAAAACTCCAATACTATTGAAAGATTGAACTGATATTTGGGAAAAAATTAAAGAAGCATTTTGCTGCCTTCAAAAACAAATTGCACATCATCTAAGCTCAGTGAAGATCAGTGGAAAAAGAAATGCAGAACGAAAACTCAATACTTCGGAAACATTGAATTGATATTTGGGAGAAAAAAAAGAGGCAGATCTGCTTTTGCTGCCTTCAAATACAAATTTCACATAACCTGAGCTCAGTGGAGATCAGTAGAAAAAGAAGTGTAAACCGAAAACTTCCAATACCTTTGAAAAATTGAACTCATATTTGGGTGAAAATGAAGGAGGCATATCTGCTTTTCCAGCCATCAAACCCAAATTGCACACATCTACTACGCTCATTGAGGATAAGTAGAAAAAGAAATGTAAAACGAAAACTTCAATACTTTGGAAAGATTGAACTGATATTTGGGAGAAAATTAAAGAGGCATATTTGCTTTTCCAGCCTTCAAACCCATATTGCACATAATCTACGCTTATTGAAGATCAGTAAAAAAAGAAATGTAAAACGAAAACTTCAATACTTTTGAAAAATTTAACTGATATTTTGGAGAAAATGAAAGAGACATATTGGCTTTGCTGGCTTCAAACCCAAATTGCACACATCTACTACGCTCATTGAAGATAAGTAGAAAAAGAAATGTAAAACGAAAACTTCAATACTTTGGAAAGATTGAACTGATATTTGGGAGAAAACTGAAGAGGCATATTTGCTTTTCCAGCCTTCAAACCCATATTGCACATAATCTACGCTCATTGAAGATCAGTAAAAAAAGAAATGTAAAAAAAATTAAAGAGGCATATCTGCTTTTCCAGCCTTCAAACCATTGCACACATATAAGCTCATTGAAGATAAGTAGAAAAAGAAATGTAAAACGAAAACTTCAATACTTTTGAAAAATTGAACTGATATTTTTTGGAGAAAATGAAAGAGACATATTGGCTTTGCTGGCTTCAAACCCAAATTGCACATATCTAAGCTCATTGAAGATCAGAAGAAAAAGAGATGTAAATCTTCAATTCTTTTGAAACATTGAACTGATCTGATCTTTGGGAGACAATGAAAAAGGCATATTTGCTTTTTCTGCCTTCAAATCCAAATTGCACATCATCTAGCTCATTGATAATCACTAGAAAAAGAAATAGAAAACAACAAAAGTATTGAAGTTACAAAACTTTTGAACGACGATTGAAATTTGCACTCAATTTGCAAACTCAAATTTCACATCATCTATCCTCATTGTAGTTCAGTAGAAAAACAAATATAGAAAGGAATCTTTAATACCTTGAAAGATTGAAATGATATTAGGAAGAAAATGAAAGGCTCATCCGCTTTTGCTGCCTTCAAACCCAAAATTGCACATCATCTGAGCTCATGGAAGACCAGTAGAAAAATAATTAGAAAAAGAAACTTCAACACTTTTGAAAGATTGAGCCGATAGTCGGAAGAAAATGAAAGAAGCATATCTACTTTTGCTGCCTTCAAACTCAAAATGCACTTCATCTAAGCTCACTGAACACCAATACAAAAAGAAGTTGTAAACATCAATTTTTTTGAAACATTGAACTGATATTTAGAATGAAACGAAGAAGCCATATCTGTTTTTACTGTCCTCAAACACAAATTGCACTTCATCTAAGCTCACTGAACACTAATAGAAAAAGGAGTATTAAATATTTTTCAATACTTTTGAAACAAAGAACTGATATTTGGATTGAAACGATAAAGCCACATTTGTTTGTTCATTGGCCAGTAGAAAAAGAAATAGAAAACGAACACTTCAATACTTTCGAAGGATTGAATTGATATTCGAATTAAAATGATACTTATGTGCTTTTACTGCCTTAAAACTAAAATTGCATATCAGCTAAGCTCATTGAAGAACATTATAAGAGAAAATACTTTACATCAACAAATATTTGGAAATTTGGGATAGATCCGTGACTCCGCTTAATTCGGCAGACTTGCAACATTTCAAAAAGAACAACTGAGTGATCTATCATGTGATTCCACATTTGAAAACAATAATTCAGCGCTATATTGTTCAATTATCTAGAAAAACAGTGGAGGATCAAGTTTACTGTTGAGAACCGACTTAAGGTTAAATTAAACAAATTTTGAAACGAACATTGATGAAAGCCAGATCATTGTTCTTAATTTTCAAACAGTGACTCAAACACATAGTGTTTTTTGCTGCAGAGCACCAACAGTCAAAACAGTACTTAGTTGTTGATAAATATCTAAGTTTCAAATGCTATTAAATTCTGTATTAGAAGAATTGAGGTAACATCTGCAAATTTTTTTAATAAATGAGAATGAAAAGACACTCTTCAAGACAAGTTCGCACATTTCTGGGACTGAAAGAACTCTAATTGTCATGGTAGACTAATTATATCGTGAACACCGGCTTTCTTGCTGAAAATAATGATATCCATGTCGAATGTACTCGAAATGAAAACAAAGAAAAACATAGGCAAAACACAAGCCTCTCAGGTGTAAAGAACTGCATTTTGAATGGTTACAAAATTTTCTTCAATGTACAAGTATCACAGTATTCACTGTTATCGAGACACAAATATAAACGCATCCAACAGTTGAAAAAGAAACAAAATGCAAATCCCACAAGAATAAGATATGAAGATGGGAACCTCATAATATTCCCGCATCTTTTCAACAGGCACAAATCTAACGCTTAAGGCACAACTTCACTATAAAAGGCAATGGTGTCAATCTCAATAGCCAAATATACTGAAATCACTGTTATCACTCATTTGGAATATACACTTTCATGATTTCCGAGCTTGAATTATACTGTTTGACCACGGAGATGAACTTCTTTAGCACCGTGAAGTTGAGGAACATTAACACACACAAATGCATTTCACTCACTACAAACAGATAATATCCAGAAATTATGCTGACAGAGATTACGCGCGAATTCAGTTTCGAAAAGCGCAGTCGTAA
Organism: Henosepilachna vigintioctopunctata; assembly: GCA_030704895.1. Lineage (NCBI taxonomy): Eukaryota > Metazoa > Arthropoda > Insecta > Coleoptera > Coccinellidae > Henosepilachna > Henosepilachna vigintioctopunctata. Next base: position 10,338,184 of record JARQZJ010000091.1, read on the forward strand.
TCATTGTTCTAGAGCTGGTACATTTCATATCTGAGTAATTTATGCGCAGAATTTAAAATCAATTTGGCACAACAATACGTAGACGAACGGAAGCACAATAGATACAGCGTCTTGTAAACAGGAGTAAACAGGCGAGATGTGGAACGATGTATCGAATTTTCAAGAATATCGACGTAGAAACATCGATGTGGTAAAATTGTATAAGATATTGTTTACAATAAACAGAGGTTGGAGGCACTGGTTATTTTGAATATCAAAATAATTAATATAAAAGGATGGGTTTTAGTTATGAGATAATTGGGTGAGATTTTTGACCGAAATATCGAACATTTCCAATATCGAAAAACTCTCAAAGAGCTGTCTAAACAGCTGACTGTGGACAGCTCTCTGCACAGAGAGGGTGTGAAACGGAACGATAAGGTATGGGACCATTCACACTCTACATAAATCTGAGGTGTTTGGAGGAAACATCAACAAAGCATGCCATCTTTGTAAGGAAGTGAGAACTGATCTGTCACAAACACTGTTTTCCACACTCGAGAGAATTGATCTTGTTTCTTTGGTAGAGGGAGCTCACTTGAGTAGTTTCACTTATTATCTCCCGTATTTTGAAGAAATAGAACATTGGTGCGTTTTGAAAGAATATCGAAACTTGACTGTTTGGGTGCATACCACTGATAATAATTAGCAGTATGGTAATTATAATTATCATAATAGGATGAAAAAGCTGTATGGTATTTCCAACGAATTCAATGTTTTTCTGAACGCACTTTGTATTCACTCTCGAATTTGAATGGTGTATTTTCGTGGACTACTTTTGTGTAGACAGCTCCCTGAAAATTTTATTTGAAATATTTCGAGAATCTCAGTATTGTCTAACTATGAAAGGAAAATTCTTTTCGTTGCATGTGTAATATTTCAAATGTTACGATGTACTGATATTGTGAGTACTCTAATTCAATTCAGTTTTATTTCTCGTTTTCAATTTTTCATTGCAGCTGTCCAGTTGAAGCTGTTGATGAATAGAGAGAGCTGCTGATAAATAGAAATATAATTAAAATTCAGAAATTAAGGATTTCATTTCATATCATCTCTGTGTATACATGAATAGGAGTAACAAATTTTCTTATAAAGGGTGTTTTTTTTAGAGGTATAGAAATTAAAATTTCAATAAAACAACGATGGATCATTCGATTGACATGAATTTGTTTTTATTCGAAAAATAATCTTGTGGCATTACATTTTAAATATGATTTCTGGCATATAACTGCCACGGCTGGCCCGGATGTAATCCAATCTCAACGTCCAATTTTCGATGACTTTTTCGAACATTTATGGCCGTATATGGGCAATAACACGGCGAATATTATCTTCCAAATGGTCAAGCGTTTGTGGCTTATCCGCATAGACCAATTACTTTACATAGCCCCACAGAAAATAGTCTAGCGGTGTTAAATTACAAGATCTTGGAGGCCAATTCACAGGTACAAAACGTGAAATTAGGCGGTCACCAAACGTGTTTTTCAATAAATCGATTGTGGCGGGAGGTATGTGACATGTTGCGCCGTCTTGTTGAAACCACAGCTCCTGGACATCATGGTTATTCAATTCAGGAATGAAAAAGTTAGTATGGCTCTATACCGATCACCATTGACTGTAACGTTCTGGCCTTCATCGTTTTTGTAGAAGTACGGACCAATGATTCCACCAGCCCATAAAGCGCACCAAACAGTCAGTTTTTCTGGATGTAACGGTGTTTTGACATACACTTGAGAATTATCTTCACTCGAAATGCTGCAGTTTTGTTTGTTGACGTAGCCATTCAACCAGAAGTGCGCTTTATCGATATAACAAAATTCGCTTATGAAAATCGGGAACAACGGCAATCTCGTTTTGGGTCCATTCGACGAATCTACGCCTTGCTTGATGATCGTTTGGCTTCAATTCTTGCACGAGTTGGATTTTGTTAGCACGCAAACCAAGATCCTTCCGCAAAATCTTCCATAAAGTGGATGGACAGAGATTCAATTCCTGTGCTCGATGGCGGATGGACTCATTCGGGTCTTCCTCAATGCTACGCTCTACAGTAGCAATAGCTTCTTCTGTACGCACCGTACGTCGTCTCTGGGGATGCGAGTTATCAATAAGAGTAAACGTGGTGCGAAAACGTTCCATGGTTATCCGAATTAACTGCTCTGATGGACGATTTTGTCGACGATAAAATGGACGTAGTGCGCGATACGTATTCAACACAGAACCATTATTTTCGAAATAAAATTGCACTATTTGCAAGCGTTGTTCAGGCGTGAGTCTATTCATGATGAATTGCCAAACCAAACTGAGAATAAATCACTTCTCAGCTGTTAAATCGGTCGCCATATTCAACAGTAATGCCAAATTAAAGTTCTATACCTCTAAAAAAACACGCGTTACCTATATTCTTGAAATAATTAGGTATATATCTAAAGGAATAACAATATGTTATTAATATGCGAACAACATGAAATATGTGATAATAAAAATCTAAGATAAAATCGCATGTTACGAGTAACATGTTTTTGGAAGCAAGTCTGGTCGTTCGTTCTTAAACTTATTGTTTTGTATAATATTAATTGTCTTTTTTCTTGAACTATCGTGGATACGAGTACATGATAACTTAAAAATTGAAATATTATCACCAACTATCATAAAAAGATGGCTGCTGAGTCAAAACTCATCTAATCCATCAGTTACTCAGATTAAAACATTAAATTAAATGAAAACATATGGGTTACATATCATGTTAACGATTAGTGAACAGGAAATCCTATATGAAATTAAAATATTATCATTATTTCATAAATTCGCTTTCGAAATTATATTTCTCCAGATACAGTTATAGTTAGGTATAATAACATAAAATGCGATCCATATTTTCAAATTTATAGTTACGTTAATCGTTTGAAATTTTATGATATGTTTAATAATGAAATGCAATGTGCGTAGAAATATATAGAAAAAATTATTAATATGCGATAGGAGTGGCCAATCCCGGTTGAATATTTGTATTATCAAAAAAGTGAATTTGGTCACTTTTAGCAGATCTCTATATTCACGAATCCAATGACAAGAATGTCAATCTGAATTTGGTTATTGAAAATGTATTTTCAAAAATATGAAAATTTTAATTTTTCATAGACTATTTTTTCATTCTCAACATTGAAAAATATTCAAAAGTGTTGACATTTAAAAAAATTATTCAAAAGTATATATTTACGAAAGTGGTATTAATTTTAGCTATTTAAGGAGCAGTACTAGAAAAAGAGATAACGATGCGATAGGTGAAGAAAAATACGATACAAATATAAATATAAATAAATGATTGAGTAACAATCAATGTAATCATTTATAGTTACTGATTATTGAATCAAAACATTTTCATTGTTGTTTTCTATCTAATCGAATGATCGCTTTCCATTATGGATAGAAAAAAAATTGATAACTCTATTATCGATAGAATTTCTATCATTCAGAAAGTGAAATGTTTTACGTATCAATATCTCTAGTTATAATAAAATAGTTCTAGGTTGTTTTTCTTGTTCTAAGCATTCATTAATGTGTACCTGTTATAAAATGTTTTGCTGCTGTAAAATAAACAAACGTGGAAATAAACATATATAGTATACCTAAATACATCCTTTTTTATTTGTTTGGTGCACTCCAGTTTGTTAATTTTTACATGTTAGAATTAAAATTGCATTTCTCAACGTAACTAGTGTACACTATTGAGCGAAAGATTCAGATATGATGCTGATCAAAGAAAATGGCAATCATATGGCCATAAGTTTTATTACTTTGAGCCATACAGGCGAGTCTTTTCGATAGTGTAACCCTAGCGGTGAGCTGTATAAGACTAAACTAAACTGTAAATTATTATTCCGGGACGAGGATATTTGAAATTGTTGAAATAAACGCAAATTTTACAAAATCAAAGAATAGATTCAGAAACGAGTCTGAGAAGCGAAAAGGAGCGTCAATATGTAGTGAAATTTCATGACATATATTTAATAAATTCAACATTCAAAATATTGAGAAATTCACAAAATCATCCATCCTTACATATATTTCGGTACACAATAATTTCATCAGGTGGAAGAATACTGCCAACAAAGTTTGGAACAAAAAGACACCTACATCACAGAAATTGAGCTTCAGTTTTTTATTATTTCCGTTCAATTTTTCAGTGAATGTGCTAAGCCAGACTAAACATATCTTCAATTTCATCAACACTTCCAGTAGGTTGATTTCTCAGCTTTTGTCATCTACGTGTATAATCTTGTACTTTTTGAAAAATGTGGTCATTTTCAATAAAAATGGCAAATGTATAATCTGGCTTCTCAACTTGGTATCTTCTTTGGTGTTCTTTTATTCCCACATCAGATGTTATTTCTTACTATCCAATATAAGATTTTTGACATTCAGTTCTCCACTTATAGATACAAGAATTTAATCAAACCAGTCCTTGCAATTTTTGATCAGATTACCTAATATATCATAACTCCTTTCCCCTATTTTTTTGAAAATTGTTAAAAAGACAGCTGTACGTTCTTCTGTGTAAGTAGTGGAATGGACTGATTAATATGTTCTTTTTAACTGCGAGATCCTTCACAAAGAAGACCTGAGTCGAGAAACCAAATCTACTAGATCTTATGAATAACGAAAATTAAATTGGTAACGAAAACAATTTTGTGTAAACTTTTTCACAATATTATTAAACAATTTTGACAACTGACAAACGGAAGAAGTTATCGTAATAGTTAAACATAAGCCCCGATTTTTTGATGAAAACTAGAAAATTGTGTTTTTCGTTATGATTTCAATTTTTAAATAGATTCACATCAGTTAATGGCCGTGTAAACATTTAAACTTTGAAATCAATAGATATGAAACACTATTATCAAAAGAAACGGTTATTTATCCCTGAATAGACAATTGGATGCAAATAACTTTCCACTACTGCACCGCGAATGTTATTATAGTTATATGTTTATATTCTGAACTCAGTGATCAGTATTAAACAGTGTTGATATGTAATTTATATATATTCAATATGTATAAAACTAAGTAGTTTTCTGATTTTCACTATAAATACTTTAGTGAAAAAAGGTAATTTTTTATTTTTTTCCACCATATAAACAGTTTATCATCAACATCTGATGAAGCCAATGTTTGCCGAAACGATATTGTCATGTTTTTGAATCAATTTAGTGAAAATCGTTTTTAGATTTTCATCAAGTATCGGCCCAATTATAATCAGTTTATTCCCGACTGACTACTAGGTAGCAATATATAAAATGAAAAAATTTATAACCAAAGAATTATTCATAATCAAGCAACTGTTGGGTACAGTGGCTTTTTCGGCTGGCGGCGAGAAAATAGTTTTGGCATCCTTTTAGTGCACATCCAAATACGAAATTAATTTTTTATGGAACGAAGAAGGCACGCAAATTAGTATTGCTTTCAAAATGCCTGAATTCTAAAAAATTAAAAGTTTTGTCAATACTGAATTAGTCAATAGTTAGAAGTATTGATTTATGATCCTTTTTTAGTCTATTGGTTTCTACCGTCCTTGGTTTTTTTTTTAGTGCCACTCTTTTGCTAAATTGTTGATTTTCATAAATTGAATTAAAATACGTTGTTCTCATTTTAACAAATAACTGAACAGGCTAACAAATTAATAAAAATACAACAGTTCAAAACTCAAACAAATCTGATATAAATCAAATCAATGCAATCTAAATGAAATTGACCTGATTACAATTTTTTTTGAAAATAATGATCTTTATAAAATCTGGTTTGAAAGAATATTTTACAATACCTTTATACATCTGAAGGTATTGATAATAACGTATCTTGGAGGACTTCTTTACAAATTTAGATGTTTTAAAAATATACAAACTGTGGAGCCCATCTCTACATATTTTATTATGCCCTTGTACAAACGCTCATAAGTTATGATATCGTAGGTTGGGGAGGCGCATACGATAGTCTGAAAATTACGCAAAAAACATTTTTAAAATTTATTAATGGAAAATCTCATACTCTTTTAAGTGAAGAGCTATTCGAAATAGCTAAGTGTTGCTCATTCGACAATTTGTATTTTATTCTACAACTTATGCTCTACAAGTCATTACAAATATGAACAAAAACAAAATCTCACTCATACTGAAACATCGATACAGTACCAGATATAAGAAGAATACTTATGTACTACCAAATGCTCGAAAAGAATTCGAGAAAGATCAATATCTTTCACTAATCATTCTGCCACTAAGCTTGAAAAATCTGAAATCTCGAAATTTCAAGAGGAAACTAAAACAATGGTGGTCATCAAATAGTCAGGGTTTTTAAAGCTCATCATCAACAATTAAAGTCAGAGAAAAGATAGATATATGTGGAAAAATATAATTGGAAACAAATATTTAGAGTTTACTTAACGATCAATGATATGCAATACGGATATAGTATTTGAAACTCGAATTAGACAATTTTTTTTTTAATTCAGGGGACCTACAGTTTAACGCCGGTTCCGAACGGCCAATGGGCTTGTTATCGATGTACATTACCCAGCATATTTCATTATTTAAACTACTTAAATCATAGACAAACACCCATGCCTTCAGTGGGGCTCGAACCCGAGTTCTGCCGCACCACAGTATTATTATTAAATTCTCTAATCGATAATACACATACAAATAAAAACTCGAAGTATTGAAATGAATGATGAGAAAGGAATGCTAAATTTATTGAGAAGTAACCATCATATTGATGTATATCAAGATACAAATTAAGTTTACAGAAATGCAATTATGTCACGTATAGATAATTATGTATATTAAGATACAAATTAACTCTATAGAAATGCTATTATGTGACGTACCGATAATTTTTCATTGAAATCTTATCTCTGCGATATGTTTACTTGAATTTGCAAGCGGGCAAATACGAAACTATTCCTTTCTTCCAGAAATCGACTTGAAATCGTCATTCAACACCTGACTTTTCAAAATTTTATTCGACCGATTTTAGAATACGCCGGACCTGTATGGTATATGTATTTGAGGGCAAGATATGCCAAAAAAAAAATTAAAATCGTGGTACTAACTATCATAGTTATGTATATTGGGATAGAAATCAACTTTATAGGAATGCAATTATGACACTTTGCGAAGTACAGCATTGATGATCTCTACTTAACTTTGATACTGACATAAAATGTTTCAATACATAGAGTTGGAAAATGAATCCTTTGAAAGTTATGTGAATATTGAGCATCAGAATAAACAGAATGTTTGTCTTATAACTTAATGCTGGTTGTTTATATTCTGATACGAATTGAATTATCAGTTTCATTCCTTTGAGTATCAAAATTATTAATGAAAATTCCGGAATTATCGGATTGAAACAAATAAATTGAATAAGCATTTCATTAAAAAAATTTCTAGACTCACATTTTCTGGAAAAAGGTTCTGGAAAAGAAAATCGATTCGCATAAATTACTTCAATATTCTGTAGCAGATTCTTCAGACATCCGCGTACAATATCGAACTTCAATATAACTAAATGAAGAATTGCCTTTAAACGCAAATATGCGATCCTGTTTTTATTTACAAATAAAAAACTCAATCTTTCATACTAAACTTCTTTTAAATGAATTCAGAATGCAGATGTTCAATGTCTTATAGATACTGCTTATTTTCGACAACATATATATGAGATTAGAAATGATATAAATCATACCACGAGAAATATTCTTACCACTAGAGACCGGATTGTATGCATTTGCATACTAAACCCATTCTCAGCGGTCTCAATATTTTCTGAGTGCTCACTTTCGTGCCGAAATGCGTTAAAATTCATAATATTCGTAAATCGGACCAAAGGTAATAGCCATAAAATATAAGGTCTTCTTGCGACTTTGCTTTGAGAAGATATTGATTGGACAATAATCTAGGTTTTGAACGTATAGGTTGTGCATATTTCAAGTAATTAAAAAATTTCCAGTCTCTACTCATTACAAGACACATATACTCATACTCATCATCGACACTTGTAAAACATTATCAAGTATTCCGTGACACCGATGAGCGACAAAAACAGAGAGTAAAATACGACAATTATAAAACCAAATATTATTAAACAGAAAGTTATATAAGACAATTATAAACCAAATATTATTAAACAGAAAGTTATATAAGACAATTATAAAACCAAATAGTATATATGCCCCTCCTCTTTGGTCAAGAGTAAGTTATCATACTCTACCATCATTATACAAGATCTTCAAAATAAAATTGTTGAACGAATAACGAACTTATCTATGAATAATGTACAAATACACGAGAATTATAATCAACTACAATGAGAAAATTAATTTCATATAAGAAATATAATATACTAATTATATTCATAGCTGGTTTGAAAGGAAATTTTCTCCATGATCTTTCCAATTGCAGCAAGGACCTATCTCATCAAAATCCGGAAAACATCTATTCAACTACTCACGCTAGCTCCACCTATCGAAGAAACAAGATAAACTATCTGGAATATGGTAGAGTTTGTTTGTGACAAGATTAGTGCGTGATTAATTTTTTTTTATGTTCTTTCCAAGCGCAGCAAACACCTATCTCATCAAAATACGGGAAACATCTAGTGAACTACTCCCGCCAACCCCCCTATCGAAGAAACAAAATAAACTATCTCGAATATGGTAGTGTTCCTGAAAAGATCAGCGTTTAATTTTTTTTTTCGAGGTTCTTTCCTAGCGCAGGAAGGACTTAACTTATCAAAATCCGGGAACATATAGTGAACTGCTAAAGCCATCTATACCTATCGAAGAAACAAGATAAATTATCTCGAACATAGTAGAGAGAGTTCGTGACAAGATCAGTGCGTGATCCTTTACAAAGATTTTAAGTACATTTTCTCCAAACACGTGTTTTCATTGACAACATTTATCTAAACAGCTCCATTAGTGCAGGCACCAAAGGGAGTTGAGTATGCAAAACATGAAGACCGCCAACTAAGCTCAGATTCGTTATCCTGAGACCTCAGATAATAAGAAAACACATGTTTCCAGGACCTGTGCTAGTCCATTTTCCTGTTATTACCCCCCACCACACCGCGAGCGCCAAAATGCGCCATAGCGCGTGTAGTCACCAGTAGAAATCAAATGATAGTTTAGAATAGTTAATTTTTTGGTATTTACGCAATATAATGCAAAATTTCTGCTATTTGAGTGTTGAATTAGTGCTTAAATTAAAAAAAACCTTAACAAGTTCACTACAAGTGATAAATATAAGGAATGGAGAACTTGGACGAATTTCATGTTTCTTTTGTGATACAAATAAAGGGTAATTGGATGAAAAGCACAACCAGAATAGTTCATAAACATTCAAAGAACGGCAGATCGAAGAAATCATGATATTCGTAAAAAGATAAAAAAAAACAATACAGACTTCACTAGAAATCATTGTTTCAAGACCCAATTGAGTAGGTTTTGACTTATCATTAGAGCAGTCTCAAAACCGATCTTCTGCTGTGACTGGAGGTTTCATCGATATTACTCAAAATGAAAATGCGATGCGAAGATACCCGCTCATTTATCCCTACAGAAACAGTATTAAGCCGTCTCTTTTTTCATCTCGAATACAAACTGACTCGACATATGACATAAATTACTCTAATAAATGGTCGCTATCCAGGATCAATAAAAGTAAAAAAGAATCAAAATATCGTTCAGTAATTTAATGCTTGAATCCCCACAATGTGAACCAGCAGTGCCCTCTTCGATATATTTGAACGGATGTACTTGTTGATAAATCTCCTTCGTAATGTTTTCTGAGTTAAGTAGGGAATGGAGATGTCGTGTTGGGTACTTTCAAAAATGAGCGATTTGTGCTGAAATGTTGAAAGTTTTCCGATCCAATTGAATAAATAGAATTTGACACCTTTGTGAATAATTCTTCGAAAGAAGGCAACAGTTTATCAAAGTTGTATCAGAACAAAAAATAGTACATGAAAACAGTACATCCAATTGCAAAATGTAACGGATACAAATCTTTTTCAACAAGTATTTATATCGTCTAATTAATTGAGAAGGATTTTACATGAAATCTCCAATATTGGAACTAGCTGTAGAAAATGAAAATAATCACAAATATGCTACAAATACTCGGCAAAATGTATTTATTAGTTTGGCATTCTTCAAAAATGTATATCGTTGATGGTATGAGGCTTGTTAATTAAATTCAATTGAAAAATTTCAACACATTTGGCAATTTTGCTGAGGCCTTCTCCAAAAGAATTAATTATATATTCTTGCAGTAGAATGTAAAACGATTAGATATTGTGTTTGAAAAATATGATACTTCGATAAAATACTTACTAGTCAACTTAATGGAGTGAAGCCCTAACGATATTGTGATTTCATATCATCACACAAATAGCAGAGATTTATTTTCAAATACCGAAAATAAGTTACAGTTCGTTCGGTTTCTCTATAAATGTAGAGGATTTGACGATCCAATAAATTGATTAATGCACAAAGCCCTTCATTTATCGAAGTAATTGACGAATTCGATTAATTCGAACCATTCAGAAGCCGATTCCAAGATATTTTATCACATATTTCATTTCTGCAAAAGACAAGGACGTCCAGGTTGTTGAGGTGTATTGATCTACAGTTATTACGAAAAAAAAAAACATGTCAGGATGCAGGTTTACTGCTCAATCCCTTGGCGAAAACCCTTGTCATATATTTTCAACATTACACTGAGTGGTTGCGATGCGACTGCAGATTCATCATCCAGATTCGTAATCTGCAAGCTTTTTTGAACCTAAAACAGTTCACAGAATGCGGTCCTCACGTTTTGCGTACTCAACTCCCTCCAGATCCTTGTCTACATAATATATATTCAGATACAACGATTAAAAATCTCAGTATTGACTAACTATAAAGGATTCATGAATGCCGAAACTTGTTATCGTATTAATTGCGCCGATTCGACGCGATATCCGACCATTCTTCACACTATAGAAATCTCCGAGCCGTTTGGATGAAACGTCAACAAAGCATGTCATCTTTGTAGTAAAGTACTTTGTAGTAAAGTACAATTTTCGATAGAGATAATCTTGTTTCTTCGATAGAGAGAGCTCAGGTGATCTCAACTGATCAAACCCATTGCAAAACATTATGATTTTTTGACATTCATATACGTCTCGAATTAACAGTTTTTCCTCTGATTGAAATAACAAGCGCTATATATCTGATTTGCAGCAAAATGTTTCAGTACCAGTTTCTATAACAGATACTGATTCTCAACATTTTCAATAGAAAACAGGTCCATGTATTTGACAATATATTCAATAGATGGCGTCAGCGGCATGAAAAAAGTAGACCGTTCTGTTCTATTAGGTTTCATAGACAATTTGTTTTTCTGAATTCCTCAACACGTGCTTTACAATCGGTGAAGGTATTTTTGTGTCACTAATTACCAGCTCAAAAAATTATTGAAGTTACTTTTTTTCTGAGTTGGCAACTTCATCTTAAGTCCATTGATAAATAGATCGATTCACGTTCAAGTTGGTACTTAGAGTTGCCTGAGCTCACGATTATTCGTGAGATGACAATTTCTGATAAATTATAAGCAAATGAAACAAGGCATGTTAGCTTAGTTAAAAAAAAACTTGGACAATTTCAGTTTACCCTATCAGCGAAGAGTTTTTCACGGGGACCACCAATCATTTTCTACCATTTTAATTTTCTTTAGTACTAAGAAGAAATTGTAGGTATTTATAGGACTTTCAAAAACAAGAAACGATAAGTTGGCAAAACAAACGTTTATATATTTTAGTCAATAATGCTGCCATACAAAAGCTTAACGATAAAAATAAGTTCTTAATCAAGCAATGCTGACGACTGTTGTTACTTTATTTGAAGAACCCAAAGTAAATTATTAAACGTGTTTCTTATTCTTTATTTTTTATTATCTGCATTTGTGAGTTTAATGAAAAATAAACATGATGTAACAGATTTACAGATTTATCTCTTTGAAATGTTATGTCATGCATAATCCCCACACCTACCACAAAATAGTAATAATGGTTGACGATTTTCAATTATCGCTCTTAACTATTGTGTTGTGCACATTTCATCTGGCAACACCGATTGAGTCGGGCCAATTCGTTCGACAAATCCCATAATAAATACCGGCCTTTAGGGTGCAACGATGCCAAAGTGGCATTATTCATTCACGAAAAACACCAAATAGGAATGATTGTAAAGTAATGCAATATTTACAAAACGTCCAACAATTTAGTGAACTAGCAAGCAGTTATTTTAGGAATAATTCTAAACATGATGCCCAGTTGCTAAAAATGAAATAAATTTTATTAGGTCAATCCCTTCGATTGTTTGAGCCATAAAAAATTGTAACAGGTACGGAACAGTTTGTGAATATTCACGGGGATATTGAGAAGATTACTTGAACATAAAGTTGTAACATTTCGTGATAACTCATAAGAATTTTAGAAACGAGTAATGAAAATTTCAAGTTCTATAAATGTTTTATTTGTGTAGACATCTTCTATCGGTATGTTTTTCAGTTTAACATACATACATAAATTACATCGAAATTCATCAACTGCCAATTTCTCAATCAGAAACAGATTTCTTTAGTTCCTACTTTTTTTTTAATTCACGGGAGAGCCTTACGCACCATCTGGCCTTGACTGTTATTATCATCAGCCACCACTCACTCAATTAACGCTAAGGCACCTAATTCCGACCACTGATGCTTATGATTAAATGAATCGTTCAAAAGATAAAGAAATCATTCAAAAATTAATTTGAAAAAAGGTTTTTCTGAAAGGTTATATACTCTAATTTTAAGAAATGTACATTATTTTATCCTATAATGACTCTATCATTTATATATTTGATGTTGAACGGAAACTATTGGAAATTAACCGAAGGCACCGTTTACCAACCGGCTGACAACAACTATCCCTGTATCCGACCACTGAGGATCCTGATTCCGACCGATCATTTTCACCTAATAAAATAAACTTTATGGTTTATAAAATCAATGTGAATACCGTGAAAAAAATTATTATATAATTGGGTCAAAATATAAACTGAAAAAAAGGTTCGGTATTCATTAGGAATTGAGTTATATCGGCAATGAGTGCAAAAAAAGTTAGAAAAATAACGAAAATTAACTCATATCATAAAATAATAAAAAAAAATACAATTACAATTTTCAATGATGATTGAGGAATCATTATTAAATTGTTCATAATTATAATACAAGTAATAAATGAATTCACGCATTGTTTTTCTTATGCAGCACATTTGTTTTAGGAACAAGTCCCACGACTGGATATGAGTGCAAGACTCTCGATTTTACATTTGATTTCGTTCATGACAAACTAGAATATCATCTTCATCTGTCCATTTCCAGAAGTTTCAGCTCATCGTCATTGCCTGTACATTGAGTTTATCATCAACCTCTTCAATGACTATCTTTTTATTCACATTTAATTTGATACGAACTGCACCCTTTTGTAGCTTTTGTTGAAAAGCCCAGCTTTCCGTTAATATTTTAGAGACAGACATTGACATCTGGCACAGGATGATTCTATGAAGGCAGCTCTATTTTACAACTTTTGGTTGAGGAAGTTTTGAATATTTTGAATAAAATATTCAAAAACGTAAATGGTCGTATACAGTAGGCCGGTCGGCAACCGGTGCCTTCACGTAATATCCGACCCGAGGATCCTGATTCCGACCAGGCATACTCACCTTTTAATAGTGGAAATCGACAGTCCAATTACAAAGAATCTATTTAAGTTAGCCTCGGTCGCATACAGAGATTATATTATACCCGTATTATACAGAGATAGCGTTATGAATATATAATTGAATACGAAACACTTAAATAAAAACCTCTAAAATAAAAAATTAACATCATCTACAAAGTGCAAAATTCCTGTTACCGAAAACACTTAAATAAAAACCTCTAAAATAAAAAATTAACATCATCTACAAAGTGCAAAATTCCTGTTACCGACCATTTGGTCGGAATGAGGAAATGCTCATATTTCATAGGGATCCTCATTCCGTCCATTATTATTTGATCGATCAATCAATGAAAATATGTAATTTTTTATTACATGTTGAAATTCTATGTTAGAAAAATATACTTATGAAGATATTACAATATCGTATGTAAATATGTAAATATAATAAACAAAAAATGTATGTTTGAAAAAAAGTAGTCTTATTTCGATTTTGTTCGAAATTAGAAAAATAGTGGAAATTGAAAGTCCCATTGCAAAGAATCTATTAAAGTTAGCCCCAGTCGCATACCGGTGTATTATGCAGAGATGGCGTTCAGAATATATTAATCAATAGAAAACATTTACAAAAAAAACCTGGAAAATATAAAATTAACATTATCTACAAAGTGCCAAAACCCCTGTTACCGACCGAGTGGTCGGAATGAGGAAATTCTCATATTTTATAGGGCTCCTCATTCCGTCCATTATTATTTGATCGATAAATCAATGAAAATATTTGATTTCTGTTAACATGTTAAAATTTTATGTTAGAAAGATATACTTTTAAGTAAGAATGTAAATATGTGTAATAAACAAAAAATATTACTTTTAAAAACAGGAGTCTTATTTCGATTGTGTTAGGAGTTAGAAAAATAGTGGAAATTGAAATTTTATTATTGAAGTTTTATGCAAAGATAAGAGTTCAGACTATATAACTGAATACAAAATAACTCCAAAAAAACTTGGAAAATAGAAAATTAACATTATGTTCGAAGTGCCAAAACTCCTGTTAACGACCGAGTGGTCGGAATGAGGAACGCTCATATTTTATAGGGTTACGTATTCCGTCTATTATTATTTGATCGATAAATCAATGAAAACGTAATTTTTGCTTAGATGTTGAAATTTTAAGGTCTTAATGAATCAATAAAGCATTTGAAATAAAAAAACTCAGAACTTATCACAGCATTCTTAGAAAAATTCATATGTTTGTTTTCACTAATTTATGTTTTTTTGAGATCAATATAGCACGAATACGGACGCTCTCGTACATTTTGTTGAATTGAACCGATTTCCGTTAACATATGAAAGAGAAGTCTTGATATGTGACATATGATGGGTGATTCTATTAAATGCTTTCTATTTCATAACTTTTGGTCGTTGAAAATTTGGATGTTTCAAAGTAGAAAAACCAAAATGGTCGGATACAGGAGACAGGTCGGCAACCGGTGCCGTTACGTTATGTATAACCAAAATTACTAAGTAGTTGAAATTCTATAATAACAATAGATATTTCGAATATTTGAATGCAAGCAATAACGAAAAAAAATTGTGAATGAAACTTATAACGCATAGGAAATTACAGGGTAGTACGCCAAGGGGTTGTCGAGACGAATTCTTTCATCTTACACAAATTGAAATGAGCTACGAGAGAAAGGTTTAAATGGAAAGAAACATAGGAAATGCAACGTTGCCTATTTTAAACTTTGAGACATAGCGATCGATTATATTCGAAAACCACCTCGTATACCTCCAAATTATTTAGAGGTAATATGAAATTCAGACTGTAGGGTTGATAGAATTTGATGATTTTATTGATATCTGAAAGCAATTGATGCATTGGTGTCTGAAATTACTACATGCCAATAAAAAATAAAAGATGATCAATTGTTCCCAGTTCACTACATTCACACAAGGGAGAATCCTTGAAACCAATCTTATACATATATTGTGGACATATTGCATTACCGCTTCGGAGACGACATAAAATACGAACAAACTTTCTACTAGACATGAGTAAGTAATGCTGGTAATATCACCCGCGTAATATCACCTTGCGGTGTGATGCTACATTACGCATTACGCGAGAAATCTAATCATCACAGTATCACCTCTGACTAATATTACTCAGACTAGTGTACTGTTTTGCTGTTCTGCGTTTTTGGTCATAATAGGCATAACTCGCACGCATAAGAATGATATGAAGAACCGATGTTGAAATGATGAAATCTATTGAGCCGACGAATATTACCTAGCAAACCAGACACTGAACGAAGTGTTATTTATTACGTCTAGGCACAAGAGCGCTAAGGGCTTAGATTTTGTTCAGTGATCTAAGTAGATATTTGAAACTGAAACGAATGATCTCATTCAAATCTGAAATAATTTCCGCACTCTGTATTCTACTAATTTGATTTTTTTGTTTGAAGTGGTAATAATAATAAATAGTGGATAAATTTCATTTTAATATATAGTCGATAATAGATCACCACCATCACGTAATATATTTCTATACGAATTCAAATTATTATGGTATAAAATTGGAATTAAATTCATAAAGATAAGTCCACAAAATGATATAAAAAAGAAATTTTCACATGTACTCGATAATAGCACATAATATATTGCTATACTAATTCAAAATTTTATAGTATAAAAATATGGCTTTTTTAAAGATGGATTCACTGAAAAAAAAATAAATTTCATTCTCACATATAGCCGATAATATAACACCAGCCTTTATAAAAGTGAATTCATAAAATGAGGTAACAAAGAAATAAATTCTATTTTCACTTATAGTGGATAATAGAACACCATTACATAATATATTGATATTATGGTTATTGATATATATTGGTTTAAATTATTATAGTATGAAATTATATACAATTAGAGCTTTTATAAAGATGGGACAGTTTTCACAAAATGAGACAAAAAAGAATTAAATTTCAATCAATTTTATGTTCTTTCCACTGTTGTGTATTTTAACTCTGATACAAATGCTGTGACTGCTCATAGAAAAAAAAAAAGATTAACTAAAAATAATTAGGTAATTTTGTTTTAATTCTCAATATTCGATATGTACAGTTTCGAATTCTTTCGTCTGGTTTTTCAAAAACTTTTTTTATTAACTACTAAATCTAAGCATTTTAATCATTGCAACGTGGTCACACTATACAATGAGCTGTTTTATTTCAACCTAACTATCTAACTAAAACTAAGAGATACTCATTAGCATTCCTTATATTCTATTTCTATATTAGAGTTATTTTAAAACTTGTTAAACGGGCACTGTTATTCGCAGTCAATTTCACTTAAATACCTCGAACGGTGGTTTCATTTATGATCATCATAAAATTTATTCTTCGTTCTACATTTGAATGTGGTTAAAACCCGAAGGTTTATCCAATAAGTTTCTGAAGAATTCGAAGGTATAAAAAATTCAGTTAAGATCTGAAGGTATAATTTGAAAATTGCAGGAGCCTCCTCGCGATTCTACCTCGGGCTCGGATTATGTTCCGAAATAAAAGCAACGATACAAATATCGAAACTTCCCGACAATAACTTGTGCACGTTCAAATATCCTTGGAAGTAATTGAAAAATTATGACCCAAAATATTTGTGAAATATTATCCTAGACAAGGTGACTTTATCACGTAGCAAATATCCCTTAGACCCCAAGTCAAGAAGTAATAAGAACAATAAAATATCACTAAAATATTTCCAGGAAGGAACTTGCAAATAGATTTCTCGAACAACCGATGAAATCCCTTAAAAATATATCTCGTTTTGGTATTCGTGCCTCGACAGATATTTTTGTCAATTTCATTTTTTAATTTGATAAAAGTTATTTTTTTACTGCTCACTTGTATCATTCAACTGTTATTGGTAGCTCCATAATATTTATATTCTTTTAGTTACCTACTATATGTAACAATTGAACTGATTGATCCCTCACACAAAACTTTTTAAATTTAGATATATGGCTAATTACTTTTAATTACATTATTATGTGTAATAAAATTGTAATTTTTATAAGCGCCGAAGCGTTCAGTATAATAAAATTTGTATTTAGTAAAATACAGAAAATTCAATTAAAGGTTCATAACGAGTGTATATTATAAGTTTAGAGGGTTAAATAATGTAATTTTACGGTAATTATCTAGATAGGCCCACCTACTTCAATATTCATGAAATTTATCATTTTTCCAACTAAAAATTTGAGCTATTCGTTTTTATTATTCGAATTATTAATATTACTGAAATTTACGGCCGTGGCCAGGGTTTTTTTTTCAAGAAACACCGTTTCAATTTCAAGAATTTTATTCATAATCTGGGGTATTAGAAATTCAATTTCTGAATAACTATGTTTTTTTTCAGCACAAAATGAGAGAGTAATCTAAATTCCATTTAAAAAAAAACGTTTTTACAAGGCTAACTTAAATAACGAATTTAAATAAAAAAGGTTTTCTGCTAAAGAAAACGAATATCAGCACAGATTTTGTGTCCAATTGAGAATCTGAAGTCATTCTTCTTTTTAAGTAGTGAGCAAACAATATCAATTTCATGAACATCGAAGGTAGTGAGACTATTTAGAAAATTTCATTTTCTATATAACAAAACTGAATATAATCAAGTAAAAAATTTTCAAGAAATTAATGTTTTATTATATAATCTTTAAAGTTTTTCAAAATACGGAAATAATAAAAGCTAAATCAGTTCAATTTTCGAATAATATAATGAAAAAACTTACACTGGCAATATTAAATTAATCCTGAGTATCTTCTATCCCTAATAATGGCTAAGATACACTTCCGAGCACAATAATATTATTGACTTATGCAAACTCAACACAATGAATAATTTTATGAATATTATTTTGCAAGCCCCAGAAATCGTCTATTTCATGACTCCGATAATCAGTAATCAGGATAACGTTACGGTATTCTTTACAACGACTAAATTCGAATTGAGATGTCTCAACTTATATTGTACTAGTCCCATATTAGTTGAAAGGGAGAGTCCGCCTTTTTCAAGTCAACTGTGTCTTATTGGTATTTATGAGAGGCATAAATCAGCCGAATACAAATGGCAATAATTTTAAAAAGATAACTCGGGAAGCCTTCGAACCCAGATGAAGTTGAAAATGCACAACATGTGCTATATGAAGTATGAACAGGTACTTGTTTTCTGACCCTTGTGGTGCTACACAAAGAAAACATATTTTCTATTTGTTGAAAGACGCACTACTCTAGATAAAAATAGTCCTCAGTAGGGACGGCGATTCTTTCCGAAAAAGATCGATTTTTCAATCGATTCGAATCGTGACCTGATGAATCGATCCACAAAAAAATCGAGGTCTAAAAGATCGACTTCCAGAAAATCGATCTTTTTTCAAATTTGCTCTACAATGTAAGTATAAATCAATTTTATTAAAAACAAGACAAATATAATTAATGATTATTCAATCAGTAAAATTATGGAATCAAAATATTAGATCAGGTACAAAACAAGACATTATTTTCAAAATTTATTAGTTAGAAATCCAATAGATAATTTAGATCATAGTTCCCATTGCTTAATCTCTAAACTTTTTAAAAACAACAGTCTGTCAAGTCTACTGGGATCCAAGCGGTTCCGCTCATCACTTGCGATGTCCGCCGGAAACATGGCAAGATAGCTTTTTTCGAAAAAAGCTATAATGCCATTAAACTATAGGATCATAATTTAGGTGCACAACTACCTGCGATAAATAATGTTTAAGTTCACTTAAGCCTTGACTTTTTTTTATTCAAGAGAAATGAGGCGAAGGAAAATAAACACACAGCCATCTCGCTAGTTTTTAAGTTATTAACCGGAAGCACTCGTGTAATACGGGCACCTTTAACTGATTGTATGGTTTATACCAAAACAAAAAAAAAATCGAATGTCGATTTTAAAGGGTGATGTATCGATCCAGTACTACACATCGATTTGAAAAATCGATTTTTTTGGAGCGAAAAATCGATATTTCGATTAATCGATCTCAGATCGCCATCCCTAGTCCTTAGCGTGAAAATATTCGATATAAGGAACTAGTCAGATATACTACATATACATAGACAAGGAACTGGAGGGACTTAATATACAAAAAATGAGGACCACATTTGTGTGAATGGGAACTACCGCTTATGGTTTGACCGCTAGAGGCGCTGGTATAGCCTGAGGTCTAAGAAATGACAACAATCAGATATTAATGATTGATGAGGCCGATACTTGGAGAAAATTAATATCCATAATGAAAACAATATTTAGAATTTTCTCATAATTTTAATAAATATGCATGACGACGTTTCGAAGTACTACTTCTTTATCAAATGCTGGATTGATACTAGATGCAATTTTACAAAATTCACTACTTATAGCTATTTTCACAGAACATTCCAGGTATGTATTATGACCAACTTAGAATGAGGACATAGAACAACTGATACATAACAAAAGGGTCTTATACCTGGAAATGAACAACGAAAAATCACTTTCTTAATTACGGTATGCCTACTAAAGATATAAAGTAAGTAAAGGGCTAGTGTTAACATCTAACTGGCTATTAAGTAAAAGTCCCGAATTTTGAATTTATTATTTAATAAAATCCCGAATTTTTGAATTTATTAAATAATAAATTCAAAATTCGGGACTTTTACTTAATAGCCAGTTAGATGTTAACACTAGCCCTTTACTTAATATGTTCAATAAGAATGTTAGCAGATCAGATTGATTACGTAGGTTTAGTTAATTATTTGTAAAAATTTTCGGTTTCATGTTCAAAAAAGTTTTAACCTTCCTTTATTGGTTTCTTAGAAATCTTTACCGGATATTATTTATATCTTTAGTAGGCATACCGTAATTAAGAAAGTGATTTTTCGTTGTTCATTTCCAGGTATAAGACCCTTTTGTTATGTATCAGTTGTTCTATGTCCTCATTCTAAGTTGGTCATAATACATACCTGGAATGTTCTGTGAAAATAGCTATAAGTAGTGAATTTTGTAAAATTGCATCTAGTATCAATCCAGCATTTGATAAAGAAGTAGTACTTCGAAACGTCGTCATGCATATTTATTAAAATTATGAGAAAATTCTAAATATTGTTTTAATCAGATATTACTACTGTGAATGTTCACTTTGTTAGCTTTTAGCGTAAATTTATCAGTTTTTTCTGTTATCATTTTTTGAATAATCATTTGAAATGGAAAATAAAAGATATGTATGAATGAATGTCAATGCTTTGAAAGCGGAACTAAGAAAAAGAAGAGCTAAAGTAAGCGGTCTAAAAGAACAACTAATTCAACTAATTCAGAACTAAATAACCCATGATGACTATTTTTCAAAACTTATTTTTTTATAAATTCTCGACTTGTTCAAAAATTTCAAAGCAATATGTTTTACTTTTGCAGACTTCAAGATTATGATAGAAATAATGATTTTGTTAGAAGTATTGAAGATGAAATACCACAAAACAATTTGATGTACCTATCCTGTTGAGTGGCCAACATACAATTTGTACAACAGTGTAACTTCAAAAAGTATATTACCCGAGTTGGATATTGTGAATTGCAACGTGTATTATATATAGAATTCATCACTGCACATAATTATAAGCATATAGAAACTGTCAATGGTGAATTTCATTTGAAAGAAACTACTACGTATTATTTCCAAATACAGATACAGATACTTATTACTGAAAGAATGTTTTTTGAATTTCTTATATGGACAAATAAGGATGAAAAGAGAATATGTGTAAATAGAAGTGACCAGCTCATTTGTGAAACATAATTCCTCAAGTAACTGACTTTTATAATACTTATATAAGGCCTGTAATAGCCAAAAAAGATTACTTGAAGTAGTAGGATAAACAAAGTATATATACAACATTTTGTTAGTAAATAAATTCAGCATTATTGATATCTTTTAATTTTTATTTATCAAATACCTATCTTGAATGAATTATATTTAATGGTTATTCACATAATAATATTATTCCTGAAATTAGCGAACATGAAGCACACAAATATTATTCTTCCCCCAAGTGGTACCAAATTAGATCCTTATGTATTACTTAGAATCTTAAATGCCTTCCCTAAACCTATAACACGCTCAACATTTATATGTTCTGATGACATTTAATTGGATTTTCTGAGCTGATGTGGTGCAAACTGGTTACTTTTTTTAGGAACCTGTGTCATGTTTACAGTAACATCCATATGAGAAACTAGATCCTATATATTAAAACTACGATCATAAAGAATAATGTCACCCCTTTGAAGAAGATTAATAATACCACATTTTTCTGTCTGTGAACAATTGTTCTGTGAATTGAAATTCTGTGAAATTGAATTGTTCTGTGATCAATTGTCTGTCACTGATAGATCCACCATATGCTTCTGATATAAAGGTAACACTTCCAGAGTTTGAAATTCCTACCAATACTTTTAGTGTATTTGCTGATTTATATCTTGAATATGTAGCTTGTTATGAAACTGGATTTTGTGGTTTTCGAATTTTTGATTCTGTACAATCTATAATAATAGTGCAGTTGTTAGTCTTATCTCAAAACATCAAATTTTCATCAATTAATTCTTTTGGAGCCCATATATTGATAGTCTTCAACTTGCAGTAAAGGTAATTAATCCATGTTATAAAATACTTACAGAATTCTTGTTTATGTTAAAATGAAAGGATAATTCTTTATTGCACACATTTCCTCTCAATTTAATGATTAGTAAATTAAGTAAAACTGATTACAAGGGACAATGCATGCTTCCCTCGAGCTGACTTCATTGATGGATAGTATTTCAGATTGTTTACCTCATATCCAATAAGGTTTAAAACAAAGAAAAAATGGTTGCAATTGTTAAAACCAGTATAAAATTGTACTTGATCAGGTTTATTTTTGAGATTCTCAATTCTGAACATGATTTGTGTACATCCCTTATTGCGTTTATATTCAGACACATTGGTAGTATTAATTAAGCTCTTTTCCTAACCACAAGTGCCTAAATTGCACTGTACAGATACATCTTTCTTTGAAATATCAATGATCATTTCGTCACAAGTTTCTTCAACATTCTGAAAAAAGGTATAATGTAATGTTAGTTATACCATCCAACAAACTACTATAGTATATAAGGCAGGTTGTTGAAGACTAAATCGTATGAAAAGATCATTATTTACTTACAAAATATTCTTCACATGTATTCACATATTTTAGGTAAATGTACTTTCATAGCAAAAGAGGAGCACACATTCGAAGCAATTCCAAAAATACAAACTTAATATTAATATTGACAGCTTCACTTCTTGACCTCAGGCGGTAGTGGCGCCAACTGGTGACACAAAATACGGTAGTCCCCATTGTTTTAGACTGAGAAAAGCTTGCAGATTACGAATTGGGATGTTACCGGAAACATTTCTGGTCCAATATTTTTTTATCGCCCCCCACCTCAAGATATCGAATCAATCCAGCAAACGAACGTTTTAGAGCTATTTTGATGATTTTTTTCAGCGATAATATAAAATTTTTCCTGTTTAGCGATAATATACAATTTTTTTTGGCCCTGCATTTGATCTTGAAACAAGCGTTTCTAGTGAAGTCTGTATTCTGCATCAAATTGCCCGTTTTATCACAAAACAAATACGTAATTCCATCACGTTATCCATTCTTCATAGCTATCACTTGTAGCGAACTTGTTCAACTTTTTTTTTGAGTTAAGCATTATTGGCGTAAATAACAAAAAATTAACCATTCCAAACTATCAGTTGTTTTCTACTAGCCACTATAAGCGCTATGGCGCATCGCGACGCTCGCGGGGGAAGGACAAGACAAGAAAATGGACCAGCACAAGCGCTGGCAACGTGTGTTTTCTTGTTATCTGAGTATCAGGATAACGAATCTGACCTTAATTGCCAGTCCTAATATTTATTTTTTCGATAAACTCAACCCCCTTTGGCGCCTGAAATAACATATTATATATGGGCTCACTTCTAAGCACCTATAAGTTCTATAAGAGTTCTATAAGAGAAATAATCTGATTGAATTCGCATTCGCATGTGAAGAACGGTGGATAATTTTTGAATTGATAGGATAGGAATGTAAAATGAAATTATGAGTAACCTTTTCTATAAATTTTTAAAAAATTGCAAATAACAATCGGATGAATTATGATTGCAAAAATATTTCAATAATAATTATTATTGCAAAAATCAATTATTATTGCAAACGTTGCAGAATTATTATAACAAAAAAAATTTGCATTAATAATTCAAAGTCTTTATATTGAATTCATATAACAAAAAACCTTTTTATTCATTAATAAACCCTCAAAGATAGTTTATTTCAATATTTTTACCAATAGCAGACTTATTTTAATAATAAAAAAAATTGTTTTAGAAAAAGACTCATACTGTTTATAATATACCATGTAATAATTGCAGTAAATGCTATATAATAGGACAAATGTCAGAAAATCTTGAACAAAGAATTAAAGCACATAAATATGCAAAAACTCAAATGAGAGCCTTACATAAACATAAAATAACTGGAAAACACGATTTTGATTACAACAATACTAAGATTTTAGCAACTGAAAAAGACAAAAAACTTAAGAGAAATATTAGAAATATTACGCAATCGTAAAAATTTGGAAAATACAAGTAAATAAAAGAACAGACATAAAACATCGTAATTCTACTTACAACGATTTGATAAACCTTACAAATAACACTCGTAAAGTAAATACACAACATAAACAAATACACAACCAAACATCATATCTCAAAACTCATTTTTTCCTGATCCACCATCAATTTCACACACATAAACCAATCAATATACATATTCTGGATAAATATAAAATTCAACTATATGTAATTATATATATATGTATACATATATAAATCACACTCGTAACAATCACCTGGCTTACCATGAGTTTTTCACTGGTTTCCTCATAGTGAAGAAGACTAAAACTTCCGAAGCGAATGCTAAACCAGAAATATTCCTCTAAATAAAAATTAATATGTGAGAATACAAAAAAGCCATGTACATGCTTGTATTTTGGAAAAAAATACAAGCATGTACAAGAATTAACAACCTCCGACTTTCGAAATATATTGAACATTAGTAACTACAGGAAAATTCAAACACTTGAATTTGATTTACACTTTTATAAATACAATTCAATATTTGACTATCAGTTTTCTGATAGCGCCGGGTTATTAAATATCCAATTTTTTACAAACGTGATAGATCCTGACAACAAACGTCTAGTGAAGTTTTCCCAACAAGAAAACCATCATATATCTATATGTTTAGCTTCATAAACCCTCCATCAGTTTCTCATTAAATCTTTTCAGTGCAGTACCACGAATTTTTTTTATGAATTTACCCACTCTATAAACAATTTCTGTATAATCAATGGTTAAATAGCTATTACACATATTCTTAAATCTGAAGAAAATTGAGGAATTAATGATAACATTTGTTAGTAATAAATTGAATTTACAGACAGCAAAATATATAACAGATAAGCATGAAATTACTTATGACTAATCAAAGTCAAGGTTACCGCGATTACTTATCCAACGCCAAATATCATGGTCACTGCTTATCTATAATACAAGGTCAATTATTCTGCCAAGGTCATTTTCTTTCTCAAATGACATCAACTAATTTTCATCATTATATTAGTTCAAACAGTTTTTTTATCCAAATGCTGAACCGTAAATTGAAACGAATGGTTGAAAATATTGTAATGAATGAAAAATAATTAAAAACAAGTCTTTTCAGATGCCAGATACAATTATTTCTGTCTAATACAAAGATACAAAACAGACTGACTCGATTGTGTCATGAATTTTGGGACTATTCACAATGGGTTAAAAATATAACCGTCTTATACAGCTTGATATTGCAACGGTGAGGTCTACATATTTCAAGCCCGTTAGAAAATACAGACCTTGAAATGGTAGAATAAACAAAACATCAATCACTATCAGCACTTCATATCGTGGGACCCAAATATATATCCTTACAATATTCCAAAAACATTTGACAGATTGAATTACGAAAAAAATTACTCAATGAATTATGGAAGTTTTTCATTATTGGAAAACATCGTAATAGAATTTTCACTAAAAAAATTCGAAGAAATTAAGAATTAAGAATTTGGACACAGGACTAATTTGCAAAAATTATGGAAGCTTTTACGATTTTTGAAAGGATTGTACTGCGAAAAAACGAAATGATGGCGAATAGTTTCTGATCTTGCCTAAAATAATGTGCTGTTATAATATAATAACAGTTATTGAAAAACATTCTTTAAGTTGTAAAATTACATTCATTCAATTGATACAATAATTACCACTAAGAAGAATGCTGACAAAAAGAACTGAATTCAGTTTTGAGTTTCAATTTTCATTCTGCACTCTAACAAAAATATTGGTTCAGGTTTAGGTTTATGTTCACAACAATATACAATTAATTTGAAAAAAAAATACCTTAGAAATATTACACATTTGATACAATTTCACATGGTGAGGGACATTCGTTTTGAAAAAATAAAAAAACATATGATACAAAAAATTGATTCATACATTATTGCCTACATTCGAATCATCGAAGTACTCTGCCACACTATAATATGCCTTTGTTAATAGCAATGACTTAACTCTCCTCTTAAACAAATGAGGTTTCAGTACTTTCAAATTCGATGGTAAATGGTTGAAGATTTCAATACTCTGACACGACCACCTTTACTACAGGCCATGAAATGAATATCTGACATACGTCATGAGATTGCCTAATATTCACGCCATTTCTTGTAGTGGTATACTGAAGCAAACAGGACGCTTCCCAAAACTTTCGCTGTTTGAATTTAAATAATTTGAGCTTTTGCTATAAATTCTATATTTGTCAATAGTGTACAGTGTATTACAAGTGTTGATGTTAATAATTTGTTGAAATCTCAACATCAAACACTAAAAAACGAAGTGTTTAGTTTGTTTACAAATTTCAGTGAAACGAAATCAATTTTGTGTTGTTCAAGACTTACGTAGTTTGAAGTTGAATATTTTACAATTTCAGTTCTAATCCTCTATTCATCAATTTCATATAGTGTTATTTACGTGCTAGTGTTGATAGTTTGTGGATAACATCAAACTATAAAAACGAAGTGTTTTGTGTGTACCGGTTTAATCGAATCGAATTTGTGTTGTGTTTTGAGTACGGATTACTTAGAAATATTTTGTTTGTTGAAATATAATGTAGAGGATAGGTATTCCGTAGATGATTCAGTAAGTTTCAAGCTTGGGATAGGTGAGTTTATTTATAGTAATAAGTATATTTTCTTACCTATTTATTACCGATAACCATCGAATAAACAGATCGCTATTCACAAATCTAACTTACAATAACACATTCTTTCAAAATCCAAACTTTCCCCAAAACAGAATTTTTGGAAGCTATGATTTTATTTATTGTTGATAATATTTTCATTATTTGCAACGGAGAGGACTGAATATACCTACAGATTTAATTAAAAATGTCTTGTTTCACATGTGTTCCATATTTGAAAAAAATTATTAAAAGTATTTCTCTTGAACGTGCCTTTTTGTATAATATACACCAGAAAGCAATTTTGTGTAATCTCACTATTTTAAGAGTGTCATTGGATGAGTCCTTAAAGATTTTTGTTGTTGCTGTTTATGTGATGGAGACAATAAAAATATTCTCAACATGCTGTGTTCCATTTTTTTCGAATATCTTATTGAATGATTAGACAAAAAAAAATAATGAAGCCGGACACGAGAAAACTGAATCAAAAAATAAACGAAGAAAGCTCAATACTTTCATAAAGTAGTTCGTTGGTTGCTCTAATCAGAAATATAATATTTATTTATATTATACTAAGGTAAATAATTCGATTTGAGTAATTCCTACAGCGTTTCTTTCAAGGTTCCTATTCTCTCAAATATTTAATAAATTTGGTTAGGCAACTTTTCATGTAAATAAATCCCACTGACTAATAGAGGTATTTTTTACGCAGTGTGGCTTTATCGAAAACATCGTTGTTTTCTTGCAATCATAAATGTTTTACAGTTTTCTGTTACAGAAATATGTGCTCACAATACCCAATATAATATTCTATATATTATACATACTAATAATATTCATTGTTTGTTCACAATATACAAAAATAGTTGAAACAATGCTTGAAAGCTTGGAACATACGACTAGGATAGTATACAACTAAGCACAATTTGGCAACACCGAGGGACTCGGCTCTTCATGGCCTGTAGTGAAGATGTCGTGACTCTGATAATAGAGTGAGTGATTAAATTTAGCTGTTTTATGCTTAGGAATAAGAGCACATCACTGTTCATTGTTGTATACTCATAAATGCTATTCAATTTAATAAACCTATCTTCATTTTCTTTAACATATAGTAAACATCTATAAATATATAAACAAATTATTTAATCAAAACTACAAGTCACTGCCTCAAAAATCAACCTGGATTAAAATATGGAAGTGAAAATTTATCAAATGGTTTCTTATCTATCTATGAAATGTTATTTTATCATTATAGACCGGTCAATTTAGACTTAAAAATAGTGGTCAAATAACATAAATTCCCGGAAAGCCAAATATTGGTGAAGAGCTGGGGTTTGACATTACAAATATAAAGTTTTAAAAATCCCCATCGATCGTATGTGTGCTACATAGGTTATTCGGAGGTCGAAGGTCAAAATTTGAGGTTTTTTGGATTTTTTTCGAAAACGGTAAGTTTTATCAAAAACAAAACCTCAAACGAAAGTTGTAAATCATAAAATACTTAACAAGAATGGTCTTAATGATATATATTTTAAGAGTTACTATTCGTAAGATATCACGATTCTAAAGGCGTGTTTAGACGGCGCGCACCCACTCGCGCACCAACCTCGCATCCGACTCGCCTTCAACTCGCCCGGCAATAAACTCATCCTAGCCTCACTGAATAGACGACAGGCATCTACTCGCGGGGCGCGAAATTAGAGACTGAGTGTCCTTTGATGCACGACCAAAAACCGAGGGGTTACCAACTCGTGGAATCTTTTCCCCCCGTGGTCAAGTTGAAAAACCCCTAAAATACCCTAGAATTGTTTTTGAAGATAAAATTCAAAGAAAAAATATATATTGGTTTTATTTTGCAATTACAAGTTACTTAAGTGTTTTTTTATTATTAAAATTAAAATATTATTGAATATTTATTATCATTTGATTTTATTAAAATATTGTTTTATTATAATTAGATTTTTTTCAAAATTTTTGGAAATGAGAATATTCGGAATAGTTTATAGGGTATTATTTTACACAGAAATTAAATTATTCATTTACTAATTATAAAATTTTTCATTAAGCAACCTACATTAAGAAATAGTATTGAATATTGTCATCATGAAATGGATTTTTTTATTCAAGATAGAAATCAAAATTAATTTCAGTTTATTGAATTAA
The DNA here is from genome assembly GCA_030704895.1 of Henosepilachna vigintioctopunctata. Taxonomy (NCBI): domain Eukaryota; kingdom Metazoa; phylum Arthropoda; class Insecta; order Coleoptera; family Coccinellidae; genus Henosepilachna; species Henosepilachna vigintioctopunctata. The sequence continues at coordinate 10,367,601 of JARQZJ010000091.1, forward strand.
ACTCTTGGCTTAATGTTTCACGATTTATTTACAATCTTGGGCCTCGGATTTACAACATGTTACCGGTAGAGATTAGGAGTATTAGAAATATTGGGAGTTTTACTAGAGCTGTCAGAAAATTTTTGATGCAATTTGATAGTGAGAAGTTGCATGACGTGATTCGATACAGAGTTTGAGTTCAGTTTTCTTTTGGACTTACTTTTTTTATAGCGTTTGAACCTGTATTTTTGATAAATGTGAATTGATGAGTAGACCACAGACAGCCGCTGGCTTTGTGGTTTCGATGCTTTATATTGGGAACTGTCAAATTTATGATATGTTTACTTTGATAATCGTATTGTCTTTTTGTTAAATACTTTTATTGTTTTTATATTGGGTGCATCTTATGGTTTTTTTTCTAATAGAAAAATTGAAATTTGTTAAAATTTGTAAACTACTCTTTCTAATGACAATAAACTTATTATTATTATCATTCAACAATATGAAATAGTCAACATGTTTCGAGCTTTAGCTCATTTTCAAGACGAAACTTGTTGACTATTTCATATTGTTAAATAAATCGTGAAACATTAAGCCAAGAGTTTAATTTAATTTAATATTCAATTATGTGTCACCAAGAGTTAAGCGAGAATTCAATCTCAGTTGTTAATTTCAGTTATTTAAATTATGATAAGAAATATTTGGATCACTTTAAAAATACCCCTAAGATTACCCCTGAAAATTTTAAGCCCCCAAAAAAACCCCTCCAAACATTTTGTCCCCTGAAATTTAGGGGTAATACCCCCAAATTGGTATCCCTGCCGCCAGTTGGCCACACTGTGAGTGGCCTCGAGATAAGGGAGGTCTTTACATTGTGCGAGGAACCGAAAGTGAGGCTGGTGCGAGAGTGGATGTGCGCCGTCTAAACTTGCCTTTATAGTCACATTATACATGTCTTATATGCACTTATGAGACATGTATATACATATCAGGCACTTAAGACAAGTATACATACCTATTTGAGTCTCTTTTATATATACTATACTATCCTAAAAACATTTATGCAAAAGATAGTCAGTCCCTAACTGAATCTCCTCTACCCCCGTGGCCTTGAAAAACATCTGAAAATTTTATGCAACAAACACAACAATTGTAATTGTTGAAGATGTTGATTTGTTAGTATTACTTCTACAAGGATTCCAATAGATAAAATTATTTATTTTCTGAAACTTGGAAGGGCTCATCAGCGAACAAAAATATATTCTTCAAAAAGTTTATCTGCTCATCTCAAATGCCGTTTTTTTCTCTTTTTTTCAACTATATTTTATTTTTACATGCGATTACCGACTGCAACACTTCGTCAGTAATGTACAGAAGGGGCAAAACGTCAGTATTAAAATTATTCGAAAAAAAAGATTTGACTGACTGCGCTAAAATATTTACAGAATACAGTACAGAAATTGATTGCAGATCTCAAACAATATTTACGGAAGGAATTCGATTTCTTCTTGCGGTTTATGTAGCTCCAAAAAAATTTGTTGCATTGATAATAATAATAATAATAATAATAATAAAACATGTATAGGACAAGTCAAAGAAAGAAATTACTTATTTAACAATATTACTATCAAGAAGGTATTCGCCTACATTATAGTAGGCCTTTTTAAGAGTACCTCCTTCACTATTTTCTTGAAATAAATACCGATACTTAACTTTTGTAACAAATACGCGAAACAAGAAACAAGTACAACTATCATGTCTTCCTCCAACATCGGCGTCTGCTATTCAACGCTTGTATCGAGTATACTATCAAGTTCAAACATGGCTAGGCAACCAACTGAACCCAGAAAACTAGGTTGGAAATTCATAGATAATACTCTGGAACCGATTAAATTTTACTCCCACCTGCTCCAGAAAAACTCCACAACACTATTTTTTGCAATTTCAAAAAATGATGTAGTGCCAAATGTGGCTGTAAAAAGACGGGTTGCTGTGTTCACCAGCGTGTACCAATTGCAAAGGTCATTCTTGCTCAAATGTCCAGTTGAGTACAATAGAAGAAGATTCCCGTGTTTTTAATGAAGAGACCAATGACTCAGCCACATTTGAACAATTTATGAACATCCAGCAAAAGGAAGAGAAAGAAAAAGAAATCGAAGAAGCCATGACGGTTGAAGTAGACTTTCAAAAGTATGAATCTTATTAAAATATCTAAAAAATCAAAACAATAGTTAACCCAATAATCAATAGCAATAACAATAATCAATATCAATAATAAGGTAATATCTAGAACTTGACGGGTGTTGTCCCCTTAAATTATCCTAAAATTGTCATGACATTTAGTGGAGTAGGCCTACAGGGGAAACTACGGTAAAAAACTCGCCGAGTACACTCACTACCTCACAGGTGGCGTGGAAATGTGTGCACATCATGTATAATATGACTCCTAGAATGACGATATCTCACGAATGGTAACTCTTAGGAAAAACATTACGAGAACCATTTTTGCAGAGAATTTTAAAATCTACAACTCTGATTTGAGGTCTTTTGTGAGAAAACTTTCCGTTTTCAAAAAAAACCTAAAAACGTTAAACTATGATCTTTGAGCCCGAATAACTTTTGTACATAAGATCAATGTGAATTTTTAAAACTTTATTTGTAATGGTAAACCCTTAGTTCTCCACCAATATTTGGCTTTCCGGGAATTTTTGTTATTTCAAATGTCTATTTTGACCGGACTATTACAAGAACCGTGAAAACAAATGTCTTGAATTCATAAGTTACGAATTTTAGAAATGAATTTTGCTGTTATCGACATTAACTCAGTTTGTAACGTAATATGGGTTTCTCACTATTACGAGTAGGATGCTGATCAGATACTGTGTGTCAGCAAAACGAACGTGTGATTCTCAAGTAGAGAACACTCATCGAAATTCAATATTCTAGATGTGGTCTGTTGGGTTCTGAAACTAGAGAACCTACGTGACTGATTATTAGACACTAGCGCTCATGGTGGCCAAATTTAACATTTATTATGTGAGCGAAATTTAATTTTATACTTGTCACTACAGTAATAATAAATTATTTATTAAGATTAAAAATGTCTAACATAGTAATAATGAAAGGTGGATTCCAAAAAATACAAGTCCCGGATCTCCGGCAGTCGTCAGATAAAAAAGGTAAAAATTTATTCCTAAGTAACCATGTAAAAAATATTGAAGAATGGAAGACTGGAGATATTAGTTTGATAAAAGCTCAAGTTATATGTCAAACTAGTATTAAACAACATTTTGATGTAACACTTGAAGTAAGATTTAATAATTTGTTATTATTCTTATAATTATGCATATCATTTGAAAATTATAGTAAGGTTATATTTTAATATTAAGATAGATGTCAATAGAAGTGTCACAGATCGGCGATGCAATTGTCCATCAAACTTTATACATCGAGAATTAATTGATACTGTTGCTAGTAGATATAGTATGCACGCGAAATTGTTTAAATTTATACCGCCACTTCTACAATTACCATAATAGTTCAAATATATATATATATATTAGCAGTGTGTCATCGAAAAGAATTCTTCATGAAATTTTTTAGTCAGATATGGTTTGCGGAACGTGCAATAAGAATATCAGCAAGTGGAGCTCACGCAATTAAAACTCGAAAATCTAAATTTCATTAACTCTATTTTATACTCGGCTCAGTTTTACTATAAGTATTGTGACACAACACAACACAACATCCAGTGTCGCCAGATCTTGATTTCTTTTCACCGATTTTCCCACTCATAGTCACTTAATTAAATTTATTCTAACGATATTTATTATTACAATAAGTTATTGTAAAATACGTATGTATTCAATTCGTATATATTTCCAAGAAATAATTCATAAAAAATTACATACTTCGTGAAAAAGTATTAAAATGCATGTTTATAAACACTTCGTCCTCACATATGAACTTACAAAGTTAACGACAGAGGCGCTACTAGTTCTTATGCAGGTTCTCTTGAGTTATATTCTGATAATTTTGTTTGTAGAGTAATTTGAAGTTTATACCAAACAGAAGTAGTCTAAGAGCCAGTAAACATCTGACGACACATATTTTAGGAAAGACCAAAATTTTGTCAGTGAGAGAGTTGTACCTACTATACATGAAATGGGACTTGGTTTAGCGAAGTCGCGGTAGGTTTGGTACTGCACAGGCATAATAGGTGTGATATTTTGGGGAAAAAAGGACATATTTTAGGAAAGCTGCCGTTTTGGCAGCTTATTATTATACCTACTCAAAACATAAAGGGCAGACCATTCCCGCGGTTATTTTCTTGTGGCAGACCATTTGAAAATGTGGAAAAAAAACTTCTTTTTGACATATTTTAGGAAACTTCAAATTTTGATATGTTATTCTCCATAGTATCAGAAGCATATATCTCTCATGGCAGACCGATCTCGCGGTGGCTTTGGCACGGTAGACCGAAAAACACTTTTTCCCGCGCAAATTTACCTGTGTGTAGTATATACGTAGTATACGGAATGAAGGGATTTTCGTTTTCTCTTTCTTCTTCCTAATTTTTTACTGTCGTGTTTTTTCTCTTTCAACTCTTTTTGACGTCAAAATTGACATACATTGAGAAAAAAAACCAATATGAAAATAATGTTTCAAATTTGAACGAAATTCAGTTGATTAGATAATAATAATATTAACAGTTTCGATGCATGTCATCACTCTATAAAGTGCATAATCAACTTATATGAATTTTTACCTCTTTGAGATTATTTTTTCCACATTTTCAATCGAAAAACACATATTCCCACGCAAACACAACAGTGTGTAATATATCGCCACATACGGAATGAAGAAATTTCCGTTCATAATTGCTCATTTCACATAATAATTTATGAATTTCTTTGAGATAATTCTTTCTATTTTAATCTTTTTAGATTTAAATATAATATCCAATATTATTTTATATATTTTCAGTAAGTAAGTTGTTAAATTTTATTTTTCCATTGTACCTATCATCGTGCCGAAAAGGATTCTGAATTTCCTACCATTTTATGGCCTCTTCATTCATCATCATTCGTTTTATTGAAATTATTTTCAATTTACGTTCGCTGTTCTCTAGTAGGAACCTACCTAGTTCCCCCTTACGTTTTCTAATTTCAAGTGCACTTCGTAGTCTAAAAAAAACATAAAACATGATATTTATGTTATTATATCCATTTGATTCAGAAGATGATAAACACAGAAATGGGATGAATAACTATTCAAATTTTTCACTTTTTATTACCGCTTTTTTGTAATTAAGATCGATATTTTCATTTATCATATTTATATGAACATTTCGCCAGAAATAGCCAAACAATAAAAATAAGATCATTTATATATTCATTATGTCTTCTATTACTCTAATATAGATCTGTAACGGCAGATTTCCCTCTGTACGACAGTATCTATGATACATTTTCCAAGAAATATTTTTTATAATATATCAGTTCCATGAATTGTCAGTAAATATAAATAAGTTAATACCATATCTTGAAAAGAAGTTCTAAATATTTGTGATCGCGCGATGCTGCTGTCTGCCAGGTTAACGTAACCGTTAGATACCTCTGCCTTGAAAGTCAAATGCTGGAAAAAAGTAGAAAGTAGAATACTACCAAAAATAACATAGAAATTTCAAATTTTTTAAAATACTATTGAATAAATTTGTGTGATTTTGAAATATTAGTGTCAGGTTGGTTTTTCTTTATGTGTGCCAATTTTATTGTCGAAAAGAAATGAAAGAGAAGATCGAAAAATGAAAGAGAATACGAGAATGGTAAGTAGGTATATTATGAAGAAGGAAGAGAACACAAAAATGTCTCTATTCTATAAAACTGTTGCATTTGCGCGGGAATAAGTGTTTATCTGTTGAAAAATAATCTCAAAGAGATAAAAATTCATATCAGTTATGTGAAATGAGAAATTATGCAATTTATAGGGTGGTAACATGCATCGAAACTGTTAAAAATATTATTATTATCTAATCAACTGAATTCAAATTCGTTCAAATTTCAAACATTATTTTCATATTGGTTTTTTTCTTAATGTATGTCAATTTTGCCGTCAAAAAGGGTTGAAAGAGAAAGAATACGACAGTAATATATTAGGAAGAAGAAAGAGAAAACGAAAATCCCTTCATTCCGTATACTACGTATATACTACACACAGGTAAATTTGCGTGGGAAAAAGTGTTCTTCGGTCCGCCGTGCCAAAGCAACCGCGGGATCGGTCTGCCATGAGAGATATATGCTTCGTATACTATCAAGAATAACATATCAAAATTTGAAGTTTCCTAATGTTGGAGATTAAGCAAAAAGTATACTCGTTATAATTGTTTATGTTCAACATTCCGAGAAATGACTCAGTGATATTTATTATACTCTCCATAAATTTTGTTAATGTTTTAGTAAATATGTCATCAGCAGTTTTTAGTATGTACCACAGAAACACTTGAATTTCGGAACTTGAGACTGTTGATATTATATTCTTCATATTTAGTCTTATAAGATTCTTCGACTGAACAACACACCATATTACGGCAGTTAAATAAATGATTTCATAGAGTGACGATCACCGTGTTTCACTTAGATCCACCATACCTTCCAACACCTAAAATATGTCAAAAAGAAGGTTTTTTCCCCATTTTCAAATGGTCTGCCACAAGAAAATAACCGCGGGAATGGTCTGCCCTTTCGGTTTTGAGTAGGTATAATACTATATTTCAACATATCAAAACGGCAGCTTTCCTAAAATATGTCTTTTTTTCCTCAAAATATCACACCTATTATGCCTGCGCAGTACCAAACCTACCGCGACTTCGCTAAACCAAGTCCCATTTCATGTATAGTAGGTACAACTCTCTCACTGACAAAATTTTGGTCTTTCCTAAAATATGTGTCGTCAGATGTTTACTGTCTCTTAGACTACAGTGCTTATTGTTGCCGACTGAAATACTTCTTACAAAACATGTATTTGTCTTCAACGTTATTCATCTTGCGCCTTTTCTGATAAACTATTTTTTCGACGATTTTTCGACTTTTTTTGTTTGAAAACAATATATCAATTACACACCGACGGTAACGTGCTCTAACAGCTAGATTTAGTAACAGTTTGGTGAAAAATGAATCTCTGAACACGATGTACTAAACCCGTGTTAGATACAGATGTTGGTAATTTAAATAAAACTAAGTAGTTTCCTGGTTTTCACTATAATTAATTCAAAAATATGACTATCGTTTCTACAACACAGTGGCTTCATCGGATGTTGATGATAAACTGAGCGATTACATTGTGAACTGCTTTTATTTATCCTGATGTGTGTGGAAAAAACCATAGAACACTGTTCTTCTTTTGTAGGGAAATGACTATAGAACATATTTCGTCTGAATTGTGGGAGATCACTATAGAACACTTTTCTTCGATTACCTTTTACTGGAATAAATTTAATAAAGGAGAATTATTGATCAAAACTTCCATGGCTTCCAACAGGGTTAGTTTAGGTACGGTTAGGTTAGAACGTAAAGGTTATAAACTAACCCTGTTAGAAGCCATGGAAGTTTTGATCAATAATTCTCCTTTATTAAATTTATTCCAGTAAAAGGCTACCGAAGAAAAGTATTCTATGGTTATCCCCCACAATTCAGAAGAAATATGTTCTATGGTCATTCCCCTAGAAAAGAAGTAAAATGTTCATTTTAAGTCATTTCCACACACTTCAGGATAAAACAAGCAGTCCACAATGTAATATCTCAGTTTATCATAAACATCTGATGAAGCCACTGTGTTGGCGAAACGATATTGTTATGTTTTTGAATTAAATATAGTGAAAATCAGAAAAGTATTATTTAAATTATGTATTAAGATTTTCATCAAGTATCAGCCCAATCGATTAATGATACGGATGTTGGTCTTTATATGTACACATAACGTGACCATACGTCCCGCTTTGGGCTTTCAGTCTGTACCGGTGCCACCAGCAGGGTTGATGTAATCCCGCTTTTGCAAACATCAAAATTCAATTCCATTCAGAGCTGAGCGAATTCCTCGGCAGATAGCTTAACGAAATCAGGTGTGGATCCCCCATGTCTACTTAATTACGCGATCAAAACTGCCGATGATTGTCTTCCTACTGACTTCAAATGCATCATACTAAAAACATACAAATTTTCAATCTACATCGTTGCTGTAGAAATGTTTGTGATTCTGTCAAGATTTCTGGGCTACATTGAAATAAGGCGCCTTGTGTTGATGCCCTGCTTGAGAATGTTATAAAAATATTTCAGCCTGTGAAAAACTATTTCCGAGTATCGAATAATGCCGAAATATTTCAAAGACGTTTTTCGAAAATCACAGCTTAAAACTGTGATTGCATTTTCTGTTCATAAAAGCAGCGATCTTTCATTGAAAGTTGAAGGCTACTACTACAGCTTAGTAAGTTGTACCTACTTAACTATTTTGGGTTGAGTGCTTCGATTATTTTGTATTATTCCATTTTATATAATGAAAATCATATAATTTCCTAGATGTCGCGCTTGGGTAGAAAAAATAAATGGTCACGTTATGTATACAATTTTGTTAGGTTTTGATCATCTCAAGAAGTTTGAATTTGTTACCATTCAGATACATATTAACTTTCTCCATTTCTTAACTTCATCTAACTCAAAATAGAATATAAACTTAAATTCAAACACTTGAAGTTATGATTTACACTTTAGTGACTACATAGCATGGCGCGTTTCGTCGTTAAAGACGACTTCTTCAGATGCTTACAGAATAAGTTCAAGTGTTCGAATTTAAGTTTATATTCAATTATAATGGATTTATATCAAGTAAACGCCAACACTATTGAATAACTTAATATGGATTTCAAATATATCAACCTCATTGTTGCTGGACAACCAATGAAACATTTTGAGAAACTGATGTCTCTTTATTAATAAGGAATTCTGAAAATAAACTTTCTTTACTCACAGATTATGAAATAGAATGGCAACAACAAAGGATTTTCTATGAGTTAAATTGAGAAATTAAATAGAGATAAGTAATAGAAACAGGGCGATGTAACAAACACTTCACACGGAAAAGCAAAACGGGAATGTACAGCACTTGCAAAAAAAAAGATTTCAATTACAATCCTGCGACTATTTGGATATAATGGCCATCGCTAATATCACCCATATTTGCAAAAAAGGCTCTTAATCGGGAAAAATAATATATGACCTCAGTCAGTAAACGCTACATTATGTAGAGTAATAAATCCAATGATACAATAATTTCAAATTAGCGACATCATACGAGGTGTGTTCAAAACCAAATTCAGTGCGACATATATACTTCCGCTTCCGTCAAACCTTATGGACCAAGTGAAGTTAACGAGCTTACGAATCGGCCACACGAAATCAACCCACGGCTTCATATTTGAAAAAGCTCCTCCTTCTTTGTGTGAGAGGTGTCAAGTCCCTCTAACAGTGTATCATATTCTCTGTGTTTGTGAAGACAAGACTATAGTGAGGAACGAAAATCTCAAGATCTGAACACTGACTTGAAAACGTCATTGACTGTAAAATGGAAAAACACCATCACGTTTTTGAAAAATTTAAAGCTGTTTAAATCCGTTTAATCCGTTTTATCATTAATTTGTTCTGTATGTATCTCTGATTGTACCACCGCTAATAACCGTCCGTGGTTAATGCGGGTAAATTCAATACAAAAAAAAAATATTTGGTGAATTTGATAAAAACAAAAGCTGAATTTCAAATTCTCGCGGTCTGTGCACATTTTTTCGTATACGTTTTCACATACCTTTCTCATATGTTGAAATTATCAGCCATTTTGGTTTAATGGTTTGTTTTTGACAACTGAAAAGGTTAGTCCAACGCAATAAAAATGTTGACTGTGGCATTTGGCGAGTCTACTTTGTCTCAAAAAAGTACTGTCAACAAGCGAAGAAAACATTGAAGCAGTGAGTCAACTGGTTTTGAAAAATCGTCTGATCACTTTCAGGGAAGTTGCAGAGGATGTCTGCATATCAATCGACTCGTGCCATGCCATTTTTTCGAATGTTCTGACCATGAAAAAATGTGAGGCACCGAAGTTTGTTCAGAAATTGCTAAATTTGGACCAAAAGCAACGTCGTATTTGTATTGCCCAGGAGTCAACGACAATATAGATCTGCTCAAAAAATGGTGACGAAACGTGGGTATATAGTAATGACGTCGAAACCAAGGCCCAATCATACCAATGGAAGCGACCAGAAGAGCCAAGACCGAAAAAGCACGCGCTAAGTTCGATCAAATGTGAAGGTTTTGCTCACTGATGTCTTTCATTACAACGGTGTACTGCACCATAAATTCTTGCCAATAGGTCGTAGGTTAAGGAGGAACACTACAAGTTACGCAACGTTTGCGTGAAGGAATACTGCTCAAACGACCGGAATTGTGGAAAACCAAATCATGGATTCATCACACGCTTGTTCTCAATTTTTTTGACAAAAAACAACACCATAATTACGCCTAAATTACCGTGTTCACCAGATTTGGCTACCTGTGACTTTTTCCTATTCCCAAAAGTGAAGGAACCAATGAAAGGAAAGCATATGTCACAACTGATAAAAGTCGGAATAGAAGAACGAGTTGATAGCCATATTGAAAAGCGCATTTTCAGAAGTGCTTGGAGGATTGGAAGAAGTGAACAACTGTATTTTGGTATCACGTCCACTGAAGAAATAGGCCATGATATTTCAACACCAGCAAACACTAAGGGGTCAAAAACATCGATGTGGAGTCAACTTCAAAAGTTATGTGATGCCAAAAACTGTGTATAACGACAAGAAACTTCCGTTAAAGCTATTGCCTACCGTTTGAAGGACGGGAAATAATACCCCCAAAAAATAAAGGGCCATTTCATGAAAAAAGTGTGGTGCAGATAATGTGCAATGTTACCTCAAAGCTTGCTTAGGAAAAATATGAAAATTTCGGTTCTTTATTGACTAATTCAATAAGGTTTAAGTCTGCAAGGAACGTAAGAGACATTTCTCGGCCAATGTAACAAATGATTGGAAAAAAAGGAAAGTTCATCGTTTTTAACTTTGGCGAAATTACTTGAATATTGTGAAATCATTTCCAATTATATGAAGAATGACAGATAAAATGATGGATAAAATTAGGGTATTACTGATAACAAGGAGTTTTGATTTGAGTTCGTCAACTGGAGAAAATGCAAGTGGATAGATATTTTGATAATTGTTTATTTTATTGCAAAAATGTTAACGATTAAGTTTTCTGTTTAGTCTTTATAATTTAGTTGCGGTTCAAGTATTACGTAAGATTATATTAAATAAATGGTTCACTAACTTTTAGAATAAGTTTATTGTGAATATGAGTATAAGGTTACAAACCAATAAAAAGACTAAATATAAAATTACAGTTTGACTTAATTGACTTAATTGACTTAAAGAAAAAGGGGCCAATGATCGAAAAGCTTTGTTAACTAGATATTACTTGATCTTCAATAAGTGAATGTTTATACAATAATTAATTGTTTACTAATGACACTGTATGTTATATATAAATTGGATGTTTACAGTTGATAATTTTCAATTTGAATTTGGGAATTATGAGTTAGCTTTCTCAATTCTTATGTTTATCGGGTTTCATGGAATATTCATGGTTACATAGTTTCCTATCTATGTCTTGACATATTTTTATCTATAAGAATTATTCATCCCTCCTCTAGTCAGCTAAAGCAAGCTCTTACCGTCCCTCCTATGCTTACGTAAACTAAATATGAAATAAATATGAAATACAAACACTTGAACTTGTGATTTCCACTTTTATTGAATACATAGCATGACGCGTTTCGTAGTTATAAACGACTTCTTCAGTTGCTAATAGAATACTCCAGCTAATTAGTATTCGCTAGTATGCTATTAGCGTCTGAAAAGGTCGTTTATAGCGACGAAACGCGCCATGCAATGTATTCAATAACAATGGAAATAAAAAAACTTCAAGTGTTTGTATTTCGCCTTATATTTAATTATTAATACATCGAGTAAACGCCGATACAATTCAATAGCTTACGTAAACATTGGTATATGCATTTTTTAGAATGTCTCCTATTTTTTTGTCGATTGTTGAGCATCAGTTATAATTCTATAAACAAGAAAGTAAGCTCAAGAATCATGATGAAATGTCATTACATAATGAGCAGACAGAGACCCCCTCACCCCCTAAAGTGCTTACGTAATACTAATTATAGAACACTATATTATAAATTACATTAATTTGAAGCGAACTGATTGCGGAACAATTATCGATAATTGCACTTGCACAAAAATTATCTCATAATTATGAGCTCGTTAATCACTCAATCAGAAAATTCCACTCCATCTTAAGATAAGAAAAATGTTCGGATAGAAACGGAACCGCTATATTAGCGGTAACTTCTTAAAATGTTGTTTTAGCACACGATAATCGTTTGCTTTTTGTGATTCTTCTAAAAATGCCTGAAGATTCTGATAAGCACACATTAATTTGAAACTTTCAATCATGCAGATTTAATGAAAAGTATTGTAGGACAGATGGGGTAACCTTTTGAAGAAATGATGCTCCAATTTTCGAGATTTTAAGCACTTTCTGCACACATAATTTTTTTCGGAAAGTTTATTCGTTTCGGAAAGTTTTTTCGGAAAGAATTCTGCGAAATTTTCGGCCTGACTGTTTCCATAAAGTAATTTTATTTTCTAAAATAAATAAATATTCGAAATCTTTGGAACCTTTAAATATTATGATTCTCACAAAGAAGGAATATTAAAAGCAACGTGGATTGTGCAAATATAATAGGAAACAGGTCTTCATGAATTTTTGTTCCATTTCCTGGAACTCGAAGACAAATGGAAATTCTAACGATTTAAATGATTCATGCTTCACTAGGCCTATATATAACATAACATGAATATTACATATATTGAATTTTTTGCCAGAAGAAAGATTTAAGTAGCTTAATAACTATATATGCTTGGTAATGTACATTGATAACAAGCCCAATTGCCGTTCGGAACCGGTTTAAACTGTATGTCCACTGAATTAAAAAAAAAAATATATTGTGCGAGAAAACGAATATGGACATTCGTAACACCATAAATTCTAATGTATAACAAAAATCAATTATTGCACATTTCCGAAGTGAATTGCTATGACACGAATACTGAAAATAATTCACCAATAAGTTCAGCCACCCAATAAATTTTTTGAGATATTATTCCGTTATATGCAGATTTAGAATGACTGAGAATTAGTATTCCAATTAACTTTTCTAACTTCTTCACCAAATATACCTAATAAAATGCATAATTGTTTACTTTTATTTTTATGATTACATTTCTTCTATAATGAAGAGTTTGTACTCGAAGAAATCTATCAAAACACAAGAATCATATTCAAAGTTTTCGAATAGTCTATCTAGTATATCAATACTATAGTATTGCGTAGTATCACCAACTATTGGAAATGTTTGTATACTGAATCTTTAAAATTCATTTCTAGATATAAATATATATATATATATATATATATATATATATATATATATATATATATATATTAAAAATATATAATATTAATATTTGACTCATTATTGACAATACAATTTGGGTATAATCTTGATTTTCGTAGGTACTGTCAAAACCATATTATACAAATATACAAAGCAAAAAGGGATAAATCAACATTTCAATCAACGATAAACAACAAAATCAACAACCTAAATCGACCTTTTACACCAAACCGATTAATCTTTAACAATGTGGGGGAATTCTTAGATGAGCTTGAAAAATATAACTCATTTTCAGACTCTTTAGTTGTGAATAACGGGCTTTATTTCAAAAATGACCAATTTTTATATATCTACAATTTGAGAATTCATAGCTAATTGAATATATGTAAAAAATATTTTATTTACCCAGTTTTTTCAACTAACAAAATGATATTTCGAAATCAAAATCTATATATCTTATCGAAATCTTATATCAAAAAGTAGAAAGAAAACTTCTCCATCGGCTTTTCAAGATGAGTTTTTGAATTTATTTACCTATTATATATATTTATATATTATCCTATTCAGTGATTGGTAGCAAGAATATTAATGAGTGCAAAATTATTAAACTTGACTAATCTTCAAATACAAATAACTCTGCATGTATTTCTAACCTATAATTGTTTTCATAAACTCATGATAATACATATGTAAGAACGTCAATCAATAGACCTACCTTATTCCGTGGTAAAGAACAATGCAAATTCTCCATTTTTGACAAGAGAAATGATTGAACCGGGTAAACAAATCAAAACACCATTTATCTCGTGCGTAGAAAACTATTATTCAAATATTTCCTGTTGGGAAACTAATAATAACTTGATTTTCTTGACTATAAAGAAACCATTATATTTCGAATTGAGAATTTCTCAAACTTATACCATACGCTAACACTGATTATCTCTGATGATCTTGTTTTCGCGCCATTAGAAGTCATAGATATATTATTTAATTGGTAGTATTGCCAACTTAAAACACATATTAACACTCGGGACTATTAGCGCCACCGCTTACTTTGAGACTACGTGTGATTCTTGGTTTGCCATCTAGCAAATGGATGATGAATTACACAATTAAATCTGTAATATCGATTTTGTTTTAAATGCCAATTTGCATAAACAAATTTACTTTTGTTATTCTACACATATCATAATTGGCGAAATGTTTGAATCCAATTCAAATTAATGAATTTGCATTTATATTTCAAGGTTCGTTTTATAGAATGTTTGGCAAAGATATATTCTGGTTCTTTGCTCAAATATACCTACTCCTTGCTATATTATGTCCACGACAAAGTTTCCATCTTATACATATTGTAACAGCCACTGAAAGGGCGATCGAAATGTGTTGTTTCCAACATCTAAATAAGTTATATTTTTGATGTCTGTTAATTAATATCTATTTTTTATTTAAAAATTTAAAATTACGTACCTCAATATAATTTTCGTTATTTTGCCGATATGTATGAACTTGATGAATATTTTGATTGGGAATATTATTAGTGTTGCTCACGTTTGTTATATTTAAGGTTATTACCGGATATATTAAGTTACTCATTTCCGAAAATAAGTTCCGGAAATTCGATGTATTCCCTTAGCACTTGCACAACATTCACTGATAATGTGCCTAATAATTCCACCTAAATGAATAACTTCGTGGTTTCGAGAATGTTCAATCAGCAAAAAAATTTGAAACATAAACTTTTTAGGTTATTTACTAAGTGTAAATATTTACATAAGAAATACGAAGTGGATGTTCCAATTTCATATATATTGCATAATTTATAATTATTTTCTGCAACGTTGAACGTTTTATAAGGCAATTATCACTATTCACATAATGTTAATCACTATTAACATTATGTGATTGATTGTTATTCCAATAATTCTACAGCTGAAAGTAGAAATATATACTTCGTTTTTCATCGCATTACAACGATAACAGAGTGTATTTTTCCAAAAATATTTCCTAATATGGAATATATACTGAATTTGATATACTTTTGCACATTGCATATTTGGCACGCTTTGATTTTATTAGGTACTTATTTTAAAGGACATTGTTGAATACCTAATGCATATTTCTGCTAGAGTTCCGATACTTAGTTCTACTTAAATTATAATTAAATTTGATATATAATTCAAGACTGGATATTCGAATAAATATACCTAATAAAACAGATAAACTTCTTATGAACTCTGAAGGAAATGGGGTTATCGATAATTTATTTTATACTAATTTGTATAATATTTAGTTTAGCTTTGTCTAAATAGAAGCATAAATCAATGAAAGCCATCAATTAAAGTCTTGACATTGCAGAATATAACACCGTGTAAACTTGAGACTTGAAAGTTTTATTTAATTTTCAGCAAAAACCAAGGTGTTTTTAATTGATTTTATGGTTAACAGGACAAGCAAAGTTTTAATAACAAAATGAAATGGAAAATCAGGATGCGAAATTTTATTATTTAATTTGGCTAATTTGAGTGTATTTAAAGAATATTTGTGGAATTTGGGCAGTGTTTTGAATTAAACGACAGTTTTTATTAATGTTCTACCTACTAAGTGCTGTGTGAAAATGCAATTGACATTAATATTCTGTGTTGGTGCATTTGGTGAATGCTTTATTTTGGCTAGGTTCCTTTTCTAAGACGATGAGACGTTTGAATTATTCATCTATTTAATCCCCGTTACTTGTTTGTATGGTAAGTTTAATAATTTAAATATATAACATATATAACTACTTCTGGAAATGTACCTAATTGTTTCATAATGTTCCGAATGAGGCCATATTTCTTCATTCACGGTAAAGTAACGCATCAGCTTGAAAGAGAATTTCACGTTCACGTTATAATAACTTATCTTCATTGTTCTTACAATGTTTCTGTTAGAACTCTAAAGCCTTTCGATATACTATCAAATAGTCAAGAAATTTGGAAATTTCTTGACTATTTGATCTAAGAGGTTGTTGGAGTTCCTTAGGATGTATACCCAAACTCTGTTCAGTATGAACAACTTCATTTGACATAAGTATTTTCAACTAAATACATTCGAAGTGCACTAATAATGTTTGTAGATGACAGCCATGTTGACTGCTTGGCGACTAGCGCGGAAGTCGACGGTATCTTGTTGTCTTCTCCTGAGGTTGCGTACCAAGCATGCGCAGTCGTCTTTTCTCTTCTTTATCCTTGCTGTGACTAGTCTATCGGTTGATGCATCCAGTGGCAGGATGTGACTAGTCGCCGCAAGGTTATTCAATTGCCATTTAATATTTATGATACTCAAGCAATGGTAATTCATAATGATTCTGTGGATCGTATTTCGAATACTTAATGGTACTTCAAATACTTTTTCAGGTGAATGTAATTACGTACCGTTTCAGATTAGGATTCCCCTTCTAGTAAGTGAGTTTAATTTATTGTTTGCTTTCGTTAAACTCACATTTGTAGTGTGGACAATTAATAGTGTTCTTAGCTTTTATTTCAGTCTGTAAGTTTTCTACTGATCAGATTTCTTTGAGTTGTGAAACTAACAAGTACGTCTCCGAGACGAGTCCCGTCATTGCTACTTTTCACGTCAATTATAATAATATAATTATGATAATAATATAATAATAATAATAATTATGTGTATATTTCTATATTCCAAATAAAATCTTATAGTTTAATACAGATTCTCAGATCCAGTTATAGAAGTGAAACCTTCTATATAGTGCGATAAAAGTTATAGTGATAGGTATGTACTGTGTGTAAATGAGTGTCTCAGAGTTCTATTCTGGTTCCAATTATTCAATTCAAAATCGGTCAACGATCTACCATTGATGGATCAAACCTTTTATGCTTTCTGCTGATGGTATAGCTATTTCTTTCCCAGCCAGTCCATTCGAGGCCTCAATTTTGAATTATGTAGGGCACAAGGAAAGGCACAGATATGGTTCAATTCCAACAAACTTTTGCTAAATATGAGGAAAAACAAACGAGTAGTTTTCTCTTTGCTAGACTTAGGAAAGTGCAACACTGGTGTTAGTGATCTGAAATTCTTAAGAATCAGGACCTGTATGCTCATATTGGCACTAGAACTAGCCGCAAGAACAGTGGCCTTTCTCTTCTTCGTCGCCTAGCTCATGATGTTTCCCTCTCTCATGGCGCTAAGAACAGCTTATTTTGATGGGTTTCAGTAGTATCTCAATTATCCCGTTTATGCTGTTCATGTGTAAGTAACATGCATGTGGTGTACAGCGTCTCTTTGGTCTGCAGCGATAAATTGTGAGAGTTTGAGTTATTTAGAATCACATGAGTGAAAAGATTGCGAAATTGCTCGAACTATTGGGCAATCAGATTTTGTATGGGCTTCTTGATGCTCTGAGAGATCTATCTTTTAATGATTACAGTGGGGAATAGCAGTCTTGTTGAACGGCATGTAGAAATGTTATCAATTTTTCTCTATCAGGTCAAGTTTTTAAACTACAGGATACCCTATCTTTACCCTAAAAGTCATACAAAATGGGCATACAGAGGAAAATAAACAAACATAATATGAGAATATTTTATTCATACAAAAGTTATTATAATACAAAAAATTAAATTGTGTTTATACAAAAAATAAAAAAAGATATTAGGGTAAAAATTTTCGCTTGATTCCCCAACAGTAGTCAGCCATCACATTGACATCCCATCTACCTTGATACCTTGCCTCCATGATATTTCAAATCATGGTGGAATCGATCACCCTGTTCATCAATAACAGCGCCAAGATTTTCTGGAATGTTAGCAAGATGGTTATGAAAGAACTGCAGTTAGATACTGATCTTACAACCAAGCTTTTTAAAGCTTTCTAAGAGTTTTTTTAAATTTATTTATTTATTTTTTTTTATTTAATAGTGTTGGCGTTTACTTGATGTAAATCCATTATAATTGAATATAAAGTTAAATTCAAACACTTGAACTTATGATTTACACTTTATTGACTACATAGCATGACGGGTTTCGTCGTTACAAACGATTATTATTCTGTAAGCATCTGAAGAAGTCGTTTGTAACGACGAAACGCGTCATGCTATGTAGTCAATAAAGTGTAAATCATAAGTTCAAGTGTTTGAATTTAAGTTTATATTCAATTTCTAAGAGTTGTTGAACAACTTCGACGTAATTCTGGCCTCGAGTGTTTCCAGGAAAGTCCTTGACAATACTTTTGGATGCCAACCAAGCATTCCTATCAAGTTCAACTCATCTTCTTGTATTTCTAAACAGGTTAATGCTTGATAAATTCGCACTGGAATTTCAGCTGAATGCGACATAGGGAGTGTATCTGACGGTAAAGTAGGATAATCTATTTTATATTTGTTGTATCCTGCAGATTTTTATACAAAAGTAACATCATTGATATACCAAACGAAAGTTTACCACTCGTTTCTTTTGCCCACATCCTCAAACCCTCCTCACGCTGCTTGCTGACTTTTTGAGGGGCCCACGATTTATCTTGGTCGCCAATTTTTACTTTCAAATAAGCATAATAGGCTTTCCTGAAAAAGGTACTGATGTTTGTCCGTTGACAGAGAATTGTAAAACTACCACATATATAACAGAACGAATCGGGGATGTTTAAGCACTTACCCTTACTTAGCAAACTACCAGCGGCAGACATAAGGAAATTTTTCAGTTTATATATAAATAAAAACGAAATACTGTTAATCTTGTATACTCATATAAATGTTTTCTTATGAAAATCTGTGAAAAAATCTATGAAATTTATGAAATTTATTTCATAAATTAGTTGATCGCGTACATTCGCTCATACTTCGATTTAATCTAAACTTTTATTTGATAACTCTTTCGTTCATTAAAACTGCTAACGACTGAACATCCTTTATATTCAACTAAATTTTCCGTTATTATCCCATTTTATTGTAAATTCTCATTCACAATAGACAATATTTACATTATTCGGTTTTCAAACTAAAAACCTCGTTTCGTTTTGTGCCAACGAGTACCTACAACTCATCTTTGACAACTCTTCACATTTCAACTTGTGCGAACTTTTCACTCTTAACTGAAAATTCTTGTTTTAATCTTCATAGCATGATCTAAAATCTTTATGATACTCTAGACTGTGAACTTGTACTAGGCTGAGATAAATCATTATACAGCGTTTCATTTTACCTCTTACCTAAACTCTTAAAATATGAATAAAGCACAATTTACAGTTCTTCAATATTTTCGTCTATGGTACCAAAAATGACTGCATTTTATTTTTGAGAAGTTCCAAACATTCGTTAGGAACTTCTCAACATTCGTAATTGTGAGAGCTTATTGAAACAATAATCTCCTTAACTTTGACATGGCTGAGTCTTATTATCTGATGCTTCTGCAAATTATATAAAAAGGAACAGACTTACTGAAATGGCTATCGTATTTCGCTAGAAACCTCTGCAGGTTATATTATACCCTACAAATTCATCATACCACTTCCAAGCGTTACCATGGAGTCTACATGCAAAGAGATGTAGATTCGTAACAATCGTTCAATCTATTTGTCCACTACTTGACCACTCCAGAGACGGACTTTTCATCTGGACTCGTTATGACCGATGCTCTTGACTAATTCGTAGTTTTTAGTGATTTTCTTAGATCTTCATTCAGATCATGGAAAGCTAGTACTTGAATTAGATCTTGTACCTTGAAGAATATCGGCGTTGCCGTTTTCTATTATTTTCCATTTCACTACTTGAAGAAAACTTTTGCCGCAATTCTCACAAAATCGCAGTTACAAACTGTTAATCCAATTCACAGAAAAAAAATTATTTGCGTGGTTCACTCGTTCACCATCCCACTTCTGACAATGGGCATGATGACAGTTTTTTAAAAACGAGCCTATAATGTCCACAAATGTATACTATTTACAAAAAATAAGATATTTCTGCAGAAATCAAGAGTTTAATAGGAAAAAAATGCAATTTTAAGATAGAAATTTATTTGTTTACCTAAAACGCTTGTCAGTGTCATGGCGGCGCTTGTGACGTCAATAATCGGTAACTCAAACACTAGGTTCAGGGTTCGTGCAACAATTTAATTATTTTATGGTATTAAAAATGAATTCGAAAGTGTATAAGTGGTGTGGGGTCCCCCAGTGTGCAAACACATCCATAAAAACTCCTAATAAGTTATTTGTATTCGTTCCTAAAAATAAAACAACACGAAACAAGTGGCTTCAACTTGCAAGGCGAGATTCAAATGCAATATTGTCCAGCACTGTCCTCTATTTTTGTGAAGATCACTTTGATGTAAGTTTTCACATTGTTTTGTAGATTCTAGTATACTATATAATATTTGGTAATAATATTTTGTACGTGGTCTAAATGTAAAAATATAAACAATCTATTTCGAGGTCTAACCTCGAAATTTCATCTCATTGATGTTATATTATGTATTTTATTCAAATTTCAGTTACCAAATGATATGGATAATTATATGGAATATCATCTGATGGGATCGGTGTCAAAGATCCTCATGAAACCGGGGTGTATGCCCACTAAATTTCAATGTCAACCAGATAGAAGGAAACGAACATCAGATGCTACAGAAAGACCATATATTCTCAAAAAACAAAGAAAGACATTGATAGGAGAATGTCTGAAAGATTTAGAGGAAATAGGTACAAAGCATGTGGAACTTGAAGAGGTGTCATGTGGAAGTTCATGTAGGTACCTACTTATTTGTAATACAAATTTATTCCACTTCTTTGTAAATCTTTGTAAATTCTTTTTAAATGTTTATTTGAAGGTAATATTTTATAAATACTATTTTTTTGTCTTTTTCAGCTTCACAAGCACCCATAAGCAATACTTCACAAGAAAATGCAAATAAGATGGTGGATAAATCAATCCAAGTATATACGACAAATAAGTTTCGAAGTAAAGCCACTCAAACAAAAACTAATTTAGTTAATCAAATGACTTCTCCTTTGAAACCTTCTACATCATCTGTATCCACATCACCATTCAAAATGAATAGTAGCATTACTGCAAAACCACCACTTTCCAACATACAGAAATTACTCAAGATAGAGGAAGAATCCGATACTGATATTTTATATACACCATCTGTAACACACAGAGAATCATCACCATCAACATCTCTACAAATGGCATCTAGTTCAGACTGCAGTGAATTGATTGAAGAGGATAAAAAACAAGAGAAATCAAAAATTCTGGAATTTACATTGGAAAAAATAATGAATAATCCACGTTTTTACATTGGAGTTCCTAAAAACTGTTTGTACGTATTGGACATTATTGAAGAAGAATTAAGAATTCCTGCAAACCATATTCTTATGTGTTTAAGAAAAATTAGGTCAAATAACCCATTCAGAGAGCTTGCTGATGATTTTTCAATGAATCCAACATATGCTAGCAAAATATTTCTGAAAAATATACCATTAATAGCTAGTACATTGCGTCCTTTTATTGCAAAATTAGATCAGCATTTAATAAAAATGAATTTACCCATGGCTTTTAGGCACAAATACTATAATGTAAGTTGCATCATAGACTGTCTAGAAATAGAGGTGCAAAAGCCTTCAAAAGCTTTAAATCAATCGCTCTCATGGTCAGAGTACAAAAAGACTAATACCATTAAATATCTTGTGTCCTGCACACCTAATGGTTTAGTAAATTATATTTCACCAGGTTATGGGGGAAGAATAACAGATACATGTATTGTCGAATCTTGTGATTTTATAAAGTGTTTGCAACCTGGTATGTGTGTGATGGCTGACAGAGGATTTAAACATGTAGAACAATATTTACGACAAGAGGGAGTGCAGTTAGTACGGCCTCCAAGTGTTACAACAGGATCTAAATTATCAAAAAATGAGGCAAGAGAAACGAAAAAAATTGCTAGTCTGAGAATACATGTGGAGAGAGTGATTCGACGCCTACGGGAATTTAATATGTTAAAACCACATGCTTGTTTAAATCATAATTTAATGAAACTACTTGATGATGTCATCACCATTGCCTGTGCTTTAATAAACTTACAAGATTCATTAATTAAATAAAAGTGTTTTTGTTTTAATGCTGCGTTTTATTTACATAATAATTATGAAATACTTCGGTACAGTAACGGATATACATTTTCTTTCCATGAAGTGACTATAACATTAAGAAAATTCGATACATAATTTTCATCATATGATACATATATTACTTCTACTTTTTTATTTTCATTATAGTTGGGATCAGCTACACAAAAGTAGCCTTTTTTAAGACCTGTTAGGTACATCTGGACCTGCATCTGCGCATAAAATTTCAGTGCTGGTTTACCATCAACTATATAATTTTTAAAAGTTTTGGCACTCATGGGACACTTAATTTCAATGACACTGTCTTCACATATTCCATCGGGTGATCCTGCTATCATAGGATAGTTTTTGCAAAGCATTAATCCACTCTTATTAATTTGTTTCTCCAGTTTAGCACTTACTGTTTCCCTTACTCCATCTTCCAATATTCTACCACGCTTCATGGCCGATGTGTCAGGGAGTTTCCCACCCATTATTAATGACATAAGATTGCCATCACTGCTTTTGCAACAACTAAACTCGAATGCTCGAGAAGCTGTTATCCTGCCATATCTTAGCTCATGCCAAAGGGAACTTTTATGTTGGTCTTTAGTCTCTCTTTCAATGATATCAATATCAGCATCAGTCAACATTACCTTTTCCAAAAATTTATCACAAGATGGTTCTTTATATTTTAGCACCAACTTGTGCATAGACAAACTTTGTTTGTGGTCTAAAACATAGTCATGTTGATATTTAATTAACTCGCAGTTGTTAATTTTTCTTTTCTTCCCTTCCACTAAAAACCTTTTATATACATTTTCATTTGATGGCACGCTTGGACTGCCACCGGATAATTCTTTGGCTGTTATATATTTAATGGTAGAACCAACCCTTGAAAGTTTGGATTTCATCCAATAACATTGAATGGATGTGCACGATGGCTCTTCACTCCTGCGATGGACCCACATTAAGAAGGCTATAGCGTGTTTACAACCGCCTTGGGAAGCCACACAATCGTTACATTCTATTGACTTAACTACCTCTTCCTGTTCATCTACTATTAAAGTTACTCCATACAACTTTGCATGGACTTTATGTTCTGGGCAGACTTTACATTTTACAATACATAAATTTCCTTCACGTTTCAGCTGTACGTAACTGACAGCGTCATCGCCATAGGATGGCCTGGAGGACCTAAAAAAAAAAATTAATTTATAAATGAAGGGTAAAAGCATTATAAAATAGATTTCATTAACATAACCCTGATAATAAGCTGATACGTTACATTACACACCAAATACATTGCCAAAAGTATAATTTAATAACAGAAATTATAATGTTTTTGATTATTATTAATATACTTACATGGAAGTTTTAACATTTCTAAATTCTGCTGAACAAAAGTCTTTATTTGATGTCCAGAACTCTCCCAACATCATTATGTCGATTCTAGGCAAATTAGCGCTGTTTGCCTTAATAAATCCTTGATCCATAACTCGTGTTATTTTAATAACATTCACACTCAAATAGTGAAATTGAATTAATAAATGAAAACACAGTCGTAGTGGAGGTTAACAATACGAAATGTAATTTTGGCGCCGTCTCGTGTTTACTTGACACTGACGTCATGAGCTCTGATTGGTGTTCAAGATATCATGGCGGATTGCCTTATTTTGTAGTTTTATTTTATAAAAATATATATCAATCACACTCTTAATAAGAAAAACAATGCTTGTTTTTTATCCTAAGCTTCAAGTTTTATCAGATAAATATAGTATTTTTGTGATTTTTGATTAGTGTCATCATGCCTATTGTAGTGAATATAATTAATTAAACACGTCTTTTTACATTTAAACACTATATTGATGAAATATACAATTCAATTAGTACTGGCTCATACAAAGCTACCAAACAGAATGAATCTACCGTCTTATGAATTTTGGAGACGCAGCAGTTCGGCCGAAATAATATATACGTCATCTATGGCGTGACATTCCAACGATGAGGTCATTGATTCGTCATCAATACTTGGTAATCGTAAGACCCAAATGAATTCCTTACACAAGTGTTTTGCTACAGACTTAAACTGCCGAGGACATATGTATTATACACAAAAACAGTAAAGAGAGAGAGAGAGAGAAATTAGAGCATAATAAAAATCGCAGTCAGCTTTCAAAGAACGGTGAATATAAACAATTAGGTATAACAAGTGAAGCCGGTCTTTTCATATTCTAAAAAATACAGAATCGCCTTTCAAAGAACGTTGAATATAAACAATTATAACAAGTGAACCTTGTCTTTTTACATTCTGTTAAACTTCTGGATACATACATGACCGAAAGATAAATAAATTGAATCTATGGTCTTAACAGTCGGTTAAGTACAGAGCGTTCTAGAGTTCTAACAGGAAGTGAAACGATGTAAACCGTAGGGATATTCGATCATCAAACATCTATGATTATCGATGTTGAAAACAGAACATCGATGTTTTTATGTCAGGACCGACCGATGAAAAAGACCGGGCCACGACCAACCCTAGACGACTCTGAAAGTCGGCCGTGACCGGGCATTAGGTATGGTATAGTTTTTTATGTATAGTATAACCAACATGTCATATCAGTGGCGGATCCACGAGAGGTTTCAAGGGTTAGAACCCTCCTCTTGGTATTAAAATTTTGAATTCAAAAGAGAAATATTACCATATTAAATAAAAGTACCATAGAAGATATAGTTCTAAAAATTCCCTTCATTTTCAAATGTCTGGAACTAATACCGTATACTATACAAAAATAAATAAAATTGGAGTGTCTGTAATATCATGAAAATTTTGCAGCATATACGATGTCTATTCCATGACAAAAATACATTTTTCATGAAGATGTATAAAATGTCTGACAAAAACATAGAATCGTTTTTCTCGGAAATTCAATATTGAATTTCGCATTTGAATAACATTTGCTATGGTCAGTGTTTTGGGTTCTGAAAATGAACAGGAAGTTGAAGATATATATACTTATATATATATATATATATATATATATATATATATATATATATATATATATATATATATATATATATATATATATATATATATATATATATATATATATATATATATATATATATATATATATTTTCAGTGTTTAATGGGATTGCAGTCTAGGACAGGAAAATCAGTTACCTCTTTAATATTTTCCAAGCTTTCGAAAATGTTTATTTTCTTCTTCAGGGCTAAAATAGTACAAAAATTAACAGTTTATATAGCAAGGCACTATAAAAAGTTTTTTCTTACAATTACTGTGAAGTTAGTCCGAAAGTACATTAGTTTTTTGAATTTTGAAAATAACTACAAGTGTTCCCAAATGGATTGGGTTGGAATGTTACTGCATTCTACGTGCTGGATAGTAGAATTGTAGTTATTTTCAAAATTCAAAAAACTAATGTACTTTCGGACTAATTTCACAGTAATTGTAAGAAAAAACTTTTTATAGTGCATTGCTATATAAACTGTTAATTTTTGTACTATTTTAGCCCTGAAGATGAAAATAAACATTTTCGAAAGCTTGGAAAATACTAAAGAGGTAACTGATTTTCCTGTCCTAGACTGCAATCCCAATTAAACACTGAAAATACATATCTACAGTCGTTAAACATTCAACTTATATATATATATATATATATATATATATATATATATATATATATATATATATATATATATATATATATATATATATATATATATATATATATATATATATATATATATATATATATATATATATATATATATATATATATATATATATATATATATATATTTAAATTGATTTATTGCCTGTTTACAATAGTTTATTTTGAATGTTTTTAGATTACATATAATTAATAATATAACTCGACTATATGTATATATCAATCACACTTATAAGAATCACCTGGCTTACATGAGTTTTTCAGAGGTTTCCTCATGGTGAAGAAGACTAAAACTTCCGAACCGAATGCTAAGCCAGAAATATTCCTCTGGTACTAAAAATCAATATGTGAAAATACAAAAAAACTAATTTGATTTTTTTAAAAATAAGTTTGACATTTTGATTTCTATAGATACATAGTTCGTTTCAGTCGGCCGGGGTAGTCGTGTTATCATTTGCTCTTCGAAATTCGAAAATTTCAGAGGAATAAATCGCGAGTATACAGTGAAATTCGGTATCATTACAAATATAAAGTAGCAGAGATTACATAAGTGTTTTTAATTGTTGTATATACAAATAATCTACCGAGTTATTTGCAATAATATTCCTCAACAATTCTAAAATTCAACGTCGTGATACTGGAATACAATTATTTCGGCCGTACCTACTTAACATCTGGCAAACATCTTAAGACAAGTGCGAGTCACCCTAAATCTAAAGGGGACCATCCACTGCGAAGCTTTGCGAACTCTTTAGGAAACGTAAACACGCGTTTTGTGAACTCATTCATCAGCAACGGTACCCATTCTGAGAAGAAAATATTATAATAATCATGTCGCGCAGTCATGGAATTCAGTGCTCTCAGTGTAGTACTAAAATTGATAGGCATGATGATTCCATAATATGTAAAAATTGTAAACTTAATTTCCATACTAAGTGCATATTTCCATCCATGAACGATTTTTATAAAAGACGGGATGGAAATGACGGTAAACAATGGATGTGCGAGATCTGTCTTGAAGTTCCGGACAAGTCAAACGCAGGGACAAATTCAGGAAATATAGCTGGCCATATTTGTGAGTGTTTGAATAAAAACGATTTGTTGAGTTTCAAACGTGAAATCACTAAATCTTTTACTGCGGAAATTCGGTCATTAAGAGAATTGATAGTTGCTCAAGAATACCTTATTCGAGATTTGGTATCTGAGATAAAGGAGCTTAAACAAAGTAGAAACCTTTCAATAGTAAATTCATCTGGTAGTGAGAATTCGCACGGTCAGGATGTAGATAACCGTCCTTGCGACTTACTACCAATTGAACATAGGAATTCTGTAGAGAGAGTATCGACGGATGATCCTCATTCTCTTGAATCGACTCAAACGAAAATTATGGTTGACTTAATGAACGTGGAAACTAAGAACGATACTGCATCTACGTTATTGAAAAAGCAATCTGATTGGGCATTGGTCACATCAAAGAAAAGTACGAAACTCAATAAACCTGTGATAAAAAAGAATATTGGAGATAACACATCCATGTCAACAGGTAAACAGCAATTGAGATCTGAAAAGCCTCCTCTGCCTGTTGTTGGAACAATGAAATCTAGCTCATTGATCACAGTCCCTAAAAAGCAGTATGCATTTATTCACGTGTCCAGATTAAGTCCAACAACGAACGTGGATGATCTGAAAACATTTATTGGTTCAAGAATACCTGGCGTTACCTGCGAAAAATTGATCTCTAGGAATCCTGATACCTATTCCTCATTTAAGATAACGTTGCCTTTAGAGTCATTAGAACAGGTCATGAACCCAACATTCTGGCCTGAGGGCGCTGCTGTAAGGCGTTTTTTCGTGAAACGCCGTCCAAGAACCATGCAATCTTAGGCTCAGCTACAATATCGAGTTTATCGTGTTTCTATCAGAATGTCAGAGGCCTTAACTCCAAGACACATCAATTTTTTCAATCTATTTGTGCATGTGATTATGACATTATTTGTTTAAGTGAAACGTGGTTGCAGGATAGCGTATACAATTCCGAACTATTTACGGACAATTATTGTGTTTATAGATGTGATAGAAATCTTCTATTATGTCAAGCATCTACTGGAGGAGGGGTAATATTAGCAGTTGATACCAAATATCAAACAGAACCTTTAGATCTGTCGCAGGTACGGAACTTAGTCCCAACCATCGATGTGGTGGGTTGTAAAATATATGTCGACCAGTTGTTAATCTCTGTGTTTGTTATATACATACCTCCCGCCATAAGTAACGACAATTTCGATCTGTTTTTTGATGCTCTGACCTCTATGAGTTTTATAGTCGATACCAATGTTATTTTAATTGGTGATTTCAATTCTCCGCTGTTTTCTGGAGAAAGTTCCACTGATCATAAAGCCCTCACATTGTCTGCGTTCTCTCAAATTATGGAACTCAGACAAACCAACAACATTCTCAATTGTAATAATAGAATATTGGACCTGTTACTATCTAACCTGCGGTTATCTACACCTGAGGAGTCAGCGGGTCTAGTTGATATTGATCCCAATCATCCACCTTTCTGCCTGCATTTTGATGGACGCTCCCCTAAACAAAATAATTTTGGAGCAAACTTTTCACCTAGACAATTCAACTTTAGGAAGGCTGATTTTAATACGATGTATTCGATGATGTGTGGTGTGGACTGGTCTAAGATTATGGAAATTGATGATCCAAATGAAGCTTGTAATATGCTGTATGAAATCCTCGAGGATATTTTCAGGTCCACTGTTCCTTTTAAGAAAGGCAGGACTCGGAGATTTCCACATTGGTATACATCTGAACTAATAAAGTTGATACGTATGAAAGAAGTTGCTTATCGTAACTACAAAAAATTCAAGAAACCTTCTTACGGCAGACATTATAGTTCTCTCAGAGCCATGGTGAAATCAGAGATTGGTTCACTCTACAAAGCGTATATTGCTACTTCAGAGCACTTCATCAATGAAGATCCTAGTAGGTTCTGGTCCTTTATTCAGGATAAAAGGGGATGTACTAGAATTCCAGGAATCATGCAACATGAGCAATCTGTTTATAACAAGCCGAATGATATTGTGAACGCATTTGCGGATTACTTCAGTTCTGTGTATTCAGATGCTTCTGCTAATTGTGATATTGTTGGTGAAAACTCTGGAAACACTCCCGTTTTCATAGAGTGTATCACAGAAGACATGATAAAAGTAGCTGCCAGAAAACTTAATAACAAGTTGACGGCTGGTCCTGATTTGATTCCAAGCTTCATTGTGAAAGACTGTATTGACAGTCTAATCATGCCGCTAAAGCATATATATGATCTCATTCTGAAGACCAGCATTTTTCCTACAAGATGGAAGGTAGCAAAAGTTATTCCGGTGCTCAAGAAGGGAGACTCATCACATATTGGTAATTACAGGCCAATTTCTATACTGTCGAATTTCTCTAAATTGTTTGAAATTATACTTTTTAATAGCATATATCCTAAGATCAGAAATAGTATTGCAATTGAGCAGCATGGGTTTATGACTAGGAGATCTTGCACTACAAATTTGGCTCAGTTTTCTCAGTTCATTTATGAGGAGTTGGACGGAGCAGGGCAGGTTGACGTTGTATATACAGATTTCCAGAAGGCTTTCGATAAGATAAACCATAAACTACTTATAGTTAAAACTAGGAAGCTTTTTGGATTTTTTCGAATAATTTATCACTTCTCGTGGAGTCCTATTTGAGTAATCGCAGTCAATTTGTGCAAATAGAGAATTGCAAATCGAGAAAATTTCGAGTAACTTCAGGAGTGCCGCAGGGATCCAATCTTGGACCCCTACTATTTGTCCTTTTTGTTAACGATCTCTTAGAGATGGTGGACTGCATGAAGGTAGCTTATGCGGACGATATTAAAATTTATAAGAGCGTGTCATCTATGAATGATTGTTTGAGGCTACAAAGTGACCTAAATGATATCAGCCGATGGTGTAACAATAATTGTTTACATTTGAATGTCATGAAATGTAATGTGGTGAATTTTACTAGGAAGAGAAATGTGATATCTTTCGATTACAACATTGAAGGTGTTAATCTGACTCGACTTCAGGAGGTTAAGGATCTCGGCTTAGTATTTGATCAAAAACTCTCATTCATACCTCATATCAATCAATTAATTTTATCATGTAGCAAAGTTTATGGTTTTATCGTCCGCAATGCTAGATTGTTTTCGAGTTCGTCAACACTGGTCCATTTATTTAATGCCCTAGTGAGAAGCAAACTTGAGTATGGCTGTCTTGTTTGGCGACCAATATATAATTGTCACATAAACCGCCTGGAGGCACTGCAGAGGAAGTTCTTGAAATGGCTCGCATTTCGAGAGGATGGTTTATATCCACCTAGGGGTTGTGATCACGCTTGTTTGCTATCGAGGTTTGACACTAGAAGCCTCCACACCAGGAGAAGTTTGAATGCATTGAAATTTTTATTCAATTTGCTCAATGATAATCTCGACTGTCCTGAGCTTCTGGGCAAACTTAATTTCTTCGTTCCTCCTAGGTGTACTAGAATAAACCAGACATTTTACTTAAAAACCCACAGAACCAATCTTCTCTCGCAATCGCCGCTTAGCTTTGTATGTTCTACTGCAAACCAGATATCAAGCTGCTGTGATTTGCACTGGGACTCACTTGTTTCTATCGTAAATAAGTACTTAAATCTTAACAGTGAGGTATCTTGATTTCTTCCAATGGAGTTCTGAGTGATTTGTTTCCTATATTATTGTTATAATTGAACATTTAGATATTGACATTTTAGTTTTAGATCATCATATTTGATATGGTTTTTTTATTATTATAATTATTTCATAATGTTGTATATCTATGTGGTTATTGATATTTTCAGTGACCAAATTTATTCATTATGTATTTTCCTGTAATTGGGTAGTTACCTGTTGGAAATAAACGCTTATTATTATATATATATATATATATATAGTATCTTTAGTTCTTTCATTTCCTATTCATGATTGACTGAAATGAAATTTTTCGAACGTAAATAATTTTCGGTGAGTCAAATATTCACAAACATTAAAAAATATAATTATCTTAGTATTGAGTATGAATATGTTCAGAGATTTAATGATAACTTGGGGATATTGATAAATATTTTAGGAGTTGATTGAAAGATTAACTTTTTAGATCGTTAGAACCTTGCAATCAACCCAGTATTCACAATATCCATGGTTGACGGTGGTTATAAACGTTTTGGCTCTAACCTTTTTCATATATCAGACAAAAATTTTAGCTCAAAATTTGCTTTGGAACATCTTCTTCACTGTGAGGAAACCTCGAAAAAGTCGAAAGACTATACAGAGGTTAGCCACATATCTATCAGAATATTTACAAACATTTTATGACTTTGAGTTTCAGTAACACTTAGAACTTCCAATAATTTCCATTACTCAAAGTAAGGAGTGTATTGGGAAAATTTCACAAACTCCTTTTTCAAGATGTACCTACGAGGATGGGGCGAAAAGTTTCCGATCTAAGAAATGGCACCACTATGTCTACTTTTGGAGCGGCTTTTACATTTTGTATGTAAAGTTTCAGCCCAATCTCTACGTTAGTTTACATTTTTGCGCGAGACGCTTCCGTTGTTTTCGTGAAAATGGAAAAATTGGATAAACGTGCTGTCGTCAAATACTTCTCTTTGAGAGATTTTACACCAAAACAAATGGAAGAAGAGATGGATTCAACACTAGGAGACTCCTCCCCATCATATTCAATTAATAAGCAGTGGGCATCTGAGTTCAAAATGGGCCGTGTGAGCACCTCTGACGAGTCCCACTCAGAACGGACTGTTGAGGTCACAACTTCAGAAATGATTGATAAAATCCATCAAATATAATTGGAAGACCGCAGATTGAAAGTGCATGAGATAGCTGAGACATGTAGGATGTCAGCTAAAAGTGTGCGACATATTTTGCCAACCATTTGAGCATGGAAAAGCTGAGTGCAAAATGGGTGCCGCGTTTGCTAACCAAAAACTGATTGGAAAAAACATTTATACTGAAAATTCGGCGCTGTATAGGCGTAATCCGAATTTTTGAGTCGATTCATAACTGTTCGACCAGACTTGAGTTCACCACTAAACTCCAAAATAATAAAATGAAGAACAGTCGAAACAGTGGTTTGGAAAGGGGAACCTACTCCAAAGAAGTCAAAAACAATTTCATCTCTAAACAAGGTTATGTCTACTCTTTTTTGGAATACGAGAGGAATTATATACACTGATAATTTTGAAAAGGGTTGACTATCATTGGTCAATACTACACAGACTATTGCAACGTTTGAAGGACGAGGTTCAAATTAAACAACCTAATTTGGCGGAGAATTTGTTTCACCACGATAACGTACCAGCGCATTCGTCGATTGTTGCCATGTTTCATCCAGGAATTAAAGCCGCATCCTCCCTTCTCTCCAGACATAGACCCCAGCGACTATTTCCTGCTTCTTAACCTCAAAAAATGGCTTGACAGAAAAAGATTTAAGAGCAACGAAAAAGTTATCGAAACTATAAATCAGTAATTGAGGAGCTTGACGAATCTACGTTTAAAACTGGTATAACTAAATTAGACAATTAGAACACTGTTATGAGAAATGTATTAT
The DNA here is from genome assembly GCA_030704895.1 of Henosepilachna vigintioctopunctata. Classification (NCBI taxonomy): domain Eukaryota; kingdom Metazoa; phylum Arthropoda; class Insecta; order Coleoptera; family Coccinellidae; genus Henosepilachna; species Henosepilachna vigintioctopunctata. The sequence continues at coordinate 10,400,642 of JARQZJ010000091.1, forward strand.
TGTTGATGGAGATTAAGTTGAAACATAAAGCAAAAATGAATTTTAAAACATGGTTTTTCTTGGTCAGGCCGGAAAATTTTCACCCCACTGTAGTACAGTAGAAAAACTTTCATTGTTTCAATAGCACAATCGAAATAGTTTCAGATCTACTGAAACACATTACAGCTGCATCTGCAGAAAATAGTTTTTCGAGATTGGAAATTTTAAAAATAATATGTACGAATTGATGAGACCAAATAGAATTGCCATGATTGAACTTGAAACCATGACCAAATTGAACTTGATGAGTTTTTGTTATGATTAAGCTACAAATATAAATTTCAAATCTTCAGAAACTTTTAGTTCACCGTCAAATTTTTTCCTTGTTATGATTGTTAATTTTATTGAATCTTTTGTAGTGCTTAATACCACAGCTGAGTAGAAGTTGATAAATGTGTTCTTTTTCTTACACGAGAGTAATTTACACTGGAAAACTGCCAGTGGATATTATTCATACACACAAAATTCATATAGATCACTATGATCTATACAGCGGTTCTCAAATTATTTTACGCATTCCAGTGGTAGTGTATAACGCATAGATTTACTACACAATATTTAACCTTAAGAGGTCACAACAAAAGTTCTTACGTAATCACTAAATGATATAGCTTTTTATTTTTCAAGATGTCTAGGTGCGTATTTTTTGCACTTGTACATATACTGACCGCATTTTTCATACGTTTAGGTTTTACCGCTGTTCCTATCAAATATCTGGAATTCGAAAGATTTTTGAAATTGTAATTTTCATTTTTGTATGTTATACGTTATTGTATGCTTTTATGTTTTTCTTATGTGTATTTTATAATATCTCTTGTTCCAGTATAACGAAGATTTTCTCATTAAATCATTTTTTTAAAATGGGCTTGTAATAAATGTACATTACCCAACAACTATCAATAAACTACTTAAACCATAGACAAACACATACACTTGGTTTAATAAATCATGTTTCATTTACGAGCAAAACGCTGCAGTGTCATCCTTCCCATTAATTGATGTAGTGCAGAGTTATGTCCTCTATCGCGTTTATTTTCGTTTTTATATATCAAGTTTTTTTTAATTTGAATTATATACTCCTTTCTACACTCCAAATTAAAAGTGTTGTAAGAAGAATATCATCTTATAATTCGTTATTAGTTTTCAATGAAAAGCACTCCTAATTAGTTTCAATATTTCATAGAGTTTTGAGCTATTTAGTATGCTATATTTTATTCTTCTGACAACTTTAAGTATCACACAATACAATGTTGCCGATGATATGTTTGTCGTTATAGAAGGTGTATAAAAATACCTTCCCATATTGGGTATTATGACAGCAGATTCGTTTGACACCCATGTGTTAGAGAGGAATAAAAGCATTATGATTTTTTGAAAATGTATGAATTACTAATATAATCAGATGATATTCGAACCGTCCAAAAAAAGAACCTCACTCTTACTCTTGACATTTTTGATTGATATCCGATTTATCATTAAAAAAAAATGAGATGAAACATTACAGTGAACTTCATTCTTGGAGAATTCGATACAATATTGAATAGAACACAGTAATCATACTAGATATCATTCAAATTGAACAATTTAAGGGAAGATAAAGAAGGAAATGAATAGAAAAACTGTACATCCCTAAACCTTCCAGTGTCATTTAATGAAATGAGTGTTAAAGTGATGAATAATGAGTGCACCTTCGAATCGTCTCATTCACGCACTAACACCAATAAGAGGGAAACTTTATGCAGTTCAGGAACTTTATTGAATGTGTAATTATAGCACTATATCCTTTGGTTGCACATTTTTCAAAGAAGTTTTCAAAAGTTTTTTTCGGGTATTATTTTCCCTGTTGAATATATTTTTTGTTTGGGAACAAGACAGCAGAGAATGTTTCTCATTGAAAATTTTATCTTCTATCAATTTTGAGCTCTTTATTGGCATAAATATTTTACCACTAGATGTATCAGACGTTTCAGAAGAATCACTATCTTTAGCATTTGTGTAGTTTTTGTCCAGAAGAGGTTTTTCTATCTGGTTGAATTTAGATTCGTCACTTTCCGAGTCGTCAATTTTGTACCTCATTCTCCTTCTCTTTCTTTCAAGAACGCTTGTAGAAGAAGAGGAATGCATTTTGGAGATAAATACTTTCGTCGGAGAGTTAACATTTGATTGGTCACTTTCTTCAGAAAATGCTCTAGTAATCAGGATACGTGGTGACCTCTTTTGGGAATTTTCAATGACATTCCGTAAAATTGTTGTTTTAACTGTTCTTTCTGACTGCTCAGTCAATAATTTATGTAAAAACAAATGCGTTTCTGAAGATTTCGGTGAATTATGTTTATTTGATTCGATAGCTTTTTTATCATCACGTACAACTGAGACAAGTTCGGCATCTGATGGTAATTGTAAAGTATTACAACTAATTGAATGTTTCAGAGATTTATGTATTTCATTTCTAGATAATATATTGAAAGTTGCATTTGAATGAGGCTTCCACACAATATCTGAAGCTATCCTTTTCATTTTTGATTTTTTTGGACTTGCTATGTTTTTCCTTGTATCTATGAACGCCTCAGATAAACGCCTTTGAATGGTGGGACGCGTAAAAAAATTGAATGGCGTCAAAGAAGGCCTACGTGATCCACAAGTGGAGGGAGTTCGTGCTTGGATCTCTTGATTTACCTCACTTTTAGTTTGCTTTTTTCTTAGGTAATTTTGGAATGTTTTCTGCAGGATTTTATTTTTAACTCCATAGAGAAATCCGTTGATTGGCACTGAAGAAATGAGTAATGTTGAAACTATCGTGTAAAAATATGGATGTATTTGTGCGTCTTCTTCATTTTTCACCAATGTTTCTGCAAGTGATTGCCAGATCACAAGTGTGTAGTATGGAAAATATAAAACTAAAAAGGACCCAAGCAACTGAAATACAGTGAGAATAGCACTTCGGCCTTTCAACTTCGGAGGTCCCTCAGTGGTCGCAGTAGTTGAAAGGAAAAATGGGTTTCTCTGATGCGTAATAGCCACTTGAGCAGAGAGGGTCACTTCATAAATAGCGGAAGCTATTCTATGTCTATGATACCTGGCTATCATCAATACCTGAAATTAATAAACACTTCTTTATTCAGCAGTAAGCACAAAATTGTATTGAATTGAAGCTTATTTTCTAAAAACCTTGAAGAATCTAAATATTTTTTGAAAAAGCTCAATAGCCGAACGGTCTTATGAATCCATACCATATTTGGCTTTACTGATAGCGGGTTCGATTTCCGCCATGTTCTTGGTGTTATTCATTGCATACTGAATAACACCAAGAATATTGGTTATTGCACCTATTTATATCCCGAAATTCAAATAAAAGAAGGCACAATTAATAAGAAAAGAGATTCTGTTGAGCTACCTTTCAAAAATCTTTCAGAAGCTCTTATTTTGAAATGAATATTTCAGAAACAAAGCTATCAGAAAAGTATATATAATTTTAGGAAAATGAGTCAATGTTGTTGTTTGGATATATGGATTGATATTTGACGCAAGAAATAAGCTGAAAAAAATACTTCTTATTGTCTAACGAAAAATATTTCAATTGAAGTATCTAATATTTAAATTATATTATATAACTCGTAAGGCAATCATATCTTAAACGAAAGAGTTTCTTGTTTCTAGGTTCAATTTCCGAGAGACTTTTAATGATAATCTCCAGAGTATCCCGAAATTTTAGACAAAAAGATATAATATTGTTGAATAATCTTGATAATCGTATAACCACCCGAAACATATATAGAATTGTTAATATATTCAGTCAAATTTAAAACAAGTGTTTCAATTTTGATTAACTATTATTCAATATAATAGTAAATAATTTAACCAAGTGATAAGCGAAACACCTGTGTCATTTATTGAAAAAAAGTTGCCTAGATGAGATATAGAAGTATTTAATTTTCAAGTGAATATTACAGATTGAATAATTCTTTCATTGCATGAATTGATTGATAATTCCGTTTTATTTGCTGAACTTTCAGAATACTTCACTATAATTCTGGATTAAAAAAAAACCGAAAATGTTTACATAACATTTCAAACAAAATACATATAAGTTCATTGAATTCTTATGTAGAACTGAGTATATTAAATTTTTTTACACATCCCCTAAGAACATTCGGTCCCTGAATTTTTGTCTTGGCGGAATATATGATTCCCTTTGTGTTTCAAAACAAATGCGAAAGCTGAATGGAGTGAGTGGAATTACTTGGTCGAAATAAAGGATACATTGTTATGTAAAGATTGGATCGAAGGTCAACTAGTAGGGGTATATTGCCCTACAAAAAAGACGGAAAAATGTTTTCATTTTTCATCTTCACAACAAAAAATAGTACCCTAAAATTGTATGGTAGTATTATATTATGGAAACATACTTCTTTATTCTTTTAGAATGAGTGGAGGGGATTGATTAGACTACCCATAGGTATCACTATTATTGATGGAAATTAAGGAAACACTATGCAATGACAAAAAAAATTATACAATGAAATAAAAGAATTTTATGTCATTGTTTTATGAAAAAATTTTTATAATTAATTAATTTTCTTCGAACTTTTTCTGCATCAACCAATTTTTTTCATGAAACTTCTAATCGAAAGGATGCATAATATGATGAAGAAATTTATTAAATTAAAAAAATCTAGTGGGTTGTTGCTTCTCAAGTTATTTCCTTCTGTTGTTTTATTTGACATTGTTCAGTTATTTTATTTTTCTCTTTTTGATTCTACAATATAAAATGGAAACATTATGTTTCAATTTTATAGAAATCTATAGCTCTTCCTTTGCATCACATATTCTTAATGGTTGAGTTTTCAACAAGGTTTATACAAAAACTACCCTTTATTTTGATGACGAAATTACTCCCCAAGATTTTCGCATTCGTGTTAGAACACATTGTATATCTCCCTTCCTTCATAACTTTCTATATGCTTTCGAACACCTTAAATTTCACAAATTATAAATAACTACATCAAAGGGAACAATTTCAAAGTTGCATTTCTTTTTCATCGATATTCAATGACCGAAGAGAAATAATTAATAGCCTATAGACAAAAATCAATCTGAAGCTTGAGCTTAGAGAAAGTATGGTATATATCATTCAGGAAGAAGTTTGTGTTATGTTTATTTCAATTAAATATATATTCCATATGAAGAGATTAGCTGTATATACTTCTTCCCTATATAATAAAACTAACTATGTCAAATTTTAGATTAAATCAAATATTAAAGTATGATATACAAATCGAAGTAATAATGTATCATTGGAACGAGTCAGTGAAATTAAGTGTTTCGGTGTTATTATCGATGGAAATTTGAGTTTTAAAAATCATTTTAGATATGTTATGAGTAAAATTCCAAGAAGATAAATTTTTTAGCAATAATAAGTAATTATGTTAGTGTCTTTACAAAGTATTTAGTATATAAGTCGATAATATTACCACATATAAACTTTTGTTCAACTGTATTATACACCTTGTATCAAAATGATATTCAAAAACTGCAAAAGCTCCAAAATAGAGAATTTAGAATTATATTGAAGTGCAATAGGTACACATCTGTATCTTTTATGGTAGACACACTAAGTTGTTTAAATATTAGGTAGCATATAGTATGTAAAACTCTAGAATTTGTTTATAAAATAAAATATGGCCTAGCTATATCTTTGACCGTGTAAAACACGTTGAACATGGTTACCAAACAAGGTCTAGGAAACAAAATGATATCTGTATAGATAAGTGGAGTAAATGTAAATGCCTAAATAATTTATGTGCTAAAGGAATCATTTTATTCAATAGTCTAGATCCGAACCTAAAGTTATGTGAGAATCATAATGATTTAGAAAAATTATTGTATCATTTTGTGAAAAATAATATGTAAGGTGAAATATGTTGTTTGATGTTGTATATATAACTTGTCCTTTTTGTAAAGTGTATTAGCTGTGCTAAATAAACTTTACTACTATTATTAATTTCACGTTCATTCAGTAAACAATTCTTGATAAACAATGATATAAAGTTTTCGCTTCACATATTGATATATAGATAATGAAACTGATGACATACCTTTAAATTGCAGCAAATAATCAGAGTGGCTGGAATCAGCATAGTGAAAATAGTGTAAATCAGAGAATACAACCAGAAGCCCTTTCCATATTTGTAGTTTGGAGAGCATGATGCAGGTCCATGGATATAACCATAGGGTGCAAGCTTCAAAAGTGGAGGAATACACAACCCTAAGGAAACTAGCCATCCAATACTCAGCCCAATAAATACCTAAATCATCAATAAATATTTCAATACCTAATATCCTGTACATACTGAAACATATCGAATAGTAATCATACAATGGGACACCTGTAGTTTATTATTATACATTACTCACCACATGATTATAGAATTAATTTAGCGAAAGAAAATTCGAAAAATACAAATACCCATGATATTCAATTATTCACAAATTCATAATCATTTTGTAGTAATCATTTTATGATTTGAAGTACTATTTACAATTCTCATGAAAATCATTTAGGATCTAAATGATTTAATGAGAATAATTGTTTTTAATAATCAAATATCTAATTAGGAGGGAAGATCACGTTCATCCGGCCAGAGGATATAGCCAAACTGATCTGTTGAACAGGTTTGGAGCTAAATCACTGGATACAGCAGGGACTTGCTGTATCTGAAGTTTCTGTATAACCTCATACATGGTTATATATGGACTGTCCTACCCTTTTTGGCTCTTTTGATTAGCATGTTCTAGACAATGTTCACGTTCAAATAAATTTTTTTCATTGGGTAATCTGAAAACTAATTCCCTCGTATAATTACCCGTTATATACTAGCTTTTTTCGCGGTAAAGATTCTGAACCGATTCAGAACTAATTCATAACTGATTCGGGATTGATTTGATACGCATGCTCGGTTATGAACTGGTTCGGAATTATTTTAGAACTAGTTTAGGGAATTTTCAAATCACGGTTGTTCTCATCGAATAATATGCAGTATACCAAAACTATCGTGAATGCGCACGTCAAAAAAAGTCAAAAGTTGCCAAACTATCGTGAATATGCAAGTCCCCAACTTACAGTTTTAGATTGATCCTTCGAACCGGTAGAACCAATTCCGAAACGAATCCGAACCAGTCCCAGTTTATCCGCGAACACAGAACTGTACCTAACTGAAAGTTCGGAACTGGGTGATCCACGAACGCCAAAATTCAAACTGCGCATGCGAATAGTTCTGAATCGGTTCGGAATCCTTACCGCGAACAAAGCTAATATGTGCTCGCTATTCGAGGATGTGTCTGACAAATGCGATATCAACAGTGACTCATTTGCTTTCATTAGTCTGGTTACTTGGACTCTTTTCATGTACAATGAATTCTAACGTCTAACGTAAGCCTTATTCTCATTGTCTATTATTTATTATAATTACTTTTTTTTTATAAATAATCATTTTTTAAACGTTTGTATCATATCATTAGGTGTTAATACTGTATATATTTTTCTCAATATTTCCTGTAATTGGGTGTTTTTCACCTGTTGGAAAATAAAAACTTTTATTATTATTATTAGGTGAATATTATTTTTTTTATTTAAAATAAATCTTGATTCATGGAAAGTTATATTATATACGTGTTTTAATCTATTATCAACTATAAACACATAAGAATAGAAATCTTGATGAAAGTATTTATAGAAAAGAAGAAATCATAGAAAATTTTTTATATTTTCATGAATTTTTATAACATAAGGATTAATAATTTTATAGAGAAAAATAACACTTTCTGCTTTATCACTATTTTTGTTATATTGCGAGTGAAGTTTTCGAGCACACCAAGTAGCACATCTTTCAATAACACTGCGAAGCTGCAATCGCAATATAATAAACATAGTGATAAAAAACAGATTGTATTTTTCTCCGTACTATCCATTATTACAGAGTACCGGACGAATCTATCCAATACTTAATACTTAGTTTGTGTCTCCGGAAAAACACATAGAGAAAACGATGGTCTATGGTCCATCGTTATGGTTCTTCTCGTTCTCACAAATATAAATTTTTTGCTTGAATATAAAGGATGTTTTTTTTTAGAGGTATAGAACTTTAAATTTCAATAAAACAACGATGTATCATTGATTGGTCAACGATTGACAAGAATTTTTTTTATTCGAAAGATAATCTTGTGGCATTACATTTAAAATATGATTTCTGGCATATGACCGCCACGGCTGGCTCGGATGTAGTCCAATCTGGACTTCCAATTTTCGATGACTTTTTACAACATTTGTGGCCGTATATCGGCAAAAACACGGTGAATATTGTCTTCCAAATGGTCAAGCGTTTGTGGCTTATCCGCATAGACCGATGACTTTACATAGCCCCACAGAAAGTAGCGGTGTTAAATCACAAGATCTTGGAGGTCAATTCTCAGGTCCAAAACGTGAAATTAGGCGGTCACCAAACGCGTCTTCTAATAAATCGATTGTGGCACGAGCTGTGTGACATGTTGCGCCGTCTTGTTGAAACCACAGCTCCTGGACATCATGGTTGTTCAATTCAGGAATGAAAAAGTTAATAATCATGGCTCTATACCGATCACCATTGACTGTAACGTTCTGGCCGTCATCGTTTTTGCAGAAGTACGGACCAATGATTCCACCAGCCCATAAAGCGCAACAAACAGTCAGTTTTTCTGGATGTAACAGTGTTTTGACATACACTTGAGGGTTATCTTCACTCAAAATGCGGCAGTTTTGTTTGTCGACGTAGCTATTCAACCAGAAGTGCGCTTCATCGTTAAACAAAATTCGCTTATGAAAATCGGGAACAACGGCAATATCGTTTTGGGCTCATTTGCAAGAGTTGTTCAGGCGTGAGTTTATTCATGATGAATTGCGAAACCAAACTGAGAATAAATCACTTCTCAGCTGTTAAATCGGCCGGCATCTTCAATAGTAATGCCAACTTAAATTTCTATACTTCTAAAAAAACACCCGTTACTGATGGATAACATCGTAATAGGCATAAGAGGACATTTGGTAAAAATTTTAAAAGCTTTTAAGACTTTTTCTATTCTATTCAAAATTCATTTATAATATTCACAAATTATTTTGCACCAACTGTGTGTTAGATATAATTCATCTCACCTTCTTCTTGCTTACGATGAAACCATAATGTAGAGGTGATGCAATAGCATAATATCTATCGCAATTCAATCCGCATATAGTCCATAAAATCAAAGAATGGAACAGCGTGAAGAAGAATCCATAAAAAGAACAGAAAATTCCTAATGAAATCCAATCATGAACGGTGAAACTTGGAACGAAGAAAATCAAGTATAGAATTCCTAATATCAGGTTGAGTACACCAAGATGAAGAAGAAGTACTTGGTTCACTGAGAAAATCTGTAAAAAACCAAATTATTTCAAATGTTATTTATTTGGGATTGATGACAAAATAAAACGATTATGAAATTATTCGAATGAATCAAGCCTGCATGGTTTTTCACTACCTCTAGACCTCTAGACAGTTAACGAAATATGTTGAAAACATTTTGAAAAGAGTTTATTCAGCTGTTAAATATCATAGAACTTCATTCTATTGTAATGGGTGTTTTTTAAGCGTAGTTTCTTTTAAACAGAATAAAACACACAATTTGCATCACATATTTAAAATTTTTATCGAAATTCATAACTTGGAAGTTGCCATTTACATTTTAAAGATAACTTTATGTAAATGCTGTCCGCGGCTTTGTATAAAATGGTCCATTTGGAAGGTCCAATTTTGCGTCACTTTTTCAAGCATTATGGCCTGTATCCCACGAATTACGCGTGTTACGTTATCCTGTAAGGCTTCAATCGTGTCCACATATACTAACGACTTTACACAACCCACCAGAAAAAATCCAGAGGCGTCAAATCGCATGATCATGGCGGCCAATTCACAAGGCCATTTCGAGAGATGAGTTGCTCACCAAATTCATCCTTCAACATGTCCATTGTTTCACGAGCTGTGTGCCATGTGTCACCGTCTTGATAAAACCACATGTCAACCAAGTTCAACTCGGCCAACTGGGGTGAAGAAAAGTTTCTTATCATGGCTCGATATCGTTAGCCGTTGACGGTAACGTTTCTTCCACGGTCGTCTTTGAAAAAAAAATGGACCGATGATGCCACCAGCCCATAAACTACACCAAACTGTCGTTTTTTCGGAATGCATCGGTAATTCTTGTATGACGTGGCTGTTCATCACTCCAGATGCGACAGTTTTGTTTATTTACATATCCGTTATATCCGTTAAGCCAGAAATGAGCCTCATCGCTGAACACAATTTTTCGATAAAACAGCGGATTCTCATCAAGCTGTTCTAAGGCCCATTCACCAAAAATTAGACGTTGTGGTAGGTCATTCGCCTTCAATTCTTGCAGAAGTTGAATTTTATAGGCTTTCAAACCCAAATCAACATGTGAAATTTTTCATATGGTTGAGTGACACATGCCCAATTGCTAAGAACGGCGACGAATTGACATTTCACGATCCTCATTAACACTGTACGCTACGGCTGCAATATTCTCTTCAGTACGCACTTTACGCATGCGAGACAATGGTTTAATGTCCAACAAAGTGAACTTGGTGCGAAATTTGGTGATGAGTGCACGAATTGTTGTTTCACCAGGTCGATTATGACGACCATAATATGGACGATACACATTTTTCACAGGGCACGAATTTTGATAGTAAATTTCGACAATTTGCAATCGTTGCTCGTTTGTAAGTCTTGCCATGATAACCGTTATAAAAGAATCATGAGTTTTGAAATAGTATATTATTAACACCTTCTTACGTCTGTGAGTGACATAATCATTCAGCTTATTCGGAAGATTGAATGAATTTTGCTACTAAGCATTCTTATTCTACTTGAGAAGAGAAATTAACATAATTTCAACATCAAGTACATAACTTATTTCTCAATAAATCCACAAAATTATCCATTTCATCTTCTGAATTTGGGATAATCCACACAGATAAGAGCTGACAAGTTAGGAAAAATTTCTTGAAATGAATGTTTGATAGTAAATCAATGTTAATTTATATGAGTACTAGTGATAATTGCATATTGTAGATTGCCTCAGTTGCACGTCTTTGCAGAAATAAGCGTTGCTGTACCACTCGATTTTGACACTATGGCAGCACTTGGAATATAAAATAATTTTTGTTCTGATCCTTATGTCCCCCTCAACGCAATTTTGCAGACTTGGCGTCATTGAGCGTTCTTGAAAATGCTAAATGATGTTGATAGCATTTTTTCTTGGAAACTTATATTGAATTATAGTGTAAAATATATATTCAATTTACAGAAAAGCAAGAAAGAACAATTCTTGGCATTTCTTAAAAAACTGGTATCATTACAGAATCTACTATTTTGAAAAACGCTCTGGTTAGATCCATTGCAAGTGATGAAAATAGTAGCGCGAATAAAATGTGTCACCTTGGATTTTTGTGGATCTACAAATTCAGTAAATTGACTTTGGACTTTGGAGATAATAGTATCATCTAGTTCCTTTCTAAATATAGAAAGGGTCCTAGAGAAATCTGGAAAAGTGCTGTTGAATATTCATTCCTTCAGAAGCCTGCATATGGCGTACTTTCCTGACCTGAAAGTACTTTCTGCTACGAATAAGACTTCTTGTTATACAATTTGATCCAAATATTCAATCACTGTCATTCGCAATAAATACACTCACATTTTTACAAGTTAATAGTTTTATAATGTACCTCTTCTTCTTCTTCCACTTGGTATAGACTGAAGCCTTGGTATAGACTCAAGACTCCATTGAGCTTCTTTTAATGTGGAGTTCCAGCTGTCTCTTCATCGTTTCGTTGGTTTTCCGGCGGCTTCTTCCTTGAACCGGGTTACCGTCCCGCGTGATCTTCGCTACGCGGTCGTAAATGCGGCTGACATATTGATTTCATCACCTACTCCAATTTTCCTCAATTTCCATCCCACAATGTGTGGTACTTCACAGTCTTCTCTTAGGGTATCCTTTGGGATTTGGTCTGATATTGTGTATCCCGCCATCGCTCACAGTATCCGCATTTTTGCCTTTTGTAGCAGGCTCTTTGTCGTTTTAGTATCGGTTCTTGTTTTGACATATCCTTTCATAGTTTCGCCATATGTCATTTATAGGAGGCATAAGAGCATATATTCTGCTCTTCGATTCGTTGGTGAGAACTTGGTCTTTAATACCACGTCCTGCTGATGATCTAGGGGCTTTGTGGAGTTATGTTCGTAATGTAACTTTTCATAACTTGTTATTAATTAAATATTGTCAATGAATTTCTAAATATTTTCAGAAAATTGCTGCTTATAACTTGCCACCTGACAGAGATTTTCCGCAACTTTTCAAAATGTGCGGCTTCTTTAGTTTTTACCTAATTCAAACAAAGATAATTTTTTACCTGTTCAAATGTACCATTCGAAAGTTGTCGTCTACATCTTGAAGAGAAAAAGGATCTCATCGTTTTGAAAGCATCATATGTCTTCAATATAATTCCTTCATTAAATTTTACATGCACAAACGTTCATGTCTCAACTAGGATTCGAATCCAGATCTCCCTAGTAATGGACCATCACTCCTACCGCAAGGCTATGGAGACGTAGTTTATTTTGCCATTCGCAAATATTTGAGTATTGTATGTTAAACGATAAAAGTTTGGTGAATGAAGTTATCGCCATGTGACTTTTCTTTCATAACGTTCCATGAATTCTAATTCATGATGACGTAGTTGTGGAGCCACGGAATGAAATATGGTGAACTGATACAAAGGACGGATGCAGATGTTGAATATATTTTGATATAAATACGCAAATGCCGGCATTATTATTCAATTTATTCGTATCAAATTCCGACAGTTTCCATCGCAGTGATAGAAAACCTCTGTAGCTGAATGAATAATTCAAAATTTCTGTTCAACTGATTATGATGGCCTACGTTTCCATCATAATCAGTTGAACAGGTTTCTGTTTTACGATTTCTATACGGTTCATATAACATCGAAAATATAGACCTACATTGAAGAATTCAGTTGAGTGATGGATATATTTGAATTATGGATGGGAAAAATGAATTTGATACGTTTGTCTGAATATTAGAAATATTTCATGACTTCATAGTTTCATACATGCAAAGGATTCAAAACAAATATCAGTAAAATCTTTTATTTTCAAACGATTCCGTGAAGCTGCTTAGTGCTTACATCTCAATTCTGATATAACGATATAATCATGAAAGTTAATTAAGTATCCAAATTTGCAATTTTCAATTAATTGATTATATTTATCACATTCAACGAATTCAAACATAAATTTTAAATATCTGAATTCAATCTTTTTCTAATATACCTTTTTTCGTGTTATAATACGAAATAACACATTTTTTGACATATGAAAAAATAGTATTTTTGTTCAGATAGGTAATATTATTTTATCATGAAATTACGTATTCAATTGAAACTTAATCGAAAAAATTGTTCACAATGAGAGTGGAATTAAGAAACTCAATTTTTTTTCGATATAACTCAAGACACTTTAGTGTTTTATGTTTCATTCAGTTCCTTGGCATTACACCATTTTTGAAGCCATCTATACTCTTTTTCATATAGGGTTTTGGAAATTTGAAGAAACACTTCTTTTGTGGATTCATTTAATGATACAAAAATAACTATTTTATATTATGGAATATAAATTGATAATTTTAGAATGATTCAAGAATAAATCATAATACATTATAATTTTCTTTTTCGCTTTAATTGTCCATAAGACAATGGCTTCAATAAATTCACTTTTCTTCCGAAAAAACACCAAAAACACTTCCATGTTTTTTCATTTGTGGAATTGTCTATACGTTTTCTCATAACGAATTTTGAAAAATTAAAAAAACAATCGTTTTGTGGACTGAAATAATGATACAAAAATTAGTATTTATGAAAGTTGATTGATTGTTCTCCGATCTCTTGGTATAACATTGTTAAATATACTGAATAAAGAAAATTTGACTGGTTTTCACAAAAATTTATTAAGTTATTGCTTCATAGTTGTTGCCTCACTTTCAAAAGCTTGACTGAAATCTAGCCAAGTATTCAATATAAACTATGTTATATATTGGAATATAAATTGATACCTCATATAATAATGATAATACATTAACTCCCAATAGATATACATTCAATTACTGGGAAAAGTGACAAATTGTACGCAAATAATAAATGAGAAAAAATTAAATGAAAAACAAAAAAAAGAGTATAAGCGAATATATACAACGAAAATAAAATTGAAATAAATTGACATTGTAATAAAAAATAACCGAATGGAACAAATCAAAAATTAAACATTAAAGTCATAATTATTATATCTATACTATAAAAATTAATCGCAAAATATATTTGTGAGCGCATAACTCAACAACGTCTGTACCAATTTTGCCAATTATTTTTTTAAAATGTTCTTTGAAGTCCAAGGATGGTTTTACGGCGAGAAAAATTTGAATAATTGCCGGGAAAACCCTAAAAACAGCCCATTCATTTTTCCCATAAGAACGTTTTCTAACTAATATGTAGAGTCAACGGCTGGACCGATTTCACTATTTTTTGTTGTTATGTTTGTTATTGTCAGGGAAACGATTAAATTAAAAATTTCGTATAAAATTAGAAAATTTAAGAATAATTAATTAATAATTAAAGTGAGAAATAATTATTAATTCTCAAAAAGAGGATGTAAAAAAACTGAATATCTTATCACACATTTCGGTTAGCTTAGAGCTATCACGACTGATATTAAAACTTCAATTCAATATTAAATTTTGGTAAGTTTAAATAGATTAACATACACGTTACTAATAAAGCACGTGGTATATTTGATTGTAAAGAAGAGTACATAGTTTTCTTCAAATTATAGTTGAAATTTCGTTTTTGAAAATGATAACTATTAGATGTACAAACTTAAGTCGCAGAACTCGCATTGAAGCAAGTCAACTATATAAAAGAGCAAGTGAAACTGGAACGATGGAATTGAAATTAACAATATGAAAAGTCCACGTTTAACTCCTATCGACCTGCATTCAATTATAACGTTGAAATAGATGAGAGTTCACAGCAAATCGTTGCTATTGGACCAATGAACGTTGTGAGTCAATATTGCAAGTCAAAATTTAATTGTTATTGATAAGAAAATACTAGCAATGATACGACAAAATATTGCGAAGAGTCAATTCAAATAGACGCTATTGGTACAGTCACCAGACCCACTATATTCATTGGTTTCCGAGAATGGACTAAATTGTGAACATTTTTTGACTTATATCCAGCAAATACTTGATAAGAAATTAGGAACAACCATAGGACAGACAGGTTAATAATTTTCGATACATCAAACGAGTTATTATAGGAAATTTTTGATAATACGACTGATTTGAAATAACAGGGAGTATTTCAGTCTCTTCGTAAGTGAGTGAGTCCCTGGCTCCACACAGGTTGAATATTAAAAACAGGATAGTGTATCACAAATAGTAGAACATGTCTTTCTGGCTTTTCGAAAAATATTCAGAGAAAAATAAATCGGCATAGAAAGTTCGCGGGGTCATCATTAGTATATAATAAGTATTACATAAGTTAAATTATTATAATATATTATTATATATATTGTATTAAATGTTTTTGATTATTCAAGGATAAATAATTGCATCATCATTTTCTTTTTCGTTTGATTTTACCCAATTATCTAGAGAAGTGTAAGAAGAATTTCCTCAGATTCGAACATTGTAATTTTGATCTACAATGAATTAAAGCCATAAATATCCATTTAAAAATGTGAAGCAACTAAGGTAAACCTTTCGATAATAATATATATAATACTATCGTATTACTAATTTTGTCTGCAATTAATGCATACTCCTAGTACTTACCAATACATTTTTCAATTGATAATTTTACTCAATGTATTCAGCCAAATATTTCTGCGAAATGATAAAGTTATTTACAGAAAATTTCTGAAGCCGTGCCCACATTTCTTTTAACTTCGAAGTATCCTAAATGCGGTTTTAAATATCTATTTGAACATTTTATGGTCAAAAAATATATTTAAATCATATATTCATCTATCTATCTCAGAATTTCCTATATTTTTAAAACCCAATATAACCATAATTTTAAATTAACCAAGTTAAACACTTGAACTTGCTCTTTTCTTTCAGAATAAATAATCTGATACCTAAACTCTCATATTTTGTGAATCTCAACTTCGAGAATCGTAGAAATGGTAACCCGATAATAATAGCACTTGAAATTCCTTCCACTTCTTAGTAGCTAAGTCCTTAGTTTCCTCTGCAGCAATACTTTATACAGAAAAGAAACGATACAACATATTATTAGGAACACGGATGGCAGATCAACTTGAAATTCCTGAAACTTCTCAACAGTAGCTCAGGAATAATCTAGTATTGCCCCAAAGGCGATTACTGCAATTTCCAGTTTCTAAGTGTTGAATTATTTGCTATAATTTGAGAGCTTTAGATCGTATACGTTTCTTAGCTTTCTGCAATAAATTGTGACAGATTTATTCTTGCAGGACCTTTTTTATGAAAAGAGGAAGATAGTACCAACGAGACTTTCAACAGGTCTTTTGATTTTTCAATTTGATATGGTATATAGTTATTCAGATTCGCGAGGGCCAACTCTACTTTTGATACACCTCTGATATTGCTGGAAAGTACACATTATGGATTTAGTAATGAGTTCTTCATCTGCAGATTTAAGAAAATGCAAAACTAAAATTTGTTTCAGATATCAAATGTGACTTCTAGAGGTCACTAAACTGAGTTGCTTGATGAAAACACCTCTTATTCATTACTAATATTATTATTATTATTAATTTCTTACTAATGAAAACAATATAATTCAATAGATAAAAATTGCTCGCAATATAAGGAGGATAACACAATTTAATTTGAAGTTAAAGTAGAGTCAAATAAGTATCATTTGTGTACATATGTCTATGCCGAATAAGAATGATTCCATTTCAGTTTTCACCAAAAATAAAAGCATTCAATTGCTTAGTTGTAGTTCATTACTAATATTATTATTATTATTAATTTGTTACTAATGAAAACAATATAATTCAATAGATAAAAATTGCTCTTAATATAAGAAATGCTCACAATTCAATTTGAAGTTAAAGTAGAGTCAAATAAGTATCATTTGTGAACATATGTCTATGCCGAATAAGAATGATTCCATTTCAGTTTTCACTAAAAATAAAAGCATTCAATTGCTTAGTTGTTCTGCTGAGGGAGCATACAAATACGATTACTAACCTGTCTAGAAAATAGTATTGCTATAACAACGCAGCCATTCAGTACAGGTCCTACTATAGCAATCAGAGTCAGTGGGACAGATATAAATAAAGACAGCATTCCTATTTGGACGTTCCATTTACATTATGTCATCCTCTCTATCCCAACGTTATCGTTTCTCTTCATCGTCTGACGGAACATAACGTCCAGGCTTGTCAGGTTTTCTGGAATGAAATAGATTGATCACTATACATACATATAACAGAAATATTTATTTCCACTGGTCACTGCAATATGGGAAGCTATCAATATTTAATGAATAATTAATAATCCATACAAAATCGTCAAGTAGAGTTTCAGTTTGAAACATGCACAGTAATTAACAATTACGCAAAACATCACAATTTAAGAATCCGGAGATGAGTGCTTTTTAGTTGTGTTATAATGACTCTTCATTCAGAAGGTTTATTAATTTGAATTGGAATTAATTTTCATGACCATCATCACGGACAACTCTAAACGTTTAAAACTGTGCCTATACACTGAGTAAACATAATGAAGAATCGTTTTTCATTTCTTGTAAATTACTTCTTTAGATAATCATATTTTTCAAGGGAAGTGATTTTTTGTCTTGCGTTAACCCTTAGTCTACACACTGGTCGTTCGTGACCGGGTCTTACTTTTTTAAAATACTTCTTAAATTCCCCCCCTTATTGTTTGGAAACCGAAACCGTAGAACCATCTAGTCGTAGTTGGAGAGTTGCTCTTTCTGTTAGCATAGTTTCCGGTGGGTCAAGCGCGTCACTCTGTCTGTGGCACCCAAGAGTACCAGCTGAAGTTGAAATTAATTTTTTTTCGAATTTTTATTTACGTGGTTTTGTGCTACAAATCGTCGAATAAGGTAAGTACATTATGTTTTGAAAGGGAATTTTTTTTCTTCACAAACTAATAGTATCTTAAATGTCGTAAGCCTTCAATCTTCACAAGGCAAGAGCTCCTCGATGAGACGCAAGAAGTTCCTGCCAAGGACGAAGAGGTTCAAGAGAGCCAAGAAAGTGAAAGTGTAGGAGTTCCTGCGCATGATTCCGAGTATTCCGACGTTACGGATGGATCCTTAAGGTCGGTACAGGTAGCGGGGGTATACAAGCGCTTGAAAGAAAAAGCGTGCGAGCAAGGGGTTATAAAAAAGAAAGCGAAGTGGTGAGAGTAGAGTGAGAATAAAAGAGAAAGCGAGATGCTGAGAGCAGAGGAGGACAAATGAAAAATAATAATTCAATTTGTTTTTGCGTATCGAGTATGCGATATTGTACCTGTGTATGTGCCTGGACCAAATCGTGGCGCTACAAATCGGGATTCTATTGAAAAGTTTCGGGAAATACTGTTCAATAATGATATGGTCAATATTATTGTGCAGAATACGAATAATAAGATCGAAGAAGTCTGCCTGGAGTTGGTTGCTGCAGATAAAGCAGAAAGCTCCCATCACTTCACTGATAGTGATGAGATTAAAGCGTATATTGGTGTCTTATATTACCAAGGCTTTGGAAATCTGCCGATGTAGATGACAGACTTTGGAATAAAAAAATGGCATTATGCTCTACAGATGCTTTTTCCCAAGGCAGAGATTTGTTTGGCATCTTGTTTGCTTTTTGACGATGCGTCCCATTTGCGATCACAATTTGATCTTTTGTATAACGTGTTCTAGCATGTAATCATGCTTAGTAATAATTAAGTATGTTTCTCGATTAACTCGACTATTTTTCTTCATTCCTTGATTTATTTTTGTGAATAAATCACAATATTTTTCTATGTAAAGCAATATGTTTCGACAGAATGTGGCTGAAATTTGAGCTTCCAGTTCGCAAAATTCCAAAAGTTGTGAATTTTTATGCAAAGCTGGTCATATTTCGTAGTTTTTTGATTACCACTCACATTGTCTTGAAAAGGGGTAGCTAATATACAACTGTGAATTTTTCTACGATGCAAAACAACTTAGTTCACTTAGAATAGACGATTATGTGGCTTGGGTCAAAAACGTCCCAGTGTGTCGGTTTTGATTGGCGCCAGAAGTGTGCCGGCTAAGGTTAATCGAGCAATGTTATATAGAAATACTGTATCATATCATATTTTTCGGGTAATATTTTTCCCAAAAATAAAGCGAATAACAAGACTTGTACGTAAGCCAGATAGTAGCTCTTCAATACGTAAACATCCACCTTTTGTCTGAGCTGTCTACTCTAGAAGTTTAGTCTTTCCAATTTTGAGCTAACATTCCGAATCTAAGTCTACTACGGAAGGTGTTAATCAAGCTCCAAACCGAAGAATTCAATTTGGAATGTGAACTTAAAATTCACATCATGAAGCAAGATGAGCAATACACAATCAGAAGAAAAGTCCAGAACACCAAAGAAAGAGGAGGACAGGTTCCTACAATAGTATAAAAAATCTCGAAGACCGCACAAGTATCGCAATTAAAACGCAATGTGATGTTCAAGTAGAAATTGAGTAGAAAACTTCGCGCTAACCTATCATGAAATGGACAGATGAGCGGAAAAAGAAGCATTCTGAGAAGCTGAAGTGAAGGGTGTTTTTTTTAGAGGTATAGAACTTCGAGTTGGCATTACTGTTGAATATGGCGACCGATTTAACAGCTGAAAAGTGATTTATTTTCAGTTTGGTTTGGCAATTCATCATGAATAGACTCACGCCTGAACAACGCTTGCAAATAGTGTATTTTATTTCGAAAATAATGGTTCTGTGCGGAATACGTATCGCGCACTACGTCCATTTTATCGTCGACAAAATCGTCCATCACAGCAGTTAATTCGATTAACCATGGAACGTTTTCGAACCACGCTTACTCTTATTGATAACTCGCATCCCCAGAGACGCCGTACGGTTTGTACAGAAGAAGCTATTGCTACTGTAGAGCGTAGCATTGAGGAAGTGCCGAATGAGTCCATCCGCCATCGAGCACAGGAATTGGATCTGTGTCTATCCACTTTATGGAAGATTTTGCGGAAGGATCTTGGTTTGCGTGCTTACAAAATCCAACTCGTGCAAGAATTGAAGCCAAACGATCATCAAACAAGGCGTAGATTCGTCGAATGGGCCCAAAACGAGATTGCCGTTGTTCCCGATTTCCATAAGCTAATTTTGTTTAGCGATGAAGCGCACTTCTGGTTGAATGGCTACGTCAACAAACAAAACTGCCGCATTTGGAGTGAAGATAATCCTCATGTGTATGTCAAAACACCGTAACATCCAGAAAAACTGACTGTTCGGTGCGCTTTATGGGCTGGTGGAATCATTGGTCCGTACTTATTCAAAAGCAATGATGGCCAGAAGGTTACAGTCTATGGTGATCGGTATAGAGCCATGAATACTACGTTTTTTATTCCTGAATTGAACAAGCATGATGTCCAGGAGCTGTGGTTTCAACAAGACGGCGCAACTTGTCACACAGCTCATGACACAATCGATTTATTGAAAGACACGTTTCGTGGCCGCCTAATTTCAAGTTTTGGACCTGTGAATTGGCCTCCAAGATCTTGTGATTCAACACCGCTGGACTACCTTCTGTGGGGCTATGTAAAGTCGTTGGTCTATGCGGATAAGCCATAAACGCTTGACCATTTGGAGGACAATATTCGCCGTGTTATTGCCGATATGCGGCCACAAATGTTGGAAAAAGTCATCGAAAATTGGACGTCCAGATTGGACTACATCCGAGCTAGCCGTGGCAGTCATATGCCAGAAATATAATGCCACAAGATTATCTTTCGGATAAAGAAAAAATTCTTGTCAATCGAATGATCCATCGTTGTTTTATTGCAATTTAAAGTTCTATACCTCTAAAAAAAACACCCTTTACTTTTGTAGGCAAAAATGGGGAATTATGAGATTCGGTCAGGAACAATTAACTTATTCGATTATCACTTCTATATTTCGCTACTTTTTCATTAATTCATTCAGTAAAACTACATGGATCAAACCCACTTAGAGTAAAATATTCAAGTAGCGAATAATTCATAGGCATGAAAGTATTTACTCATCAGGACACACAGTTAGTCTTTCATGTTGAATTCAAGAGCATAAACTACATATAAAAGTTGAAAATATATTAACGTCGAGAAACAATGAACTTACTCAATACGCAAAATCGAAAACTAGGAATGAATATTGCTTCAAAGTTTGAAAATTATCCTGCTGGAAATAGTACGGATGTTTCCAGCAATGTTAGTTAACCAAAGAATTCTCAGTGCTTTGCTCTGGCGTTTGATTGCGCTCTGTCAAAAAGTATTGTATAATTAATGTGACACAATGTCTGGTTTTGAAGGGGATAGTTCCGCTTTCAGTCTGTCCCGGTGTCCCCAGTGACTCTGATATATTCTCGCTTTTGTAAACAGACCAAACGATAATATAAAATCTGTTTTCCTCGAATTCAATTTCAGGAACAACATGAATTGCTACTTCGGGGAAAATAATAGAAAAGGAAGTAATAATTTTTACTCAAAATTGAACGAATCACTTGGCAGACAGCAAATTGGAATTGGATATTGAGCCCATATAGTCCACAACGCGATCAAAACTGCCATTCATTTTCTTCCTGTTGACTTCGAATGCATCATAATAAAAATGTACTCATTTTTCTACATCTACAGCGTTCGAGTAGAAGCTTTGCAAGAGTTTTGTCATTCTACCAAGGCAGGGCCACAAGCTGCTGGATAGAACATGGTGGGTTGAGTTGACACTCACGATTGATAGAGTTATGATGTCAAATGCCCAAATATTTTGAAGACGTTCTTTGAAAATCCTAGCATATTTTGTGGTTACATTTTCTGCATAAAAGCATTGACGTTTCATGAAGCTGCATTGAAAATCGAGAAGCAAAATGTGTCGGTCCTAGAGTCAGCCAAGAAAATCAATCGACTCCGAGGTGGCACTTAAAGGGAATACGATTTTATTTTATTATAGCGACTGTAACTTGTTTGTAAAATGACAAGACCGAGAAGCTGCTGTGGACCAGCAGAATGTAAAAACTAAGGTGTGGAATTCGATTTAAGCTCTGCTAAAAAGTTCTATTGTTACTTCACTAAAAGAAAAGAATACGTGTAGCAGTGGTGTCAATTCAAGGCAGAACTATAAATATTTGAATGAGCAAATCTTACAGAAGTGCATATGTGAAAAGAGATACAGAAAGTGCCATTTACTGATCACGCGAGTATTTATTAGCAACAGGCAACATACGAAAGTCTTCGACGAGTTTTCCCTGATTTCCAACTCTGCTAATCGTGAAACATTAAGCCAAGAGTTTTATTTAATTTAATAGATTTAATCGTCAATTTTCAAGATTCAATTACTACCTATTCTACTCCAGTAAAATAAATATCCCTGATTGTTGAAATGTTAAAATGGGTTCAGTTAACAACAAATTTAATTTTTTAAATTCTTTTTTACCTTCTTAATTTCAGTGAAGCAATTGTTAACATAAGTAACCAAATTACAGTGAATGAGGACATTAGTAACAGTATTTTTGAATGGAAAAAAGTTGTTGTACACTGATTTAAGTTGGATTTCACCTATTGACTTCAAATTGGATAGATGGTCTCGAATAAAAAATTTGTTGATAAGATACAAAGATATTCCAGACAGTGTGGATCAATCTTTCACATATTTAATCGAGAAAAGTTTATGTTATTTAAATGAGGCATCGATTAAAATTTTCGATTTTAATTGAAGATGATTGAAGATTTTTCAGAACACAAGGCTACTTATATAACCTACGAATTTTAATTGATCAAATAAAATTATTACTTGCAAAGAAGAAACGATAGTCGTCTGATTATTATGTCGGCGGTCTCCGCGGCTTAGTTGGAAGAACACCCGACTATGGTGAGGTAGAACTCGGGTTCGAGCCCCGCTGAACGCATGGGTGTTTGAGTTTGTCTATGATTTAAGTAGTTTAAATAACGATATATGCTGGGTAATGTACATTAATTACAAGCCCAATGGCCGTTCGCAACCGGCCTCAAAGCTGTAGTTATAAATTTAGTTTAGACATTCAATAATTCAATTTAATTTAGACATAATAATTTTAAAGAATAATTATGTCTTTCATGTTATACAATCTTTCTCACTGTGCTTATGATTTGATGCGGAATTATTTAAATTTTCCGACAAAAAGATATCTTCAATGTTTGTCTGCAAATCGCAAAAAAAATACAAAAATAAATTATGTCTCAGAGTCTTTAAAATATCATGAAAAAGTTTTTGTTCTATTAATAGATGAAATATACAACAATAAAAGACTTAATTATAGAGGAAATAGTTTGATTGGTGTCGTTTGTAATGACCATTCGTTAGCCACAACAACTTATTCAGCTGTTGGTAATTTCTCAGAAGTTGTAAAATTATTACCAATTCACAATATGAAAGGTTCAGAAATGACACCTATCACAAAAAATATAATTACTTCCGTACAAAATGCTGATTTCATTGTTTTGGATATTTTAACCGATAACCTTTGAATAAACAGATCGCTATTCACAAATCTAACCAACAATAAGACATTTCTTCTATATCCAGACTTTCTTCAAAACAAAATATTTATTATGAATGAACTATTATAAATTCTTATATTGAATAGTGTTGGCGTTTACTTGATGTAAATCCATTATAATTGAATATAAAATAAAATCCAAACACTTGACTTTTGATTTACACTTTGTATGTGAAGTGCTATAAAAGTGTTAATCAAAAGATCAAGTGCTTCTATTTTATTTTATATTCAATTATAATGAATTTGTAATAAAAATATAATATTCAATATGTTATAAATAAATATAATATTATTATGTTATAAATACTAAAAATATTTCTAATTCGTTCGCAATATACAAAAAGAATTGGAATAATGCTTAAAACTTTGGGAACAACCCACTAGCAGAGTAGACCACTAATTCGATTTTGGCAACACCGCCGAACTCAGCTCTTCATGGCCTCTTTGAAGTAGGCTGTGGTTAGCAGCTCGAAACAGATGTCAAGTGAACACGATTCCTAAATTTTCGAGGAATTCAGTCAAGTGTTTCGAATTATACCATAATTCACAATTGTTCAGTTTCTTTAGTATGGAATACTCCTCTTGAAAATAACTTCTAATATTTTGTTGTCTTTCCTAATTACTTTATGTCTCTAATAATTATATTTTATATCTGCAAATGAAATTCTATTTACAGATTTTTATATACCAATTCTAAGAAAAAGTTGATTATAAAATAAATCGTATTCCAACAAAATGTATTTCATTTATCCAGTCAGAACAAATTATTTAAGATGAACCTGAATGATATCTTATGAAGTTTCCTTCTGTGTATTAATATGATTCATAACAGGGTGAAAACCTTGAACGAATTCTCTGAATGTGATAGCGACTTTGTAAAACAGAAATGCTACGGAAAGTTCCGAAATGACATAAGGGAACAAAGAATATAATGAATATGAACCTGAGAGAAAACATGCGGATTACAGTTAGATTATCCTTTCTTCTTTGGGAAATATTCACTGCTCGCATTGTTGAAAAGTTTTTAAATTTATTAAATTTTTCACTCTGACAGTCCTGTTGCTAAATTTGCCTTCTTGCAAATGTTGCACTATAAATATAAAAAGTTTAAGTTTTTGAATTGTACCTGCTGACGTGTTATCTATGAGTAACATGTCAACATGTAATTTTCCTGAAATGTGATTATGCGACACGTTTTCAGCAAAAATCATTATGATCATTGAATAAATTCCCATTTAGTTTTCAATTTTATATTCTATTCTATTTGATATTTCCCTAATGTAATTCGATTGAATGAGAATTCCTAAGACCAAGAAATCATTGAATGCCTTTCCTTATTGCTTATTTCATTTCAATAAATTTTCGGTAGTTTCTATCGAATTCAATTCGTCCTTTGCTCAAGCTAAGTAACACTTCTGGCTTATTCATCTTCGAGAAAGGCTTTTTTTTACATTGCTTTGTGTTGGTTTGTCTTGTTGCATAGAGTTCTCCGTGTTTTGTTGTATTTTTCCAGTGTTTCCAGTTTTGCCATACAAAAAATTGATGGAAAAAATAAAACTTCATACTAAGGGACATATTTCAGTTAACCTTATATCAGATAATGTTTCCCCAAAGTTTTATGGAGTACGTCTGTTACCTTTCGCCATGAAAAGAAAAGAAGAGGTAGAATTAGAACGATTAGAAAAATTAGGTCTAATCACGGTAGTAAATTACAGTCCTTGGGGTACACCAATTGTGCCAGTGCTAAAAAAAGATGGTAGCATGCGTATCTGCGGAGATTTCAAGGTCACTGTAAACCCTTTTATAGAGATTGACAAGTATCCTTTACCATGAATAAGGGAGCTTTTTGTTAGGTTACAGGGAGGCACTCAATTTTCAAAATTGGATCTCTCAAGTGCCTATCAACAGGTGTGGTTAATCGAAACATTACATGGCATTAATCGAACATTACCTTGATACCTTGCCTCCATGACCTTCAAATCTTGGTGGAATCGCTCACCCTGTTCATCACTTACAGCGCCAATATTTTCTGGAAAGTTAGATATGTAAGAAATGAAGTTTGATACTCATGTTACAGCCAAGCTTTTTAAAGCTTTCTAAGAGTTGTTGAACAATTTCGACGTAATTCTGGGCTCGTCGGTTTTCAAGAAAGTTCTTGACAATATTTGGAATGCAAACCAAGCATTCTTTTCAAGTTCGGTCAATGTTTCATTGAAACGTTCATCTTTAATAAGTTGTCGAATATTTGGCCCATCAAAGACAGCAGCCTTAACCTTCTCATATGACAAGCTAGGAAATGCCGAAATGATAGACTTAAAACAATCCCCTTCAGTTGACAACGCTTGAACAAATTGCTTTATGAGACCTAGTTTTATATGAAATGGCGGAAATATAATGTTTTTTCTGTCGACAAGTGGCTGATTTAAAGTGTTTAGATCGCCAGGTTTCAGGTCAGATCTTGGCGGCCACTTTGACTGCACCAAAAGCTTCTCACGAGCTCTGCTGTCCCACATACATTGAAAACAGGGATACTTGGTATATCCGCGTTGCTGATCAAGAAGGAAACAAACCATTTTAAGATCAACACAAATGATGCATTGGTGTAAGTTATATTGCAACAAGTCAATGATCTTCTTTATCTCTTCTTATTCTTCATACAACGAAATTGAATGACCTATTGGGACTGAACCATATAAATTTCCATTGTGGAGGAGAACACACTTCAAGCTATGTTTTGAGCTTCAGTTCCGCGAAGAGAAAAAGTATGCGCAACAACTGTAGAAAAAAAAACTTAACGTGATAGGAAAAAAATGATTGAAGTTTTGGAATCAGCATGTCAATTTACCTAGAACAACCAAAAAATTGAAGGCAACAGAAGTTATGTTACAAATTGATCCCCAGTGTAACTCTTCATTCCAAATAAGGAATTTGAATTCGAATTTACAACAACTTAGAAACAATGAATTAACTCATAAATTAAATCAAAATTTCGACTTTCAATAACGTAAAAACAAATTACGATTAACTGAAAATTTCAATAAAATATTCATATATGACATAAAATTTCAATGACTATATAGAATTTTATTCAAATAACGGTTGTTCTTTTTGGAGGTATAGAAGTTGGCATTACTGTTGAAGATGGCGACCGATTTAACAGCTGAGACGTGATTTATTCTCAGTTTGGTTTGGCAATTTATCATGAATAGACTCACGCCTGAACAACGCTTGCAATTACTTCAATTTTATTTCGAAAATAATGGTTCTGTGCGGAATACGTATCAAGCACTACGTCCATTTTATCGTCAACAAAATGAAATGCACTTCTGGTTGAATGGCTACGTCAACAAACAAAACTGCCGCATTTGGAGTGAAGATAATCCTCAAGTGTATGTCAAAACACCGTTACATCCAGCAAAACTGACTGTTTGGTGCGCTTTATGAGCTGGTGGAATCATTGGTCCGTATATCTTCAAAAACGATGATGGCCAGAACGTTACAGTCAATGGTGATCGGTATACCATCGGTATCGGTGATGGAGCCATGAATACTAACTTTTTCATTCCTGAATTGAACAACCATGATGTCCAGGAGCTGTTGTTTCAACAAGACGGCGCAACATGTCACATAGCTCGTGACACAATCGATTTATTGAAAGACATGTTTCGTGGCAGCCTAATTTAACGTTTTGGGCCTGTGAATTGGGCTCCAAGATCTTGTGATTTAACACCGCTGGACTACGTTCTGTGGGGCTATGTAAAGTCGTTGGTCTATGCGGATAAGCTATAAACGCTTGACCATTTGGAAGACAATATTGGCCGTGTTATTGCCGATATACGGCCACAAATATTGGAAAAATTCATCGAAAATTGGACGTCCAGATTGGACTACACCCGAGCCAGCCGTGGCGGTCATATGCCAGAAATCATATTTAAAATTTAATGCCACAAGATTATCTTTCGATTGAAAAAAAATTCTTGTCAATCGAATGATCCAGCATATTGTTTTATTGCAATTTAAACTTCTATACCTCTAAAAAAAAACACCCTTCTTTAGAAAGTGCGTAGGATCTATTCAGATTTATCTAAGCGTTACAGCAAATGTCATTGTTGGTCAGCTCATTATTTATATGTAGGTACAATTCCAAAAAATTCTTATCGGTTGAAGTTACTTTTTTCTCAAAGCCTCTGCAAATATATTTAACTCTGTTATTTAACCTCATTCATTAGGGATGTTACTTTTATTCTTGAGCTTGTAAAGGTTTTACTATGAATATTTCAGCTGAAAATGAAATTTGATGATAATACAAGAATAATAACTATATAGTAGGTATTATTTTGACTTCGTTAATTAACTGGTGGAAGACGCTTTCATAAAGGCCTGTCACGTCGTCTTTTATGTAGACATTTTAGCTGAAGGAAACGAAATTAGATGAAGATATTTGCGTGTACTTGACAGCCGAAGTTACTATTGAATTACCCTCTAAAAAATTCCGATACCCTAAAATAGATATTCAATGAACTTTTCGAAAGGTTGTTGTTTCTACATTCACATCTTAAATGAAAAAAGTTCAAGGTGAAAGAAATACCTGTAGGTTTATCGTGATGAAAATCGATTTTTAATTTAGTTTTTATTATGAATATTGCACATGGTGTACCTGTGTGGTTAAGTCAGGGACCTACATAAAATAATTTTACGCCGAGTATCTTACATTCTACGTAATATTACTTTATCGATATCTAATATATAAAATTCTCGTGTCACGGTGTGTGTGATTGAACTCCTCTGAAACGGCTTGACCGATTTTTATGAAATTTTCATGCATATTCTGTAAGTCTGTGAATCGGCTACTATCTATTTTTCATACCCCTAAGTGATGAGAGTTATCCATCCCTAACATTATCTTTAAATTTTCTGGACAAAAATTTTTTAAATTTTTTTATAATGTGGCATTAAAAATACATAAAACTCTAAATTTTCACACTTCTAACACCAACCCCTATTTTTCGATAGTTTTAGTAATTCAATAATTTCTCAACCCGCTCGATAACTGATCAGTTATCACTTGGTAAGTTATCCCCGCCAGTTAAACATTTAATTGAATTTATTTCTGCTAATCTTAGTGTTACCAGTACTAAATTTTTAAAATTTTCCGCGCGTTTTCTGGATCAACACTCATTTGCCAGTAAACAGCACGCAGTAGGGATAAGACCGAAGAAGGTTTCCTGTCTCTCACACAATGAGCCTTCTCTCACTCCCTCTACAGTTTTCGGCCAATAGTATTGTTTATGCATCAAGCGTAGTACTAAGGTTTCAATTATCATTTTACAATTTCAGTTTAACTCTCATACTATGTTGTTCTCAAGTAAACTTATTATTTATTTGCTGGACTATGATTATTCATTCCTATTTTTATCAATAATTAATGAAATTATTAATTTTCAGTATGGTTCGCACTATAGTCAGTTAATTAAATGATTTACACAACCTCAAAAGTACTCAATAATTGCCACTAGCTCACGGCAACAGCGGTTATTGTGTTGTAATTATAAATTATTATTATACATTTATTATTAAATCCATAAACTTTTTTTTATTTATTTCGAAACTGTTGTTGGAAATGGCAAGAAAAAAGATTTGAGCACATCATGTTTTTCAGACGGACAAATATAGGTGGCATGATCTTGAGTGGGTAAACCTTCCAGTTTGTATGTGTTATCTAAAGATGGACTATCCAGAGATATTGTTTATTTGTTTAATTTATATGGCAAAACAACGTTGGCATATAAGAAGAAAGAAATATAAGAAAAAGGTGATGGATCTGATCTATCAAATTCTAGGCTGCATTGATTTAATACTCATATTCTCCAAAATAATATAGAAAATGGAATCTCAACAGATAGTACAACTTTGAAATTGAATCATATTTTTGATAGAAACATGAAAAAAGGAAATAATGTATATGAAGTTGTTGAACATTTTCCCTGTTTTGAAAGAGACTTCAGCTTTGTTCAAATACGTTTATTGCATATTTTACTCAACTTTTTGTGACACAAATTGCAAATAGTTTGTAGTTAACTGCAGTGGATACTTCGGAATGAATACATGTGTGTAAAGGATTGAATCAGGGATCTATAATTGGAACACTATTTATTGTGCAACATCTTCAATCCTAAACAAGAAGGGCCTTATGTACTTCTATATGAAATTTTGAGGTTGTCATCACAATTTCATCTATATGAAACAATAAAAAAAAACCTTTCAGACCATAAAATATGAAATTTTGTTCACCAGGGGGTCCAAAATGCGGGTCTATGAACAGTTTATTATGGCGTTTTTGAAAATAATGTCTCCACATAAATTTTCAAATTTTTCAAAGAAAACTGTTTTTCACTGAAGGTTTTGATTTTTGAAATTCACGGCGAAGTACAAATTGATATTGAAAATATTATGTTATATTATGTTCATTATCAATGATTGGTAAGTATTCATTGGATATTTTAGGTTATTGTTATATGTAGGAATAGCTACAATACCTCGAAAAAACAATTAGCAAAAGCAATTAGCCCACGCGTTCATATTCAATAATAATTCATATCCAATCAAGATTGAATTTAATCAACCCAAAATACATACTGTGGGCCTATTTAGTAAAGCATAATTGATTTTCTTGTTGTGGGAGAAAGCTTATCAAATGAAGCTTTCACTAAAATTATATGAGGAACAGGGGGTGACTAGAAAAATTGAACTCTGTTTCTGACCTGCTATTACGTGTTAGACACTTTTCTGTTCAGATAACACGCTAGAATGTCAGATCTCTGAAAATTATTTATGGTATATGTACCTATAAGAGTACCATTGTCTCAAAAAAAAATCTACGTGGTAAAAAATTGAGGATTATTCAAAAGTAAGTGAAATAGGAGAATAAGAACTCGGAAATATTTACTAATCAAGCAATAGTAAAAGGCATTTGGATTAAAAGATATCAAAACGAACTTCAACGAAAGATAAATACAATGAATGAAGAAATCAGAAAACGCTAAGCAAATTTTTATTTACACAATGAAAAACTTCAGGACACCAAAGAAACTGCTCACTAGAATAGAGTACTCACAAAGTAGATTTACTCACAAAGAGTAAAAGCCGATGAGAAGGGCTAGAAGAAGTGTCACAATAAAATCACAAACGTGAAGTTTGAGCAAAGAACATCTCGCCGACCTGGAACAAAATGAACAGATGAACAGAAGAAGCAGTATTCTGAGAGGAAAATGTGCGTTTTGTAAGCACAAAGGCTTAAAAATTAAATTAAGGATAAAATATTTCAACTATTAATTTCACAATATTAAAATAATAGGGTTGAATACTCAGATCGAAATTACTGACCAATAAATATAAATAAATTGACAGGTACTTGCTAAATTGAATTGAGAATTTTGCAGCTGTCTAGTGTACTGCAGCAGTGCAAGACCAAGGCGCATTGCTCAAAAAGCACTCCAGCACAAGGTTTGTTGGTAAACAACTAATACCACCACCTAATAAACACTAGGTAACTCTCATATTAGTATTCATTGCATTTTGGCCACAATACTAAAATGATTATCCTGTTTGCTTCTCTTTGATACAAAATATTTTAAGAATCCAATGTCTGACATTATTATCTTATCTTAACAAAAGAGCAATACTTATTTGGCCAAGTGTTGTCCTTTGCATCCCCCTGCTCCTAAACGCCTCGACGTTTTATGACCCCAGGAGTTTTCATTTTACCTAAGAAACCTTCCTAAGACAAGTTTATATGACATTTCCGCTAGATAATTCTTATGATTTTCAGGTTGAATTTTGGCTTTTTGAATAGCGTATGCTCTTTTTGGATCTATACAGGATGTCAATAAACGATTAGCTTCCACTCTCTGATTTTGGCGTTTACAGGAACTGTGAGCATTACATAATTCTATGTTCTGTGAACAAATATAATTGTAACCTTCAATGATAATTTCTATAATTTCCGTAGTTTCAGAAATGCACTCTGACACTTTACTACATCGATCCTTTTCCACTGTTTTAGTTATAATTGAAAAATTGATAAAGATATTTCTCTTTCATATCAAATCCCTTGTTGAGTTGATGAAACTTCTAATATAATTGTGTGGTACAAATGTCTGATACCATAATGTAAAAGTTACTCTAGAAATAATTAACTCAATTAGAGGTCACCTTGTGGTTAATATTAGAGAGCCTTTGTGGTTTGGTCGGGAGAACACCCGACTATGGTCCGGTATGGTACGTTGAACAACGATAATTGTTGGGTAAACCACACCGATTACAAGCCCATTAGCTGTTCGCAACTGGCGTTCAACTGTAGGTCCCCTGCATTAAAAAGAAATATACGACCATAACTCATTAAATTTTTGATTTTGACTTTTATTAGGGTTTATTTTCAAGACACTTCGTTCAGAATCTCAAAGATTTCGAACAGATTTTTTTCACATAGTCAGAATAATAGAACCGAGTGAAATGGGAGAATTTAGTACATCCGTCGAAAATAAAACTCTTGATGTTAGATCCTCGGAGCCTCCCAGCATGTTCAGAATCTTGAGGATTTCGAACAGATTTACATAGTTAGAATAAGGGAATATTAGTTACAATAATGTATTAGGCAATACGTAGGTTAACGCAACTATTACGAATATCATCTGTTCACCACACTGGCATGAGTTCTATAAACATTTAAAGAATTAAGCACTTTTAATTTATGTATAAATTTGTTAATATTTTCTTTATAAAATCAGTTGTTCATTAGTCGTCAACTCATTCACCTGACAAGGAGTAGGCAGATTGAGGTCTTGTCATCATCGAACCCTTTCATACCGATTTCCAGGAATCAGGAGGATTGGGCCTTAAATTGGTAGTCCATCAGTCGGCAACTATTCAACCCCTTGACAAGGAGTAATTTCATTGTGAGGCAATAGCACTCCATATTTCTATACAGACTTCTATGTCTTATGATTTCCATTTCGCTTATGGCAACATGGATTTCAAATTATAAATAACTATATGCAAATAGAAACAATTTCAAAGTTTCATTTGCTTTTATTCCCTCAATGAGAATAAAAAAATATAATCATTAAAGCATGTACACTAAACTGAATCTACAGTTTAACCATAAAATAAGTGGTTTAGTATGTCTGTGTATGTTCCGTGTAATTTAAGCAATAGGGTTTGTATTTGTTTGAATGTAATGTTTTTCTAATGCATTTTATATAAAAATTGCATTATAAATACTTCTTCAATATACTACAATCATGACAACTTTCACTTCCATCCGTTCTTACAATTTTTTTAGGATCAGGTAAAAAGTTTTCGATCACCAAATTAATATATACGAGGTATGTTCAAAAGAAAAAGTGATTTCGGAATTTCTTCAAAAAGTGTTCATTCATTCATCAAGATCCATTTTTTTCCCTTCAAAGTAATACCCCTCAGATATAATGCACTTATACCAGCGCTTCTTCCAAGCCCCGAAACACTTCTGAAATGCGCTTTTCGGAATGTTCATCAGCTCGTTCTTCTATTCTACCTTTATCTCATCAATTGTGGCGAAACGATTTTCTTTTCATTGATCTCTTCAGGTTTGGGAATAGGTAAAAGTCACAGGGCGCCAAATAGGTGAATACAGTAGTTGAGGCATGATTACGGTGTTTTTTGGGCCAAAAAATCATGAACAAGCATTAATGTGTACGCTGGTGCATTATCATGATGCAGAATTCATGGTTTGTTTTTCCAGAATTCCGATCGTTCAAGCCGTATTGCTTCAAGAAAACGTTGCATTACCTCCTTGTAGTGTTACTTTTCAACCGTACGACCTGTTCGTAAGAACTCATGGTGCACCATGCCGTTGTTACCGAAAAAAAAGAGTGAGCAAAACCTTCACAATTTATCGAACAGGCGTGCCTTTTTCGGCTGTGGCGCTTCTGGTCCCTTTCATTGGGATGATTGGGACCTTGGTTTCGACATCGTAACTATATACCCACGTTTCGTCACCATATTCTTCTCAAAATTCAATTTCAGAACGAACTTGACTTCCACACGATTCATGCCCAAAACATCCTAGAAAATTACATGGCATGAGGCGATTGATATGTCAACATTTTCTGAAAATTCCCCAATAATGATTCAACGATTTTCCAAAACCATTTTCTTCACTGTTTCTATATTTTCTTCGTTTGTTGACGTGGTAGCAACTCCAGGACTCTTACTATGCTGTTCGAATTAATTGGGACAAAGAATAAAAAACAATGTTTTCGTAAAATCTCACCTTTTAATGAAGTGAATACATACAAAATAGCGTAAATTCTTCATATTAATATGAAGTATGTCTTCCTTTCGTAGAAATAACTTCTTGAACTCGTCTTATCAGCGATTTAACTAGCGTAGCGCAGATTTTCTTTAATTTGTCATCATGAAACCACACCTGAATTGCACTTATAATCATTTTTTTTGTAGTGCAATCCATTTTTGCCAAGCGTTTCTTTGAAATATTCCATAAATTCACAACAAGATTGAGATCACGTGAATTCCCCGGCCAATCGAGTACCTTTAGTTCATTCTCACGCATAAAGGCCTGCACTTGTTTGGAATTGTGGCAGGGAGCCAGGTCGTGCTGAAATGATCCATCAAACGTTTCCATAAATGGGACAATCCTGGTGCGCAATATTTCCATATATTTCATTGAATTCATCATCCCTGTTATAGGAGCTAATCGACCAGTGCCATTGGTTGTGAAAAAAACTCAAAACATGTGTTTCAAAGGATGTTTTAATGTTTTCTGAATGGGATCAGGCTGCAAAGTTTCCCCATCACTTCGTCTATCAACACTTGATTTGTACCCTTGAACAAACAAATGTGTCTCATCACTAAAAACCACCTTCTTCCAGTCGTCGACAGTACACGCACGGTACTTTTGGCCCATGCCAAACGTTTCTTCAATATTTTCTGGTTAAGCAGTTGCTTTCTTCTTAGTCCTCTAGCCTTACGGCCAACCTCCAGCAGTCGTTTTCGCACAGTTGAGGAGCTCACCTCCACACCTGAAACCATTAAATCCCTTCGAAGAACAGTGCTTGTCTTTCTCAGATTAATTTTGCTATTTCTTATCAACAATTCGTATGTTCTTGGAGTAGTTTTGCGTTTGCGGCCACAGTTTCCTTTTCTTTTTAGAGACGATGAGCCACTTTCTTCAAATGTTTTTAAAATTCTCGAAACGCTGGACTATCCCGCACCAACAGCTTCAGCTATTTCTCTTACAGTCATTGATCTGTGTTCATTAAGCGCGATAATTTTGAACGCTTCCTCGGATTGATATCCATCTTTGTACAAGACAATACAGTACGTATCATTGATAATTGAAACCACCAACTGGTCAGAATGTAAATGATGGTCAAGGTCACCTCAGGTAGTAAACAAACAGGTGTGAGGGTGTTTGGGCCACCCTGGTACTCACATACTTACTACAGTAACTCAAACGAAGAAAAAAAATGTTTGTCCCAATTAATTCGAATAGCATAGTATTGTCATCAACATCTTCTCGGTCTTCTGTAAAGCGCTTGTACCGCTATGAACACTTCTCTGGCACAAAGTAGACTTGCCGAATGACACAGTCAACATTTTAAGTGAGTTGAAGCATTTTATGCCATTTTTAACGCAAAATTTAATACAGATTTTTCGATCCATTTTTTTCGAAAGTAAAAAATCGAAGAACACACAAAACGTGACTAACCTTTTCAGTTGTCAAATAAACTACTAATCCAAATTGGCTGACAATTTCTACATATAAAAAACGTGTGTGTACAAACAGAACAAAAAAAATCGATAATCGAATGTGCACGGCCCGAGAAAATTGAAAATTCACCTTCTCTTTCGAACAGACCTCGTACATACCCTTAGTGAAGGAAAAGTTTTATTCGACAATTCACCGTAGAACTTGATAAATTGGAGTAGCATTATAGATATTTATAAAGTTCATGTTATAAAATTATGATCACTTTGAATTATGAACGTAATTCTCGAAGATCTTTGTCCCAAAGGGCTCAGTAATGGAAACTAGTTTCTTTACAGTAACCTGGAAAGTGTGTCTCTAGACGACCAAAACTTGCTGCGAATTAAAACCCACATTCACGATATCCAATACAATCTTCTCTCGGCCAATGAATTCTTCATGAGGTTTTCCGTTTCTTGAAAATTTTTCATGCAAGGGTCTACGTTATACCGTGGTTTTAGGTGAGTTGAATGGATTTATGGATATAAAATTAATGGATAATCTTCATCAATATATTCGTCAGATTAATATTCAATCCTTACCAGACGATAATCTTGATTGAAATGTTTCAAACAAAATACTCTCTTTGCATCATGGGAAGTATATTCAATGCGAATGTAATGTATTCGGTGTTTACAAATAGAAATAATTTTTGAATAGCAAGAATGTAGATAAAGAGATTCTATTGAACATCTGCTATGACATAGAGAAGTTATATTTAGAATGTTATTTTCTTCAGATATTTTCCTTCCTCGTTTAATTTCGTGATGTATGTGAATCCAATTTGACTGCCCACAACAAACACGTGTCTCGATGACAACCAAAGTAGATTTGTTTTTTATACCTGTCAACTTGAGGTTACAATTACTTGAGGTGGAAAATAAGATTTTAATTAGTATTTCGAAGATTTCAGTAACATGCAGAGAAAAAATTGAACATTGAAATTGCTTTATAATCATTTCAATTGCAATAGGACACTATAATAATAACATTATATATATATATATATATATATATATATATATATATATATATATATATATATATATATATATTTATTATACATATTGATTTTTAGTATCAGAGGAATATTTCTGGCTTAGCATTCGCTTCGGAAGCTTTAGTCTTCTTCATCATGAGAAAACCTCGGAAAAACTCATGGTATTATCACCTGGCTTACCATGATAAGATCTTGATCTTACCATGAAAAGGTCTTTGTGCTGAAGAAATATTAGGGTATTTCCTTTTATGGCGATTGTTTTTGTCGATGCCCACTATATTAGTCATACAAAAGGTACAGTCGTCATAATGATTTTTTGTTCTCGCCATATCATAGCACTCCAAACTTCAAAGACTTACTTTTCTATTTCTTCTATTGTCGCAAATGTTCAATTTCTATACAGAAGTAAGGAAAATACTGACGACTTACAGTGATTGTAATTGATTTACGCTGATTTTTCTGTTATTCACGACAAACATAACAAGACATATCAGGATGGTTAACACAACATCTGGACGAGCTAGCCATAATGAAATAGTAACATAAACTTTATCGATGTTATCGTGATAATGACTATTTACGAACAAGACCGGTTAACATTTAAAATGAGGGTAGTAGAAAAACTAGAGGTGATGAGTTAAAATGACTTATGTCAATATATTGTACATTACCTACTTTATCGACCATAGGCACAAAGTGAGCTGCAACAGTAAAAAAAAATTTTTTATAGGCCTGTGATTCTGTCGAAATTTTTGTCAAATTCCGAAAAGTTTTTCAAATTCTCCTATATCAAAATTGATCCATCAAGAACCTCGCAAAGTTAAAAACCCAATCAAATAATCTTGAATATTTATCTTTTCATTCTTTAAAATTTCTTTATATACATTAGATATAAGGGTGAAAAATTTTCAATTTTGCAATTATATTTTCTGATGAATAAAATTCGTATCTTAGAAAATTGAGAGCCGAATCTGTGTATTTTTTCTTAAATATCATAAAAAAGGCAAGTACTCAACACAATTCAAATATCTAACATTTTCTTCAATACGTATTTGAAAAAAGTACAGAAAGGCGAACAATCGTTCATCATAAGTTTTCCACCGGGAGCTAATTATATTTTGTGATTTTCGACACAACTGCATTCAGATGAAAATTGTGCCAAACTAATTTCGGCATATATATTCAACTTCATCAAATTACATCTATATCCATTTCATGAACGCTTTCAAATTGAATACGTCCTAAACTTCTCCAACGTTTCTAAATTTCTAAAAGTATTTTGTCTTCGTTTCCATTATTCGAACCATTACGAAGTTAATGGAAGTGAATAAACTTAAGAAAACTTTCCGTTACACAGTATAATTTTCAAGGAAGTGCAGAAGTTACAGATGCTACCTTAGAACCGAACACCTAGAAAATTTAATTGAAACCACATCTGCTAAAAATGTACTCAGACCTTTTATATTGAAGTATTGACGGGTTTGCAAAGTTAAGAATTATTGTAGTAATTTCGATCCGCAAACTTCTATATAAGTTTGAATCGCTTTGTTGAAATATCTTCTCGTTGATGCAGTAAGTTTTCGACAAAACTTTTTCAACTCATATTTTTACTAGGGAAAAACGATATCCTCTCAAATTTTGGAGAAATCCTTGGGAAAACTCATACATTTGCTTTGTATAATTGACAATTTATTGATTCATTCATAATTTAGTTATTTTAGTTATTTATTCATAATTAGTTATTTTTAACGATATAAAAAAACTAATAAAAATATTCACAAATGAAAATTTCCTGTAAAATTTGATTTTTTCTACACAATTATCTCCAATGGAAATTATTAGTTGAATATGAATTGTCAAATAAGTAATGGCGTCGTTGATAAATATAGTAATATTAAATCAATAATCGGATTTGATGCTGAAATGAAACTGTGGTAAAGTAATCAAGAGTAATGCATTATCGAGTGTTTAATTCAAAGTGAATGTGATCATGGAGTATGCAAAACTGTGAAAATACGTATAAGCTTATCGCCGATCTACACACCTAAATAAATGGCTGGCAGTAGGAGATTGAAGTTTATACTGAAAGGCGGTGAACTGAATACACCTAAGGGGTGAAAAATTAATAATCATGATGAATAAGATTTTTTACTAAAAGAAAACTTTTATTTGATAAATTTGATAAAACCGTAACTCGTATTTTATCAAACTGCCTCCTCTAACAATCAGATATACCAAATACATACACTTATTTTACCAAATATACAAACGGAATATTGATTTGAAAGAAAAAAATTTCGAATGCAACATTTCTTATGAAGTGTTTGAAATATTCTGCAAATATTTTTTCCCTTAAGTTCTGTTTCTGATTCCTCAAATTGTGTTTTTGACATCTGAAACACAATATGATAATTTTCAGAGATCAAATATATATAAATTTGCTAATCAGTAAAAAATTATTCATAAATTATAGGGCGACATAACCCACAGGATTACCGCTGAGAGGAGTAAATGGCGTGAGCTTACTGGAGTCTTATGGCCTTGAGAAGAAGAAAAAGAAGTAGAGAATTATTCGAAATTAGATTGTGAGCTACTGACAGACATTCATATCACAGTAGACGATATAGTTACATTATTTTTCTCTATTTTATTCAGGTATAAGAAATTTCATTTTGTAAAATATACCTTTTATTACGAAGGCACCTTAGCCTTCAAACATGCAGTTACATGACTGATAACAAGAAGGAGCACTTGGGAAAAAATGCTGTTTGATATTCCAGAAAATACATGATAAAAATCAAAAATGTTGAATAGCAGGGTCAGCCCTTCGGTTGTGCAAACGAGGACCCTGCTCGGGTCGGCATTCTCACAGGGTGGTAGAGGGTAAATCTTTTGAATTTTAGTGTAAAAAATATTATTTCATATTTTTGCCACGGGTCGGGAAACTAGCGCCGGCACTGCTACAGATTTTAGATTCGATTTGGTAGGATTGAGAACGTTTTCCGTAAATTTATGAATATAAAAATACACCAATCACTTTGCAAATGAATGAATCGTGTTGCATAACGTACATTCATTTGTAAAGTTTCAATCCAATCAATATCGAAGTCGAATGGAATTCTACTATGGTGGAATTCGCCACTTTCTTTTAACAGTAAAACATTGGATGAGTTTTACAATACAATCCATATCAAATTAGATTCTTTTCTAGGAGAACCTACCCCTATATTTTCAACAGTAAGATATTGGATAAGTGTTCTGTACGTATGTTCTAAGCATCTGTACGTGCTGATGAAAATGCTGCTTACTGCTTCAGTGAGAAGGTTTCTCTTGTTTATCAATGAATCGATAAATACAAATGAATGATGAATTATTTCCCTTATCTCTGAAACTAAATAAAAGTCAAACTATGCATCAGATTTGTTGATGGTCACTAAGAAGGGTAATAAAATTCAACATTCAAATAATATACAAACTTATCACATAGAAGTTGTGCTGTAAATTTAGGAATAAACAATGGGAAAGTAGATAGCGTTTGCGTCATTAGACGATGTACTAGTTCACACATACTTTAATGTACTAACCAAAATAAAATTGTTAGAATCTAGAAGGAGAGATCAAGGGCAAGCGTCTTCATTAGGAAATTTTCACTGAAAAAGTGAACACTTCATAAATAACCTTTAGCTATAGCTATTATCGGTTAAATAAAAGTAGACTCAAGTAAATCTTGATATATAATTATATATGGCATGGAGATCATTACTCGAAGCTTGTATTTTTTTCAATGTTTCATGCCGTTGCTTGCTGTGAATTTGTTTTAAGATAAAAACCATAAAAAATACTTTTAGAGAGAGAGAGAAAGAGACTTCTATTCCAAAATTCTGTCTCGCGTTTCACCATTTCAATGGCTTTTTTAAAATTACACACTTTTATTCAACAATTGTCAAGTAAGTTTCTCCGTTGTGATGGCTTTTCGTGAATACATATGGAATCTGTATTTGGGAAGGAATCTATAATACTAACATCAAACCTTCGATAACAACACAAAAACACTTTGTCCGAATAATATTGCACGCTAATAAACTCGAACCTTCAAAACCCTTATCTCATCGATTGAAAGTCTAAGCTTTAAAAAAAGCTACACAAATTACATACCTCTACATCGATAAACAAGTAGCATAACCAACTGGGTTTAAAAATACAACAGACCATAAGAGGATTCAAGTGCATAATGCAACCCAAAGTTAACCGGACCCACACTTTGAACTCTTTATGTTATCAGAGACCAAAAAACTTCAATAGTATGAAAATTCCAAACACATTAAAGCGAGCCAAAGAAGTTGAACTCCTCACCTAATACACAGAATAGAGAAATTATTGAGGAGTCAAGATCTACTTTACTTCCACAGGATGAAGTGCCCTGAAAAATACTGACTAAGAACTATTTTATTTGCGCACGGGCAGGAAATGCCTTGCAGAAATATTCACATATTTACGAACACTTTTTATTAATAAGATTTAGTTAGATTTTTACAGAATTAAGTTATTTTTGTTATACGGAATGTGGTAACAAAAATGTATTATTAATTTGTATATCATTTAATCAATGTTGATTGTAAACAGCGATGATGCCAAAAAAATTTACCCTCATCTAATCCGGTACAAATGGCTGAATCTTTTTCTGAATGAAATTATTATAATTATAATTATTACTTTTCACCACTGCAATGAATTTTCTAGAATTAGTAACATACTTTTATTCAACAATTGTCACGTACGTTGCACAGTTGTGATGACTTTTCGTGAATTAGACACTTTTATTCAACAATTGTGACGCACTTTTCACCACTGCGATGGCTTTTCTAGAATTTTTA
Organism: Henosepilachna vigintioctopunctata; assembly: GCA_030704895.1. Taxonomy (NCBI): domain Eukaryota; kingdom Metazoa; phylum Arthropoda; class Insecta; order Coleoptera; family Coccinellidae; genus Henosepilachna; species Henosepilachna vigintioctopunctata. The sequence goes on from JARQZJ010000091.1 coordinate 10,442,308, forward strand.
AGTTCGAAACGTGGATTTTTCATTTTTGCTTATGACATACGAGTAGATATTTTAAATCAGCCTTACTGATAGCTAAGTGCATTTTATTTCAATTTCGAACTTTATTCAGTAGTAATATCTGATACAACACCTAATCACAAGCTTAGGAATTTGTTTTTGCCACAATAACTTGATGCAACTATGAATATGGAAATAATACATCAATTAATACATTTGCCCATCCTACTGGTTAACTATATAATTTTTTTATTGAATAGTTCAAATACAGCATTATGTCCTCAGTCTAAACAGAAATATTGTGCTCTTTGTGGTTTCCAACAAAACACTGCTGTCGGTGTAATATGCCTCGTGAAAGTAACCACCCCTCTCTTTACGCCTGGTAATTCTGTTATAAGCAAATTATTTTGTCACTGAATACCCGTAAGACAAAATAATAGGGTTTAAGGTTCCATTAAAATCTTGATTGCCATGCTCCTTGAACAAAATCACCTTTAACAACGTGACGGCGAATGGAGAAGTTGGGTTGTTTATTAGAAACCATTCTTTGTTGTCGGAAAATTACGACGCGTTTTACGAGAGCGACAAATTGGATATAAGAATGAGTAACTTTCAAAGTGTACGTATGGAGCGTAATAAGAGGACGAGAGGGATTGTTAGAGTGACGATATAAGGCACGACATTTACGAAGGGTTTTGTTACTTTTTTTACAGGTGAAAGAATAAAAGATAATGTGACCAATAGACATCTCACCTTTGGTCTGATCCTGGACAAATAACATGTTAAATGACATTAAGACAGTAATCAAATGCAATATCATACTTCATTTAACTATATATATATATATATATATATATATATATATATATATATATATATATATATATATATATATATATATATATATATATATATATATATAACATTAATGGAAAGGAGTATTGCCTGGTAATTTAAATATAATTGTTGTGGGTTATATCCGCCTGGTCTATATATATATATATATATATATATATATATATATATATATATATATATATTATATATATATATATATATATATATATTTATATTTATATATATATATATATATGTATATATATATAGACCAGGCAGACAAATTGGATAAAATCTATTCATAGTGGCCTCTTATTTTTGCCTATAACCCACAACACTTATATATATATATATATATATATATATATATATATATATATATATATATATATATATATATATATATATATATATATATATATATATATAAATAAAATACAATAATTGTGATGTTTTGTTCAGTATTCAAAGAGTGTAAGGAGTGTTGATTAACGACAAAAGACTTTAGATTATAACATAGTATAAGATAGAGTATATTTATCGAACGTTTCAAAAGCGAAACTTCAGTAATACAATGTCACTACAAAAAAATATCTCATTAAGAAACTGTTGATGAAACGATTAATAAAAAGGATTTTTGTTTAATCTGTGATTTTCAACCACCAGATATAATCGAACAAAAATGTTATCAACGAGAACGTTCTAAATATATAAAAATATATATTTCAACATTGACACAGTATCGTGTTGGAAAAACAAATAACTAAGTTTAACAAATTGCAAATATAAAACTAACGAAACTGAATTTGATAGTAGCATTACACCCAGAGGTAAAATAAATGCGTAGATACAAACATTACATAACTGAATGGTCAATTAAATTTTCAAATGTATACCGTTACCTTCTCTAACGCAGAGCTTAACAGCGTACAGTTAGCCCAATTTCTCGAGCAGTTCTTGAAAAATTCATACTTAAAACTTAACAGGGGTGGATTTAACCAATTATGAAGCACTAATAGACATGGAGGAATATAATTCCAATTCATGTGAAGTATCAGATACGAATGATTTTTGATATTATTTTGTCAACAGATTTAACTTAAATGCATAGTCTTTAACTTACAATACTGAGTCCCACCAAAGGGATTTATCTTGGAAAAGTTCTCAACCTTTTTCAGCTGGTGACCCACCTTCCCTAATATGTACCTCCATAGTACTTAGATCCATGTGCGGTAAGAAATTGAATCTGTAGCATAATTCTTTCTTGTATATAAATAAGTTCTCGATAAATTTAACATTATACTGAAAAACTAAATGAAATACTTAATGATTAAAAATTTGCCTTCTGATTTCGAAAAGTAAAGGAAAAAGACACATACGAGTATAAACACCTTTAGCACAACAATTATTCTAATAACAAAGTATATATTCATTTGCAATATATGTAGCAAATAGTGGTTTCATTTTGGCAAATGCGTTACTACGTAAAGAAATAAATACAAATACCCACAAAGACCTCTGTAATTTTTAATACACAAAAACTTTGATATTATTACAGTAGAAAGGACTTTTTTTTTGACAAAATGCAAACAATTTGTCTTTATTCTATTGTAGTAGAAAGTGTTATGACTATAAAGTCGTTAGTGTTAAATGCTAATTTGATCATTATAGGGTCATTAAAATCAGAAAATAGACCTCGAAGGTTTGATGGTTAAAAGCCATTAAATCATCACATTTATAGATAATAATTTAGAAAAAATTGTAGATTATATGATTTGTTCAATTAGCTAATGGTTAAAAGCCATTAAATCATTAAACTTTCTAATTGAAAATATTTAGACTTCGGGAAAATTTTTAATGGCTTTTAACTATTAGCTAATTGAACAAATCATATAAACTACAATTTTTTTCTAAGTCATTATCCATAAATTTAATGATTTAATGGCTTTAAACCATTAGAAAATTGTACAAATCATATAAACTACAATTTTCAAGGTCATTTTCTAAGTGATTTCAATGACCAAATGTACAATGACCAAAAAATACAATGATCAAATTAGCAATTAGCAGTAGCGACTTTATAGTCATAACACTTTCTACTTATTACAGAAAATTGTTGGTGTAACAATTAATCAATGTTTTAAGTTGATTAATTGTTGAACTACGAATAAAATAATAATTTTTTTAACTGTTTCAATTTTAAAAATCTGTCATTGTCAAGAATGATGATATTTTCACTGTTAAATCACTGTAGCATTGAGTAACATCATCTGTGAATATTTTGTCAATAGCTGCCAAACTCTGTGGCGAATTGTAACGAAACAAAGCGGGGATAATTCCAGAAATAAATTATTAATTGATTTGCAAATTCCTCGACGAAACTTCAATTTTTCACATAAAATACCCATTTTCATCTAATGATTATCAGTAACGCTCCAAGATTGAAATGGTTACTTTGAAGGGATAAAATTTGTAACGAAGATATCATATGGTGAAAAGTACATCACAATTGCAAAATAACAGCTATCATAGCTGGATAACTGCCTCATTTTACATATTATTTTCGAAATGGATTTTCATAAAGTAACGGCCTTCAACATTCTAACTACAAAATTAAAATTTCAATATCTGTGAATTCTTCTTGAACACCTGTTGGAACTGCTATAATATATACTTACAGATCCCAAGGGATCAATTTAGCTTTTCTTTATTGGAAAAGATTTTCCTTTAGAGGAGAAAAGATAAAGGTGTCTACAATATCTTAGCGGTGATTTAAATTATAACGGGTGTTTTTTTTAGAGGTATAGAACTTTAAGTTGGCATTATTGTTGAAGATGGCGACCGATTGAACAGCTGAGAAGTGAATTATTCTCAGTTTGGTTTGGCAATTCATCATGAATAGACTCACGCCTGAACAACGCTTGCAAATAGTGCAATTTTGTTTCGAAAATAATGGTTCTATGCGGAATACGTATCGCGCGAATTTTGTTTAGCGATATAGCGCACTTCTGGTTGAATGGCTACGTCAACAAACAAAACTGCCGCATTTGGAGTGAAGATAATCGTCAAGTGTATGTCAAAACACCGTTACATCCAGAAACACTGACTGTTTGGTGCGCTTTATGGGCTGGTGGAATCATTGGCCCATACTTCTTCAAAAAACGATGATGGCCAGAACGTTACAGTCAATGGTGATCGGTATATAGCCATGATTACTAACTTTTTCATTCCTGAATTGAGCAACCATGATGTCCAGGAGCTGTGGTTTCAACAAGACGGAGCAACATGCCACACAGTTCGTGCCACAATCGATTTATTGAAAGACACGTTTGGTGACTGCCTAATTTCACATTTTGGATCTGTGAATTGGACTCCAAGATCTTTTGATTTAACACCGCTAGACTACTTTCTGTGGGGCTATGTAAAGTCAGTGGTCTATGCGAATAAACCACAAACGCTTGACCATTTGGAAGACAATATTCGCCGTTTTATTGCCGATATACGCCCACAAATGTTGTAAAAAGTCATCGAAAATTGGACGTTCAGACTGGACTACATTCGAGCCAGCCGTGGCGGTCATATGCCCGAAATCATATTTAAAATGTAATGCCACAAGATTATCTTTCGGATAAAAAAAAAATTCTTGTCAATCGAATGATCCATCGTTGTTTTATTGCAATTCAAAGTTCTATACCTCTAAAAAAAAAACACCCTTCACAAGTATTGTGAATAAAACTGAGTACTCGGTTGTATAGTTTAAAGCTGAAGCCTTTGAAAATGGTAAAAAATGAAAAGAATATGAAATGAACAGTAAAATGAAAGACATTGGAAAAAGAAAAAAATATAATGAAAATGTAAGGAAAAATAATTTACGGGTGGTCGGTAAGAGAAAGGGGTGAGTTTTTAAAGGTATTGTTATATTTTGCAAAAAAATTCTTTCATGAAATTTAGTGTAATTTTTTGAACCAAACACACAGTAATTTCTTTGATATAAAATACTCGTAATTAAATCTTTCTCCTTATTGCCACTTAATATCGAAAAAGCACCATAGATTTCAATGGAAATACTCGCGTCAGAATATCTGCTCTATTGAAAAAGTTTGTAGGTTTGTTGATATCTTTACATTCAAAATCAAATATATAATACTTTGGTAAATTTTTTGACAAAATGCAAACAATTTGTCTCTATTCTCTTGAAGCCTGTGAATTTGTGAACGATGTTGTTCACTGTTCTTGTATTTCGAATAGTGGCGTACGGTTTTGACAACTGCAACTACATCAAAGTTGGTAGTTTACTACAGTAATGTATCTTTTACACCATCAGAGAGGAGAGAATTAAAATTTTAACCATAAAAAAACCTACCGACTTTCTTAGACAACAATCTTGAGAATTCTCGATATTGAGTCAAAATAAAATGAAAACCTGAATATTTTGAACAAATAAAATTAATGTGTGTTTGGGAAATGGAAAGCTATTTTTTACCAAATTTTGTGGAAAAAAAATTTTTTTTAAGAGATTGAAATGAAAAACTCAAAACTTGGATATTAGAATTTATCACATAAATTTTCAGGTTATGTAAAAAGAAAAAAGTTTTAGTGCAAAAGATGTAGTTCTTTTTATTACAATGTAACTTTGCTACATAACTCTTTTCCATAGGACTTGGAGTTTTGCAAGAAATCGAAAAAAACTGTTTTATACCCTTGAAAACTCAACCCATTCCACTTTCCGACCTCAGATCGCCGTAAATTATTTTTCCTTTTATTAGTATTAAATTATCTTCCTTTTCCAATAGGTTTCAACCTACTATTTTTTTATTGAAAAATATCGACTTTGATCTAGTACGAGGGACAGTAAATATGCGCCGCCATTTTCCTCCACTCTAAGCGACCATGATACAAACTGAAGTTCATAACCCTGTGCTGACTATTTCCGCTAATAATTACACCAGATTCATATTTCTAAGACTAATAGTCTCGTAGTTAGTAAGATAATACAATATAGTACGAAACCTGAAGATTAGTTACTGTCCAGTTTCTTATCCGAAAACCATTTGTTTCGGTGCGATTTTGAAGACGTTTCACTGCAAAATCAATTATTCGTGTTGTTTAGACAGATTGGGTAGACTAACTTGAGTTGCGGTGCAGAAATCGTGAGTAGGATTTCAAGATGAAAGATGTACGAGGTCTGTTCAAAAGAAAAGATGAATTTCGAATTCTTGGATTACAACGGCGTGGTGCACCATGAGTTCTTTCCAACAAGTCATACGGTTAATAAGGAATACTTCAAGGAGGTTATGCAACGTTTGCGTGAAGCAATACGGCTCAAACGATCGGAATTGTAAAAGAACAATCCATTGATTCTGCATCACGATAATGCACCAGCTCACACATTAATGCTTGTTCGTGATTTTCTGGCCAAAAACAACACCGTTATTATGCCTCAACCACCTCATTCACCAGATTTCGTTCCCTGTAACTTTTTCCTATTCCCAAAACTGAGGAGATCAATGAAAGGAAGCGTTTTGTCGCAATTGACGAGATAAAATCGGAATCGAAGAACGAGCTGGTAGACTTACCGAAAATCGAATTTCAGAAATGCTTCGAGGTTTTGAAGAAGCGCAGGCATATCAGAGGGGAATTACTTTGAAGGGAACAAAATGTGTATTGATGAATAAATGAATATTTTTCAAAAAAAATGCAAAATTAACCTTTTTTTTAACAGACCTTGTATTCCATCAAGGATTGTCTATTGATACTGATTGATTTTCGCAGTTCAATTTTTCACGCGGCCTACTATTTTCATAGTGCGAATAACTTTCAAATGCATTTCGAAAAGTTTCATTCACATGCACGAGATCATTTAACGTCGAGAACTTCTAACTTTTATACATGACAATGGACTGTATTCACTAGAATATGAATAATAAAAATGTAAATAATTCGCTTAATGGAATGTCGACGGAAGTTTAGAAAAACGAGCGCAGACACCATTCTGCTGTAATAATTATTCATAATTTCATGAATAAATGTTGTGAACTCCATTACCAAAATATCCAGCATGCTGTAGAAAATTTTAACTTTCAGTTATTTCTGGATTCTATCGAATGCAGGTTCCAAATCTTGCGAATGTGAACCGAAAAAATATTCATTGGAATTGTTTTAACAATTTCTAACCTTAATGTTTAATTGTATGGAGTATGCCTTTGTTATGAATTCATTGTCTTTTTTAATGTAAAATGCCGTTTATGAGTTGGCAAACTACATCGATGCATTAACATTTCGACCCATTATCAACCACAGTGAAATATAATGAAATTCAGAAGAAAAAAGCCCACTTCTGGTGTATACAGTACCACGACCGACTTTAACCAGTCCATGAAGAGGGTAGTCCGGCGGTGTTGCCAAAATTGAGTTAGTGGTCTAGTCTCCTATTCGGTTGTTCCCAATGTATTAAGCATTATTTCAACTCATTATTCTGTGTATTCCGAAGGAATAGAAAATATTATTGGTATTTATAACATATTCAATATTATATTGGCTATTATTCCTCTAACCAAAAAATGTAAAACTTTTTTTTTTATAATTCAATGTGACCCTAAAGGATCTTTTGGCCTTAACAATATGCATCAGCCATCAACAGGTTATTCTTTTTTTTTTGATAGCGGTTGATAGTGATACTCATAGGATTAACTAGGACACATACGCCAAGGGGCTCATCAAGGCGACTTTTTTCTTCATACACAAACATGACCAAGCCTCGGATAGGAAAGGATAATTTACATTTAGGAAAAAACAAAGGAATATGCAACGCTGATCTCAAAATTTCAGTTGAAGTATATTAATATAACCTACTATTGATTCATATACTTTCATGTTCTTGAGCGATAACAAAAATGCTAGATTGAAAGGTTGTTTGTATGACAGGAGACTATTCAGTTCCGATAGAAAATTAATACAATGGTGGCGGAAATTACTACAAGATAGCAATAAGTGATTTGGAGATCCAAGTTACCCACATTCACATAATGGAGATTCCTTCAGTCCAATTTTATTCAGATATTCAGGACATAAAGCATGGCCAGATCTTAGTCGAGACACAACTCTAATAAAGTGTCTATTATGATGATCTTGAGAGAACCAAGTTTTCAATAAAGGCAAAGGCTGGATACTTTTATACCATAATCCCTTGGGTTTTGTTTTGAATTCTATTTCCCATTTCTTCACAATTTTGTTCTTGTAATGAAGAAATATGTTATCATACATACACTTTGATACCTTAACCAAGTAATTTGCAGCGTTTTTGGCAATGGAATCGACTAATTCGTTGTAAACAATACCTACATGGGCCTTAACCCACACAAATCTTACATCCAAGTTTAGATCATTCAAACGTTCGAGATTATTGAGGATTTTTTTATGGATAGGTGAAAACGAAAATGAGACATTACATGTCTTCAGCGACATAAGAGCACTTTGGCTGTCAGATGAAAGGACAGATTTCCTATCACGAAATTTGTAAATGTTGTCCTCTATATATTTCAGTGCCAAAAAATAGCATATATTTCTCCATAGAATATAGAATACTTATTGTTCAAGGTTGTTTGTACGTAACATTTAGTAACCGGGTCGTACACCGCCGATGCAACTTGCGAACATGAGGATTTTGCAGAATCTGTATACAATTGATAGTATCCTGCATAGTAATTATCGATTATACTCTAAAATTGGTTTTTAGAGGTGTTTATATTATAGGAAGGAATCGTGACATTTGGAAGTATTAGAGTAGTAGAGTAGTCAATCGAATATACCGGAAGACTATCCTCCATTCCAAGTTCTTTCTCATATTCAATCAAATTGCTATAGCATGAAACCAAGAAAGGATCATTTCTTACCACCCAAAATCTCCGTGTTAAAGTTAGAAGGAATAATTCGTGTAAATCTTTAATGATGTTATTTGTGATAGCCATATTTTTCAAAATAAATTTACCGCATAATAAAAAATGTAAAACATTAGCAAGAAAACAACGATGTTTTCGATAGACCTCCACTGCGTAACTAATGCTTCTATCAGTCAGTGGGACTAATTTACATAAAACTTTCACATATTACGAAATATTACAGATATAAGAGATAATTTTCTGTGGGAAATTTGAAGTCCGCATTGAATCATCCTAAGAGGGAGAAAAAGTGCATAACATGAAAGACTAATTATGGTATCAGACGGGTTTTTTTTCTTTGGAAGTAATAATTTTATTTGATCAATTAAAATGCGTAGATTTAAATGTAATCAAGTATCCTTGTTTTCTGAAAAATCTTCTAGCACACCACAACTAATTTTAATTGATGCCTTATTTAAATAACATAAACTTTTCTCAATTAAATATGTGAAAGATTGATTCACACTGTGAAAAATATCCTTGTATCGTATTAAACAATTTTCTATTTTAGACCGCCTATACAATTTCAAGTCAATAGGTAAAATCCAACTTGAATCATTGTACAACTACTTTTTTCCATTCAAAAATACTTTTACCAACATGTCTTCTTTCACTGGAATTTGGTTAATTATCATAATAATTTCTTCACTTAAATTAAGTAGGTGAAAATGAATTTTGTTGTTATCTAAACCCATTTTAACATTACAAAATTCAGGTATATTTATTTTACTGGAGTAATGAAAAATTAAATCTTGAAAATTGACAATTAAAACTGACTGTTCAAAAATGTTATTCAAATAATCATTGCGAGCTAAATTATTTCTCCGCGTTTTCTTTGAGCTTTCAGGTGAGGGCACATTTTTTGACAATTAATGTGGTAAATTTGGAGAAATAGAAGGAACCGAGTGAGGGAATAATCTCGTTATTTATGCAATGCTTACAATCCCACCAGGTAAAACAAATTACTCTTCCCTGATGATATGCGTATCAGGGAGATGTAAGGCACAAAAAACTGAATCTTTTCTTAGAGCTCAGTCATCTCGTGGTATAGATTTCCTTCATTTATTCTTTGAAAATTCATTTTTAGGGATACCAAATGTCGATACTATTTGCCCACCCGCCTTCAGGGTGCTGTTATTATTTGATTTACAACCAGGAATTCAACAAGTTTTCGTCATGTTAAGAGAATATACTTGTTAGAGGCATACTTAAGTATTCTAAGCTTGAAACTTACTAAATCCCTTTGAGAACACCTACCCTCTACACCCTACTACCCCTCAAAATTGCGAATGACGGGGTCATTCCCAATTCCCCCAATTTCCAATAAACGGAGTGGGTTTAAAATAGACCACTAGCGCAAATGTCGCTTTACTCATTTCATGGCCTGTTTAAAGTTGACCGTAACAGTACTACCGCAAAAAATTATCAACAAATACTAAAATGTTCAGTTCGTAAACATTCGTTAGACAAATCTGAACAAAAACCCCTAAAAGTAATTGCAGCCAATTTACTAAATTGTGATAATGTTGAATATAAAATTCAAACACTTGAACTTATGATTGACACTTTATTGACTACATAGCATGACTCGTTTCGTCAGAAACATTACACAACGTACAGAATAATTATTCTGTAGGCATCTGAAGAAGTCGTTTGTAACGACGAAAAGCGTCATGCTATGTAGTGAATAAAGTATAAATCATAAGTTCAAGTGTTTGAATTTGAGTTTATATTCAATTATAATGGATTTACATCAAGTAAACGCCAATACTATAAAATATGTGAAAATGTTTTTGAATCTTCATGATAGTGGAATTGCAAAAAATCAGAATGAGCCTCTAAGAAGGACGGGCGTAAGTGCAAGGCACACTTAGCACACTGTGCTGCTACGTTCCTGATTTCTTCATTATATCACAGGTATATGGAAAGTCGTAAAATAAGTGATTTCCTAGGAAATCTGAATACCTTCCTTTATTGCAGAGTTTATTTTAATAGACTTCATATAATTTGATTTTCGTGCTTGATTCAAGGAATGAAACTTTTATGTAAACTGGTTTATCAATAGCTATCAAATGGTTATATTTGATACACTGCTTTCAACTATCACTGACGCTTTTGCTTTCTAAAGTGAAATTTGTGTGTAGTTTTACTTTTGGACCGATGCATCTATCATTTTTTCCTATGCAAAACTTATTCACATTTCAATTTATACACACACGATTTTTCAAAAATCGTTTCTTCCTCTATATTTTTCGTTAATAAAAAAGTCTAATTTCTTTCATTTATACTGATTTTGTCACTTCACTTAAGTATTTAATAGTGTTGGCGTTTACTTGGTGTAAATCCATTATAATTGAATATAAACTTAAATTCAAATACTTGAACTTATGATTTACACTTTATCTATAAATAAAGTGTAAATCATAAGTTCAAGTGTTTGCATTTAAGTTTATATTCACTTCACTTAAGCACAAAATGAATTCAGCGAATGTTTGATAAGCTTCAGTACATTTTACATATAAATTTTCAAATATAAGTTTATCCATTACACAATATTTGAAGCTATTATTTTTCGCTCTTAACTTTATTACTTCAATTTTATTAAATTTTTTTATAGATAGCAGTGCAAATGAAAATGTATGCACAAACTATGAAATGCCTTCAATTTGATTGTATTTAAATTAAAGCGGTTTTTATTCATTTCCATAATAGTAGCTATGTGTAGGTTTGAATAGTATTGGCGTTTACTTGATGTAAATCCATTATAATTGAATATAAACAAAAATTCAAACACTTGAACTTTTGATTTACACTTTATTGACAACATAGCATGGCGCGTTTTGTCGTTACAAACGACTTCTTCAAATGCTAAGGGAATACTGCATTCTGTACATTATTCTGTTAGCATCTGAAGAAGTCGTTTGTAACGACGAAGGGCGTCATGCTATGTTGTGAATAAAGTGCAAATCAAAAGTTGAAGTGTTTGAATTTTAGTTTATATTCAAGTATGTGTAGGAGTTAGGTGAACATGCTATATAACTTCAACGAGCTCTTTCCTGTCCCATACTTAAAATATCTTGTCCAAAAAACAGGAATTATGAAAAAAATGTAATTTGAAGCAAACACAATTTACGACAAAATTATTCATTTTTTGTGGGAACTCTTTATGTTATGATTATGAGGTGGTCACTATACACATTATATTGAACCATAAATTAAAGTTATTCAAATTACATAATTCTCAATATCATTTCTCATTGAATGCTTATGTTGAAATTTTGGGTGACAATTACACTAAGGATTTCCATTGTTGATGGTGGTAATTTCAGTATTGTTGATTGAGAAAATTTTTGTGCATTTATTTTTACTGGTTTTACTTAGGCAAATTCTTTGAGAAGAGTTTTTCAGAACTCATCGTAGAACTAAACAGTATCTGTATAATAATGCGCAAAAAAAACTGTCCATCTCTATTTTGAGGAAATTTGAAGAATGGATGAAGGTAGAATTTGAAACAGTTGAATTTTTCAATAGAACAAAGTGTATCCATTTATAGAAAATGTATGAGAAATATCTTAAACTAATTTTTAAAAAAAATTACACACAGCATATGTTGGATGACACTCAACATCCACACACATACAGGTTGAATCAACTTCATTTGACAAAATTCAGAATTAAGTTTTCTTACACTGCATCTACTCGTGTAGACCGAGCAGCATGGAATGATTCAAAGGTTGATGAAAAATGGGCAGACTCAGTGTGGGCTGAAAAAGCGAAAGAGTAGAGGGCGACTTGACAAATTTTGATCGTTTTAGATTGAGGAGGGCGGCATCACGAAGAGACAGAATGAGTGGCTTTTAACCATTTGAGGAAAGCTGCATCTCGTGATGGTACTTCGTATGACAAAAAAAGTCCAAAGGAGGTGATTAACCCAAGCCTAAGAAAAGAGCTGAGAAGTCAACGACAAAAGCTTCTAAGCATGAAAAATAAAATGTTCTGAGAAAAAATTAATAATACTATACTTATTTACTCTATGATCAAATGGTATATCAACTTTTATCTCTGAGGATTATATTGCCTTTGGGTCTTATTGAAAGTCAATGGAAAAACATTGACATTGCTTCCGTTTGTATAGTTATATATAATTTGCGGAATACCACTTGGTCGAAAGCGTAAAGGAAATCATATAAGAATGATGATATAGAGGTAATGGGTGATTTTGTAAGCGTAGTTTTTGTTTTTAAATAAAAAAAACACTCAATTTGCATCATATATTCAAAATTTTTATTGAAATGGATAACCTGTATTGGCTTTATTATTAATATATATACTATTAGAAATATTTGCCTTTGCCGTATACATTTCGAAGATAACTTCATGTAAATGTTGTCCGCGGCTCCGTATCAAATGGTTCATTCTTAAAGTCCAATTTTGCGTCACTTTTTCGAGTATTTCGGCCTGTATGCGAATTACGCGTGTTATGTTATCCTGTAAGGCTTCAATCGTGTTCGGCTTGTCTACATACACTAACGACTTTACATAATCTGACAAGAAATAATCCAGAAGCGTCAAATCGCATGATATTGGCCAATTCACAAGGCCATTTCGAGAGATAAGCTGCTCAACAAGTTCATCCTTCAACATGTCCATTGTTTCACGATCTGTGTGGCATGTGACACCGTCTTGATGAAACCACACGTCAACCAAATTCCACTCGGCCAACTGGGGCAAAAAAAAGTTGCGTATCATTGCTCGATATCGTTCGTCGTTGACGGTAACGTTTCTTCCACGGTCGTCTTTGAAGAAAAATGGACCGATGATGCCACCAGCCCAAAAACCACACCAAACTGTCGTTTTTTCGGGATGCATCCGTAATTCTTGTATGGCATGTGGCTGTTCATCACTCCAGATGTGACAGTTTTGTTTATTTACATCGAGCCTCATCGCTGAACACAATTTTTCGATAAAAGAACGGATTTTCATTAAGCAGTTCTAAGGTCCATTCACCAAAATTTCGACGTTGTGGTAGGACATTCGGCTTCAATTCTTGCAGAAGTTGAATTTTATAGGCTTTCGAACACAAATCAGCACGTAAAATTTTTCATAAGTTTGAGTAACACGTGCCCAATTACTGAGAACGGCGACGAATTGACATTTCACGATCCTCATTACCATTGTACGCTACGGCTGCAATTTTATCTTCAGTACGCACTGTACGCATGCGAGACAATGGTTTAATGTCCAACAAAGTAAACTTGGTGCGAAATTTGGCGAAAATTGTTGATTCACCACGTCGATTATGACGACCATAATATAGTCGTAACAAACGATACACATTTTTCACAAAGCACAAATTTTGAAAGTAAATTTCAACAATCGAGCAATTTTTGCAATCATTGCTCGTTTGTAAGTCTTTCCACGATGAAATGGCAGAATATACTGAAACCATTTCACTTTGACAGATGCCGTTTGGATGCCATTACCAAACAGTGCCGCCAACTTGAAAAACTTAACTCTTAAAAAATCACCCGTTATAAGGTGTTCGAAAAACAAATGCTTATAATGTTCAAACTGAAAATTGTTGTTGTATTTTGATAACTGAATGACCACTAGTCATAACCTAAACTTGGCCAAAAAAAAATTCCTTGAATATCTTCGATTGTTCATTTAACAATCTGGATGTCTAACAGAGCTCTAGCTACTATTCAACTGAGTTAATTGTGAATCTGAAATACTCATTATAGAATTAAGCCAAGTGGTTTCAATTATTTTATAGCTTACAAATTCTTGAATCCAGCAGGGTAGGTATTTACATTATCGGAACAAGTGTTTAATTTATTCAATTATACCTAATGCATGTTATTGAAATGATTTTATTACCAATTTCTATTTTCCTCTGAATGAACTTCCAGAATGAAATCTGAGAAAAGTAAATATGCAGAAAGATAATTTTCACGAGCGTATTTTCAACCTTTTCTACTCTCCAAGGGGTGTCCGTTAAAACCAAAGTAATTGGATTTTCGCAATAAAAATTGTTGTTGAGCACGAAATTCGTGATGTTTTCTCGTTTCCAGAAAGAGATCTTATTGACCTAGCCTTATTAGATTGTTTCCAGGAAAATTACGTTAATAATTGAATAGACATCTGAGGCGGCAAACTTTAGCTGACGGAAAAAAGCTGGATGAGCAAACTTGTTGAATTTTACAGGTTATAACGTCGCCCAGAGAATTTTCCAATCGGCTAGCTTTCACATTTCAGCAAAGGAAAAATTAAACTCGGGACAGTTAATGGGGAACATGCGTAATGGAACATATTCTCCGAGGAATTGAAGGAATCGATGATAATGTTACTCAGAGGGGATTAATTTTTCAGTAATTTTCGGATAGAATACATCACGTACATATATAGACTGAATATGTACCAAAAACTGAAAAGAAGCGTAATATCTACTTGCCTCTTAGCGCTCCCTAGAAAAAGAAATGTTTCGGTTTCAAAAAGTAATCGACACGTTCTTCATTTTATATATTTCCATTCTCTGAACCTTCTATTTTTCTCAATATGTTCTATTTTCATTTATATATTTTACTTTCAGGCACTGTCAATTTTTTATGATTATTTCAGCGATAATCCTTGTAAATAGTTAAGTATATATACTATATATATATATATATACATATATATATATATATATATATATATATATATATATATATATATATATATATATATATATATATATATATATATATATATATATATATATATATATATATATATATATATATATATATATATTTATATAAGGGAGAGTTTATACGTATTTTCTCCGATAGAGGGAGATCACGTGAATTTTCACTGAGCACTATTCACCTCATTCTGGTATAGGACATATGGGCGTTTTGAAAGTTATCGATTCGTGATTGATAGATTAAATATGGACTGATGATTCATTATAATGAAACAATTGTATCCCATTATCATAAAAGGTATAAGATCGAAGAATTTTTCGAAACGTTCTTAATATTCACTCTAGAAAGTGATGACTTCGTTCTCGTTCGTTGACAACATTTGTGTAGACAGCTCCCTGAGAGTTTCATTTGAAATATTTCGATTAAGAGTCTCAGTATTTACAAGTATGAATGATTTGTGAATCTTGAAACTTTTATATATATATATATATATATATATATATATATATATATATATATATATATATAATCCGCTATCCTGATATCCAAACATTTAATTTATATATATATATATATATATATATATATATATATATATATATATATATATATATATATATTATCAAGCGCAGAGTTTATATATTGTACATTTCAGGTATATGTACATTTTCAAATATAAAAATATAATCTATATTTGCAAGCATATTCGCACTTTCAAGCAACAGGATTTGTTGGAGGATAGTTTAACTATGTAACTGCAATCAAAAAATTGTAAAAATATTGATAAAAAACAAAGTATATTTTGTTCCATAATTATTTAATTTTCACAATGTAACGGAATAACCTATCCAATATATAATAATTTACATTGTTATATATGTAATTATATGTTTTTTTGATATGTAATTTTCATCAGGAAACTATATGTACCGTATTCAAATTTTGATTGTATCATGAGCAAGTGATTCATTTGCTGAGGAATCACAACCGTGCAATCTTCAATACAGTTATGAAATACAAGAACTAAACAAATTGGAGGATATTTTACCGATGTTCTATAATACCTAAAACAGCCATTATGTACTAAGAAACCTTTAAACTAAGACGCTAATTGAAACCTTCTGATAGCCTTCTGTATGAATTTTTCATATAACAAAGAACTATTTTTTTTCACAATAATAACATTTCAAAATGGTTTCTCAATATTCTCCATATTCTTGGCTATCATTGAAACAACATCGGCCTATACCAACTTGACTGACTAGACGTCATAGACCTATAGAGATATAATTGTTGGAAACAAACAAGTTCTTTTTTTTAAATAAAATTTGCGTCTATCGAATTCCGTCCATATCAATTTCAAAACGTTTTAATGTATCCGCGTTAATTCTACCGATTAGAGTACCCATACGATATTTACACCTTAGATACACCAACCTTGATATAATTCAAGGAATGATCTTAAACTTCAAAATATCCTCGCCAAAATACAGAATTTGCGAGGTATGAAGCGAATAATCGTTGTTACAAAAATAGACATCATTGATTGTACTCAGTTTGTTTTCGTTTCATGTGGTGTTCTCACACCTCCAAACATAATTTCACGCATCGAATATAATGCGTGGTGCTCTATTGAATGTTATTTAAGCGAATAACTATTTTTTTATATTAGACTTTGATTGAAGATAGAAAAGTTGATAATCTCTTCGTTTATTTGAAATATTTCCATTAAATGATCGTGCCTTTAAATTTATTTATTTTGATATCCACTAAATATTGTTCGATAATGAAGGCGCGGTATTTTTCGGGCTGGTTGGACAAACGTCAATTCCATATTACAGCTTGAGCATTTTGCTACTCATATTTATGAAGCCTAAATTCTTTCTTCAATAGGATTTATTAGTTAAGCCGGTCAATTTAGACATAAATATAGTGGTCACAGAACAAACATTCCCGGAAAGCCAGATATTAGTGGAGATCTGGGGTTTGCCATTACAAATAAAGTTTTAAAAATCTCCATCGACCCTATGTGTGCTACAAAAGTTATTCTGGGTCAAAGGTCAACATTTGAGATTTTTATACCTACATACATACTATATATTAGTATATATAATATATAGTATTCAATATTATAATATTGGATAGTCAATATGGACGACAGTGAATGTAGTGTTACAAGCAAGCTCTGCAAATATTGCAAGAAAAGTATTGGAATTAACAATCCTAAAAACGCGAAGTGTGTGAATTGTGAAAGTTTATATCATGCTTCGTGTGCACTGAGGGTCAAATCCCCAATAATAGTTAATGAACAAGAGAATTCTGTTAAATGCTGTAGCTCAGAAAACACTAATGTATCTGTTGTTGATATGAAAGACTTACCTGAGGAAAGTTTGAGAATTGAAATTGCTTATCTGAAAATGCTTTTAATTGAGAAAGATGCTAGGATAAATGAACTCATCAAGATCAATCAGTTATTAGAAGAAAATAAAGCCCTTGTTAGTGGGGAAAATGAGAAATTTAAAAATTCTAAATTTACTAAGGTTGATAACAAGATTGCTGCACAGATGGTAGCTGAAAAAAAGCAGCCTCCAGTCTCAGATAATTCATATAAAAATATTGTTGTGGAAAAACATGATTTACCTGTGAGATTAACAAGGGCAAAAAACGCCGAAGCATTGATGAACAAACAGCTGAATCTCATGAATGAAATAATAAATGTTAATCACGACCAAACAGATGTTAATGCTGACAAACCGCCTACGACAAACAATATACAGGATGGTTTTACTGAAGTTAAACATAAGAGACAGAATAAGAGTATTTTGCATCGTACTTCTATGTCTGGGGTTAAAAATATAGAGACTCAAGGTTGCGCAACTGTTTCTGAAACAGACGTTTTCAGAGCTAAGCCGAGCAAAATGTGGCTCTATGTTGGGAAAGCAATGAATTCGGTTACTGAGTTCATTGTTAAAGAGTACATAATCAACAAATGTAATATTACTGATTCAAACGAAGTCGAGGTGTACAGTTTATCCTCACACGGAAAATCTCTTGCTTTTCAGGTAGGAATAGATGTCTCTCGATATGATAAAGTTAACTGTGCTGATTTTTGGCCAAAAGGCATAATAATAAGAAGATTTCACTTTGACTTCAAGAAAATGAAGAAAGAGTCTATTAAAAAGCAAAATTTTTTAGGAAAACCATCCCAAGGAGTTATTCAGGAACCAGTTTAACTGTTAAGAATGAAATAGTCCACAAAACTCACAATTTTAATGAATACTTGGCTTTGGATGGGTCTTCAACTATGAGTAAGGCACACAAGGGGCAAATTTGCTTGATCCATCAAAATGTTCAGTCTCTTAGCACTGCTATGAACAAGCTACTGATTTTAATCAATGAGCAAAATCCAGCAATAATGGCGATAACGGAGCATTGGAAGTCAGAAGATGAGTTGAATAAATACCTGATAAATGGTTATAGCTTACGATCAAGTTTCTGCAAGGAACATGGCAAGCATGGCGGAAGTGCTATTTTCTGTAGAGTTGATATAAATGGTATTGAAAGGCTTGAACTAAAGTCTTTTAGTATTACAAACGTTATTGAGTGCTCGGCTGTTCAGCTATTTTTTAAGTATTATAAATGTATAGTTATTTGTATTTATAGGCCCAATTCTCCTCAGTACAGTAGTGTATCTGTTTTTCTCACGAGACTCCGACTTATTCTTCAGGTGTGCTGTCGTGAGAATGCTAAATTGATAATTACAGGTGATTTCAATATTGATATTCTGAAGGGGGTTGGAGATGCGAGAGCCTTCTTATCTATTCTGGAGCAATTTAATATTATAATTACTAACAACACTCCAACTCGTCCAATATCTGGTGCTTGCTTGGATAATGTTCTTACTAACTGTATGGGTACCACTGTAGTATTGGAGTATCACATTTCTGATCACTCAGCTTTAAAATTTACAACCTGTGATCTGCCTGCTGACTCACCCAAACCAGTAATTACTCAGATAAGGAAAATTAACAAGAAATCCGTAGAAGGTTTTCTGCTTAAGATGTCAACAATCGATTGGAGTGATATTTTGTCCTGGAAGGAGGACATTAATCTATTGTGGAACTTATTTTTTTCTCGTTTCAAATATATTTTTGATGAGTGCTTCTCTAAAATACACATTAGGTCTAAAAGACAAAAACTGAATTTTAGTGTTTCTCCAGTCATAGTGTCTCTGAAAAGAAAGCTCGACATTCTTTTTGTTGCTTGTTCTGTTCAGCCTGAACTTAGGGAAGTATACAAATCTGTTAAAAATTGCTATGACAGAAAAATCTCTAACGAAAGGAAGAATCATTTGGGTGATTATATCTCGTGTTCTCCCAATAAATCGAAAGCGGTTTGGCGGGTGATAAACTCTATAACCAGGATCTCTGCTAAGTCGAAGAGTACTCCTATGATGTCAGGCGAACCCTGTGAATTGGTAAACATTTTCAATGACTACTTCATTGATGTTGTTTCCAGCAGTACCCAGCCTCATCCTAATAATTCTTTCAGCAATAGTATAAGGCCTCCCAGAGTAAAAGAATCATTTTTCTTTTTTCAAATTTCTAGAGAAGAAGTAATATCTGTTGTAAACTCACTCAAAAATAAGAACTCCTATGGTTATGATGAAATACCCTTAAACATCATTAGAGAATCCATTAATTTCATTGCTGATCCAATTGCCCACCTAATGTATCGCTCTTTTACAGAGGGTATATTTCCCGATTCGCTAAAAATAGCTATAGTCAAGCCACTTCATAAGAAGGGGAATGTAGAGGATTTGTGCAATTACAGACCTATAAGTCTCTTGACATCTTTCACAAAAATCTTTGAGAGAGTTCTTGCTAACAGAATGCTCAGTTTTTTCAGAAAATTTAAGGTGATTGCCAATTGCCAGCATGGATTCATACGAAATAGAGGAACCGAGACTGCAGTTTTTGAATTGATTAATGATATTCTCATTGCCCTTGATAAAGGTGAGTTAACGTTAGGTCTTTTTTTCGACCTATCCAAGGCCTTTGATCTTATAGATCATAATCTACTGCTACAGTTTCTAGAAGCATCCGGTATAAGAGATAAACAGCTGGATCTATTTTCCAGTTACCTCAGTAACCGGAAACAGAGAGTGGTTTTGTTAAAGGATGGTATAACTTATGTATCACATGATAATGTCATCACGAAGGGAGTTCCACAGGGTAGTATCCTTGGACCCCTTCTGTTTGTAATTTTCATTAATTCTCTGCCCGGTAGCTGTTGTGGTATGGGATCTAAAGCAATTATGTACGCAGACGATACCAATTTTCTCATTAATTCTAAGAATATTAACTCCGTATTGTCCTCAGCAATGTCTGTAATAAAAGAACTTTCAAGTTGGTGTCTCCACAACAAACTGATGGTGAATTTTTCGAAAACAGAGAGTATTTTTTTTTGTTCTGATAGATCTAGACAGCTCTATCCTAAATATGTTGGTGATTCGGAAAACCAAATTCCGGTAAAGGATGATGTGAGTTTTCTGGGTATTAGTTTGGATAAACATCTGAAATGGGATATACATATTTTGAAACTTATAAAGAGGCTTAACTCAGTCTCTTACACCTTTTTTATGCTTAGGGAGCAGATTGATTTACATATCCTGAAGATTATTTACTATGCTAATTATCAGTCGATCTTATCGTATGGAATACAATTTTGGGGAGGTTCTATTCATCTGGGTAGTATATTTGTATCCCAGAAATGGACCTTGAGAACATTACTGCGACTTGATTATAGACAGTCTTGCCGTGGTCATTTCAGGAAGCACAAGATTTTCACGGTATATGGGCTCTATATTTGCAAATTACTTGTATTCTTTCACAAGAATCAGCATTACTTTGAGAAATATAAGAATACTAACAGAACCAGACAATTAATTCCATATTTTCTTCCAATGCATTCATCTTCTCTTCGCGAGAAAGGTACAGAGTACATGGCCATCAAGCTCTTTAATGGTTTGCCCAGACGTCTGCAGGATATTTCGGGTCATAAACGTTTTAAGAAGGAGGTTCAGTCACTCATAATGACGTGTGAACCGTACACGATTGAGGAGTTTAGGGCTTATTGCCTCAGATAAATTTTTGTTTATATTTTACTTACTTTGACTTATTTCATTTTTATTTGTACAATCAATTGTAGATAATTTGTGAGATTAATAAATCTATTCTATTCTATTCTATTCTATATATATATATATATATATATATATATATATATATATATATATATATATATATATATATATATATATATACATACCTACGCCATGTATATAATGATAATAGTAAAATTGTAGACAGTGAAATGATCGTGATTATCAAAAGGCGAAAGACGAACTATTAATATATAATATTATAACGATTACTCTCCATTACGGGAGCGATTGAACTCGAATTCGTAATTTTTTGGATTTTTCCTTCAGCTTCTTTGCTTCCCAAATACACTTCATTCGCTCAGAATGCTTTCTTTCGTTCATCTGCCCATTTTATTCCATGTTGGTGCAATGATGTTTGCTCAAAATTCACATGTGCGATTTTATAGTGACACTACGTACGATCTTCAACAGTTTTTATATTGATATATTGTTATCCTTTTGGACCTCTCATAGCCAATATGTACCGCATTTACTCATTGTAATTATTTAATAGTGTTGGCGTTTACTTGATGTAAATCCATTATAATTGAATATAACTTGAATTCAAACACTTGAACTTATGATTTACACTTTATCGACTACATAGCATGACGCGTTTCGTAGTTACAAACGACTTCTTCAGATGCTTACAGAATAATTATTTAATATCCTCGAATATTATATAATATTATTCTGTAAGCATCTGAAGAAGTCGTTTGTAACGACGAAACGCGTCATGCTATGTAGTCAATAAAGTGTAAATCATAAGTTCAAGTGTTTGAATTTAAGTTATATTCCATTGAAATTATATCGAGTGGTTTCTAAGATATTTTGGACAGTTTCATTCTGCAGACATGTACAGAAAAGGAGGAACAGAAAACTTTGTTCCTCTTATTCTGATTTTTTCTGTTATTGTGTTTGTCTTTTGATGAAATTCGTTCTGTGGTCTTTTAGTCCTTATGTGGTTGATTTGCCCATGAACCTTTTCCAAAAAATTTAGTATTGTTTTCTATTTCTCTAATTCTTGAATTACCGTCGATAACTATTGTTTCATCTGCGTACATTGCTCCTGGAAGAATGCACTCTTTATTATTTTACTCCCTGTTTAACTTGTAAGCCTTTTGAAGCTTGGTAATTCTTTATTCGTTAAAGTTTCGCATTAAACCTGAGAACTATACAATTTCATCGTCTTTCCTTTCTGTCTCACAAAATACTGTTCACTTTGGTGAAAAGAAGTTTTAGATACAAAAGAACAATGTATTCCGAGAAAGAATTCATTGTTCCAATCCATTCCGAGAAAGAGTCCAATGAGAAATTAACGCTCAAACTTTCATTTTAATCAAACTTTTATTGATGCTACAACGATATAATGCGAACATTAAACCTTCTTACGAAATGCTATAAATTATGAGCAGGTTGTGAAATTTTTGCTTTTCAATCCGCTTAGATTTGATGTTAAAATAATCGAATAACTTCGGCCAAATTTCCGCGAACAAAGAAAAGTTTTAAAACAAGTAATGCAATAACATTCTCATTTCTTTAATTCAGAAATAAATCAACGGTGAAAATCCGAAAAGGAGTTATTGCTGGAGTTTTTCTTTGGAAAAACATTTCAGCTAACTAATTTCTTAATACTCTTCCAAAGTTTCGGAGAGAGGGCAATAAACCTTAACTTAATGAATTATACGTATTCATATTGAACGAACAGAGCAAGAAAGGCCATTCGAAAATTATAATTTATACAAGAAACTGGCTAGTTGGTTGACTGTCTTATATTCAACTCTGAAATTTTCCGCTCATCAAATTTTATCAAAGATGATGAAGAGTATGGTAAGTCATTAGGCCGTAAAACTGAATAGAACTACTCAACATTTGTTGTAAAAATAAATGAATATTCCTACAAACAAGTTCGACCTAAAAACTTCCAAAAAAATAATGATACTTAATGAACAAATATTCTGGAAATGTATTATTTGTCACCAATGTTGTGCAAAGTATCCACAATTATTTTTATAAATCTAAAAATAAATTTTCTTCTATTTCAAGATTAACACCGTATTTCCATTACACCTCTATAGAGCATAACATTCTTTTTGTTCATTGTCTTCCCACGGATGAATAAGTATAAACTTTGACACCGAAAAATACATAAATGCCGTAAAATGTACAGAATATTTATTATTTATTTATTTATTTAAAATTAAAGTGTCTCGACTACTTGGTCATTGACAATGGTACAATTTATACAATTTCATGTAATACTGTTTATGTTACAGATACTCAATTATAATTGACAATTTAATTGTAGTTAAATTAGATAGAGCCGTTTTTTTCCACATGTGTAAGCTACACAAGGTTGTATAAACCACATTTCTCGATGAACTTTAGTGCAACTTCGATTTGGGCCGTTGTGCTCAGAATGTCCTTGATGTTGTTCTTCAGTGTCAGTTGATTACGAACTGTCTCATTTTTTGGACACCAGATGACTATATGTTCAACTGTAAGGGTGATATTATCACAGTAATCGCACTTAACAGAATATTCATTTCAAATGTAAAGGTAAATTATTCATATATAATCAATATTATTGGAAACTTCCGAAATGATGATTGAAAGCTAAGAAAGCTAAGAGAGATGAAACGAAAATTTAAATTCTTACTAAATCAGTGTTAGCCTATTTCAATATCCTGCAACATTTGTACCTCGAATGTGACGCCTAATGGAGGCGTCACATTCTACATTTTCACATAGCCAGCTTTACTATGACATCGTTATTATTATTATTATCATTGTTGTAAGAGCGTAGGTCAAAGACCTATTTAGCACCGTTGAACCACGACAGACTCTAAACAGGCCATGAAATTAGTAAATGGCAACAAGGCGCGGTGGTCTATTCGAATTTTACATCCCCTGCCATTACTATACAACTGTTATGTATACTTATGCAAATAAAACTTTTCTCAAAACTTACGCAGTTTGAAGTTGAATCATTTGACCTTTTAGTATAAATTCTATATTTTTCAATAGTGTATAGTGTAATATATGTGTTGTTCTTGATAATCTGTTGATATCACAACATCAAACCATAAAAAATAAAGTGTTTTGTGTGCCCACCAATTTCGACGAAACGAAATCAAATTTGTGTTATTTGAAACTTTCGTAGTTTAAAGTTGAATATTTTACGGTGTCAGTATAATTTCTCTATTCATCAGATTTGTATAGTGTAATATAGGTGTTAGTGATGATAATTTGCGGATATCGTGATATCAAATTATAAAAAAGAAGTGTTTTGTGTATATCAATTTCATCAAATCGAAATCAAATTTGTGTTGTGTTTTGAGTAAGGAATACTTACAAATATTTTTTTTGTGTTATATAGTGTAGAGGGTAGGTGTTCCGTAGGTGATTTTAGTAAGTTTCACACTTGAAAAAGGTAAGTCTCTGAATGAGTATATTCTTTTAAAATGACGAAAACTTGTTGCATTCCTGGTTGTAAATCCAATTTTAACAGTATCCTAGGCGAGGGGGGAACTAGTATTGACATTTAGATACCCTAAAATTAAATTTCTTTAGTGTAATATAAGTGTTAATGCTGATAATTTGCGGATATCCTAACATCAGATTATAAAAACGAAGTGTTTTGTGTATATCGATTTCATCAAATCGAAATCAATATTGTGTTGTGTTTTGAGTAAGGAATGCTTACGAATATTTTTTTGTGGAATATAGTCTAGAGGGTAGGTGTTCCGTAGGTGATTTAGTAAGTTTCACGCTTGAAATAGGTAAGTTTCTAAATGAGTATATTCTCTTCAAATGACGAAAACCTGTTGCATTCATGGTTGTAAATCAAATTATAACAGTATCCTAGGCGAGGGGGCCACTAGTATTGACATTGAAATGCCCCAAAAATGAAATTTTACAGAGTAAATGCATGAAATCTATCTCACCAGATAACTGTGCTCCAACAAATATTCAGTTGTTCCTGCCTTGCGTTTTCCTGAAACTCATATTATGAGGAAAGAGAAATTCATTTCACCTGGTATTTGTAAGCATACCAAAAAGAACGAGATTAGTCCCTCATTTTTTTAATATTTACCGTATTATTCGTCAAAAAACGTACCCTTACATAGGAAAAGCCCAGCTATGAATTGATCAAAATTAATTAATTTCCAATTTTCATGATTTAATCCTTCAATACTCCAGTAAAATAAATATTTCTGATTCATAGAATGTTAAAAGTTTTTAGAGTTCAGTTAACAATCAAATTCATTCCTACCTTCATGATTTAAGTGAAGAAATTATAACCATAAGTAACCAAATTACAGTGAATGAAGACTAGTTAGTAACAGTATTTTAAATGGAAACAGTTGGTGTACACTCATTCAAGTTGGAATTCAACTATTGACTTGAAATTAAATTGATGGTCTTAAAAAGAAAATTTGTTGATAAGATAAAAAGATATTTCAGACAGTGTGTATCAATCTTCCACATATCTAACCGAGAACATTGTTATTTGAATGAGACATCGATTAAAATTTTATGTGGTATGGTTAAAGATTTTTCAGAAAACAGGGATACTTGTTTGAATAAACAAATAAAAATATTCAGAACAAGTTGTGTTTCATTTTTTCTGATATCTTCTCAAATGATTACACAAAAAAATAATGAAGCAAAACAGGAGAAAAACGAATCAATAACTGAACGGAGAAATCTTGATTCTTTCATAAAGTAAATTGTTGTTGGCGTTAATAAAAAATACGATAATTATTCATACTTCCTTTTCTCTCCAAAAATTTGATAAATTCGTTTAGGCAACTTTTTATTTAAATAAGAGTAATAGAATCATATTTTGCGCAGAGGAGCTTTATCGAAAATATCGTTGTTTCCTTGATTATGTTTCACCTTTTTCTATTAGAGGAATATGTACACACAATACCCAATATAATATTCAAAATGTTATAGTAACCAATAATGTTCATATCTGTTCGCAAAATACAAAAAAAGTTGAAATAATCCTTGAAACTTTTGGAACAACCCACTAGGGAGAAGACCACCATATCGAATTTGGCAACACCGCCAGACGATTCTCTTCACGGCATGTTAAAATCGGCCGTGGTTGGACCTATAGTTGAACGCTGTTTCCGAACTGCCAAGGGAGCTTCTGAATATCTCATTCTTTTGATTAATTCAATAAGTTTTTCGAATATCCTAACTCTAGTATTTTTGCTAGTAGATTTTTTCAATATTCTTTTAGCAATAACAGGATTTTCAATATGGAAAATATTTTGTTTAGTTGCCCTTTCATTCCACAATGGAAACTAATGAATAAATGAATTTCATGAATAACTATGGATCCAAACGTCGATTGTTATTTCATTAATCACCTGGCTGTTTTGCTTCTTTAATTTTCATAGGAATGTTTATGGCTCAGTATTCGATGTGAAGTGTTTAATTCTCCTTTACCACGAGGAAACCTCTGAACTACTCATGGTGAGCCAGGTGATACAAACTGTCGCTCATTCTTCATAAGTAATACAGGCAACTATTACTGACCATCATTTGAAATGATCGTCATTTAAAAATTAGAGAGTTAGAAAAACAAGAACGAAAATTGCGCACAAAGATCTACGGCAAATCAATAGAAACGGCATTTGGAAAAGAATATCTGAGAAAGAACTTAATCAAAAGATAAATACAATACGAAAGAAATCACAAAACGACGAGCAAAGTTTTATGCAAAGGTCTAAAAGATAGAACAGTCCAGAATGCCAAAGAAACTACTCGATATAATAACCGAGAGTGAAAGCAATACATGGGCCCTAAAAAAGGTCCAAAAAGATCCACAGCAGATCAATATAAAAAAACTGGAAGACCGCACGCTATAAAATCGCATTTGTGGAATTTGAGCAAAAATCATGGAATGTGGAAAACGTGGAATAAAATGGACAGATGAACGACAATTGGTTTGATAGGAGTCGTTTTATTTTATAATTACGGCGGCTTTTCTGATGAAATCCATCAAGTGGTTGTAGGTTGAGCTGTTGTTTCCAATGATAGTCACTCACTTCAATGATTCAATTTTCACTTTTGTGTAAATTTTTCAGACGCTGATGAAGTCTAACAGAGAATTACACCTTAGAGTGAAATATATGTATTTACACAAAAAATTCTACATTTTAATGTCTTTGATAACCGCTGTGCTCTGAACAATTCAACTTTTCTTGTAATATTTATATAATCTTTTATATGTAGATGTGTAAGTATATATGTACAATTAGGTAACGGGAAAAGTCGGTCTAGTGAAGTGTTTGAAAACTCATTTATTCATTATGATTCTCCATATTTCGACACTTTTTTGTATCTTCTTCAGGAGAAAAAAACAAGAATTAGAGTGTATGCAGTGATAATAACAGGACTAACATTGTTCAACAAACGTCTCTCATTTTGTTTCTATTTATACCCTTATACTCAATATATTTTTCGAGTTCTTGTTTATTTATACATGTATTATCTATTGAGGAATCTAATAATAACATTAATTGTCTAGTTCAGGTTTCAATTACTATATCGGTATTTCGTATTATTCACTGTTAAATAAACTCTAAATATATGTTTTTAAATAATATATTCACACAAATATCTATCTGTTCTTTGACTTTTACTTATTATTGATGATAAGCTATAAAAACTCCTAACACTTTGTTAACAACTATTGTTTTCCATTTCTTCTTGAAATTTTGGGATTTCAGATTTTTCAGGCTTAGTTGCAGGGCTGTGTACAGCTTGCCAGATAAATAGCTACTTGATCTTAGTCCAATTCTTTTTAAGCATTTTCCAGCTATTTATATATTCCCCTCATATCTGGTAAGAATTCTTATCCGTAAAATTCGAATAACAAATGTACCTTTGGATTAACCTCACAGCAATTGTCAGAAAAATTTTCCATACTGCATTGTGAGTAATATTGAATAATTTCAGCAAAGGAGAATAAAATAAGCTTTTTTGAAAGCTTGAAAAGTACCTACTAAAGAGGTATTTTTAATATTTTTAGCAATAACAGGCCATTTCCAAAGTTAAAATCTTTATTTTTGTTGACGTTTCGTTGTATGTCACCACTTTGTCAAAACCAATGAATAATTGAATTTTATGACTTACCATTATCATAACCGTTTATAATATACCCTGCAATAAATGCAGTAAATACTCTATAGGTCAAACATCGCAAAATCTTGAAAAACGAATTAAAGCACACAAATTAACTGAAAAACACGATTTCATTAAAACACAAAGATTTAAGCAACTGAGAAAGGCAAAAAATGTAGAGAGATTTTAAAAATATGACACATTCGTAAAAATTTGGAAAACACAGTAAATGAAAGAACAGATATAAAACATCTTAATTCTGTTTACAACGATTCGATAAACCTTACAAATAACACTCATAAAATGAATACACAACAAACACCTCATCTCAAAATTCATTCTTTCCTGATCTATCATCAATTTCACACACATAAACCCATACAAATATTTGAATATACATATTTTGGATAAGTATATAAAACTCAATTATGTGAAATTATATGCATGTAAGTATATATGTATACATAAATCACACTCATTCGATTCACCTGGGTTACCATGAGTATTTTAGAGATTTCCTCAAGGTGAAACTTCCCTTTAAAAAGACTAAAACTTCCGAAGCGAATGCTTAGTCAGAAATATTCCTCTGATACTAAAAATCAATATGTGAAAATACAAAAAAACTAATTTGGTTTTTTCCATTTTTGGTTAATTCATGAAATTCAATTATTCATTAGTTTTGACAATTGTCATAAATGTCAAAATGTCACTTGTCAAATGACAAGTTGTGATATACAACGAAACGTCAACGAAAATAAAGTTTTTCACATTAAAATAAGCCTGTTATTGCTGGAAATATTCAGAGTATATATATATATATATATATATATATATATATATATATATATATATATATATATATATATATATATATATATGTATATATATAGTTTTTTACTTTTTTATAGTGTTTATTTAGAAGGGCTAAATCCCAATTATAAGGAGAGGAATTCTGAAATATACGATGAAAAACTTTTACTTATGAAATATTTTCTAACATTTATTAGCAAAATAAAATCATAAAATACAATTTAAAATTATTTTGTACACAATTAATTAGAATTCTCACATGATTTATGTGACTAGATTATCTCAAGTTTTTTTTTAGTGGTCATATTGATAATATAAAATATTTCATATTTCTATTCGTCGTTCATTTTGCTTGATATTCTTGTTTCAAATTTCTCACTGTCTATAAGATAAATCAAAATTTCCTAAATAATAAAGTAGGTACATTTTCTTTTAAATCCAACTTCAACACATAAGCAAATATCAAACTAGAGAAACAAAAAGCCAATTCGATTTTTCCAAAAAAATAAATTTGAAGTTTTGATATCTATGGTAATTAATAAAATTCAATTACTCTTAGTTCTAACAAAGTTGTGATATACAACGAAACATATATATATATATATATGTATATGTAGAATTTTTCAGGAATTACCTTCGTGTAACGAACAAGATTTTTTCTGTTTTATTTCATTCATCTGATAGTCCGGAAAGTAAATATATCGGATATACACGAGAAGGTTTGGAAGCGTGATAAATCAAGATAACCAGAGTCGTAAATGTCAAGCGAAATAGTCGAAGTTCCATGCATTTATGTTGAGGGAGGGAACTTCGACACGCATCCAAAGGAAATAAATAACACAAAATTCAATGTGTATCGATTTCAAAACGACATACTCAACTGAGTATTTTTCTGAAGGGTATAATATACAGCTATAAGTTATTAGTGCGTACTGTGACATTGACTTTAAGAAGTGTCAGGACAATAGGTACCCATTTTCTTGTGTTCTCTAGGTCCCATTATAAGAGGTCTTGTATATAATATCAAATTTCAAAGATGTATTCCACATACCTAGTTGAATGAATACATTTCAACAGAACTCTTTACCTAAATGATACAAAATGAGAAATGACATGATGAAATAACGTAATGATTACGCAAAAATTATTTCTGAAAGTTATTCATGAAAAATCTTATTAGTAGGTAACCTTTTAAAAACACAAAATACAAATTTACCTTTTCAATTGAAAAGCTATCCGAAATAGCTAAAGAGTTAGATATTCGGCAACTATAAGCTTTACATGTCATTACAAAAGTAAACAAAAACAAAATTTCACTCAAAGTACTGGTACATCGAACACTACTATATATAAAAAGAATACTTACATATAGGGTGTTTTTTTAGAGGTATAGAACTTTAAATTGCAATAAAACAACGATGGATCATTCGATTGACAAAATTTTTTTTTATTCGAAAGATAATCATGTGGCATTACATTTCAAATATAATTTCTGTCATATGACCGTCACGGCTGGCTCGGATGTAGTCCAATCTGGACGTCCAATTTTCGATGACTTTTTCCAAAATTTGTGGCCGTATATCGGCAATAA
Source organism: Henosepilachna vigintioctopunctata (assembly GCA_030704895.1). Lineage (NCBI taxonomy): Eukaryota > Metazoa > Arthropoda > Insecta > Coleoptera > Coccinellidae > Henosepilachna > Henosepilachna vigintioctopunctata. Next base: position 10,473,517 of record JARQZJ010000091.1, read on the forward strand.
CACGGCGAATATTGTCTTCCAAATGGTCAAGCGTTTGTGGCTTATCCGCATAGACCAATGACTTTACATAGCCCCACAGAAAGTAGTCTAGCGGTGTTAAATCACAAGATTTTGGAGGTCAAATTCTCAGGTCCAAAACGTGATATTAGGCGGTCATCAAACGTGTCTTTCAATAAATTGATTGTGGCACGACCTGTGTGACGTGTTGCGCCGTCTTGTTGAAACCACAGCTCCTGGACATGATGGTTGTTCAATTCAGGAATGAATAAGGTAGTAGTTATGTCCTTATACTAATCACCATTGACTGTAACGTTTCGGCCATCATCGTTTTTGAAGAACTACGGACCACTGATTCCACCAGCCCATAAAGCGCATCAAACACTCAGTTCTTCTGGATGTAACGGTGTTTTGACATACACTTGAGGATTATCTTCACTCCAAATGCGGCAGTTTTGTCTGTTGACGTAGCCATTCAACCAGAAGTGCTACGTCGATAAAATGGACGTAGTGCGCGATACGTACTCCGCAGAGAACCATTATTTTCGAAACAAAGTTGCAGTATTTGCAAGCGTTGTTCAGGCGTGAGTCTATTAATGATGAATTGCCAAACCAAACTGAGAATAAATCACTTCTCAGCTGTTGAATCGGTCGCCATCTTCAACAGTAATGGCTACTTCTATACCCCTAAAAAAACACCCTTTACCTAGCTAGCAAATGCTCGAAAAGAATTGGACAAAGATCAAGTACGAGTACTAACATAGCTGGCAAGGTGTACGCAACCCTGCCACTAAGCCTGAAAAATCTGAAATCTCAATATTTTAAGAATAATATGAAACAATGGTTGCTATCGAAGAGTAACGACTTCTTAGAGCTATAATAAAAGTCAGAGAACAAATATATATATGTGGGAATATATAATTCAGTTTATTTTACGATCAATAATACAGAATACCGATATAGTAATTGAAACGCGAACAAGACAGTAAATGTTATTATTATATTCTCTAATCTAAATCCAAATTTATTGAGAAGTAATCTATAATATAAAAATGGATCGCAAAATGAGTTGGTAAGCGCCCTAACTCAACAACGCCTGAAGGAATTTGGCCAGTCCTTTTTTTAATAGTTCTTTGAAGTCCAAGGGTGGTTTTTACGGGGAGAAAAATTCGAATAATTTCCGGGAAAACCCTAAAAACAGCCTTTTTCTTATTCCCATTGAAACGTTTTCTATATAAAATGTAGAGTCAATTCGAACTTTATTGCTATTCAATAAAGTTCATATCATTGTTGTCTAACCAATCACTATTTTTTTGTTGGGTTTATTATTACCAGAAGGTTCTTATGGAAGAAAAAATTTAAAAAAATTGCACGGATAATTAGAAAATTCAAGAATACTCATTTAAGAATACTTAACAACCATATAATATTATTTCTAATTTACCTATATAATATAAAAATGAATCCCTGTTTCCCTTGGTCACGCTATCACGCTTGAACGACTGGACCGATTTCATTACTTTTTTTTTGTGTTTGTTATTGTCAAGGAAAAAATTCAAAAAATTACGTGTAAATTTAGAAAATTTAAGTATACTTAATTAATAATATAAGTAGGAAATAATTATTAATTCTCAAAAAGCGGATGTAAAAAAACTGATGATCTTATCTCACGGATAAGATAATCAGTTAATTAAAATTATTAAAACTAAAACGACTATTAAAACTTCAATTTAATATAAAATTTTGTTAAGTTGTAATATACTGACATACACGTTACTAACATACCACGTGGTATTTTTGATTATAAAGAAGAATACATAGTTTTCTTTAATTTACAGTTGAAATTTCGTTTTTAAAAATGCTATTAGATGTACAAACTTAAGCCGCAGAACTCGCAATGCAGCAAGTCGAAGATATAAAAGAGCAAGCAACGCGAAGCTCAAAATTTATTTTATTTATTTATTTATTTATTTAACATACACTGTTCTACAGGACAAGTCCTAATTACAGAACAGGAAATACAACATATACCAAAAAAAATTGGTAGTACAAAAGTTTCAATTTTGTTTCATTTTCAATGAAAGAGTTTGTGATATGAATCACAACTGATGGAATGAAATGAAATAATTATAGAAGTAAAAAAAAAACTTAAATGCTGACCAAACTTATACATACATATAAATTTAAACACACAAATATATATATATATATATATATATATATATATATATATATATATATATATATATATATATATATATATATATATATATATACATTCACATATTAACACTTATACATACATAATTATATGAGTGAATATGAATTCAGAGATTATGTATATCAAGGAAACTTGCCTTAATATCAGTAACAGAACAGTTGAAAATATCCACCTTAGCTCCTAAAATATTACATTCTTCACACATCGTGTGCAATGGCGAAAATTTCAGAACATACGTTCTAGCTGCTGGAAGGTAGAAAGTGAATGCGCTTCGGGAAGAAACTCTTGGGACAATGAAATTAAGCTTTTGCAATAATTTCTGACATTTCACCTTATTGTTAATTATTTTATGCAAGAATATCATTGCATAGTACTTCCTTCGCGTACTGAGTGTGTCCACATTATGTCGACTTGTAAGCGTTTCATGTCGTATGCCTATAGGTGGATATATTCCATCAATTCTGAAGCTCAAAAGTTTCAGGAACTTTTTACGATGTATAGACTCTAGTTGATCAATGTGTAACTGATAACCAGGATTCCAGACTGTTGATCCGTATTCGAGTTTAGATCTTACAAAAGCACAATACAATGTTTTCAGAGTTGATATATTGCTAAATTCCTTTCCAACACGAACTATGAAACCATATACTCTACAAGCAGCGGTTACTGTAGCATTGATATGTGGCACGAAAGTTAGTTGAGAATCAAAGGTTACGCCAAGGTCAATAAATGTATTGGGTCTTTCATACTTGAAATTAATCAAATTATATTTTGTGGAGAACGACATTACATGACATTTGGAGATGTTGAGGTTTAATTTGTTGAAATCACACCAATTTACAACGTTACGCAAGTTTCTTGCAATGCGTTCGTCACCGATGCTGGAAACATAATGAAAAGTCATCTGCGAACAATAAACCCTCAACATCAATGACATCGGTTACATCATTTATGAACATTGTAAAAAGCAGAGGACTAAGTATTGAACCTTGGGGTTCAAGCTTGAACTCCAGATGAAGCACAGTATTCAATTGATGTATACAAACGGCTAAAAACGCGTTGCTTTCTGCCTATCAAATACGATTCGAAAAGTTTGATGAGCGATGTCGAAAGCCCGAAAGTGCCTAGTTTATTCAATAGAATACCGTGGTCAAGCTTGTCAAACGCTTTAGAGAAGTCCATGTATATCACATCAGTCTGTTTGAGATTATCAATACCTTCAGCAATGTACTGAGTAATACATGTTAGAATAGAAATTGTTGAACGACCTTTCATAAGACCATGTTGGAGTGATGAAATCAGGGGATTAACATGATGCGAAATTTTTTTATGTAGAACACTTTCAAATACTTTGCAAAAATTACAAATGATCGAAATAGGCCTAAAATTACAAATATCTGATTTATCGCCTTTCTTAAATACTGGGCAAACTTTTGAATGTTTCCACAATGAAGGAATCCTACACGATTTTATGCATATGTTGAACAACAACATAAGAGGACAGGCAAGAATATATGCACAATCTTTTAAAATAAAGGCAGGGATATCGTCAGGGCCGGATGTCTTTTTAGGTTTAACTTTTTTAAGAGCCACCAAAATTTCATTTTCATTGAATTCGGATATATTTAATAACTGAGCCGATGTGTTGTTTGTTGTTTCTCTATCGAACTGAGATGATGTTATGTACGATTTACTGAAATAATTTGGTAACCCATTCAATATTTCTTCCGGAGTATTTAGTAAATTATCATTGTAACTCATTATGTTAGAAACCGTTGTACCATATTTCACGTTATTGAAAAACGCCCAGAACTTATTTGGATTCTAATTTATATTTGATTCAAGAGATTTAACGTAATCACTGTGCAAACGAGAAATATCAGTTTTTATTTTGGCTCTTAGTCTGGAGAATTCAATATATGCTTCATGGTTGCCTGTTTTTCTAAATAGGATATGACATTTCGCTTTACAACGAATATCTCTAATAACTGAAGAATTAAACCACGGAGGATATCGATTTTTGTATTTCTTACTAAGCATCGGCACACATTTATCAAATATACTGTATAACTTTCCATATAAATAGCTACACGCATCTTCAACATTTACAGCTGTCTCCAGAAAATTCCAGTCAGCATTACATATCAGGTCATACATCATTGGATAGTTTGCTTTACGAAAGTTATAACATTCATCAATAGATATCTGTAAGTTTTTTGTTCTAACTAATTTTTTATTGATATTGCAGTGTACCTGAAGAGCTGGATGGTGTGAGTCTTCAGGCACACAAGGATCAAAAAAATTTCACTACCTCACAATCACGGTTATAAAACACCAAATCAAAAATTTTATCGAAGTTGTTATGCACAAAATTGAATTGAAGTGATGTTAAAAATATTAGCAAAATTATTGAGTAGGGAAGTATATATGTTAAGGTTTTGATTGTTATTAACTAACGATTCAGTATAACCTGTTATGTTACAGTCTCCCAGAATAATAACTTTATGTTCGTACAGAAAGTCAAGTGACTGCATTGCATCAAACAGTTGTTCATGGACATTTACAGTTGTGTTTGGAGTTATATACATAATTAAAATGAAAAGATTTCCAGTTGACATCTTTAGTTTAATCAATAAAATATCTACTAGAGTAAAGCTAGAGAAAACTGTAGGAAGCTTAATCTGAGACCCTAAGATGTCATGATAAACAGCCAAGAGCACACCTCCTCCGCGTGACAATTCAGTTTTCGAAAATTTTCTATCAGCTCTGAAAACATTATAATCTTCCGAGAAAAGTTCTCCACCCGAAAAGGACGAATCCAGCCAAGTTTCCGTTAGAGCTACTACGTCAAATTGATGCTGTACGATATTATTATGAAACTGTACTGTTTTTGTTCGAAGTCCCCGCGTATTCTGATAATAGATATTAAGACAAGTTTCACTCTCAGCCATATTTAATTTGGAGCTTTTACTTCACTGGAGAGTATTCTGCAATTCGCCACCTAGTTGCTACTTAAAATTGAAGTTACTAATTCTAAACTTTTTACAAGATTCTACATAAGATGTACATTTATGCTTTTCCCAAACTGCATGATAAATATCAATATCTTTATTAGGTAGTTTGACACAGTTTGAGCATTTTTTGCTCTTTGATTTGCACTCTTTCAACTCATGAGCCTCACTGCATATCGGACAGGAAAGTGCTTTCCTGCAACTCCGCGATGTATGATTGAATTCGTTGCATTTAAAGCATCGATGAGGTTCAACTGCGTCATAGACAGAACAACTGGTTAAGCCAACAAACACGTTTCCTGATTGCAGAGCCCTTTCGTAGTCAGATTTATTCACTTGAACTATTGACTGCCAAATGTTGGGATTTTTTTTCGTTGGAAAGAATTTCACCACCTTGAATTCAGAACCATTTTGAAATATTTTTGAATTCGTCGATAAATATTGCTACGAAGATTATTTTCAGACAAATTTTCGGCCATACCAACAACCCTCAAACGAGGATGGATACCACTGACCTCTTTGATCTCACAGGTGTCTGCCAATTCGCCTTCAATAATTTCTTTTACTTTTGAATTATCATGGCATGCTATCAATAATCCTCCATCTTTGACAGTTTTAACTTTTGTCAACTGGAGGTTTTCACTAGTAGGATTCAAGTGCCGCAATATGTCAGATTTGGTTTGCACTAATGGTTGATCGTTTTTTCTTGGTCTTATAATGACAGCAGGTTGGGATTTGTCTTTGAGGACATCTGAATATTTTTTAACTTTGGGCTGTATGGGAAGGGAACCGCCAGAATTTTTTGCCATGTCCGATTTCATAGTCACAATTTGACTCTCCAATGATGCGACTGCATTTTTAATTCTGTTATCCAGCAGATTAATAAGTTCCTCAGAATTGAGTGTAATGCAACTTTTGATGCAGCTCATACACTTCCATGATAACCCCGGTATATTTCGTAAAAGCTCTAATAGGTTCTCCGTTTCAGTAACGCAGAGAACGTGATAGGGCTTTTTACATGCATCGCACGAAACAGATGGTTTTTTTCTGTTAACAGCCGATGAACAGGCAGTACAATTCACCATTATGACAGAATTATTCTTTCACTCATAAACTTTTAAAGTGACAAGTAGAACGAATAGATCACGAAGCACAGATCGTAGGTTTCCTTTTTCAAAGAATTATGGCAATACTCTGAGAAGGATTCTTAGAATCAAGGGTATTATCGGTCGCACTAGTCACTAGATCAAGGCTGGCCAATAGTTTTTCAAGGTGGGCAAAATTTCATAGACTGTGGTGCCGCCGGGCCAAATACCATATTCATAAGGTATTAATATACACAAAACGTACATTAAAAATTTGGTTTAATTTACTTTATTTGTAAATGAAATTAAGTAACATACATAATAACAACATTATTTCTATTTAATGAGAGCTGTGAAGAGGTTTTTGTGATAGTAATTTGTCGATATTTGGTTTTAATTCTGATGTTGATAGTACAATCAAATCCGAAATGTGTTTTGCAGTGAGAGATGTGCGATATTTATTTTTGATGTATGATAGAGTTGAAAATGTTTTCTCACACACATAGGTGGAACCAAACCTGCTTAAAATTTGCATAGCAAGGTCGCGCAATGTTGGGAAATCTTCACTGGAAACGTTTTTCCAAAAACTTGCAAAACTTTCTGTTAGCTGCTCTGAAGATACATTTTCATAGAAAATTTGTTTCAGGGCAGTGTGGTTTTGAAGATCTGTTACTTCGAGCTGTATGTTTGCTGGATAATCAACCAAGTCAGTAGAACTGATAGCAAATGGATTTATAAACAGCTGAATATTTCTCTTGTCCGATTCAAAATCCTGGAATCTGTTTTCAAAAGACTCTTTTAAACATTTTATTTTTGATAGGTATTTAGGAATATCAAGGGCAGTGATCTCTAATTCTTCTTTTAAACTTGCAAGTGTGGAAAAATGGTCGACTTTATTTCTCTCTAAGTTTGCTGCGAACTTCCCTTTGAAACCATTGATCAAGTTGAACATTGTTGGAAGAGAACAATTTTTTCCTTGCAGTTTAAGGTTCAGGACATTAAGGTGCTTCAATGTATCAACTAAAAATGCAAGATCGCACAGCCATAATGAATTTTCAAGCAGAGCTCTCTCTGCTGGCAATGCTTGTTTTTCTTTCAGAAATTCCAGAACATGTTCCCTCAAATCATAAAAATGTTTCAACATTTCGCCTTTAGATAACCAGCGAACAGCGCAATAAAGATGTAATTCGCCGTATTCTTTTATTTCTTCTTCAAACAACGTTCTGAATTCTCGTCGGTTAAGTGCTCTGGCACGTATGAAATTAATGCAGCGTACTACTGGGTCAATCACGTCCTCGAAAGTCATGTCTTTAGCGCACAAAGCTTCTTGATGTATAATACAATGATAAGAAAACAATTGTCGACCTATGTAATTTTGCAGCAAAGCTACAGCGCCATTGGTTTTCCCCATCATCGCAGGTGCTCCATCAGTGCAAACTGAATTGCATTTATCCCAGTTTAGGCTCTTACCCTCAATGCAATCTTTCAGTTTCATGAATATATCTTTTCCTGTGGTTGTAGTTTCCAGTTGACAGAGGTCCAATATATCTTGAAATATATTGAAATTGTCATCAATACAGCGTACAAAAACAGCTAATTGCGCCATACCAGTTAAATCGCAGGTTTCGTCCAATGCAAGTGAATAATATCTACATTTAGTTACAAACTCTGCAATTTGACTGTTAATGTCTGTTGACATATCTTCTACTCGCCTCATTACTGTGTTGCGCGACAGTGAAATACTAGCTGCCATGGCTTTAACCTTTTGATCATTGCAGTTCTGTGCAAAAATGGACAAACTCTGTTTGATAATTTCCCCATCAGAAAACGGCTTTTTCTTCTTAGCCAATAATAAAGATATTTCATACGATGTTTTGACCATGGCTTCCAGTTCTTCGTGTCGTTTTACAAAAATATTTTGCTGTGAAAATAGTTCTTTCTTCTTTTCATTTATGAAATCAGTCCTTACAGCTGACCCCACTGGATACTCTTTGTCGAATTTTGTATGGTTTTGCTTAAAATACCGCTCTAAATTATATTTTTTAGCAACAGCTACTGTTGCTGAGCAAATGAGACACACAGGTTTGCGGGCTTTGCTTTCGGTGAAAAGGTATTTTGTTTCCCATTCTTCATGAAACGTCCGAGGGTTATCCTTTATTCTTGATGTACTCGTACTAGGTTTGCTGAGGGCCATACTAAAACAATAAAATGTACATGTAAAACTACATGTAAATGTACATGTAAAACTACATGTAAATGTACATGTAGTTTTATGAAATGAAGGTTAGTACCTAAGTAAAATAAAACTATTAATTTGGACAGGCACCGCTCCACAATATCAATAAATATCTAATTAAGATTCGTAGGTACAAATCCTACATCTTGGGCAATAAGACCGCCGCGCCGCCTGCTGTGCAGGAAAGTATTTACAAACAAACAAACTAATTGTAACACATGCAAATATTACACTTACCTGCAGAGAAGATGCAAAGTTTTGGTAGTATTCTTTCTAATTTATTAAACGAATTGTCACAAAACGAATTAGTAATTCAATATACTTGCATTCAAGTAAGATTGATAACGGTACTAAGATGCTCGCTAACCGTCCGTTTGTCTGGCTATTGGAGGACGGGACCGATATGCGTGCGGGGTGCGGGCGAAGTAGCGACAATACCCGAACGACGCGGATCGGTTGCGCTCGGCTGACCAATCAAGTGGAAGCAGTGCTATCGCACGCCGCGCTGCCGAAGTGCTAGCGGGAAAATTCAAATGCCTTGGCGCGAAGTGCTGGCGGGCAAATTCAAATGCCTTGGCGCAAAGTGCTGGCGGGCAAATTCAAATGCCTTGGCGGGCCACTATGTGGCCCGCGGGCCTGGGTTTGGCCAGCAAAGCACTAGATGTTTACCAGATGTTAAAAGGGCCGCAATTATTGAACTTCGGTAACTTGAAAACGATGATTCCAACACAATTTTTATGAAGAACTCGATTAATAATTAGAATTTGAAACTGTTTCAATTATTTACGTAATATCTATAACATAATCTGTGATATGGTATTAAATTTCACTCAAAACTTTCAATTTATCTCTCTGAAATAGACAAATTTCGAACACCTGAAGTTGAAAAGTTGAACGGAATCGATGGAACCGAAATTAATAATATGAAAATATTGAGTTTAACTCCTATCGACATGCATTCAATTATAATGTTGAAATAGATCACAGTTCGCAGCAAATCGTTGCTATTGGACCAATGAACGTTGTGTGTCAATATTGCAAGGCAAAGTTTAATTGTTATTGATAAGAAAGTACTACTAACGATGGGACAAAATATTGCGCGAAGAGTCAATTCATATAGACGTTATTGGTACACTCACCAGAGCCACTATATTCATTGGTTTCCGGAATTCCGGAAAAATTCTGAAAATTTTTTGACTTATATCCATCAAATATCTCATATAATTAACGATGAGATATATGGGACAAGTACTTGATACGAAATTAGGAACCTGCCGTTCAACTATAAAACGGACAGTTTAATCACTTTCACAACATCCAACGTGGAATTTTTTGATAATTCGACTATTTTGAATTAACAGGAAGTATTGCAGTCCCTACGTAAGTAAGTCCCTGGCTCCACACGCGATAAATATTAAAAACATAATAGTGTAGCACAAATACTAGAACATGTCTTTCCGCCTTTTTGAAAAATATTCAGAGAAAAATAACTTGGCGTACAAAGTTCGCCGGTTCAGCTAGTCTATCAGATTTATGTATATTAAGATAGAAATTAACTTTATAAAAATGCAATTATGTCACGCACAGATAATTTCTCATGAAAATGTCCGTGAAATATGTTTATTAATCGTTATACTTGAAAAAACTTCTTTATTATTAATGATTTGTTTACGTGGTGACCTATAAATATATATAATCGTATCCAACGTAATTCGTATCGTATCGTATCGTATCGTAATCGTATCGTATCCAACGTCGTGCTGTGAGAATTCTTGGAGGCTTGTCTTTTAGGGAGTGTTGTAGGGACACCTTCAGGGAGTTTAATGTTTTGACTCTGCCTGGTCTCTTCGTATTCGAGAACCAAATGTATGCACACAAGAGAGCAAATAACTGCAAGTTAAATAGTGATGTTCATACGTATGATACCAGGGGTAGTCGGAATATTCATTTAACACTGTTGAGTTTGAGTGTGTCGCAGAAGAGCCCTGATTATTTTGCAATGAAGCTGTACAATGTACTTCCTAATGAAATTCGAAGATTGTCTGTTCCCCATTTTTAGATTTGTGTGAAAAAATTTTCAAATTGACAATGTTTGTATAATGTGAACGATTTTTTCAAGTTAGATTTTTCATCACTGTGAGAATAATATATTATTTATTACCTGACATGTGCAAATACGTATTACCTTCATGGTTATTTTCGTATAGATCATGAATAAAGACTATCTATTTATCTATAACTCACTCAAAAATTGTATACATCTCTATCGACATAAAATACCATCATATAACAGTTTGATCCACAGAATAATTTTGTCCCATTACCCAAAACAGTCTTTGATCATGAATTCAATACAATGAAATAAATAGCCATACATAATGGATATTTCTACAAACTAGAAGCCGAAATTCAACAAAAAAACGTTGAATAAAAGTGAAATACACATACACCTCCACTGCCCAGTCAACCTATCTATTGCATTGTATTTGACACTGAGATTGTTTTAGGAATAACTAAATATTAAAAAATATCAGTGAAAACCTAATAAACCAAATAAAAGAGTAGTTCTCATTATTATTCATTTGAAAAAGGGTAGACGACAGATGTACTCAGAAGTAACATAAACAAATTACTCATCTCACATTTTCAAAAATGACAAAATGAAAAAATAATAAACTTGACTGCGTGTTCGCTGATCTCTTGGTAAAACATTGTTAAATATTTAAAATAAAAACACTTGGCTAGGTTTCACAAAATTTATAATGAATAAATTCTTGACAATTGGTTCGGGGTGTCACCCCATTTTCAAAACTTAGGAACTAACACTAACTTTTGAAAATGGGGTAACACTCCGAAACAATTGTCAAGCATTTATTTAGTATAAATTTTGTGAAACTTAACCAAGTGTTTTTATTTATATATGAAAAAATAAGTTATAGAGACCATCCTTACAGAATCTATCCGCTTCACAAAAAGAAATGAATCACACTAATACTATTGGAACAATAAACAGAATTAAAAAATTAATTTATAAAGATAACAAGGAACAATTTATAGACTATGTCATACTAAAACAAGAGTCGTCAATGCTATTTCAAACCGGTTACAGTCGCTGAATAGATTGCAGGAAGCTTCCTGAGGAAAACTGTTCCCTACATCGAAAATTCTCTTGCTTAGGAAATGTTGCCTTGTATGGGAATGGAAAGTTTCCTTCCTTCGTTTCAGAGGATTGGCCTTTGGCTACGCAGTCGGGTGTCTGAGTAAAGTGTAAATATTGACTGAAAGTCTATAAAGTTAAGTTACAGGATCCTAAACGATATTATCAGATCCCCTCGTAGACGACGTTTCTGAAATGTGGTCAAATTTGCCATCGCCAATCGTTCACATCAAGGCCTCGTACGACCAAATGAGAGCCTGGTAGTTAAATGTTTTCGATCAGCTTTTCCAAAATCCAGCGTTCAGCGTTTTCAAAATCGGTCGACTAAAGCTTTTGAAAAGTCACCCATATAGGGGTTGAATGACGACTTCGAGAACACTTCTTGTAGAAGGAATAACTTCGTATTTGTCCTTTTAAATATTCAAGTAAAGGTTGTTTTTTTAGAGGTATAGAACTTTAAATTACAATAAAACAACGATGGATCATTCGATTGACAAGAATTGTTTTTTATTCGAAAGATAATCTTGTGGAATTACATTTTAAATATGATATCTGGCATATGACCGCCACAGCTGTCACGGATACAGTCCAATCTGGACGTCCAATTTTCGATGACTTTTTCCAACATTTGTGACCGTATATCGGCAATAACACGGCGAACATTGTCTTCCAAATGGTCAAGCGTTTGTGGCTTATCCACAAAGACCAATGAGTTTACATAGCCTCACAGAAAGTAGTCTAGCGGTGTTAAATCACAAGATATTGGAGGCCAATTCACAGGTCCAAAACGTGAAATTAGGCGATCACCAAACGTGTCTTTCAATGAATCGATTGTCGAACGAGATGTGTGACATGTTGCGCCGTCTTGTTGAAACCACAGCTCCTGGACATCATGGTTGTTCAATTCAGGAATGAAAAAGTTTGTAATCATGGCTCTATACCGATCACCATTGACTGTTACATTCTGGCCATCATCGTTTTTGAAGAAGTACGGACCAATGATTCCACCAACCCATAAAGCGCAACAAACAGTTCAAATCAGTTTTTCTGTAAATGTAACGGTGTTTTGACATACATTCGAGGATTATCTTCACTCCAAATGCGGCAGTTTTGTTTGTTGACGTAGCCATTCAACCAGAAGTATGCTTCATTTTGTGGACGATAAAATAGATGTAGTGCTCGATACGTATTCCGCACAGAACCATTATTTTCGAAATAAAATTGCACTATTTGCAAGCGTTGTTCAGGCGCGAGTCTGTCAATTCATGATGAATTGTCAAATGAAACTGAGAATAAATCACTTCCCAGCTGTTAAATCGGTCGCCATCTTCAACAGTAATGCCAATTTAAAGTTCTATACCTCTAAAAAAACACCCTTTATAAGAGTAAATAAACATGTTTTCCAGAGGAAAGACTTTCATGAAAAGTTATCCTCGATTAAATTTTCGAAAAATTATAATACGTGACATAATTGCATTCATATGAAGTTAATTTATATCTCCATATACATAAACATGATAGTTACTTAGCAATAAATTTGGCTTCCTTTTCCATCATCCATTTCAATATATTCTTCGAGTTCTTGTTTATTTGTATGTGTTTTTTCCATTGCAGATTTAATGATAACATTTAATGTCTTTTTCAGGTTTCAATTACTATATCTGTGTTGCGTATCATTGATCATTAAATAAACTCAAAATATATGGTTTTAAATTAAATATTCCCACATATACGTATCTGTTCTCTGACTTTTATTGTTTGATGATGAGTTCCAAGAAGTCGTTACTCTTCGATGACAACCATTGTTTCATTTTCTTCTTGAAATTTTGGGATTTCAGATTTTTCAGGCTTAGTGGCACGATTGTGTACAGTTTGCAAGCTATGTAAGTACTTGTACTTGATCTTTGTCCAATTATTTTCGAGCATTAGGTAGCTATGTAAGTATTCTCCTTATAGCTAGTAGTGTTCGATGTTCCAGTAGTTAGAGTGAGATTTTTTTTTTGTTTAACTTGTAATGATCTCTAAAGCACATAGTTGTCGAATATCGAACTTTTTAGCTATTTCGAATTGCTTTTCACCTGAAAAGGTATAAGAGTTTCAATAAATAATTTTTAACAATGATTCTCAGGTAATTTTAAGGTGTCGTAAATGACGATAGTAAGAGCTTCCCCAATCTACGATACCATAACTTATAAGCGATAGTACAAGGGCATAATGAAGTATGTAGCGATGAACTTGATTTTTATGTTCCTTGAAACATATAAATTTGTGAAGAAGTCCTCTTAGCTTTTTTGACCAGCAATTTGACATACTCGTTCCATCTCAAATGCTGACCTATGATTACACCCAAGTATTTGATACTCGATGTTAGTGGTATTTGGCAATCTTCATTGATCTTCAACGGTCCTATTACCGGAATTCCTGTTGAGTAAGATGAAATTGCTATATATTTTGTTTTTTTTTATATTGAAAGTTAACTTGAACTTCCCTTCAACTAGAAAAAATATTTTATATATTTTATGATATATTCACTCCACGTCGAACTCGAATCAACACCTACGTCATTCTGAGAATAGACAGCTTTCAAGAAATGTCCGTTCAAGTAATGAAAAACTAAGATTATTTTTGACGACGTGAACGACAACACACATTTCAATGTTTAACGGGATGAGCAAAGGGAAAGATCCTTTATTGTGAGGACTTCTTGGAGAAGATTTTCCAAGAATTATATATATATATATATATATATATATATATATATATATATATATATATATATATATATATATATATATATATATATTGCGCGTGCAAGTCTACAGTTACCACCAAGTAAAGCAAACTAATAGGATCCCATTTAGAATTTTCAAGGGTATTTTAAGTATACTCTAAGCTATATTTTGAGAAAAAAATTGAAACAAAAGATTGAAGTGACTGAAATTCAAGTTTGAAAAGTTTATTCCCGTTTTGGACATAAAAAAAATTTTTTTTTCGATTTTCATTTTATTGTTGAAAAGAACAGTATTTTTCCAATATGTATCGCTATGTTAAATATTTTATTGTAAATTTGATAAATTCGAAAAACTACTTTCAAAAAATTGATATTACAATTACGACAATTCTTTAGAAACCCATAACTTGTGAAATATACATTATACATAAAAAATATTTTGTGTTCACGTTCATACGTATTAGAAGTATAAATGAGCCGAATATGATCGATTTTCAGAACTTCACTTTTTTTTCCTTTCCGCTTCACGTGAAATGCGCCATATTGCAGTGGTGTGCATGGGTATAATACTAGTATACTAGATATAATAATAATGATACTAGAAGTACTAATACTCTTTATATTCAAAGTTGTAAGCTTCCTAAATCTAAAATTAGCATAAAGTACGACGGAGTCAATTTTCTCAATCCAAAAAATATTTTCATTCACGAGTAAATTGTCATTCCAAATTATATAAATTTTTTTAATAGCTTCAGCTAAATGAATATCATTATTTGTTAAAAAATTATAATTATTTTTTATATTAGTTAAATTATTAAAATAAATTGTTGAACATTTATTGTTAACATTCAAATGATTTCATATAATTATTGTTATTCATTTCATTACTTAGTAAACATTAAGTTCAAATTAAATTAAGAATCCATTTAAGTTGAATGAATATGAAATTTTCATGAGAAGTTGAGCAGATTTTTCTAGATGCTATAACATCAAGGTATTTCCTCCACCCTGTAATTTTAGAGGAGATTACATGAATGTGAGCGTAAGTTCCTCATTAGTGAACAACACAATGTAAAGAAAAATGGCAATGTGTACTTATAAGATAAAAAATAATGAAAGTTAAGTATCTTTCTTATGTTTCTCCGCAACGACATCTTCAAAGCTTTCATCTTATGCTCAGAAGCATCCCAACAATGCTTCATTCCTGGCTGTTGGAAATTTTGTAGCAACAAAACACTTATCGACGTGTTCAGAGAGAGGCACTGAAATTTTCACAGCCCATTTCTTTTATTCAATAAAGGGAGTGGAGGAGCTGGAGGATGAAATGAAAATGATAAAACTCAGATTTGAAAGTATCGGCAATTCCGACATTTTTAGCGATCATTAAGAAGCAGAGCAGGAGGAATATTACATTTTTCATCTTAGTATTTTTTATATCGTTTCGAATATATTTGAAATTGTAAAGTTAGCAATTTCCATGAGATTTTGAATAGAAATTGTTTTAGGTATGTCATAAACTGAGAATTTTAAATTGTTAAATTATTTATGCGAAACAACATTAAAACTATTAAAGTCTCATCAAATGACGAAATGATTTTAACGAAAGCCTTCAAAACTGTAACTGCATGAGCAAACATATATTGGCGAAAGATGAAACTCAAAAATGAATCAAAAATGTAAATGAATATAAACTTAAATTCAAATACTTGAACTTATGATTTACACTTTATTGACTACATAGCATGGCGCGGTTCGTCGTTACAAACGACTTCTTCAGATGCTTACAGAATAAAAACAACATTTTAAAAAATACAGGTATAAATATCAGGGAATTTGGGATTCTACGACTTTGGTTCTACCTAAGATATTCCATTCTGACAAATAATTTCTATTACCTGAAAAGGTTTAACAAGGGTGAGTTCTTTAATTATATCTGTTCATTGAGCAAATTTCCAGAATTTTCAAGCCGATTTATTTCCACTATTTCTCTTTAATCTAAAAGACTATTTCTCTCTTTATTGTGTAAAATTTTGGAATTTGTATCAAAAGTATGGTTTTCTATTGATAAATGGTTAGTATAATTCGAATAATTTTTATTATGGGCGAAACTCTATTTATATTCCTGTATTCTAGTACCGAAATGTCTACTAGTTTTACCTAAAACTAGTAGGTAATAAAATACTTTCACAGATATTATAAAGTAGCTATCTAACCTACTAAATGATCGCCTCACAAAATTATGAATATTTATGAACTGTAAAGCTAGTTCTTTAAGTAAATTGATTGCATCAAACACTTTTCTCTTCAATTTCCTTGCATTTATTTTCAAGAAGACCGTCCGCTTCTTTCAATTAATTTGAATGAGTTAAGAGTTCTAATTAACTCTTTCGGTTTGAAATGCAAAAAAAGATAAATTCCATTTATCTTAATTAAGAATATTAAAACCATTTTGTTAGTTGCTTGAAATCGCACATACCTGGTAATTAATTTCCACTTAAACAACACTCATATGCAAATATTTTTCGTGAAGATTATTAAAGTATATTTGTAATTTAATCAAGATCACTTAGAGGCATTTAAACTTGAATACGTTGGAAGCAAATGAATAAAAATCGTAGACAGTAATGGGTTCAGATATTACCGTATTTTAAATTTTTGTTCCATGAATATTGTATTATTAATGCAACATCGATTTATATGGAATATTTTCGTGCATTCCTCATTCAAAAATTATAAATATACATGAATATCCGATCATGATCACTCAATGCTTTCTCACTTTAGTTTTTGTGTTTGAAAGCAAAGATAAATGAAACATATGCTAATATGCACACAAAAATACTCAGTGAATGTAGTAATCTGTTTTGTATGTAGCAATTCATTAGTGTAAAAATTTAAGGACGATTAAGTAACGACTTACATCTCTTATAGAAAGAAAACGTTTGTATTGTGCTTCCATCCAGATCAATATGGATCTACTATCATCCAGATCTACTATGGATCTCCATGTTATAACTATATATCTGATGTTCTCTAACTTTATTTTTTGAAGGATACTGGAGCTTACATAAACATATAGCCAGCTGTACGTCTTGTTTCTGTCTCAGCAAATCCATTTAATATTTGCCCAATATTGGAGTATTCCCCAAAGTTCAACTACAGATTGACACGTGAACTACACGAAACTCAGTTTATGACAAATATACAACAGGCAGATGAAACAATTGAAAATCATGAAAATACAATAAAAATATACAAAGGTAAAATACCTGTGGACAATTTTAACATCAAACAAACAGAAGCAAGAAATGAAAATCTACAGCAAACACACTAGAACAGGCCTTTTACAGAAAATTGAAATATATATTCATTATGATTGTTCTAATATTATTGAAATCAGAAGTTCAGCAAATACATACTAGCAGTGGTAACATATAGCTTTGTAACCTGGCTGTGAGCCTAAGAAGATGAAATATAAATTTGAAACCAACTAAGGGGCTTTGAAGTGGAGAATTATGAAAAATCTATAAGATACCACAAATAACACCATTGGATCAGAAAAAAGAACTCGTGTTTTGTCTTATTGGTGAACATGTTGGTTCGTGTCTTGAAAAGACACACTCTGAGTTTGGAACATTAAATTAATTAAAAACTATTAGCATAATTAATTATACTTCAGAGGTAAATATATTAGGTATTAGTAGATAAACTATCAACTCAAATAAACTCATCATATAGAAACAGATTTTAAAGCCTCTATGGCATATGACATACAACTTTGAGGGTGTGCCAGCCCGAGTCTTGTTTTAAGATTCAAAGATTTCACAACGAGGTACTGAGAGATATTGACAACGCACCTTGGTGCTAAGAAATAGCGACATGCACATAGAGCAAAGAGTGGATATAGCAGCAGACGAGGCAAGAAATTTTGCAGGAAAGCTCGAAGGCAGCTTTATAACCACGTTAACGTTGAAGCAAACCACGTGGTGGACCAACCTCGCATATTGAGAATACTCAAAAGGTTTAAACCTTCTGAATTTATGTTACCGATGTGAAGACAGCCACGGTCGACCAACTGGCAACATCGCAACCAACCGTGGCTGGCTCCGTGGTTCATCCACGCTTGTGGATGAACTTTTCTACTATACTATACTATACTTTTATTGTATGGGGAATCTTTTCCCTTTATAAAATGATTATAGTTCGAAAATTTTGATATGGCTATGAAGTAGGCATATTTCGTATTGTAGAGACATGTATTGTAAACGTTTCTATGTGAAATTTTTTTGTCACAAGCTTAGGAAGGGGGCACCGAATTTTTTTCCGAATTCATATCTAATATCTTGAAGTTCACAAAGTCGCAATTTTGGGAATGGCTATGGAGTTGGCATATTTCTTATTGTAGAAACATGTGTTGTGGACGTTTCTATGTGAAATTTTGTTTGTCACCCGCTTAGGAAGGGGGTGTGTTGTGTAATGAATCTAAAAGAGAACAAGTGAACATCAGTAAGTGAAACTCGATGAAAAATTCTAGCTGTAAGATGTTTTATCAGGAAGGGTTACTCGTTAACCTTTGATTTAGATTAGGGGCGGTCCATTAATAACGTGATTGTTTTTAGCAACTATTCAACCCCCTCCGTTCTCTATACGGTGATAAATGGTGCTGTTTCAGACAAAGACGCCAACGCTACCCAAAATCATGTGTATTTTTTTCTGAATTCTTTATTTCAATTCTACTCAACAATTTCAATAAGTACAACATTAATATAAATGTCAAGAGAATCAATTAAGGTAATATACAACCGTAATAACCCATAGAAGTAGATATACGGTAAAAACCATGTAACAAAGTGATATTTCACTTTAAATTTAAGACACGAAAAAATAAATCCATATGATTATTTTCACTACAGACTTCACCTCAATACACATGTGAAGTTTCGTGATTTTTTCTGAAAATCAAACCCCATTCTGCCTTCGCACCTTACGCTGTTAATAGACGGCAATTAGTTATAATTGAATTAATTTAAAAAAATTTTAAGGTACATTTAAGCAGAGTTCGATCAAGTTTAGTGCGAACATATGCGACAAATGGGGCTATTACCCATTATCATGTCTTCAATACATCTCCTTTGAAAAGGTTACATACTAACTATTAATAATCTGTTGGCCTCCGTGGCTTTATCGGAAAAACACCCGACTATGGTGCGGTAGGATTCGGGTTCGAGCCCCGGGGAAGGCATGGGTGATGTGTTTGTCTATGATTCGAATAATTTATTGATGATAATTGCTGGGTAAGGTATATTGATTACAAGCCCATTGGCCGTTCGGAACCGTCGTTAAAATGTAGGTTCACTGAATTGGAAAAATATATATTGCTTTCTAAATCATTTCAATATTAAGAGTTCGTATAAAGAGTTAAGATTTCGAGTTTAACCATAGAATTCTAAGAACTCATAAAATTTTTCAAGTAGTTCTATTGAACACTTGTTAATGGATTAGTAGCCTGTTAAATATGTTGAGCGTATTAGAAGGTTAGGTAAAATTTAGTGCAGTATTTTGAATTATACTATAAATTTAAACAACGATAAATGTAGTATTGCGAATTTGCTAGATGTTATTTAGCGACAACAGTTACCAATCATTGGAACAAAAATTTCCTTTATCGAAAGAATCTCAAAATATTCCAATAACCTGATGAAAGGAATAGAGCATAAAGATGAAATGTTCTCTAAATTTGCATTTTATGAATTTTCTGACAAAAGGGATTTTAATAAGAACACTGTTCTTCCTTTCAAGGAGTATCCTGATTAGTAAGAAGTCTTTGTAAGGTCAACTGCAAATCGATAATATATAATAAGATTTTCTTATAGCATTTTGAGCAGGATGAGTCTCATTAAATAACTTGTTGATACATTATTGAAGTGAGTATTTCAATGTAAATTTTGTGAAACATCGAAATATTATCTTTAGAAAAGTCTACATGCACATCCCTAACTTCACTAAGTTTCACGTCCATAATAAGACATCTTCGAGGATGAATAGATATAATCTTATAAAGCTTTTGTATATTGAATATATAAAGTTTCTGATGAAAAGTTCAAGCGAATGAAAAGAATATTGAAATTATTATTTTACAAATTTCACGTTGCGTTCTTTCTCTCTCCAAATTATATGATAAAAATCTGATTCCTCTCATGTTTCCTTCACTTCTTGAAATTTTGATAATTATAGGAATTTCTGCTTCAATAAAATTTGTTTCTGTTATTCGTAATTTTTACAAATTCTTTGATATTACACGAACTGATAATATTTCAGAAACAAGCTAAAATTGTAAATTTGAGGATAATGATCAACAAAATTAATTTTAACTTTATTATGACATATTCGAACGAATAAATAAAACAACGATTTCTAACTATTCTAAAATTTGAACGCATTTATGAATACCTACTGGTAATACTAATATTCGGAAAACCAATATTTCACACTATTCAAATAAGCAAAATTTACAATTACTTCAGTTAGCAATATTAATTACTGTAGTGAAAAAGGTATGCCAATTATTCTGTTTGTATAATAAACAGTTGTACGTATAATAAAATGAAGCCACAAATTTTATATTTATAACAGAGGGAATTCATTCAAATTATTCAGTCATCAAATAAATGTCTCCCAATGAGTCAATTTTATGAAAATAAAATGAGCTTTTATGAACGGGATTAGTATTTAACGTAGAATTTCTACAGAATCTAGCCTCTTTCCAAACACTCAATAAGTAAAAGTAACTCCTAGTGCTGATATGCAGTATCAACCACTGTCATGATGATATTATGAACATAATAAGCAGCTAATAAATCTGGATTTTTTGTATTTTACTGACTGTATAATTAGATTTATATGTGTGAAATGATAAATAAATCGAATTATAATTATTTAAGATGACACTTGATGAAAATAGAAAAATAAATAAGATGATAATAATGTATTTCAATATATATGAATATGTTTCATATATGCTATATAGTTCATCTTTTATTTACATAGGGAATGCAGAGAATTCTCAATATAAGAGATCTTCAGGATTTCCACCATGCATTGAGATCAAGTAACAATCTCTGTTTCAATCTTGGAACAACTCGGAATGAACTTGTAATAAAAATGCACCAGGTGTTATTGGAATCTGTAGAAATATATGTTATAGAAAGTAGCAATTCTATAATCAGTTGTTACTAAAATTATGTACATATTTTGAGGAGAAAGTTTAAATATTAAATTATTTATTATAAATAATAAATATATTAGTATATATATAAGTTATTTTTAGCAATAACAGGCAATTTTCAATGTTTAAATCTTTATTTTTGTTGACGTTGTATATCACAACTTTGTCAAAACTCATGAATAATTCAATTTTATGAATTACCTTAATTATCTTAGAGAGGCAGTAAATTAATTTTCAAAAAAGGGTATATATATATATATGTATATATATATATATATATATATATATATATATATATATATATATATATATATATATATATATATATATATATATATATATATATATATATATATATATATATATATATATATATATATATATATATATATATATATATATATATATTTTGAAAGTTTTTAGCATTAACAGGCTTTTTTAATATGAAAAAGTTTATTTCTGTTGACGTTTCGTTGTTATATTACAACTTTGTCAAAACTAATGAATAAATAAAAATCAAAACTAATTTCAAAATAAATACCTCAAACAGGCAATAAATCAATTTCAAGAAATATATATATATATATATATATATATATATATATATATATATATATATTTCTTGAAATTGATTTATTGCCTGTTTGAGGTATTTATTTTGAAATTAGTTTTGATTTTTATTTATTCATTAGTTTTGACAAAGTTGTAATATAACAACGAAACGTCAACAGAAATAAACTTTTTCATATTAAAAAGCCTGTTAATGCTAAAAACTTTCAAAATATATATATATATATATATATATATATATATATATATATATATATATATATATATTTTGAAAGTTTTTAGCATTAACAGGCTTTTTTAATATGAAAAAGTTTATTTCTGTTGACGTTTCGTTGTTATATTACAACTTTGTCAAAACTAATGAATAAATAAAAATCAAAACTAATTTCAAAATAAATACCTCAAACAGGCAATAAATCAATTTCAAGAAATATATATATATATATATATATATATATATATATATATATATATATATATATATATATATATATATATATATATATATATACCTATATATATTATTTTCGATGTTTTTAGCAATAACAGGCTTATTTTAATTTTAAAAGCTTTATTTTCGTTGACGTTTCGTTGTATATCACAACTTTGTCAGAACTAATGAATAATTGAAATTTATGAATTACAATATATCTTTATATATAATATAATTACAATAAAATGTCAAACTTATTAAAAAAAATCCAATCAGTTTTTTGTATTTTCATATATTCATTTTTAGTATTAGAGGAAACCTCTGAAAAACTCATGGTGAGCCAAGTGATTCCTATGAGTTTGATTTATATATACATATCTATAATTAATTTAATATATTATTTAAAAAAAATGAGTAAGCAATATTGAGTAATATTGTATACTCTTGATAATGGGTTAATTACCCGAAACATATGTAGAGTTTTTAATATATTCAGTGAAACTTGAGTCAAGTATGTCAATTTTTACTTTTATAGTTTTTAACATGTTTCACCAAGAGATGAGCGAAACCTCCGTGTCATTCATTAAATATATCCAGGAAAGTCAACGTGATGATACGTGATAAAGCATTTAAATGGTCTTGGTTTTTAAAGTTTAAACTTCAAATTGAATCACAGATTCGGTCGAATAGACCGGTTTAGGTGATTCTATAGTTTCAATGATCTGGGTACATAGAGAACCTGCATAAGAACTAGTAGCGCCTCTGTCGTTAACTTTGTAAGTTCATATGTGAGGACGAAAGTGGTTATAAACATGCATTTTAATACGCGAAGCATGTAGTTTTTATGAATTATTTCTTGGAAATATATACAAATTGAATACATACGTATTTTACAATAACTTATTGTAATAATAAATATCGTTACAATAAATTTAATAAAGTGACTATGAGAGGGAAAATCGGTGAAAAGAAATCAAGATCTGGTAACTAAACAATTTCGAGTGCATACTACAGTATCAATTAATTCTGGAATTATAAAGTTTGCTGTTTTGCTTGATTCTGTCGCTCTTGCAGATTTCAGCATACTACTTAGTGAACATACAATATTTATATTATCAAATTTAACTGGCTTATCAGATTTAACTGTGATACTTCTGTTGACATTTATCTAAATATTAAAATACATATAACCTTAGTATAAATTTCGAATGATATGCAAAATTATAAGAATAATAATAAATTAAATCTTACTTCAAGTGTTACATAAAAATTTTGTTTAATACTAGTTTGACGTATAAGTTGAGCTTTTATCAAATTAGTATCTCCAGTTTCCCATTCTTCAATATTTTTTACATGGTTACTCAGGAATAAATTTTCAACTCTCTTATCTGACGACTGCTGGAGATCCGGGACATTTATTTTTTGGAATCCACTTTTTATATGTTAGACATTTTTAATCTTAATAAATAATTTATTATTGCTGTAGTGACAAGTATAAAATTCAATTTCTCTCACATAATAAATGTTAAATTTGGGCACCATGAGCGCTAGTGTCTAATAATCAAAGTCACGCAGGTTCTCTATAGCTGATTTTACAGGTTAAATGGATCATTTATTGATCTAACCCTTTAAGTGCATTTATATTTTTATTGATCTATAATTTTATTTTATATTATTTTTATTATTGATCTACCCGCACTAGTTCACACTATTCAAATAAGCAAAATATACAATTACTCCAGCCAGCAATATTCATTATGGTAGTGGAAAAGGTACGCCATTTATTCTGTTTGTATTTTAAACAGTTCGAATTATATTACTCGAAATTATTCAGAATGTTTATGAGTTTTTCAAAGATTATTTTTCAAATAAGGTCATGGACTTCCGCATTCAGCTCACTTCAACCATTTCCACTTTTTGTACCCGAGCCATCGAATTTAATTATTATCTAATATTATCGTAATAACAATGTTAAAGATAATTTATAACGGTCCGCTGGCTTTTCTTGTGGTTTATTAATTATTCGATATTACAAAGAAGCCACTGTGAAGGATCATTGTTCATTCTTGGCTGAATCGAAATTGAAATGTTCAATCACCCTGTTTTGTTTAGTTAATTGAGGCCCCTTCAAAACAATATTCCTGTTAAAACGTAAATTGAAATCGATAATAGAATTGGCAGACTTAATAGATGATAACTCCAGTTATAACAACGAAGAATTGTAATAATTTTTCCAGGGTTTTTTGAGAATAATGATAATTCATTCATTAGTTTCAATAAGTTAATTCTTATAGGCTCGTTAAAAAATAAGTAAAACCATATTATTACATGTAAAATGTTTGAATGTAAATGAATGTTTAGGGGCCGTCAAGTATTACGTAAGCACTATAGGGGATCGGGGGGGAGTTGTCTTTGCTTTGCTGGATGACAAGGGGCCCAGATGATGATTACGTCATCAGAAGTTATTTACTTTTTTACACATATGGCAACCCTCACGTTGTCTTGGCTCGAAAAATAAACGCATTTCCTGGGATTCCCCCAAATAATTCATATATTTATGCACACTCGCTTAAAACCGAGCAGAGGAATTAATTACCGCGAATCAAAAGTGAACACGCACACTGATAGTAAAGTTAGAACTGTGGATGAAGTTAGAAGAGTGACTGGTCGTCGTGCTAATGAACTGATGTACACTATTCAAAATTTAGAGCACGATGATGTTGAATGGCTCGATGAAAACGACGTAAACATTCCAAAATTGAATGCAAGTGAGCAGACTTCGGGTATTATGGTCTGAGGACTGTTCATTCTGATAAATATGTGAACCGAAAATTTTGAGTAACTTTTTATGTTCGTAATATTACCTAATCTTATAAAAATTTTTACCTGACTCTATGTTGAATACCGTATCAGTAAAATGTAATCTCTATCCTTTAACTTTTTTTTTATTTCTAGAATTATTATAACTTCTGCTCATGAATCATTAAAAAAATCAATATATAAATTGAAAAATGTTTACGTAAGCATGGGATGAGGGGGTAAGAGGTTTGCTCACTTTTGATGAAAAGGGGGATGACAGGGTAAATAAATGTAATAAACCTGCTTACGTAATACTTGAATGGTCGCTTATTATAATTAGAAGATAGTTCGAATTTTGAAAGAAAATATGTATTTTAATGTTTTATTGTCCTTAAAACATATTTTTCAACAAAATTATACAATAATTCAACATAGCTCAATATAGTCATAATGGCCTTGGTCTCGAAGAATAACCATAACAATATACTTCATGATTGTATAATTATTTTTTATAGTACTGCCGGAAAGTAGGAAGTCGATTCGATAAATAATTGTTAAAAGCGACTTAATTATGAACTATTTTGATATGTTTCAAAAAGTGAATTATGAGAAGAAGTTTGAATGTAAAAAAAAAATTTGGTATAAAACCCTCTCCGTTGCATATAGGAGACGGTCTACGGCTACCTACGTCTACTGAGCAGGACACTGCTGAGTAGACTACTGTACTACTACTACTACTGTACTACTACTACTGTACTACTACTACTACTGTACTACTACTACTACTGTACTACTACTACTGTACTACTACTACTGTACTACTGTACTCAGTAGACCTATGTCTACTGATACATAAAATTAATGCTTATGTGCGTTCATTAGCTTAGTGGTTACAAAAAACAATATACTTATAATGAGTAACGTACAGAGTATACTAGCCCAAAGAGGAATAAAAATTTTTTTTGTGTTTTTTTAGATTTCAGAAATGAGCTTAAGATTCAATACTTTAAACACTATGCATCGTAGTTAGTAGTGTTTACATTTTATATGAAATGTTCAAAATTTTCATATTCATTTATGAACTTCCATGCATCACCCAGAATTCAAACCCGAATTTCCCATTCGGCTGATTTTCATTTCAATCTCTGGCTTTTAACAAGACATTTTAAAGAACTATCCTAAATTAAAACTTACTCTTCACTCTTTGGCAAAAAAAATTGTTCTACAAAAAGAAGTGAGAAGAAATTGCAGTCCGATGAGTCATCTTACATGTATACATGGTATCTGATATATTCTTAATATATATTGAATACATCAGACACCATGTATATACATTATTTTCTTATGAAAGTCACTGCTCTCATCAACATCTTTGCTGGCCGATGCAGATGACTATATTAGAGTATCTGGATATCAAGAAAATTTATTGACAAAGAAAAAAAAGTTGCAGAGAACATTTTTGACGGGGAATCATTTTTAAATGGGACACGAAAAGTCAAATTCCATCAACTCAAATAAAAGAAGTGTATAGTATTACATATACTCATCAATGTGGAGAGCAACTATGTTAATTATGAAATAAACAGTGAGCAGTGAGTTACCTAGTCGTAATAGTAAGCGATTAATTAGATAATAAAACATTAATAATAACTACCATTACTAATGCATATGAGTTATTATATTATAAACATTCATTTCACAATTAAAATTGAGAATGCGTTTTTAGCCAGAATATGAGACTTTTGTAAGGCATAAGTAGCTGTCGATCGACATATTGGCAGCCGCTGACCTATATCAAATAATCTATTACAGGGTAGGCAAACCTTTATGCATCAATGTGCCATTTTTTCTGAAAAATGTTTTATGGGGCCATTGCCGCGCCATCAAATAATTTTGACTTTCAGATTATTTGGAAAATAATAATAATAAATACTATCAAAACTCTTTATGAAATAAAGTAAACAAAAGAGTTACATTTTGGAATGTTTAATAGGTATTAAATATTAATTAAGTATTAAATATAGGTATTAAGTAGGTACTTAACACATTTTTTACACATGTTTTATGATCGGCGACGTGCCCAAAATATTGTGTCGCGTGCAATCAATGGCACGCGTGCCATTGGTTCGCCTTCCCTGATCTATTACATTCATTATCATATTTCTTCGAATAAACAATTTGTTGGTATATAATATGATAATTTGTAAGATCTAAACTTGAATACGGATCAACAGTCTGGAATCCTGGTTATCAGTTACATATTGATCCGCTGGAGTCTATACAACGAACGTTCCTGAAACTTTTGAGCTTCAGAATTGATGGAATATATCCACCAATAAACATACAACATGAAACACTTACAAGTCGACATAATGTGGACACACACAATGCGCCAAGGAAATTACATGCAATAATCTTCTTACATAAAATAATTAACAATAAAGTGAAATGTCAGGAATTATTGCAAAAGCTCAAATTTATTGTTCCTAGAGTTTCTTCCAGAAGCGAATTCACGTTCTACCTTCCAACAGCTAGAACGAGTGTTCTAAAATTTTTTGCATTGCACACGATGTGTGAACAATGTAATATTTTGGGACCTAAGGTGGATATTTTCAACTGTTCTGTTACTGATATTAAGGCAAGTTTCCTTGATATACATAATATCTGCTAGAACAATCATTTATGTGTATTCACGTACATGATTCATATACAAATATATTTGTATGCGTGTATAAGTATTAACATGTGAATGTATATGTATGTGTGTATTTATATTTATATGTATGTATACGTTTGGCCAGCATTTAAAATTTTTTATTCCTATAATTATATTTCATTTTATCAGTTGTAATTCATATCACAAACTCATTCATTCAAATTGATGATTGATGAGGCCGATACTTGGAGAAAATTAATATCCATAATGAAACAATATTCAGAATTTTCTCATAATTTATTACAAATACGCATGACGACGTTCCAAAGTACTACTTCTCTATCAAATGCTGAATTAATACTGATGATAGTATTAATTCAGCATTTGATAAAGAAGTAGTACTTCGAAACGTCGTCATGCTTATTTGTATTGAATTAGGAGAAAATTCTAAATATTGTTTCTTTCTCTTAAAATTGAACATTAAATTTGAAAGTACAAAATTGAAACTTTCAAACATTTGTAATACCAATTTTGTTTTTAGTATCTGTTTTGTTTCCTATTTTGTAATTAGGATTGTATGTAAAATAAATGAACAAATAAATAATACATTAAATGTTTCATTGTTTTGAACTTATATTCTTCAATGATGAAATATGTTGTTTAATTAATAATACATCAAACTTTAAAACCAAAGGAATATGATACAATTCAGTACTTGATTATTTCGTTTCATTCCTGAATTTTCAGGTGTTTCTTTCATCTGTTTTTGGTAGGAGTTTTTTGTATTCCGACCATTCATTTGGACAATGTTAATTCTTGGTTAATTCTTGAATTAACTCATACATGCTACTCTTTTCTGGGATAATTTTAAACTGTCTATTGAGTAGGCTCTTTTATGTAAAAATGAAAATATAAAAAAAATAAGATAATCTTGACGATTACCAAACGACTCATTTTACTGGTGCTTTTGACAGAGCATTATAGATTGATCGTTCCAGAAAATGGATAGATATTCTCGAAGTGACATTTCGAATAGCAAAAATATATTTGAGAACACAATCTGTCATTGGTGGGATTTCCAGTTTAGGTTTAGAGGAACATCATCACGGTTACCTAAATCCGTCATGAGATCATAATGATTTATTGAATTTTTAGTTAACTTGAAAGACGAATTGATCTGATAGCTTAGGGAATTACGAACTCAACTCCAGTGGATAAACCGATTTGTCATCTCGAACTGAAAACAGCAATTTGTGACATGATGGACTAAAGCTCTTCAATATAGAAATCTTTCCTCGCTCAACTCGAGCTTGATGTATGTCTATCAACACAAACTTGGAATTACTATGAAGGACTGTATAAAGAAACATTGAATATTTTCTGTTCTATTTCACTCATCCACTCCATAATGATCCAAGCAATATAAGTAAACATTCATTTCAACAGTTAAATAATAAGTCAACAAATATCATGATACATCAAATATCGTAAATGGATTGATTCACACATAGTTTACAGCATGTAAACTGAAAGCAATTCCGATATATTTTCGAATGAATAGATGAGCATTTTAAGTTCACGCTTTCAATTTCTATAATTTTCGTATAAAGTGAATTATGTTTATTAACTTGACTAGATATACGGACTCCATTATTTATTTAAATGTTCATACTGCTATTTGTAAAATACGTACGTTTGGCACCAGATCTTACCGTTGGTGGTTTCCTCTTTATTTTGAAAACAAAACTTGAAATTATATTAATAGTTTTTCTTTTAATTTATAAAGTAATGAAGACATTATAATTGCTGATGGATTTTGGCGAAACACTTAACTGAATATGATATTTCCCAAATGAATATGGAAAACATGAGCAAACATTTCATAAAATGTTTACATTTCTCAGGTTTTGAATTCTGTTGAGGATTTATTGACGATGAATTAAAAAATTTTCATACAACCAATAATGCACAAAAAGAGAGTGAAAGAATAGTCAGAAAATTTAGTGTTGATCAAAAAAGCCTTTACTTTTCAATGCTATTTTTTTGTTATAAAAACAGTGTTGAAAATGTCTCACTAGGTTAGAATACAAGCTAATGTCGATGTTTTTTTGTACCTTTCTGTGAATTTGAGATAGAACTTGAGATAAATTCATGAAAATTTTAGAATATACCCGACACATTTGGGTTACCAACCCTTGTACAAGATATAAACAACACTTACAACTGATTTGAAAAAGAAACAATTCGAGTATTTATATCAAATATGAATCTTCTATGGTTCTTATGTTCAAAAGTGTGTTTAATTGTTTTTGATTCGTCGCATGTAAACATTCCTGCATTATATTACCGCAATCAGTATACGAGTAATACTAAAATTGGCGTTTCGTGAGAAATCTTTATTGCAGACTTTATTTTAATAGATTCCAGTGTCTAATAATACAGCCCAACGAAAAAAATGTTTGCGAAAACTTTTCAAACCAATTTACCTAAATCTTATGTATTTTTGGGTGCTAAAGCCGTATTTGGTTGTAGTTTTTCTACTCACAATTTTCTCACAATATGACATCCATTATATATATTCAAAATTACGTAAATTTGATATATAAAAATTAAAAATCGAGCAATTTTTCATTAAATTACAATTTTTACTTAGAATAATATTGAATTATTATTATGCGAATATTATATGCTAATTGTTTTGTATTTTCTCTCCATTTTTTATGTAAAATTTATTGCATAGCTTTTCTCCAATATGATACAGTTTTTGTTCTCTGCGAAGAGACCAACAGTAATCACCCATAATATTGACATTCCACCGTCTTTGCTATCGTTTCTCCATCTCTTTTATGTCTTGATGAAATCGTTCCCCTTGCTCTTCACTCACATCGCTTAAGTTTTCAGGGAAAAAATCAAGATCGTTATGCAAGAAGTGGATTTTAAGGGTCATCAGACAATCAAGATTTTTGAATTTGTCAATCATGTTAGATAAGATAATTTCATAATTAGGAACTCTCAAAATTGAGCAAAATGTGCAACTCTCGTCCAAGGGTGGTAAATGAATGTTTCAGATTCCAATGAATGTTTTTCTTTGAGTCTAGAACCGAGCAGTTCTGCTTTTTCCTTAGTCAAACCCAAATCCCTCACTAAATCATTTAACTCGGCTTGTGTAAACAATTGTGGTTTTAAATTTTCTGGAGAACATTGTAACTCAGCATTACATGCTTCACTTTCATTTTATTCGGCACTGGACTGTAAAACGTCATCAATAGACTCAAGTGGCATAGGGGAGGGCAGTCCCGGTCTGTGGCCCACCGGCCGATCAACTAAAGTAGGGTTAGGATAGTGAATTACTTTCTTATTTCAAGAATTATATCCAGAAACGTCTATGCTGAAAAATAAGAATCTTTTAAATGGTTCTTCTGCTCTTTCCATGTCATAGGTACCGCAAATTTAAATTTGAATGCTTTCCTCTCCATCTTAAAACACTTCCGAAGATCCTCGACACAAACATAACAAACTTTGTGAGGAACCCAACATTTGTCTTGATTACCGATTTCTACCCCAAAATATGCAAAATATACTTTTTTCACAAAATCAGTAATATTCCTTCGATGTTTTTTAATTACAAAGTCGCCACATTTGTAACAAAAAGCTTTGGGAGAATTTTTACACCCACGATTAGCCATTTTAGAGTATGAACAAATATCACTAAGTTCAAACACTGCAATGAGAGGTTATATCAATCGAAAGCACATAAACAGCTGTG
Organism: Henosepilachna vigintioctopunctata; assembly: GCA_030704895.1. NCBI lineage: Eukaryota > Metazoa > Arthropoda > Insecta > Coleoptera > Coccinellidae > Henosepilachna > Henosepilachna vigintioctopunctata. Next base: position 10,505,404 of record JARQZJ010000091.1, read on the forward strand.
CAGTTTATTATAACTAACCCATCAAATATCATTTAATTTTATTGCCAACCTTATAACATTAGAATATGTTGTCAACTTAATGTATTTGAATGATTAAAGGTAATTTGCCTATATTTTGAAAATTTTTTAAATATTTTAATAATATGGAAAAGTTGGGAAATCAGGGGGTGATAAAACTTGTTTATTATTATTTTTGGAATCAGCACATCCATTAATAAAAGGATTAGATAAAATTATTTCGAAAATTTTTTCATCGTTGGCCTGTGTAATAACGGGTGATTTTTTGAGAGTTAAGTTTTTCAGGTTGGCGGCACTGGTTGGTAATGGCATCGAACTGTCATCTGTCGAAGTGAAAAGTTTTCAGTATACTCTGCCATTTCATCGTGAGAAGACTTTCAAACGAGTAATGATTGTAAATTGTTGAAATTTACTATCAAAATTCGTGCTCTGTGAAAAATGTGTATCGTTTGTTACGACCATATTATGGTTGTCATAATCGTCCTGGTGAATCAACAATTCGTGATGTGTTCAACAAATTTCGCACCAAGTTTACTTCGTTGGACATTAAACCATTGTCTCGCATGCGAACAGTGTGTACTGAAGAGAATATTGCAGCCATAGTTCTCAGCAGCATGTGTTAATCAACCACATTTTACGTGTTGATTTGGGTTTGAAAGTCTATGAAATTCAACTTCCGCAAGAATTGAAGCCGAATGACCAAGCACAACGTCTAATTTTTGATGAGTGGGCCTTAGAATAGCTTAATGAAAAGCCGCTGTTTTATCGAAAAATTGTGTTCAGCGATGAGGCTCATTTCTGGCTTAACGGATATGTAAATAAACAAAACAGTCTCATCTGGACTGATGAGCAGCCACATGCCATACAAGAATTATCGATGCATCCCGAAAAAACAACAGTTTGGTGTGGTTTATCGGCTGGTGGCATCATCGGTCCATTGTTCTTCAAAGACAACCGAGGAAGAAACGTTACCGTCAACAGCGAACGATATCGAGCATTGATACGCAACTTTTTTCTGCCCCAGTTGGCCGAGTTGAACATGGTTGACATGTGGTTTCATCAAGAAGGTGCCACATGCCACACAGCTCGTGAAGCAATGGACATGTTGAAGGATGAATTTGGTGAGCAGCTTATACCTCGCAATTGTCCTGTGAATTGGCCGCCAAGATCATGCGATTTGACGCCTCTAGATTATTTCTTGTGGAGTTATGTAAAGTCGTTATTGTATATGGACAAGCCGAACACGATTGAAGCCTTACAGGCTAACATAACACGCGTAATTCATGGGATACAGACCGAAATGCCCGAAAAAGGGACGCAAAATTGGACCTTCCGATTGAACCATTTGATACGGAGCCGCGGACAACATTTACATGAAGTTATCTATAAAATGTAAATGGCAAAGGCCAAGTTATCAATTTCAATAAAAACTTGGAATATATAAAGCAAATTGAGTGTTTTATTCGATTTAAAAAAAAACTACGCTTAAAAAGTTAGTTCAGTTTTCGTCTTATCTTTATGGAATGCACCTTATATATCTGGATTGTTAATATTTAAAAAAAAAAATAGAAAACAAACACTAGACCCAGTTTCACCGAATTGTATTATTTGCTTGACTCCATTTAATGTATTTTCCATTTTCGAAAGTTAAACTTTAACTCAGTTCAACTTTTGAAAATGAGGTAACACCTCGAAACAATTGTGCAGCAATCAATATAATTCTGTAAAACTAAACAGAAAAAAACTATACAAAACTAGTTTTGTATACAATATATATTGATTATATTTCATGGAATGATAATTTTTGTTTGGAAAAAATTGGTGATAGTAATTTCAACGAGCACTATGTATAGAAGTCTACCAAACTACTACCCAAAATTTCACGATCAGACTACAATGTAAAACTCGAAAAATTCAATCACTAGAGGACCAAATACATAACTGTCCGTGAAATAGTTTTGAAACAATATTATCATTAATTTACTAGTAATATTGGCATAATACTACTAAGTAACTACAAATCAAACCTATATATTAATTCAACATTGAAATATTCTATTCAAATGGTTGTAATTTCCACTTATGTACGATTTTATAAAACCCTACAGTATTTTAATACTAAAATACATATGCGTCGTCAACTTGTCTGAACCTCCAGCATTGTGTTATAATTAACTTACCTAATAAGTTATTTCAATGTAGTCAATGCAAGAGAAGAACGTAAGCAAATTCATCAGAATACCAAGGAGGTAATTCCCAAGACTGTGGTTTTTTATGCTATGATATCTTATCAATGTCCACAACTGATTGATGAACTTATTGTGTTTAGTTTGTGAATAAGAAATAAATTCAACTTCAAGGAATTATCAAGATTTTTTCGTAGATCTCACCATACCTGAAGGTTAAGCTACGGTTGAATAATATTAAACATGGATAGGCAATATATCGTTTAGTGTGACTTAAATCTTTCTGCTACAGTTTTATCAGTTTAATAATTTTAGGTTTTATTTTATAAACATGTCCACAGTCAGATATTCTTGTGTTTCTTCGGCAAGCTGATGTTTTGACGTACTTCTATGAGTCAAGTGACTATTTCAACAGAACTAGATGGTACGCCACAGGGTTCAAAGCAGAATTATAGTTTTTGCGATCGAACTGACTTTCTCTGATGCTGACACAAAAATTCATTCATTTTCTGTTTTACGAACACAAATATTGGAGGTGTTGTCGTTATATAGTTCACTTTTAGCAGACAAGAACGATATGAGAGGAAGCGGAATACTTCAGTTGTTTCAAAAGAAGTAAAGTAGAAATCCTCATTTTAACTCAAAAATACTCATGACTTACTGAGTACTATCATTATAATTATATATTATATTTATTTCGTGAACGATATATTAATGAAAAAAACCAGTAAAAAAGTATCACAGAAATGCCATCAAAGCATCAAAGATGTAAACAAGAAAGTATCTAAGTCGTTTTGAAAGGTTCGCTGTTGGACATCATAACCTAACTTCTGTTAATGAGCTTGTTAATCATATACGTAAAATACACGAAGAAAATAAAAACAATATATAACTGAAATAAACAGGTAAAAAAGTGTCACCGAATTGGTATTGACATTTTGGACTATTTCGATATCGATTTTGAAAGATTGGTTGTTTCGAATCATAGCCTAACTTATTTAAACCAACTTCTTGATCTGATTGGCAGAATTCGTGGGAGAGAATAAATACTCAAATAAACAGTTAAAAAACTTATAGAAAAGCCATTAGAATTTTAAAAGACTTGTTTATTCATTTTGAAGGTTCGTTGTTTGAAAAATGTTGAAATTCTGGAAATAATTTAGAAATTATCAACACATTTATTACAAATATTGTAATTGAATATTAGAGAAAAATTTGGAAAATGATAAAAACTCTTATTTCAACTGAACCAATCAAAATCATATTTAGACACAAAATAATCTGAGTATTTTTTAATATAAAATGATCAATATACCTACTGTTATTCTGCAAACTAAATAAATAAAATATTTACATACATATGCGCTTTTGTAGTATTTCAAAATATGTTGAACTATTTTAAGAATGAATTTGCAATGTAAACTATTTTTAACCGTTGAAATGAGTGATGAAGTATGAGATATTTTAATTGTTTTCATACATACTAACGCTGTTATCATTGTCTTTCAATGTTGACACAAGAATTCGTCGATTATCATCAATAATTTTCAGGAAATAATAAACACGATATTCTGTCGCTCTAATCGCGAGTTGTCGACACCCGTATTGGTCAATTTCGCGTAGCAAACTGTCCAACACTTGAGCGTTGTAAGTTTTGAACGTGGATTTTCAGACGCTCCCGACGCTCGTCGCCTACACTTGTGGCGTCGCGCATTCTCGTGGTGCTCCAATAATAAATACTCCACAACTACAAGTGTTAATCATCAGAATTTACATAGCGCGAATGCTTAATATGCTTTTAAATTTATTCAATATGTGGAAATATATTTATAAAGAGATTGAAACAATATTTTCTACTATATTATATCTGATAACCTTCGAATCGAATTAGATTTTCAATCGAGTTAGGTTCTGTTGTTTTTCACGATTGAAATGAAAGAAAACTGCAAAAAATATTCATATAAAATTTGGTTTTTCATTTACGTTTTCCTTTATATTTATCTCATCTACACTTTTATTTGCTAAAACAAACGGACAAGCCATTTTACAGATTGTGAAACTATGCTAACACAAAGTATCTACATAAAAAAAATCGCAGGAAATATAAGAAATAAAAAAGTATATGATAAGAAATAATTCCAGCAATAATGCCAGCAATTCAGCTGTGAGCCTACCGGTGCGACAGTTGGTGGTTTGAATTTTGATAAGTGCTGTATTGTCTTGTCCAAAGATGGATATCACACCGAGGAAGCGTTCCAAAATTATCGCGTTTAAAGAACACATATCAATGACTGTAAGAGATATAGCTGAAGCTGTTGGTGTGAGAAAGTCCAGCGTTTCGAGAATTTCAAAAATATTTGAAGAAAGTGGCTCATCTTCTCCAAAAAGAAGAGGAAACTGTGGCCGCAAACGCAAAACTACTCCAAGAACAGAGACATTTTTGATAAGAAATAGCAAAATTAATCCGAGAAAAACAAGCACTGATCTTCAAAGGGATTTAATGGCTTCTGGTGTGGAGGTGAGCACCTCAACTGTACGAAAACGACTGCTAGAGGTTGAGCGTAAGGCAAGAAGACCAAGAAGAAAGCAACTGCTTACTCAAGAAATGATGAAGAAACGTTTGGCATGGGCCAAAAAGTACCGTGCGTGGACTGTGGACGACTGGGAGGAGGTGGTTTTTAGTGATGAGACACATTTGTTTGTTCAAGGGTACAAATCAAATGTTGTTAGACGAAGTGATGGGGAAACTTCTACTGTTTGCGGCCTGATCACATCCAGCAAACAGTAAAACGTCTTTCGAAACAAATGTTTTGGCGTTTTTTCACAACCAATGGCACTGAATGATTAGCTCCTATAACAGTGATGATGAATTCAGTGAAATATATGGAAATATTGCGCACCAAGATTGTCCCATTTATGCGTTAGAATGAAATAAAAGTACTCAATTGGCCCGGGTAATTCACCTGATCTCAATTCAATTGAGAATTTATGGAATATTATAATGAAACGACTGGTAAAAGTGGATTGCACTACAAAAGAAAAAATGATTATAAGTACAATTCAGGTGTGGTTTCATGATGAAGAATTGAAGAAAATCTGCGCTACGCTAGTGAAATCGATAAAATCTAGACCAGTTCAAGAAGTTATTTCTGCGAAGGGAGGACATACTTCATATTAATATGACGAATTTACGCTATTTTGTATGTATTTATTTCATTAAAAGATAAGATTTTACGAAAACGTTGTTTTTTATCCTTTGTCCCAATTAATTCGAACAGCGTAGTACACTTACTCCATTACATCAACAAGTTGTTAAAATGGCTCATACTCTCAATGAAGCCCAGCATCTTGAACGCTTTTTTCGCAATGTACTGTATATGAGGAGCGAAACTAAGTTTATGGTCGAATTACACACCTAAGTCCTTAGTCATGATAACGTCTATCAATGCTTGATAGTTCAAATGATATCTAAAATTGTTCGGAGATCTAACTCTTCTAAACCTCATAATTTGGCTCTTCTTTAGGTTGGATTCCATTTCATTGTCTGCAAACCATTTCATCAAGTAATCAAGATCACGTTGAAGGGGATTACTATCTTCCACTGACGATACTGGTCTTAGAATTTTAAGATCATCCGCAAACAGTAAAAATGAACAATTTATTATATTGATATACAGCAGGAATAAAAGCGCTGAGAGAGGTGATCCCTGTGAAACACCGGATTCCATTTTACATTCTCCAGACAATTCTTTGCGTATCTTAACCCTCAACGTATTGGAACAGCCAACCAATCTTCAAGAGGTGGTCCAACCCTTAACACTTCATTTTTAGCATTAAGTAACTAATGGGAAAATATATAGTATAAATAGTGTCAATCTATTTTCCCGCTTTCATGGTTTCTATTATAATATCAAATATTAGCAAGTTGGTTGTTACATATCTCTTTAAAATAAATCCATGTTGTTCATCAAGTAAAATATGCTTGAATGAAGGAGAAATTGGCAATCAATATGTCAAAGAATTTAGGTATGACTGAAGACTTGCATATCGTTCTATAATTTGATATGTCGTTCTTGACGACCGTTTTTAAAATCGGAATTATAAGACTCAATTTCCAAGAAGCAGGAAATACTCCTGGCTTCATGGAAAGATTGAATAAACTACACAATTGAGCGGATGGACTTTCGTTCCAAGAAAATAGCAGGTATACCAGCGGGCCCCTCATCATTTTTTTCAGGTAGCGAATTAAGTTCACTAAAAATTTCATTAATACTTATAGAACAGTAGCATATATCAACTTTATGCTTGTATTGGCTACATAGCATGACGTGTTTCGTCGTGCTATGGCAAACGACTTCTTCAGGTGCTAACAGAATAGAAATTATTCTGTTAGCATCTGAAGAATACCTTTGTAACGACGAAACTCGTCATACTATGTAATCAATAAAGTGTAAATCATAAGTTCAAGTATTTGAATTTAAGTTTATATTCAATTATAATGGATTTACATCAAGTTTATGCTTGTAATTGGAACTGACATCTCTGGGACTGGATGTTTTGAACACACCAGAAAAATTATTTTTGAATAGATCAGCTATTTCACTATCATCACTCGAACGTACATCTTCCAAACGCATTTCTTTAGGTAGACCCTTATCTTGCTTAAGAACATTGAAATATTTCCAAAAATACTTCGGATTTTCGTGAATAGATTTTTCTACTGTCATTATATAATCTCTATAACACGCCAATGTATTCAATTCTACATCTATTCGTGAAAGAAACAAACAAGTGATAATCAGCATTGAGACCTGTTTGTTTAGATCTTTCATGAACTGCTTTCTCATTCGATATAATTTTTTTCATACCTGCAGTAAACCAAACTGGAAAGATATAATTTTTTCATACCTGCAGTAAACCAAACTGGAAAGCCAGCATAGGTTTTCTTCCTCTTTGGATAAAAAACATCGATACTGCTTTCTAATTCCTAGCTAATAATCACATTCCAATCTATGTCACCCAACCGAATGCTAATAACATAGAAATTTGCCCCCTTATAATCATTATATAAAATAACATTTTCCTTCCTATCCTCGTGAAACATAATATCAAACTACAGTGCCAGGTGATTTGAATCGTAACTAACCAACTCATTTTCCGAGTTAAATACCTGTACATTTTCTTAAGGAACAAAAATTGAAACCAAATTTAATTATCTGCTATTCACGTTTTTTATTCTGTTGATTTGGCTTATATTGACAGTTGCAGTAGTATTACTTATACACTTCTATATTCTTAAGCATATATTATAAAAAATGCTTCCTTTTCATTCCATTGCAGAAAATAATGAAAAAATCAGATAACATTTTTTCGAATGTTCACTTCAGTTGAAGTTTTTTGCTATATCCAACAAAATATTTCATATCTCAAATTTCATTATATTGTTGATATAATCTCTTCACCAATAAAATGTATTTCGATTGAAAAATTGGAGATATATATTACGTCTTCATTGTTCCTTCTGCAATAGTTACTCAACAGCTGTTGTTTATTTTGGCAGATGTGAAGCTCCACCTATTGGAATGACAATATTTCAAGAAATGGTAAGTCAACGCAAATATATGATAATATACTCCCACCTCGCTACCATAAACAGAAGATTCCTATTAAATTTGGAAACAAATCTTTCTAATTTCATTATTTGAATAGATATTTGGATGTTTCGAAGTACTAGGATTTTCTAAACTGTGTAAAAATAAATTCCGTGGTGCCATTGGACAAAGAAAAGAAACCATATCGTCTGACTCATAATAGCGGTGTTTTTTGTAATATGTCTTCCAAATTGTGGGAGTATTTAACACATTGATGTTGCGGCAGTTGCCCACTCGAGTTCAAAGGCGAGTATCGAATATAACTGTCAGAATATTTCGATGTTTATGCACCAAAATACTATTCAACTCTGCCGAATTCATAATTTAGTTTATTACCTTCAAGCGATGCCAAATTCAATACTACATTTATAGACCGAGTATACAAAAGAGAATCACTTTTAAAGAATTGCAAATCTTTCTAAGTAGTTTATTTTTGAATAATAGTCTACGTTTCCAACAAAAATTGCTGGTTTCAATCATACCCTATGACACTTGCACTCTTCAATAAATAACATAAAACTGAATAGTTAAAATAAATATAACACAGACATCACACATTTTGGTGCCTGCGATTTTTTAACTGTTCCTGAGTAATTTTTGGAGGCAGAATGTAAAAAAGTTCTCAGATTTTGTCTATCAGATCTAGTTTTTGAGATTTTTTAAGAAATTGTGTATATAATTTACGTTATAACTGTTATAATATATAATATTACTATTGACAGTTGAAAAAAACAAAGACACATGGATTTAAGTATTTATTGCAAAAACTTAATTTACATAATTACATTAGTCACTAATCACATAAAAAAATTTTTTTATACGATTTTCTAGAATGGAGTTTACTAGGGCAGTCTCGCTGAAGGCTCCAGCAGTAGTCCGCCATCATGTGGCTATCCCATCGTCCTTGATAACGATCTTCCATAGTTTTAATATCCTGGTGGAATCTTTCCCCCTGTTCTTCACAACAATCACCTAAGTTTTCTGGAGAACGATCTAGGTGGCTGTGGAGGTAGTGAACTTTTACACTCATGTTACAGCCGAGAATATTAAAATTTGAAAGCATAGTTTCCACTAATTCTACGTAATTCTCTGCTTTATGATTACCAAGAAAATTTTGTACTACAGTAGAATCTCGATTATCCGAACCTCGATTATCCGAATATTCGATTATCCGAACTCATTCGTCTTGGCTGTAATTATGTACCAAGTTAGAAATATTTTGTCAGCGCAACGAGACACGTTACGACAAGTTTATTTTCCCACCTCCGACCGTGTACTTTGTCGGCGCAACGACACATGTTACGACAAGTTTATTCCCTCAATTGTTTGCGGGATAATGTTTGTTATTGTTTTAGTTGCTTTGATAGCGATCAACTGACAGGTTGTCTTATTATTTGTATAAATTTTATGTTGGAAATTCAAAATGTCGAAGCGAAAAAGAGTAGTGTTGTCTCTTAAAGACAAAGTGAAGATAATTGAGAGTTTAAAAAATGGTGAAACTGGCAGTAAGTTGGCACAAGTATATGGTGTAGGAGCTTCTACGATATCCGAAATTAAAAAGAATTCTGATTCTATAATGAAATTCACCAACGCGCTTGAGAAAGAAGATGGAAGCTCGCAACGTAAAGTTATGAAAAAATCTCAAAATGAAATTCTGGAGAATGCAGTTTTTACTTGGTTCTTACAAAAGAGAGCATGCGGCCAGCCCATATCTGGACCTCTGTTATGTGAAAAAGCATTAGACTTTAATCAAAAGCTTGGTGGTGATACTTCTTTCAAGGCGAGCTGTGGCTGGTTAGCAAAATTCAAATCAAGACATGGAATTCGAGAACTGGAGATTCAGGGAGAAAAACTGTCTGCTAACGTTGCATCGGCCGACTCTTTTGTAGACGAATTAAAAGAATTTCTAGATGAAAAAGAATACGATTTAGATTTTGTATACAATGCGGACGAAACAGGTCTTAATTGGAAATCTCTACCAAGCAGATCATTAGCATCGCGTCGTGAAAATGCAGCACCGGGGCACAAAGTGAGTAAGGACAGAGTTACAGTTATGGTTTGCGCAAACGCTAAGGGAACACATAGATTGCCACTGCTACTTATTGGAAAATCAAAAAATCCGCGCTGTTTCAAAAAATGTTAAAATGCCGTTAACTTACGCTAACCAACAAAAAGCGTGGATGAACACAGATATTTTTCTTACTTGGTATGAAAATACGTTTATTCCTGAGGTGAAGAAATTTCAAAAGGAAGTGGGAAAAGAAGGTGATGTATTGTTGTTATTAGATAATGCACCAACGCACCCTTCCGCTGAAACACTAAATCGAGAAAATGGAAAGTTCACGGTTAAGTTTTTGCCCCCTAACGTAACATCGATATTGCAACCTATGGACCAAAGTGTCATTGAAACTTTAAAACGTTTATACAGAAAGCAGCTACTGCGTCGCCTTTTGTCGGTAGATGATAGTGAAATAGAAACGATGTTAAAGTTTTTTAAAGAAATTAATTTAAAAGATTGTTGTTATATGCTGGTAGAAGCGTGGAACTCTGTGGAATCGCAAACATTGAAAAGGGCATGGAATAAATTATTAAAATTAACTCTATCTAATTCTGCAATAAAACCACATGACGATTTTGAAGAAATAACAGAAATAATGAAAGTTCTTAGCATTGGTGAAGGGTGTGATGAAGAGAATATCAAGGAGTGGCTGAACTACGATAGTGAAGACCCTGGATTCCAAATATTAACTGATGAAGAAATTATTGAGGATTTGAACAGTAACGAGAGAGAAGATGAAGAAGAGACCGAAACTGAGGATGTAACTCACGTACCATCTCATGCAGAAGCTTTTGAAGCTCTGGATGTTGCTTTTAAGTGGTTTGAAAGACAAGATGAATCGGATCCCATACAGTTGTTACAATTGAAGCGCATCAGGGACTTGGCAGCAATGAAAAGATGTGATACATTACGTCAAAAATCAATAAAAAGTTATTTCAAACCAAAATCTTAAATCACATAATTATTAAGTAATATATTAATTTTCTATGTTTTTCTAAAGCCCATTACATAATAAAAAATGATACAATTTAAATATTGTTTGATTTGCTTTGAATTCGATTATCCGAATTTTCGATTATCCGAACTACCCCTGGTTTTGATTGATTCGGATAATCGAGATTCTACTGTACTTTAACAAATGAACTCCAAGCGTTAGATTCAGTCTCGTTCATTGACGTGGTGAATTGTGGATCTTCAACAAGTTGCCTTATTTGAGGACCATCAAATATACCAGCTTTTAGTTTTTCCGTGCTAATGCCAGCAAATTTACGTGACAAATACCCAAAACAATTTCCATCTCGATTTAAGGCCTTCACAAATTGCTTCATTAGGCCTAGCTTGATATGCAAGGGCGGAAGTAAGATTTTTTCTCTTGAAACCAAAGGTTCGTTGATCACGTTTTGTATTCCTTGAATCATGACATCTCTTGAAGGCCAATTTTTGTTAACCCAGTGCTCATTTTTAGCTCTGCTGTCCCAAAGGCACAAAAAACAAGGATATTTTGTATAACCACTCTGATGTCCAAGGAGGAAGTTAATCATTTTTAAATCAACACAAATTGACCACTGATGTTCTTCGTATTTAATTTTTCTCGAAGCTAATCCTATTGTTTCATATTCTTCCTTCATGGTAGTAGAATGACCAATAGGAATTGAGCCATATTTGTTACTGTTATGTAAAAGAACACATTTTAAACTACGTTTTGAACTGCCAATAAAAAGGCGCCAATCATCTGGAGTGTATTCAGGCAAACCCATTTTTTCTAAGAGCCCTTTTATATTGTTACAGAATACCAAGTCATTTTCCTGAGTGAAAAAAGGCAGCAGATCCTTATCTCTTTTACGATAAAATGTAATATTAGTACCTCGACAAAGTAGATTTTTTTCTTTTAATCTGGATGCAAGTAATTCAGCGGATTCCTTTGAGAGATTCAGTTCTCTTATAAGATCGTTTAGTTCTTCTCGATTGAAACACTGCGGAGTTGCTTAATCTGCTTCAAAATCGCTGTCGTTTTCTGATTGAATTCTTTTAACTTCGTCAGACGCTGATGTTTCTCTTTATGTATCATCTTCTGTCAGTTCAGGTAGACTGCTGAATGATGGAACGGGTATTTCTTCCGAATGCACTACAGGCCTTCTTGCAGAATCTAGATCAGGATATGTCCATTTGTGTCTATTGTTTCTATTTATGCCTTCAATATTAACGAGACAAAAATAGCAGTCGTCATGATGGTTCCGCGGTTCTCTCCAAACCATTGGTACACCAAACTTTAGGCACTTCCTCTTTCCAGTTGTCCACTGTCGCAAATGTTCAACACATGATTTACATATGAAATGTGGGGCCCAAGATTTATCTTGATCTCCTAAATGAACGCCAAAATAGGCAAGATAAGCTCTTTTCACAAAGTCAGAAATCGTTTTTCTGCTCTCTTTCAAAGTGTATTCACCACACACATAACAAAAAACATCGGGATGATTTACACAGGTACGTTTGCTTGTGGATGCCATTGTTTCAGTTTAGTGTCTTGATACTACAAAACGACCAAAATTTACACAAAATGATAGCACAAAATTACTTGGGAAAACTCAGTAATATACTAAATCAAGTACAGCCAATACAGGTATAGAAGGATCGGGTCATAGGCAATTACAGGTATAAAAGTAATTAAGAGCATTGTATTGAGTAGTTCCTAGTATAGAAACATTGGGTCAGGGGCAATTCCAGGTATCCATTTGGCTAATTACATTCTGGGAAATTTCTATGTTGACGATTAAGTACATATTTATCTCTTTATTTGTTGTCCTTTATCAGAAAAAAATATATCATTTAACCTGTAACGTGTATCTGAAAAACTAGAGCTGATAGAAAAAATCTGGTGGCATTTTTGGAATCGGCACATTAAAAACATCTAAAATCAGATGTTAGATTTCTGGCATTTTTTTTCATTTTGTTGGCCTGTCTAATCAACCTAGTATGAAGTTATTTAATCCTGAAAAATTAATTCTTGTCACTATAATTTTTCGAAGGAATATCGATTACTAACCGTAAAGCGCATTTTATTAAACTTGTAGGGGAAAGTTGGATAATACCGAGCCACTAAGGACTTGCACCAATAATTAGGAAACTGTTTGATATTAAAAAGAACAAAATTGAGTAATTAGAAAGACAAATATTCAGATACGCATAGCGTATAACAAAAGGTTACAAAATTTAAACAAAAAATACTTATTGTCAATTTACAAAAAAAAATTGAAGCGCGGTATTACCAAACTAGTCTTATAATATCGTGCCAAGGTTTGACAAAATCGTGCCCACATTAATTGCACACAAATGGGTAAAAAACAAAAGTAATAATAAAAAAAAAATAAAAATAAAATAAATTCATTGAGAAACATTCTTTACATTGTAGAATTACATTCATTTCAATTTATACAATAATTACAACTAGGAAGAATTCTGAATTCAGTTTTGAGTCTGATCTTCCATTCAGTCCTCGAGCAAAAATATTGGTTCAAACAAAAATATTGGTTGAATTTATATTTACCATAATATACAACTTTATTTGAAGAGAAAAGAAAAAAATTACCTCAGAAATATTAAACATTTGAGACAATTTCACATCGTGAAGAACATTTGTGTTAAAAAAAACAATAGAAACATATGATATAAAAAATTGATTTATACATTATTGCCTACATTCGAATCATCGAAGTACTCTGCCACACTATAGTATGCCTTGATTTAACTCTCCTCTTAAACAAATGAGCTTTCAGTACTTTCAAATTCGATGGTAAATGGTTGAGAATTTTAATACTCTGATAATAGCAAGAGTGCTCAAATTTAACTGTTTTATGCATTTGAATAGGTAGTACATCCCTGTTGTTTAATAGTCATGATTACTATTCAATTTGATAAACCTATCTTCATTTTCTTCAACATATAACAAACATCTGAAAATATATGAACACGGTAAGATGAGTATGTAATTATTAACGAAGATAGGTTTACAAGATGTTCGTTGATGAATATTGAATATTAATCGAAGTATTCGCTTCTGTGTAATAAACACATTTTTTTCTGTAGAGCAGAATATTATGATTCAGATGACTATATACAAGACTGTAATACACATTCATAACACAGTTTCTAGGTACGATGTTCTTAATTCTAGAAATTGCAAAAAATGAGTTACTCATTTTTTTAAATAAGACCTCAATGTGTGATGTCCATCTCAAATTTCTGTCTATATATATTCCAACGAACATTGTTGATTAGGATGATGATATAGTGTTGTCCCCATATTTAACATCCAAGGTACTTATTCCATTGCCCTTCAGACAAAAATGAACACATACAGTTTTCTCTACGTTTACCATCAGATTGTTCATTCGACACCAACTTACAAACTCCATCACAATGCATTCACATGCCTCCAAAAGTTCTTGAGGAGTCCTGCCAGAAACGACCACCCATGAATCATCGGCATATAGTGTCACCAAAAACCGGGACAACTTCGCAGGCAGATCGTTTATGAACCATATGAATAGAAGAGGTCCGAGCACCAAGCCTTGCGATACCCCAAGAGCAATGTCATGTCTCTGAGAATAACTCTCGCCTATTTTCACTACCATTGTTCTTTCTTCAAGATTACTACGTAACCAATTCAGAAAACAAAATGAATACCAAAAAAAAAATTAATACCATTCTAAGTAAATTTTCTTGCGTGAAGATAAGGAGACCCAAATATTTTTCTAGAAATTGAATCAGTACATAAAGTATCACGCAATAAGTATTAACAAAAGCTTAAATACTTTACCTATGACAAAACGTAAATATTTTTTATAACTGTAAGTCTTAGTAAATCTTTGAATTACATATGGATTAGTCAGTGTCAAAAATACCTAATATCAATTAAATATCAGACAGCAAGTTAAATCAATCACAGCGAAATCACATAAACATTTTTTGGCCGAATCTTTTCCGCTACATTCCTTATATATCCAATTCGGCATCTACTACAACGAGCGAACTCTTGACGTTCGGCGCAAATATCTCGATTCCTATATCGTGATCTTCATCATCATCGCACAGTTGAGTTATGGGCACACCATCCATATTATCTTCACTGCTGCTGTCGATACATTTCATAGACTTTCCTTTGCCTTTCTTTTGTTCTTGCTTGACCTTTTTCTTCTTGCTTTACATCATTATCTTCATCATCATCGCACAGTTAAGTTACGGGCACAACATCCATACTGTCTTCACTGCTGCTGTCGATACATTTCTTAGACTTTTCTTTGCCTTTCTTTTCTCCTTGCCTGACCTTTTTCTTCGTGCTTTTCATCATATTTTCATCATTATCTTCATCCTCACTAATTTCGCTACTGTTCAAAAGTTTCATTTTCACAGACTTTCCTTTAGTTTAATTCCTTTCTTTAACTTTTTTCTTTGCAGCGTTTTTTTTCCTTTTTTATCTTCATTTGTCGCTTTCGTTCTATTTCCTCTAACTGCTTCTTTAATGGAATTGATGTGAGAATAATAGAGTGCTGTTTTTTTAACACGTCTCTATATTTTTATCTACTCTTTTTTAAATAACGGAAAACTGAATATTTAAAATAAATATAATCAAGCTAAATTATATATTATAAATAACTTAATCTATTTATTATAAAAATTAATTATCGCCTCTATAAGTTTTCGAAGGAATATCGATTACCAATCGCAAAGCGCAATTTTGGGGTCAATATTGTTTATTCTGTACATCAAAGAGGTTGACGACAAGATGTCTCTATATATAGATGATACGACAGTGTTTATCACTAGTGGAACAGAATCAATATCACAGTATAATATTAATGAATTGAATATCATGCTCGTTCAATATGAATTCTCTACATAGTTTTTGTACTGAGTTACTGAAAATTGGAACGAAAATTGTTTTAAGATTTATACACTTTCATTGATAATTGTGATGTATATTAATTGTGAAGGTAGCTTATCATTCAGTGTTTGCCATATATATAATTCCCCACACATAAATGAAACAAAAACAACATTCACTATTTTCCGACATATCATTTAAAAAGTATTAAATCCTAACCTAAAATTGAATAACACTATACCGGTCTCCATGGCTTAGTCGGGAGAATATCCCAGACTATGGTGCCGTAGGATTCAGGTTCGAGTCCCGGTGAAGACATGGGTGTAAAAATAAAATAAAAAAAAAATATAAAAAAGTTTTATTTCCGCTGACAATGTAGTATAATTGTATGGAAAATATGTCGATAAATTATCTATGCAATACCTCAGGATAAAACCAAATAATACAACAAACATTCATATTTAAATACATAATTTCAACAAGCACACACACTTGTCTTAAAGTGACGTAGCAAGATATTCCTCAACTGAATAGAATGCATTTAAGAGAAGCATTCGTTTCACAACAGCAGCCTTGAAAGGTCTGGCACATTTTATATTTTTTTATTTTTGTGGGCAAATGATTGTAAATTTTTATGGAATTAATATGGAGTCCCCTCTGCACCTGAGTCATTTTTGTATATGGCACATATATGTCATGACCAGATCGCGATGCGTGGAGATTTTTATCGTCACCTCGAGAAACCGAATTTATATTTTATTCGATGAGCCATGCACAGAGATAGATGTATACGGATGGTTAAGTTAAAAAACTATTCTTGAATAAAAGGCCACAAGATGAATTCATTGGTCTATTGTGCATCGTACGTAAATTCTCTTTTTCATTACAAAAGCCTTTCCCATATCAGTGCAGTTTCCCCAACAAAGTATACCATATTCCAAAATACTGATTATGAAAGAAAAGTAACATATTTTCAGTATTTTGTAGTCAACAAATGACCGAAGCTGCCGCATGGAGAAATTCTTTGAGGCTAAGCTACAAATGCCTGAAATGTTTTCATTCCATGTTAGATGGCTATCGAACGACACACCCAGAAACCTGATATGGTTCGATTGATTTATACTACGTCAGTTTTGTGACCAAATCAGAGGACGAAAATTTTGATTAGTGCAGAGGAGTGCACTAATCAAAAGAGATGTGTCGTCAGCATAGATGCTAGCTGCCACTCTGTCGTGATCGAGCCGGTAGATGAGATCATTAACAAACAGAATGAACAGGATAGGCCCCAATGTACTACCCTGTGATACACCGGTCTCCAGAAAAACTTGATCTGACAAAACTTCGCAACCTTCCGCTAGAACACGTACAATCTGAGACCTTCCAGTGAGATACGTTCTCAACCAATACAGAGGAGTGCCTCTGATTCCATGAAATTAAAGTTTTTTGAGTAATATGCTTATATCAAGAAAATCAAAAGCCCCAGATGACCCAGATCAAAATATATTCCACCTCAGAGTCTCCTGTCATCAAAGGCATCTAATATATTTTGATATAGTGACAAGGTGGCGTCTTGCGTGGATTTCTTCCTGCGAAAGCCATACTGCTTATGAGAAAGCAAAAGAAACTTATCAATGAAATATGTAAGGTATGTGTTTGTCTATGATTTGAGTAGTTTAATGATGATAATTGTTGGGCAATGTACATTTCCAACAAGCCCATTGGCCGTTTTGAACCGTCGTTAAACTGTAGGTCCACTGACTTGAAAAAAAACTAAATATAGAAGCGTTAGCTTTCCACTCCATGGTGGAGTATACACACTTAGGACAAATTTCATACTCTATGATATTTAGAGGCAAAGGAAGTGGAAGATTAGAAAAATGCTGCGCCAAGTGTCCCAGGAAAATTCTTTAAGACAACATCCAGGGCATCACAATATGCCATTAATTGATTAGCCAGAGCGGAGGAGTTAAGCGTATATCCGGACTTATCTACTAGGAAACCCAAAGAGAGCTGAAAGTTGTTTTCGAAAATGTTATCAGAGATGTAGTTGCATATACGGAGAACGCTAAAAAATGTAATTGCAGCGGGCCTGTATGGCCTGAATCGGCAAGGTCGTACTCTGTACGAGTTCGGCGGTAAATAAGTTTCCCGCAACATATCATTCAACATATACATACATACGTTATCGATAGAATAAAGTATTCTTACAATATTGTATTCTGAAGCACAATACAATATAACTGAGTTGTGTTCATTATTGTAACTTTCCAGAAGTAAAGGATATGATTTCATATTGGAGCAACTCATATTAGTATATTAGGCACAAGCGTATTCCCGGTTTCGTCTGCAACAACCTCTCGCAGAACAGCTTTTGGGCATTTAAATAAACTTCGCTTACTTCAATGTACATACTGGTTTTATCAAATTAATTTCGTTGAACCAAGAACAATTTTTCAGACATTGTGAGCAACACCATCATGAGACAGGAAACAGCGACAATCTGATTATGCCAAATCTCAAACTCAGAACTGACATGGTCTAAGACTAGTTCCAATATTGGAACTCGAGCAGATACTAATTCTAAGATCTAGATTGAGTAAATATCTAGTCCCTGAACTTATTATAGCCGATTTATATTTTTATCAAAGCAATACTTTTCGTGTGTTGTGATCGTTAGTTAGCTTTCTTTAGTTTGCAAGCGTAATGTGTTCCCTGATGTTCAGAAACACTTGCTAAGCCTTTTGGTACAATTTAATTTCCAGTGACTTTTTCCATAGTATAATATATTTTCAACATAAATAAAAGTATCACTTAATCTAATTTTTTATCAGACACTTATACATTGTGCTAAGTATTGAGCTGAAGACCAGAAGCACTTAGTAAAATTATATATAGATATTCCTTGATCTTGTGCCGAATAGTGGTCCAATAGTGCAGTATTCGGTAGACTCTGAAATTCTGCAGATTTTTTAAATTTGCAGTGGCGCTGAAGAAACCAGCCTTCATTAAAAAACAAAAATATCTGAAGTGTATCTATCTAAAGTGTATCTATGTCTTGCGCACCAAGATGTTAAAATAATACTTTTGATTATTTAACCATTACGCTCCAACTGAGCTATATAGAATGGTGGAATGGACTCTGATCCAGTTAATGACAAATAAGATAATAAATTTGGAATGTGACTATTCAGAAGTTACATATACTGACATGTCCATCTGACCAATTTTGAGGTGTTTTAAGACGAGAAAAAGGTCGCAGAATGCCTTGAATATCTTGAGGCAGGGGATTGGCAAAACCACAACGTCAATAATCAGATAGTCGACTTCGAAATACAGATATTGATGATACTCGCCAATATTCAATAAGAAATGGAAACGGGAAGAGGGAAAAGAGAAGTATTGGTTCGCTACTAGGCGTTACAGCGTCTATAGATATTTAACTTCAACCAAAAACATTTTGAAAAGGTCATTGTAGAGGCCCTCAACAGAGCTACCGATTTATTTTAGCCTAATTGAACTACTTGAACGTAAAAGATATATATCCAGTACGATCCACTGAAAAAAATCAAAAGATCCACTACGGGTATATACAGAGGACACTTTTCATTTCGTTTCTTCTACTTTCATATGAATGTGAAAATTATATTTTTATGTTGAATGAAAGTTGCTGTAAGATGGTACCATAGCCGATATAACTAGTAGAGAAGAGATAATCAGTTATTTTCACTTTATATTATCGTAGTTAAATTTGTTGTATTTTACTCAGTTAAAATGTTCAAACATTTATTTATTTATATATATATATATATATATATATATATATATATATATATATATATATATATATATATATCGTATTATATTCGTGACTGAATGGTAAATACAAATTTAAATTTTGTGGGATTGCAGTCAAGCAAAAACTAAGAAGACTCTTTTTTCTTTACTCGCGCTTTCCGTGGCACACACGATCGCTGTAGACTGAGT
Organism: Henosepilachna vigintioctopunctata; assembly: GCA_030704895.1. Taxonomy (NCBI): domain Eukaryota; kingdom Metazoa; phylum Arthropoda; class Insecta; order Coleoptera; family Coccinellidae; genus Henosepilachna; species Henosepilachna vigintioctopunctata. The sequence goes on from JARQZJ010000091.1 coordinate 10,525,183, forward strand.
GATCATAGTTGTCCTTTTTCGATTCAATTTGAATTGTGTTTTATGTAGTATTAATATACTGATTGTACAGTATGCTTTTGTGTATACTTCCGCTTGTAATGCTTGTTGCATGCCTGTTTTCGATTCGTTTTAATATTTACCAATGTGTTCGCTGAATGTCACTTTGTTTTGATACTTCGACCTGTCACACTGTAATGATACCTGCGTTCACTCGATTCTCCTTAATGGTTTTAATTTATATCATAATTATTCATAATCTCACATTAGTAAGTTCTTGTACCTAATGTATTGTTCTGTGTTATTATTAATTTTAATTATTTCAGTTCTCCTGATAAAGTCTCGAAAGCTCGAGTAAAGAAAAAAGAGTCTTCTTAGTTTTTGCTTGACTGCAATCCCACAAAATCTCAATTTGTGTATATATATATATATATATATATATATATATATATATATATATATATATATATATATATATATTAAAACCATGCATTGTACATAACTATATTCAGAGGTAATGTTTGTGAAATTATTTCAAAACGATAAAAATAAAATATTTATTATCTAATTATCACAGTTTTAGGAGAGGTATTCATTCACAACCTGACGATATTGGACTATTTTAAAAAACGTAAGATATATCACCAGGTCTCCTTCTATCAAACTTTGCAGAAATGCCATTTTGAGTGGAAATCGCTGTTATTGCTGAAAATCCATCTGACGGATTCCACTGTATTACATGTCCGATTTTCGTAAGAAAGTCTATCATTTCAACATCCTGGAAACAATTCAAATTATAACAATGCTTTATGCATTAGTGTCAATGAAAATAGCGAAGGAAAGTAAATCATTCAGAATCTTATTCTTTCTATCAATTGAGGAAACCTTTACCAACAATTCATTTCGCGAAATGAAGCCCATTTAATTAATTCAATGCCAATTAATACAACTGTTGATTCCACAGATTTTTTTCATCAGAAAGAGTGTAGATTTTTGTAGATCAGAAAGCGCACAACGCATAAAATCTTCGAGTAGAGTGGTATTTACTATTCCAGACTGTAATAAATTATTGTTGAAACTTCATCTACTGAAAGAAAAGAAATCAAAAAGCCAGAGCCACTTGCCTAGTAGGCAAAATAAATCGCATAACTTGATTCAGCCTTCAATTAAATTAGAAGTGATCAAAGTAACCTAGAAAGATATTATACTAAGACTAGCAACTAGCAACGTTTTTGAGAGAGAATTTCAGGTAGGTCAGTTTTTAGATATGTTATCTCTCTCACTCTGCCGGACGTCATAAGGGCGGTCTGGCTGGCGGTAGTGGTTGCGTTCATCAGTGCGCATCCTACCAGTACAGGTAACATATCGAAGTTTCAAATCTTTTTAAGAAGTTTTGTTTTTTTAAATATTTTTATTGAACTATTTGTAACATGCATCTATCATTGCCAGATATTTTTATTGTTGATTAAACCGTGCTAGATTCTGATTTTAATTGAAAAAAATTTTTTTTCAAAATATTTCAGTATATTTAATAGTGTTGGCGTTTACTTGATGCAAATCCATTATAATTGAATATAAACTTAAATTCAAACACTTGAACTTATGATTTACACTTTATTGACTACTAAGTTCAAGTGTTTGAATTTAAGTTTATATTCAAATATTTCAGTATGGCTATATATAGTTTTCATATATTTCACATATCACAATCACAAATTCTTTTACAGACAAAAACTTATTACAAGACAATCCAGAAGACGACGATGATAGGTAATGAAAATGACAGCTTTGATGATGATGATAATTATCAATATGTCTCCGTTTTTTGTGATACAATTATGAATTGAAAAATATATTTTTCATACAAAATATTACTTGCATAATATTTTGTACAACAATAAAAAATTATTTTGATAATATATTAATCCACACATTAATTCAACAGATTTTCTTTCTCTGTAATGTATTCGATAGCCATTCCTAGGCCAAGCAAAATTATCCCACATCAATTTTCAGTTTTAAATTGGTCTGGCTGAAGGTTCAACAATCGAATTATTGTTTGGCAAATTAATTTTAGGTTTTCAGATACTTAAACATCATATGAAAATTTCAGCAATTATGAATTATTTTGAAAAAAATTTTTTTTTCAAATAAATTAATGCTATGGTCTGGCATGGTTTGATCAACAATAAAAATATCTGGCAATTTTAGATTCATGTTGCAAAAAGTTCAAAAAATTAAAAAAAAAAAAACAGAACTTTTCAAAATCATATTTTACCTGTACAGGAAGAATGATGAACGCAACCACTACCGCCAGCCAGACCGCCTCTATGACGTCCGGGAGATTGACAGAGATAACATATAACATATAAAAAAATCCCCGAAGGGCATTTTCAACATGAAACTCTTCAACAAAAACTTGAAAAATTGTGAAGCTTGAAACTTGAATATTCCGAAAATAACTTCGAAATTTTATTCTATTTCGAGTTCGAATGCAAATTGATTCCCATAAAAAAAATGTCTACTTACATCTTTAAAACATTCTTCTACTTGTACGGACATTGGAAATAATTGATGGTGAAGTCGACATGCATCAATCGAGTCCTCAATCGTCATATTATACCACAAATGTCTCACTATAGTCTGAAAAAAAATTAAATCTTGTTAAGATAAACATAACTTTCATCATATTCTGAATTATTTTGAATACCAAATAGAAATCTTTAGGTGTTTAATTTCTATTTGAATATTAATGATTATTTTCAGGGGAAATATCATGTTATTATAACCAGATAAATAAATATATAGCAGACAAAAAATTCGTTCCATTTTTTCCAATAGTTAAGACATAATTATAATATTTATTCAATTCACAAAAGTCCATATGAACTATTACGTAATTTAGACATTGAAACCCTAAATCGATCGTTTTGTAGAGAAACTACAAAATATTGAGAGAACTTGTTTCGATTTAACAATAATTTTGAGTAAGTTTTATGTATGGAACGCTCAATCATTTCGAAAACGGTACGAATTTCATGAATTTGGGTGTTATAATACCGCCGATATCAAATAGATATTTTTATTAATGCAATTGAAATTGAAACATTTTTAGCAAAATTACAAAGTTGAAATTAGAAAAAACTAGAAAAATAAAAGTTAAAAATAAAAAAGGTGATTAAATCTTCAGTACATAATCTGTTTGCCCAATCTGCAGCACCCTGCACGTAGATCCTGTTCGTTTCTTGTGTCATATATGTGAAAATCTGCATTCAACCTAACATTGTTATTTTTTTTCAGTTGATGACAATAAATAGCGAAGTAGTTATAAAAACAAACGAAATTTGAGATCTCTTGCTTTGAAAATGCATTTCTGCAGCAGAATCGGTAGTTTACGTTGTTGTAACCTAATTTCTGCTGACTTCGATTTTTAGCCTGTTTTATAAAATTCAACTTCTGCAAGAATTGAAGTCGATTGACCTGCCACAACGTCTAATTTTTGGTGATTGGGCCTTAGAACAGCTTAATGAAAATCCGGTGTTTCATCAAAAAATTGTGTTCAACGATGAGGCTCATTTCTGGCTTAACGGATATGTAAATAAACAAAACTGTCGCATCTGGAGTGATGAACAGCCACATGTCAAACAAAAATTACCGATGTATCCCGAAAAAACGATAGTTTGGTGTGGTTTATGGGCTGGTGGCATCATCGGTCCGTTTTTCTTCAAAGACGACCGTGGAAGAAACGTTACCGTAACGGCGAAAGATATCGAGCCATGATACGAAAATCTTTTTTGCCCCAGTTTTCCGAGTTGAGCTTGGTTGACATGTCGTTTCATCAAGACGGTGCCACATGCCACACAGCTCGTGAAACAATCGACATGTTGAATGATGAATTTGGTGAGCAACTTATCTCTCGAAATGGCTCTGTGAATTGACCATCAAGATCATGCGATTTGACGTCTGTGGATTATTTCTTGTGGTGTTATGTAAAGTCGTTAGTGTATATGGACGAGCCGAACACGATAGAAGCCTTACAGGATAAAATAACACGCGTAATTCGTGGCATACAGGCCGAAGTTCTCGAAAAGTGACGCAAAATTGGACCTTCCGAATGGAATATTTGATACGCGTCCGCGGACAACATTCACATGAAGTTATGAAGTTAAAAATGAAAATGGCAAAGGCCAAGTTATCAATTTCAATAAAAATTTCGAATATGTGATCCAAATTGAGTGTTTTATTCCATTAAAAACTACGCTTAAAAAATCACCCATTATAATGAACTTCGAAATTATTCATGCTGCAGATCAAAGAATAGTTCTTATTTAAACAATAATTACTTTCTTTTTTGTCTTAGTATGCATTGATCTACATTCTACAAGATGAATAATTGGGATAAATATTTTCAAATTTAAATGAGAGGTAATAAGAAATACGTCTAAAAATCACTAACTGAACAATTCCTTATCCGACTAGTTTTGCCTTTTACGGCATTATCAAGAATGATACGGCATTCTTGATAATGCCGTAAAAGGTGAAACTAGTCGAATAAAGAATTGTTCAGTCAGTGATTTTTAGACAAATATTTTTATATTTCTCATTTGAATATGAACTATCACAGAGTTGATTCATCGTCCATTGAATTTATTTTCAAATTTATGATAAAAGAGAGCCAAGGCAGATTTAATACAGTTTTCTAACTTACATCAGCTACTACAGTTGTTATTAAGGTCCCACCAGCTGCGCCAATAACCAATTTGACATCATTGTTTTCGTCTAAAATTATCGTAGGACACATAGAGGACAACGGATGCTTTC